>CM053265.1:77897396-78500696 GCA_028583415.1 Protea cynaroides | reverse complement strand
TGTTGACACCACGTCGGTCGGTCAGGATTAGTGTTGTCATTGTTGGCAACCCAAGCGAGAGAAAGTGATTTGGAGGAGAGAGAGTATTCGTAGGACTCTCAGGTCGGTCAACCGACCAAAGAGAATGAAGCTTAATTGATGAAAAAGTCCATCCGAAGTGGAGAGAAAGAAGGGAGAGAAAGAAGAGAGAGAAAGAAGAGAGAGAAAATGGAAGAGAGAGAAAGAGGAGAGAGAATGGGTGGGGACCAGGTGGGTCCCACCTTGGGTGGCGGGCCCGATGGCGGCCAGCCCAGGGCCAGGCGGCGAAGCCCGCGACACCAGGCCAGCAAGCCTTGCCAGCATGCCGGGGCCATGCCACAAGCAAGCCAGCAGCAGCACGCCGACGCCGGGGCCACGCCTGGCGGGGGCCCACGCCGCAGAGGGGCCACGCAGCGGAGCCCCGCGCGCAAGGCCATGCCGCGCGCGGCAAAATAGCCAACGCGCGCAAAGGCATGCCGCGCAAAGGCTTGCTCGGCGGCACTGCGCAGCAGAGCCCCGCACGCGACGCAACAAGTCAGCGCCGCCGCGACGCAGCAAGCCGGCCTGCGCCGCGCATGCGCCGGGCGCAGGCATGCACGCAGCCCTGTTCGACGAAATGCCGCAATGAAGGAAAATGTCCGAACCTTACTGGAAAAAAATCGACTTACAAGGCATTACCACACATTCACAGGGGTATTTTGGTCATTTTAAAGAGAGAATATTCCGTATGGGTGGCTTGGATCAAGCCACGACAGCAAGATTCCAAATGGAGGGCTGTCAAAAAATGCGGGATCTGGTATAGCGTCGATTCGGCGCAAAGATTCCATCGCGAGCCTTCTGAGTGGCTGGAAGCAAGATTAAATGGTGGTTTGCGTCGCACGGGAGTGGATCCCTGATTCGGTGGAGCGCATGCATGATGCACATGCGCATAAGATGCGCATCTGAAGGCTAAGGAGGCTTCCGATTGCACCTGACGCGATAAAGCCAATCGGACGGATCTGAGAAGATCCCGCCACTCTCTGACCCATCCAACGGTCAGATTACGAAGATTCTCTCTCCGCCAATCAACGGACGACAACGATGTACATTGCGTCAGATGCGGCGTCGCTATGGTGCGTCGCGGAGCACCGAATCAAGACCGGAGATTCCATTTGGAATAATCTCACTGGCCGAACTTCTTTTGGCCATATCTTGGCCGTCCGAGCTCCGATTGAGGCGATTCAAAAACTCACGGCTTTCTCTCTCCTAGAAGAATCTGTTGAAACGAAAAAATCAAGGTTTTGAAGGAAAGAGCTGCGGGTTTTGGGGGAAATGGTGTTTTAGAGCTTTCTTTGAAGAACAAACCTCTCTTCACCTTCTTCCTTCTGATACACATGGGTATTTGAGCAGTTTGGAGTGAAATGTGAGTATGAGTGACAGTTTGATGTGACTGATGGTGTGCGTGATGCGTTAGAAGAAGGCCAAAGGTCCATTCCATTGACGAAGCGTATCTATCACTACTGGAGAGCTTGGAACATCCATTTGATGAGAACTAATCCTTCTGTGATCACGCCGGGAAGGTAATCACGCACACAAATCCTACTTATTGTATCAGAGATATATGGGAAGGGTTTGTAATGATTTATGATATCCATTTTGTATAACCTGTCAAGTGGGTGTTTGATTGGAGTTGGGGTAGGTGCCTCGAGCACAGTTGTAGCTGTGAATGCGGTTGATGTTGTAGCATCAGGGTTGTAGGTGCAACCGTAGCATTTCTGTTGTGTATCGGGTATATACGAAACCCTGGTTAGGTATTGTCCCCGTGGAGTAGCCATCACAATGTGTGATTGGTGAACCACGTTATATTGTGTGTCCCATGCGTGTGATTGTGATTGTGGAATAGAAGTCCGTGTCTTTGCAGTGCGGGTGTACACACTTGGCGGACCAAGCCCCTGGTATGGATACCTGTGGGTGGGTGGTTGGTGTGTGCACGAAATGTGTTTGATAGATTATCTGCGAGAAGGTCTCAAGAAATCAGCTCAAGGCAGCATAGCACAGTTTGATCAACAGCTCTTAGCAGCAGTGTTCATAGCATCAGGGCAAATCGTTTAGTGAAAAAGTTTTTAGTGGCCACTGATTCACCCCCCCCTCTCAGTGTCAACCTGGGACTAACAAGTGGTATCAGAGCTGAGTTCCCAAGGGAAGAAGACCGACGACTTCGGGTACGTGATAAGATTGAGACTGAGATATGGCTACACATGAAGAACATCATGGGCACAACAGAATTTCAATGTTTGATGGCTCCAACTACAGCATATGGAAAGTCAGGATGGAGGCTTACCTGATTGCACAAGGATATGGGGTATGGTTGGCAGTGAAAAATGGGTACAGGCACACAACTGAAGATATCAGTGATGCTGTTGAGATGAAGAAGAGAGAAAATGAAGCTAAGGCTGTCACAGCACTTCTAGCTGCACTTTCAAGTAATGAACTTACTAGAGTGATCAGTTGTCCAACATCAAAGGAGATATGGGACAAGCTACAGAGTGTACATGAAGGAGACAGTAAAATCAAGGAGGCTAAATTGCAGATACTGAGATCTCAATTTGAAAGTCTGAGAATGAGTGAAGGTGAGACAATTGAGTTTTACCTGAACAGAGTAAACAAGATCACCAATGCAATCAGAGCATTGGGTGAAGAGTTGAAAGAGATTCATGTGGTTAAGAAGGTGTTGAGGACACTTCCAAAATTGTATAATGCCAAGGTGTCAGCCCTTGAAGAAATTGCCACCTTGGATACATTAACCATAGATGAACTGCATGGTATCTTGACCACCTATGGGATGAGAATGCTTGAGGCAGTGCCAGTTGAGAAGGAAGCCGCTTTTGAAGCTTTTAAAAAATTAAAAATGAAGGATCCAGTGGAAAGCTCAAAAGCTGATGCAGAGGAGGACACAGATGATTCCGATGATGAGCTCATAGCTTATCTGGCTAACAAACTCAAAAGGAGATCTGAGAAGTTCAAAAACAAGTCTTCAATGAGATGTTTCAACTGTGGAGGCTTAGGACACTTTGCCTCTAAGTGCCAGAAAAAGGGTAGAGTGTATGACTCTGATGAAGAAGAGTCCAAAGGAAGCCAAGAAAAGAAAGGAAAGAAGAAATTCATTCCAAGAAAGAGAAGTTATCTGTCAAAGCATGATGACCTCTCTGATGAGTCTAAAGATGAAGATGATGATGATATTCTCTTTATGGCAAGACTGGAAGAGACTCCTACAGGGAGTGATACAACAAAAAGGAAAGGTGATAGTATCAAGAAAAGAATTGAAGATGATGACAATCTAGACCTTGAAGCAGAGTTGCTTTCTGCACTTACTGAGCTCAGGTCAGAAAGAAAGAAGAACAAAAACTTGAATGAGCAACTCAACCAAGCAAAGGAGATAAATGCTGAAATTATGGAAACTCTCAGGAAAGCAAAAATAATTGCTGATGAGCTTGACAATGATCTTACACAAAAGACTTCTGAGTGTAAGAAGCTTGAGGAAGTAATTGTAAGACTTATGGCAGATTTGGCCAAGTCTACAAAAACAAAAACTTATGCTGAAGCTACTACGAAAGTCCCTCATGTAACCATTCTAAAGTCAAAAGATAAGAATGTTAGGTTATAGGAAGATGAAGAAAGCAGCAGTTCTGAAGATGAAGACAAGGAGGAAGACAACATCCTTGATGAGATTCTGAGTTACCAGAGATCCTCTCATATTAAATCTGGACTTGGATATACTGAGCAGCTATCTGAGCAGATGAAAGAAAAGGGATCTGCAAGTAATCCCATTATGTTTGTGAAAGAAAAGCAGAAGGAGCCACCAGCTATGAGAGCTACTAAAGGCAAGAATGATGAAGAAAGCTTCAAGACAGTCAGGCAAGGCAGTCAGAGAAAACAAAGTCAGTTTCAGAGGAGTGGTCAGTTTCAGAGAAACAGGCAGGTACAGGGAGTCAGATTCAGAGGATACTGTTATGGCTGTAATGCCTATGGACATCGAGTGGCAGAATGTAGAAGACAACAAAGACCTCCAGTGTTAATTGACAGAAATAGATTTGCTCCTCTTGCAGATGAGAGAGTAATATGCTATAGATGTGAGAGACTTGGGCATATAGCCAGAAACTGCAAGACAATCCTTCCATCTCAAAGGCAAGCTAAGAGGAAGAAAAGAGAAGATCCTCCAAGAAAACCAATTCAGAGAGAAGAAGAAAATGAAATGGTGAGAAATACAAGAAAGCCAATTACAGTGAAAGACAAGGCTACATGGGTGGAAAAACCACAGAAGAAAGGGAACAATTCCTTGTTGGTGCAAGCAGCACTTAAAGCAAACAAAGGAAAACAATCTCCATGGATTCTTGATAGTGGATGCTCAACACATATGACTGGCAACAAAGAAAAATTCACAAGTCTTGATGCTGCAGAAGGAGGAACTGTGAAGTTTGGAAACAATGAAGGCGCCAGAGTTGAAGGAAGAGGTTCAGTGAACTTTAACAATGGGAAGATAAAGTCCCACAATGTTTTGTACGTTAATGGGTTGAAACATAATCTACTCAGTGTGAGTCAGATATGTGATCAAGGACATGAGATCACTTTCAACAATGAAGGTTTTGTTGTTCACAGGGTTGGAACAGGAAAGGCAGTAGCTGCTGGTGAAAGAACAGTTAGAAATCTGTATGTGTTGATAGATGCCATCAACAAGTGCATGATAACTCAAGAAGATGAAAATTGGTTGTGGCATAGAAGAATAAGACACATTCATTTCAAAAATCTAACTAAAATTAGCAAGGAGCAAGCAGTGAGAGATCTTCCCATCATAAAGACTCCAGAGAGTCATATATGTGGTTCATGTCAGAAGGGCAAGCAGGCAAGAGCTACTTATAAATCAAAGGAGTACCATTCAAGTAAACCACTTGACTTGATACACACAGATTTGTGTGGACCAATGAGAACACAGGCCATAGGAGGTGAGAGATACTTCATCCTATTTATAGATGAGTATTCCAGAATGACCTGGGTGATGTTTCTGAAGGATAAAACTGAAGCTCTTGACAAGTTCAAAGCATTCAAGAAGAGAGTTGAAAATGAGACAGGAAACACAATCAAGTGTTTAAGGTCTGATCAAGGCAAAGAATTTACATGGAGTAAATTCTCAAACTTCTGCAGTGAAAGTGGGATAAGAATTCAACACTCAGCTGCCAGAACACCTCAGCAAAATGGAGTGGTTGAAAGGAAGAACAGAACAGTGCAAGAAATGGCTAGAACTATGATGGCAGAGAATAACACAACAAAAGCATTTCTAGGGGAACAAGATGAAGAAGAATCTAAGTGCAAGAGATTCATACTGAAGTGCGGAGAGATGGCAGACCAAAAGATAACAAATGGTTGAGAATTCACCCTAATCATCAAGTGATAGGAGATCCAGATGCAGGCATTGAAACCAGAAGGATGAAAGCTACCACCTATTCATTATTGTCTGAGATAGAGCCTAAAACTGTGCATGAAGCTAGCAATGATGAATCTTGGTTGAAAGCTATGAATGATGAGCTTGACCAAATTGAAAAGAACAACACTTGGGAGCTAGTTCCTAGACCAGCATATCAAATGGATGTGAAATCTGCATTCTTGAATGGCAATTTAGAAGAGGAAGTGTACACTGAGCAACCTGAAGGAATCCAACTCAGTAATGATGAAGATATGGTATGCAAGTTGAAGAAGGCTCTATATGGGTTGAAGCAAGCTCCAAGAGCATGGTATGAAAGGCTTGATACATATCTGCATAAGTTGGGTCTACGAAGAGGAGTTGTGGACAGCAACCTATATGTCATGACAGAAGACAGCGATCAACCTGGTAGTTGTGGTCTATGTGGATGACATCATTTTTGGGGGGCACTGTGAGAAGCTTTGCAAGAAGTTTGCTGAGAGGATGAGAATTGAGTTTGAGATGTCTATGCTTGGAGAGATGTCCTACTTTCTGGGGCTGCAAATTCATCAAAGAGAAAATGGCATCTTCATCTCTCAAATGAAGTATACCAAGGAGATGTTGAAGAAATTTGTGATGGAGGACTGTAAACCGGTGGGGACACCAATGACAGTGAATATCAAGTTGAGTTCGGAAGATGATTCTCCAACAGATTGATCGAACAATCGTATAGGTCAATGATTGGCGATTTACTATATTTGACACTTCAAGACCCGATATTCTCGCAGCGGTATGCCTAGTGGCCAGATTTCAAGCATGTCCAAAGGAAACTCATCCGATGGCGGTGAAGAGAAAACTCGGATATCCGAAAGGCACAACAGACTATGGTTTGTGGTATCCAAATATTGGAAGTTTCACTTTGACAAAGCATTTTCGGGATGCGATCGGGCTGGTAGCATTGATGACGAAAAGAGCACTAGTGGTGGTGCATTCTTTTTTGGGAGAGAGCTTAGTAGCATGGCACAGCAAGAAAACAGAGTCCGTCTCCTTATCTACAACCAGAGGCAGAGTACATTGCAGCAGCAACTACATGCACTCGTAATCTGGATGAAAAGGCGGATGTCGATTTCGGTGTTATCCGTGAAGAACCAGTGGTCATCAAATGTGATAACATGAGTGCCATCAACTTATCCAAGAATCCCGTGCAACACTCAAGGACCAAGCATATTGACATCGATATCATTATTTGAAGGAGAAAGTGCTTGAAGGGGAAGTGAGATTGGACTTTGTTCCTACAAGCGAATCAAGTGGCGCACATCTTCACCAAGGCTCTTCCAAAAGACTCTTTTGAGAAACTCGAGCTCAGCTAGGAGTAGTGACTTTGAGCACATTGTAGATGGCGGATATGTAGGGGGAGTTGCCGACTACATAGCATCACCTTTCATCCGTAGGATTGGAAAGATGCGGTGGGCACTCCTACGGGTGAGACTATGTAGGGGGAGTTGATATGAAGGGGGGAGCTCATTCAGCCTTTGGTACTTGTTGTCAAAGGGGGAGAAGATAGCATGGATGGGGGAGTTTTTTGATTGAGTTTTGTTGCCAACAATTCTAAAGGGGGAGATTGTTGACACCCTATCCGGTCGGTGCGATTAGTGTTGTCATTGTTGGCAACCCAAGCGAGAAAGTGATTTGGAGGAGAGAGAGATATCTGAGGACTCTCCGTCGGTCAAGCGACCAAAGAGAATGAAGCTTAATTGATGAAAAAGTCCATCCGAAGTGGAGAGAAAGAAGGGAGAGAAAGAAGAGAGAGAAAGAAGAGAGAGAAAATGGAAGAGAGAGAAAGAGGAGAGAGAATGGGTGGGGACCAGGGTGGGTCCCACCTTGGGTGGCCAGCCAAGATGGCAGCCAGCCCGGCCGGCGGGGCGAAGCCCGCGGCACCAGGCCAACAGCCTTGCCAAGATGCCAAGGCCATGCCACAAGCAAGCCAAAGAGAAGACGCACGCCAGGCCACGCACGCCAGGCCACGCAGCCAGGCCAGCCCCGCGCCCAGCAGCACAAGCCATGCCGCCGCGAGAAGCCGGCGCTACGCCGCAAGGCATGCCGCGACGCAAGGCTTGCTCGGCAGCACCGCGCGCGAGCCCGCGACGCACGCAGCAAGTCGGCGCCGCACAGCGCGCAGAGCCAGCCGCGCCGCAAGACGCCAAGCCAAGTTGCGGCGCATGCGCCGGGCGAGGCATGCACGCAGCCTGTTCGATGAAATGCCGCAATGAAGGAAAATGTCCGAACCTTACTGGAAAAAAATCGACTTACAGGGCATTACCACACATTCATAGGGGTATTTTGGTCATTTTAAAGAGAGAATATTCCGTATGGGTGGCTTGGATCAAGCCACGACAAAGAAGATTCCAAATGGAGGGTCGCCAAAAATGCGGGATCCGGTATAGCGTCGATTCGCGCAAAGATTCCATCACGAGACTTCCGAAAGTGGCTGGAAGCAAGATTAAATGGTGGTTTGCGTCGCGCACGGGAGTGGATCCCTGATTCGGTGGAGCGCATGCATGATGCCCATGAGCATAAGATGCGCATCTGAAGGCTAAGGAGGCTTCCGATTGCACCTGACGCGATAAAGCTAATCGGACGGATCTGAGAAGATCCCGCCACTCTCTGACCCATCCAACGGTCAGATTACGAAGATTCTCTCTCCGCCAATCAACGGACGACAACGATGTATGTTGCGTCAGATGCGGCGTCGCTATGGTGCGTCGCGGAGCACCGAATCAAGGCCGGAGATTCCATTTGGAATAATCTCACTGGCCGAACTTCTTTTGGCCATATCTTGGCCGTCCGAGCTCCGATTGAGGCGATTCAAAAACTCACGGCTTTCTCTCTCCGAGAAGAATCTGCTGAAATGAAAAAATCAAGGTTTTGAAGGAAAGAGCTGCGGGTTTTGGGGGAAATGGTGTTTTGGAGCTTTCTTTGAAGAACAAACCTCTCTTCACCTTCTTCCTTCTGATACACATGGGTATTTGAGCTGTTTGGAGTGAAATGTGAGTATGAGTAACAGTTTGATGTGACTGATGGTGTGCGTGATGCGTTAGAAGAAGGCCAAAGGTCTATTCCATTGACGAAGCGTATCTATCACTACTGGAGAGCTTGGAACATCCATTTGATGAGAACTAATCCTTCTGTGATCACGTCGGGAAGGTAATCACGCACACAAATCCTACTTATTGTATCAGAGATATATGGGAAGGGTTTGTAATGATTTATGATATCCATTTTGTATAACCTGTCAAGTGGGTGCTTGATTGGAGTTGGGGTAGGTGCCTCGAGCACAGTTGTAGCTGTGAATGCGGTTGATGTTGTAGCATCAGGGTTGTAGGTGCAACCGTAGCATTTCTGTTGTGTATCGGGTATATACGAAACCCTGATTAGGGTATTGCCCCGTGGAGTAGCCATCACAATGTGTGATTGGTGAACCACGTTATATTGTGTGTCCCATGCGTGTGATTGTGATTGTGGAATAGAAGTCCGTGTGCTTTGCAGTCCGGGTGTACACACTTGACGCACCAAGCCCCCGGTATGGATACCGTGGGTGGGTGGTTGGTGTGTGCACGAAATGTGTTTGATAGATTGTCTCGCGAGAAGGTCTCAAGAAATCAGCTCAAGGCAAGCATAGCACGCTTTGATCAACGGCTCTTAGCGAGCGGTGTTCATAGCATCAGGGCAAATCGTTTAGTGAAAAAGTTTTTAGTGGCCACTGATTCCCCCCTCTCAGTGTCAACCTGGGACTAACAAAAAGAACTTTGCTCATTGGTATGCTTTTGAACAGGCTGATGATCCATGGAGGATAAGCTCTCTGGAAGCCCTTCAGGTACATGAGACGAAGCAACATCTACATTTGCAGGAGCAAATACAGCTAGTGGCGGGACCTCATGGAACTGCTTTGGAGCGCTTGCAACCTCACTCTCAGAATTTTTTCCTACGGTAAATAGTTTGCTTTGTGACTGAGAAACCATTGCCAATGAAGCAGCTAATGATTCTCTCAGCTTAGACCTGACTAATTCAAAAGACTCTGTTCGGCTCTTTGGAGAAGGTTCCATCTGTATAGTTCGCTTCTTCGACATTCCCGATTGTTGTGACCCTGGTTTACTAGATGAAGATTCCACCTCTACACTTACACAGGCCTGTTCAAAAGCATACCAATGAGCAACCCTTGTCCGATGATAGTGGCTGAAAGTAGCTGTAGCATCTAACAAGGAGATTATCCAAATTTTATATAAGTCAGAGTCTGTATTAATATATAAACTTACACTTAAACGGATCGGATTATATCCAGTTTGTTTAAATGTTATCCGAATCTGCCTCCGCTTCTAATCCTTTCTATTCGAATCCGCATCCGAATCCAATTGTTTAATTGTTTGGATTCGAATGCCATTAAACGGGTGTGAATTCAAATCGAATTCGAATTTTCGGCTATCCATTTACATATTTACCTACAATATACATTTGTTATGACCTATAGCCTACAACCCACCCTAACGATTAATACAGTAATGAGTTTAGAAGCAATTATGAGGAAGTGACAGCCTTTAATTCTACATCGATTATATGTAGAAGACAATAAGAATATTAAACGATATAAAATTAATCGACTTGTTACGTATTGAAGATGCAAGTTAGTATATGGATATGGTACAGTATGCATATTAAACGTGTTTTAAACGGCAAGGCTTAGAGTATAAAGTATTTTAAAGTATTTTTGATGTCAATATGAAAATACGCGTACTAAACGGTTGTATACGGTAAAGTTGTATGGTACACGTTTAAAACAGGTTTTAACAAACAAAGGTCAGGATAGTCGAAAATCTAAATTTCATTTCGCATACGTATTCTTTGTGAGGTATCCAAATCCTGTCAGGATATCCGGATCCGATCACATCCGAATCCGTATCTAATCCATTTACATTTCTGCCGCTCCGTGTGCTCACGGCAAGTTGCAGTCTTTATTTTTATTGACCCAAATTGCCCTTGCATTTCTCCCTTGTACACTTCCTACTTCACCGACCTCATGCACGGGCTTCTTCTTTCCCAGTTCTGCCCTATTGGCTCTAGCTGAGAGCCTGAGGCTGCAATCATTTTATTATCTCTGCTTGCCAGATTCTGCAAGAGATATATAAAAGAAGCTTTTTGTTGTATTCAGACGGGATTAAACTTGATGAAAAAACTTGGATGATAATGCCGTGACAAACCTGATGCTCATTTTGTGTTGGGAGAGTTCTTAAAAGGCAGAGGTGAGATTTAATTTTTCAGTTATATTTCTAATTTATGGTCTATGTTTTCATTTTGGTGGGCGGATGCTTTGCTCATTTCAATTTGTATAGAGTACCCACCTGGTGTTTGTATAAGTGTCTGTGAGAATGGTTTTAGCTTGTATTTAAGAATTACGCTTCTGGATTGTTTTTTTTTTTTTTGGGATCTTGCTTCTCAATTTTATAACTCCAAACCCATTGCATGACTGTTCGAATTGACTTGTCAAAACCATTTCTTAGTTGACTGGCTCTGTCAAGTTTCATTGTTTATTGCTAAGCATTATCCTTTATAATGGTTATATAATTAAGGCAAGTGATATGTGATGATCATACTCTTTGAATATACATATATGGAGGCCTTCAATGGCTCTGTCAAGTTTCAAAAATAAGGGAGAGCCATGGAGCTTGTTCCTATTAACAGACGAAATACAAGAAGGAAAAGAAATAGAGAAAACTATCAGAACAGTGTCTGTAGTTGATGAGGATAAGTGCTTTAAACTCTCTCATCCTGTTAATTCCCGCTAAAATGGAATGTGGAATATCTGGCCAAGAAATAGTTGCTGATGCGTGGAACTTGGCATTGTTTGGGCATCCACGATTAAATTTAAGAGAATATGAACCCTCTTACCACTTGAATTGAGTATATTTGTTGATAAGAAAGTTAGGACAACTCAAAAATGTTAAGAAAGAGTTCACTGGAATTTGACCTTTGAGTGTGTTCCTCCCTATGAGCATAGTCCACTGTTCGTAGAATCATTGGCTTAAACTCCTGATTTAATAATTTAAATATGGTATTTTACATTCTAATTTATGTAATTTCGCCTAAAATGGGCAATATTTATCAAATTACAGTGACTTTTTTTACAAATTGTTCATAATACTGTAATATTCCTATTATATATAATTTCAATTTCAACTCCAGCAAAATCTATATATTTCGAGCGGATTTCAGATTTCACTCAGAATTGAAAACAACAGAACTCGATTGATGGATCAGTATTCTGAAGTTGTTTCATATGGAAACCAATCTTGATGAGTAAGGTTGGTGTCTTGTTCCAGTAATCGAAACAGAGCTCATTGCAACAATTAAGCTACTAGCATTACCATGGTGTCCAAGTACTTCCACTGCAGTACATCAAATATGGTTGGTTAAGTGAAAATGTAATCGGTGAAGTTAGTCACTGCAAGGGTGACCGGGCAGGCAATATGGAAGTCAAACCAATTTTTTTTAGGTAAAAATACCATTGGATGAATTTATCTTTTTTATATTTAAGGAGAAAATTGAGGGATGTTGCTTGCTATGATGGTATCCATTTTGGGGTATCCAGATATGGTCACATTCGGATCGTATTCGATCTATTTAAATCCCTGATTGTAATTAGTTTGACTGTCGTTGGTTTTTTACTACAGCAATTACAACAACAACAACAAAGCCTTATCCCAATTAAATGGGGTTGGCTACATAGATTTTTGCCCTCCAATTAGCTCTGTTCGAGGTCATACTTGAAACAGCTCTGTTGGTTCTTGACTAAAAATGATGCAGCCCAAGTCTACTCCAGAAGGGGCCGAAAGTCCAAAATTGGGTCAGGCCCAATTGGCTGACCAACCCACACTGTTCACGTGAACAGTGTTCACGGTACTGTTCACGTGAACAATACCAACAGCAGATTTATCACTCTTTTTTATTTCTTTTCTAAAATATAGTGTTAGTTATTTGGAATTTTAATTGTTTGGAAACTAAGAACTTTCTTAAATTTAGTTTCCTAAAAGTGTTTAGAAACTTTCCTATTTTCAGATTTAGAAAGTTTTCTTTTCATTGTATTAAAACCTTCCTATGTTATAAGGAGGTTTAGTTTTAGTAGTTTTATCTCTTTCCTATTTTAATTGTAAGGATTCTCATTATAAATAAGAGGAGTAGAAGCTGGCTGGTGGTTAGATTTTCCAGAAAAAAAAAGAAGAGTTAAATTCTTATTTTCTGGTCGAGTCTCCTACGGTTGTGAGACTCAACCAGATTCCGTTCCCTCTTGATTCTTTAAACAGGTACAGCAGGCTTTCGAGACTCATAACTCCTATAGTTCTTTTCAGATCCTCCCCAAACTTCAGAAAGTGTTCACAATCATTACAAAGGTCATCCATACCAAGTTTCATCTAATTCTGACGGTTATATCTCAAGATAAGTGGGTTTTTTCATTACTTTTCTCTGCAGAATTTTTGTATTGGACTGAACTAAGATCCTGTAGCAAAGAGGGCTTATTAATTTGACTTGCTTTGAACCCTCTTTGCCATCAATTGGTATCAGAGCATGGCTGAGGAGAGTTCTAACTCTCCTAATCAGTCCAATAATCTCAATGACCTTGTTAATTTGGTTCTCCAACGATTGACCAAATTGGATGCCAAATTAGACAGTATGGATGGAAGAATAAGTAATTTGGAGGAACGGGATAATCCTAGGCCGGCCAGACTAGAAGCCCCTAGAAGAGAAATTCCCATAGCCAACCTAATGCCACGGCGTGTTCCTAGGGCTCCCCAAAGAGTCCCTAGAGAAGAATACCAAGACCCACCCTATGAAGACTATGATGGCAATCAACCTATTCGGTATCAAACCCATAAGGTGCGAATGGATCTTAAGGAGTTCCATGGAAGACAAGACCCCCAAGCTTTTCATGATTGGGTGAATGCCCTAGATGACTACTTTGATTGGTTTAGCCTACCCGAACCTAGAAAGCTGCAATTGGCCCGCTCTAAACTAGTGGGGGGTGCTCGCGATTGGTGGCGTAACTATGAATATAGTCTCATGAGGAGTCGTAGAGAACCCACTACTTGGGAGGAGATGAAGGAAGAATTGAAAGAAAAGTTTTTGCCTCGGTCCTTCCAAAGAAGGTTGCATGACCAACTGAACAATCTTCGTCAAGGTAATATGAGTATAGAAGATTATGTATACCAATTTGATCAATTATGTGCACGGTCAGGTTCACGAGACAATAATGATCAAATGATATCTCGGTTCCGTTTGAGACTACGACCTGAAATAAGAGAAAA
This sequence comes from Protea cynaroides, assembly GCA_028583415.1. Classification (NCBI taxonomy): domain Eukaryota; kingdom Viridiplantae; phylum Streptophyta; class Magnoliopsida; order Proteales; family Proteaceae; genus Protea; species Protea cynaroides. The sequence goes on along the minus strand of CM053265.1, from coordinate 78,486,893 downwards.
AATGGGTGTGGTTGATATTATAAGTCTTAATGACTGTGTTGATAAAGCTTTTCAAGCTGAAGAACTCCTAAAGACCTCTAGAAGGTATACCCCAAATTTTAATGAAGGCAAGAAACACATGCCAACTCCCAAGAGCACTGTAGCTGCACCTCGTCATACTCCCACGGTAACTGAAAAGGGAAAGGGACCAATGACCCCCAATAACAGTGTTCAATGCTATCATTGTAATGCCTATGGCCATTATGCAAGGGATTGTCCAAGAAAAGTGAAAGGCAATTCCTTAGTGGCTTCTGTGGAAGCCAATGCTGATTCCCAAGTGTGGGAACCACAAGAAGATGATTCCTATGATAATGCTGCCCTAGCTGATGATCTGGAGTATAACTTTGAAGAAGATGATGCATACCTTGGAATACATGTTGTGAGTCGGATATTAGTGGCTGAATCAAAAGGGGAAGATTGGCGTCGTCATTGTATTTTTACCACCCGCATGTCTAGTGGACCTAAGCTTGCTCAAATTATTGTGGACAGCGGTAGCAGTGTTAATGTTGTGTCACAAGCTTTTGTAATAGATGCTAAACTAGAGGCTGAAACTCATCCTCAACCGTACAAGGTCTCACTTCTCAACGGTAATACATGGGAAGTAAGTCAAAGGTGCTTGATTCCGTTACAAGCAGGGGTCTACAATGATACGGTATGGTGTGACGTTATCCCCATGATATTGACTGATGTACTATTGGGAAGGCCATGGTTATATGATCATGATGTGTTGGTTGGAGGTACCAAGAACCAATAGTTGGAGGTACCAAGAACCAATGTTACTTCGATGTTGATAGAAAGCCCATGATATTGAAACCCATTAATGTACCAGCCGAGAAAAACAGGTTACGAGCTGCACAACTGAAGCGTAAACAAATCCTTCAAGCTCTAAAGAAGGACCAGCCAACCACTACTAGCAAAAACAAGGGAAAAGGACCATCCTCAAAGGCTGGACAGCAAATTGATCACCCATTATTAATACTCAATCAACAAGACTTTGAAGAAACAAGTAAAGAAAGAGGTGTAATGATAGCCCTCATGGCTAGGGAAGTTGTACCCCCTGAAAAAATTAACCTTCCCCACCCTATACAATCTATCTTGTCTGATTTTGCAGATCTTGTTGTAGAAGAATTACCTAATGAGTTGCCACCAATGAGGGACATACAACATGCAATTGATTTAGTCCCCGGGTCAGTGTTACCAAACCTGCCCACATACCGTCTAAGTCCTACAGAGCATGCAAACTCAAAAGACAGGTGGATGAACTGTTACAAAAGGGCTTCATTGTAGAAAGCATGAGTCCATGTGCCGTACCCGCACTCTTGACACCTAAGAAAGATGGAACATGGCGGATGTGCATCGACAGCAGAGCAATCAACAAAATCACTGTCAAATACCGATTCCCTATTCCACGGCTTGATGATATGTTGGACATGTTGACAGGTGCTACTGTCTTTACGAAGCTTGATTTACGGAGTGGTTACCATCAAATCCGTATTCGTCCCAGCGATGAATGGAAAACAGCCTTCAAAACGAAAGACGGATTATATGAATGGAAGGTTATGCCCTTCGGGTTAACTAATGCCCCTAGTACCTTCATGAGAGTAATGACTCAAACACTCCGACCGTTCATCGGTAAGTTCCTTGTTGTTTACTTTGATGACATACTAATATACAGCAAAGGCCACGAAGACCACCTAGATCATATACGACGAGTAATGAGGGTCCTTCGAGATGAGAAGTTGTACTTGAACTTGAAGAAGTGTTCTTTTATGCTCCCCAAGGTAGTCTTCCTTGGTTTCATTATTACATCCAAAGGGGTAGAAGCTGATCCATCCAAGATTGAAAGCATTACTAATTGGCCATTCCCAAAAACTCTCACCGAGGTTCGTAGTTTCCACGGTCTTGCTTCCTTTTATCAGAGGTTCATACGAGGGTTTAGCTCTATCATGCCACCCATCACAGAGTGCATGAAGACAAAGAAAGGTCCGTTCCAATGGACCCCGGTAGCCACCAAAGCATTCCATCTTATAAAGAAAGGCGGAACCAAGCTCCTGTCCTACACCTACCTGATTTTGACCGTGTGTTCGAGGTGGCTACTGATGCCTCACACTCGGGAATTGGAGGGGTACTTATGCAAGAAAAGCATCCAGTGGCGTTCTACAGTGAGAAGCTCAATGATGCCAAGAAGAGGTATTCCACCTATGATTTAGAACTTTATGCGACCATGAAGCACTCAAGTTTCTTAACTCCCAACGGACCATTAGTCACAAACATGCTAAGTGGATCTCATATTTACAAGAGTTTACTATTGCCCTCAACTATAAAGCTGGAAAAGAGAACCAAGTAGCAAATGCATTGAGCCGCAAGGTGAATACGATGAGTACCTTTTCAGCCCAAAGTACAGGAATTGAGCATATCAAAGGGGAGTACATAGCAGATGAAGATTTTGGTACTATATACCAAAAATTACAGCAAGGTGAAACCGATCCAAAGTTCTCGATTCAAGACAGCTACTTGTTTATGGGAACACGGTTATGCATCCCAAAGACGTCCCTACGACAATACCTAATTCGGGAGTTACATGGAGGTGGTTTAGGTGGACACTTTGGTCGTGATAAGACAATAGCGCAAGTTACAGATCTTTACTATTGGCCTCACTTACCCCATGATGTGCAAAATGTGATCCAACGGTGTCGTGCATGTCAACTAGCTAAAAGCACCAAACAAAATTCTGGTTTGTACACACCATTACCGGTGCCTCATTCACCATGGCTGCACATTAGTATGGATTTTGTCCTTGGCTTGCCATCCACAAGGGAACGTTATGACTCTATATTTGTAGTAGTGGACAGATTCTCAAAAATGGCACACTTCTTCCCTTGTCGGAAGACTTTTGATGCAAGGCATGTTGCTGTCCTATTCTTTAAGGAAGTGGTACGTCTCCATGGGCTACCCGAGACTATTGTGTCGGATCGGGATGTGAAATTTATGAGCTATTTTTGGAAGACATTATGGTTGAAGACAAATACTAAATTGCTTTACTCAACTGCCTTCCATCCTCAAACGGATGGGCAACTGAAGTAGTAAATCGGAGCTTGGGTAATCTTCTCCGATGCCTTGTTCGTGATTATGAGAAGACGTGGCCTTCCATTCTTGACATAGCAGAGTTTGCTTATAATAGCTCCGTCAATCGGACCACGGGCCGTACACCATTTGAGATAGTGCTTGGTATCCAACCCAAGAGACCTATCGATCTTGTATCACTCCCACCTCAAGTGCGTGTGAGTATTGAAGCTGATGAATTTATCCGTCATATCACAGAAGTACATGCAGATGTTCGACGGCGAATAGCACTTAGCAATGAAGCATACAAAGCTAATGCAGACCGTCATCGCCGTTATGTGGAGTTTAAGCCCGGTGACATGGTGATGGTGAGAATAACTCCTGAGAGATTCACTCCTGGTGAAGCTACCAAGTTACATCCACGGAAGATGGGTCCCTATAAGGTGCTGAAGAAAATAGGAACTAATGCATACGTCCTTGAGCTCCCACCTGGCATGGCTATCAGTAACATTTTCAACGTTGCTGATTTGACTCTCTACACGGGTCATCATTCTGACGAAGGAGATACGGAACATACTTTACGTCTTCCACAGTTTGTCGTTCCTTCCGCTGAACAAATTGAAGATGTTCTTGACTCCAAGTATACTATGACTCGCAATGGTGGAGGTTACCAGTCGTTCTTAATCAAGTGGAAAGGGCACCCACGTAGTGACAGCACGTGGATACATGAAGATGACTTCAAGCGCATCGACCCTGATTTTTATGATCGCTATATGTCTTTCCTCCATTCGTCGGAGACGAATGTTTCTAAGCCGGGGGGAGCTAATGCAGCCCAAGTCTACTCCAGAAGGGGCCGAAAGTCCAAAATTGGGTCAGGCCCAATTGGCTGACCAACCCACACTGTTCACGTGAACAGTGTTCACGGTACTGTTCACGTGAACAATACCAACAGCAGATTTATCACTCTTTTTTATTTCTTTCCTAAAATATAGTGTTAGTTATTTGGAATTTTAATTGTTTGGAAACTAAGAACTTTCTTAAATTTAGTTTCCTAAAAGTGTTTAGAAACTTTCCTATTTTCAGATTTAGAAAGTTTTCTTTCCATTGTATTAAAACCTTCCTATGTTATAAGGAGGTTTAGTTTTAGTAGTTTTATCTCTTTCCTATTTTAATTGTAAGGATTCTCATTATAAATAAGAGGAGTAGAAGCTGGCTGGTGGTTAGATTTTCCAGGAAAAAAAAAGAAGAGTTAAATTCTTATTTTCTGGTCGAGTCTCCTACGGTTGTGAGACTCAACCAGATTCCGTTCCCTCTTGATTCTTTAAACAGGTACAGCAGGCTTTCGAGACTCATAACTCCTATAGTTCTTTTCAGATCCTCCCCAAACTTCAGAAGGTGTTCACAATCATTACAAAGGTCATCCATACCAAGTTTCATCTAATTCTGACGGTTAGATCTCAAGATAAGTGGGTTTTTTCATTACTTTTCTCTGCATAATTTTTGTATTGGACTGAACTAAGATCCTGTAGCAAAGAGGGCTTATTAATTTGACTTGCTTTGAACCCTCTTTGCCATCAAAATATTGTAAATATGTGATTTTCGTTTGACAGTTTCAGGTTCTCCAAACTCATTGTTCTCAGGTGAAACTGTAAGTTTAATGTTATAAAGGGAAGAATAGAACTATGAATTTATTTGAAGCTTTTAGGTGAATGCTTGTGCATGTCTATGGTGGCTACTTTACATCAGTTCCAACCAACATGTTGGCAACAATGTTTTATAATTTATATTGTTACTTTTTGCATTCAAAAGTATCTATTTCACATGTATACAGGTGGTAATTCTACACCATGCATTTTCTGTTGTATATCCATAGAGAAAGTAGGATGGTTAATAGGCATGGAGTATCTTCTCTATGTTATGTGACACATACACAGTACACTTGGTCACTATCCCGATTGTGCCTTTTAAGTCATCGCTTGATTACATATTGAAAGCTTGCTGTTGTAGGAATTCTCTCAATTTGAATGTGTTTTATTGTTCTTTTAGGATTTTTTTTTCTTTGATTGTCATTGAATATCTGGAGTAGGATATATAGTGTTATATCATACATATTGTTTTATCCTTGAAGAGAGAGATCTTGATGGCCTTATGGATCCAGAGGTGGTGCTAATTTGGGCATGTGGTCCACCTAGGGGTAGCTGAGAATACACTTGTAATCTTCATGTGACAGAATATCCCCGAGAGGACCGCACATAAAGATTTAATGCTACTTTGTAAATCGGACATATGGATTGTATTCTTGTTGTTGGTGGGTTAACTCTTTTAACCCAATATTGTATTATCTATTCAAGAACAGTCTTCTGGATTAGTGTGTTAAGTCTTTTAGCCCAATATTGTATTATCCACTCAAGAACTGTCTTCTGGATTGGTGGACTAGTCTTGGTAGATGCTTAAACTTTAATGGCTAAAATTCATGGAATAACTTCATCAGCTCAAATGTTCATGTTATCGGTGGGTTTAAGTGTTTTATCCAATATTGTATATCCATTCAAGAATTGTTCTGGATTGGCGCCTGGCAGACTAGTCCTGATAGATGTTTAAACTTTGATCGTTAAAATTCATGGAATAACTTAAATCAGCTCAAATGTGGTAGATGTTTAAACTTTGATTGCTAAAATTCATGGAATAACTTAAATCAGCTCAAATGTGGTAGATGTTTAAACTTTGACTGCTAAAATTCATGGAATAACTTAGATCAGCTCAAATGTCCCTGTACCAAAGTTATCAATAATGAATGTGTCATTACTATTTTCACATGACATCACTGAATCATCTAAGTCCATCATAGTTTTCAGATCCTGTCCCCTAAAATGCCTTCGACTTGCACATTGCATATATGCTTCAGACAATGTAATGATTGAAGCGGTGAAAAAACTTCCCTAACTGATGGAGCTTGATCGATCCTACTGTCAATTCTCAAAAAAAAAGTGATTGAAGCCGTTGGCTAGTTCTGCCCTTGGTTGAAGTCATTCAAACTCAATTGCCACGGTAGGTTTGGGCGTTCATATAAAGAGTATGATAAGGAGGCACTTGCTACTGTAGAGAACATGTCTGAGTTATGTTACCTCCAGCTTTTTCGTAACAAATTGACAAATGAAGGCCTTCGGACCATTCTTGATGGCTGTCCTCATCTTGAATACCTTGACCTGCGGCAGTGCTCCGGTGTCAATTTAGAAGGGGGGGATCTGCAGAGGAGATGTGTAGACAGGATCAAATCTCTTAGGCTTCCAGTCGACACATTGAGGAAAACGAGTTTGACGCTAGTACTGATTTGATGACTACTTGTTTGGGTTTTCTGAAATTGATCTTATGTCAGATGATGGATATGATGAATTTGATTATGATGGATATTATGGATTTTCTGATGGTAGCGACTTGTCTGATTATGGTGGTTATGGCTCTGATAATCTCTTCTAAGGATGTTTTAATGGATTTCAGTACTCATGCCGAGGAAAACTTGGGTAATTGGTAATGGAGTGGTTATCAATTTGCTGGGATTTTATAAATGGATTAATAGACCATCCTACTTCATTTTCCAAAAGGCTTGGAACTATTATTTGGAAGGCCAACCCACAGAGATTCACATATTTTTTTCTTGGCCGTGGTTATATATATTTCGCAGGAAATCTATCTTAACTACAATTCGACACCACCTATCTGTCGACTGTTCATATGGAATTTGTACTCAATATCCTCTTTTTTTAGTTTTCTTTATGTGGTTTTAGCCTTTAAAACCCCATGTCTGATGTTGAGGAAGACTGCTTGTTTCTTGGATTGTAGTACTATATAATAATGGATATTGAGATGCGAGGCTAATATTCAAATGAGAGAATCACCATTATCCATTACGGTTTTCAGACTATTTGCCAAATGGACTATTAGGGTTTTGTTATTAAAGTCGGCTTGTTATACTTTTATGGGTTACAATTTTCCCTTCGGTTTTGTAGTTGTAAGACCTTGATTTTGGCCCATGTCTTATCAAGAGCATTTTTGTCATTTTTGGTCATATTAGAATTTCTTGTATTTTTAGGTTATTAGGAAAAATATTAAAAAAATAGAAATCATTAAAAAGAATAAAAAATTATAAATTAAGAAAAATTGAGTGAGTTTGGGTTTAGGATAGTCTAACTAAGAATTTGGAGTCCATTAGGATTATGTTGGGGTTTTGTATTTTTATGGGCTTACTTTATTAATGGGCTTCATTAAAGAATGGGTTTAGGCTGGGTTTAGTTTAGGTTGGTGTTTAGGACATAGAACAATGGGTTTGGGCTGGGTTTAGATTAGGTGTTAATAAGATATAGGCTAATGGACTTGGGTCTGGGCTTAGGATATCAATTGTGTAGTAGTCTTTTTTCTATTTTTATTTTATCACATGTGTTGGGTTAAAAGGAAATCAAATGGAAGGATCTTGGCCCTTGGATTAGGGGTTAGAGAAAAACCTAGACAATCAAAAGAAAGGGACTGTCGTGAGGGGGAGAGAAAAAGAGAGGAAGGCGGCAGCAAAGGGGAGAAAAAGGAGGAGAAGGAAGAGAGAGGTGATTATTTGAAGAAGATGGAGAGCAGCTGCGACAAGGAGATGGAGATGAAATCGCCTGAAATAGGTTGAGTTGAGAGGAGGAAGAGTGTGAAATAGGGAGAGGATTGAGTCGCTACGCGTGAGGGAGTTGCAGCTACAAGAAGGAGAGTGAGAAGAAAGGGAGAGAACAGTGGGAGACGAGAGAAATAGAGAGAGGCGGCAGAAGAAGAAAAGGGGAAAAGGAGAGGAGTGCTGGATTTTGGTTTTCAGAAGGAGCAGGGAGGAGGAAGGCTGCTGCCACCGTCGCTGTTGCAGCAAAAGAGAGATAGAGAGAGGCAGCAGAAGAAGAGAAAGCCGAAAAGGAGAGGAAGGCGGCAGCAGAAGAGAAAGAAGCCAAGAAGGAGTAGGAGAAGAAATGAGAAGAGAAGCTGTAGGGATGAGGGCTAGAGAGAATGTTGCTGCTACCTTTGCCTGAATCCAAAGGGAAGAAGGAGGACCGTGGCTGCTATCTACGAAGAGGGAAACTAGCAAGGAATATCTGCAGTTGCAGATGCAAAAGAAAATTTTGTTGTAGAAGGTTCAAGGATTCTCTTCTTTTTCTTTCGATAGGATTTTACCAGCGATTGTCAAGGTAAGTTTTATTTTCTTTCGTCATCTTATTTTATGTATACATATGTTTTTCTGCCATCTTTATAGAATGTCCTTATGTTTCATATGATAATTTTCTTACGGTTGCAAAATTTCTTAGGATCTCCTTGCATATCTCTTGTAAACCTCTATGATTCCCTGCAAATTTCTGCCAATTTCATGTATGGATTCTCCCTATAGTTCCCCTGTGATTTTCCCTTTGTTGCATTCTATTTTCTGTGTTGTACGTGGTTTTTTGTTTTGTTCTTCCTTGAAAACTCAATGTTAATATTCAATCAAAGGAATAGTGTTTTGTTCGTTTACAGGGTATTTGCTAGGTAGGCTTTTTGGTTGTCTTTCAAGAGAATGACCTTCGGTTGGTTTGGTTTTCACATTTTTTTATCCTTTTCTTCTACTCATCAAAAGTAACTCCAAATGAACAGATTTTCTGGTTTAAGGTGTTTTTTGGCTTCCTATTTTTTGTAGGAGTAAGCTCGGTTAGGAAGTGTTGTGTCGGTTATTTATTTATTTTTATTTTTTTTTGTTTGTTTGTTTGTTTGTTTGTTTGTTTGTTATGTGGTGTTTCTCAAATTTCAGCAATCATTTATTATACTTCATTTTTGTTTCCCTTTCAAAAATCTAATTTCAAAAGTCCGCCTTCTTTCTTGTTGTTTTCAAGGTTTTTAGTTCAACATCTGTTATCCCATTTTTCTCACACTTCAGAATTTTAATCCCATGGCAATCACAGGTCTCAACCCCATTTGTGTAGGCTGTGAATATCTGTTCATACTTGCTGCCCATGTTATTCCTATACCATTGTTGTTTTCATTTTTTGTTATTTCAGTCCATGATAGATGTTCTGTATTATTGTCCATTATTGTTCATGCTTTAGATTAGATTCATGTTTAGGCTGCTTTGTCGGGTACTCAAATTGATCCAATCTCTCATGCCACCCTTGGGTCTAGTTAACAATATTTGATCCATACTTGAACATGCCTTGAGATAGTGCTTGAATTTGTCAAATTCTATCGTTTAATCTTGATCTCATTTTTGAATGTTATAATTCTGGTTTGGCATGGATTGTTCCCTTTAATGCAAATCTGGTTTAGTTTCAATTGATTTGTGGTTAAACTTGGCTTGGCTGAAGTTGGCCTCTTTTAGATCAAAAATCTGATTTGGATTGCGTTGGTTTATGTATTGTGATCGACCCGGTTCAAGTTAAATTGACTACTTTTATGGCAAATCTGGTTTGTGTTGAGATGCTTCCCTTAATGTTAAATCTTGAAGTGGTTCCCTTTGATGTCAAAGTTTGGTTTAATTCCATTTGGTCTCAATGTCAAAATTTGTTTGAGTTTGAGTCGGTTTTTGTAGTCAAATCTAATTGTTTGGTTTGGTTTGGTTTATTATGTTGGTTAAGGCTAGTCTGGTTTGTTTTGTTTCATCTCAATGCTCAAAACCAACTCGATCCAATGCTTGAACCAGTCCTTGTTTGGACCAATCCATATTTGAATCTGCCTTGAGATAATGCTTGGATTTGTCTAATTTTGATGTTCTATCTAACATCATTTTCGAATGTTATAAATCTGGTTTGGTTTTGTGCCTTCATTGGACCATGGTTTAGAGTTTGAACCATTCTAGATACTGGACTTATAGGCTCAGATTGGGTTCAACCCCATAGTGGGTTTGGTTCATTTTTACTAGGCTGGTTCAACCCTATGATAGGGTAGGCTTAATTGTATTGGTTTGGTTCAGTCCTCTAATAGGTTTGGCTTAAGTGGGTTGATTTGATTCATCCCCATAATGGGCTTGGTGTAATTGTTATGGGCCTAGTTTGATTGATTTATACCATAGGCTTAAACTTAATTCAGCCCATACACTAGGTTCAACCAATGTACTTGGTTTGGTTTTAAAGTAATTAGCTTGGTTTAAAGTATTTGATTTGGTTTAATTGCTTGCTTCGATCATATGCTTGGCTAACTTCCCCATGTGTTTAATTTGATGTAATCACAGGCTTAGTTAGTCATATCTATGCTTAGTCATTGCATATATCCCCTCCCCCAGTGGTGCGAAACTTTAGGGTGACTCCAATGAGTCCATTCTTGTTGGGATTTCCAAATTCCGTGTTGACTGGGGTGGGCCCCGCCTAGGCCATGGGCCCGCTCAATCATTAGGGTTCGTCACATAATTGTTTTCCCCCCTCTCAAAGAAAAATATAAAAAAAGGAGAGAAGAAAAAAATACAAAAAAGGTGTTATGTTTGCATGTTTTCAGGCAATGGTTGGGATCATGTCTGATCTCCAACCTAGCTATTATCTAATTTTGTCTGTAGCCTGAGGGTATTTTGCCTCCCATGTTTGAGAGTTGGTCTGTGGACCAATCACTTTCAGAATGTTAGTTTGCCTTGCTGAGTGCAAGAAGTCGAGGTCCGAGTACCTCTTGAGTGATGCCTTGCCGAGTGCGAGGAGTCGAGGTCCGAGTACCTCTTGCGTGATGCATTGCCGAGTGTGAGGAGTCGAGGTTCGAGTACCTCTTGAGTGATGCCTTGCCGAGTGCAAGAAGTCGAGGTCCGAGCACCTCTTGAGTAATGCCATGTGGGGTCCAACAGCCCATTAACTGTTGGGAACTACGTTTGACCTGATTCTCTAAGGAGATACGTAGGCAGCGGGAAGTGGAGAGAACTCTGAGTAGTTCACCCTTCGCGCATGGTCACACGTGTTTCCTTTGTCAAGGGAGCACTTCACACACAATCACACCCCTGCACGAACTACGTTTGGCCTGATTCCTGCCGCACAGGAATACGTAGGCGGCTTGATATCGAGCTCGGTCATCCATTATCTGTTGTATTTTCTATGTTACTCATTCTTTTAATTCATTATTTGTTTATTCATGATTATTTCATTTATTTTATTCATTCATTTGTTCATTGATCCATTTATTATCTGTTGACTTGTATTTTATTTTTCAAATCTATGTAGCGGCACCCCAAGTTAGAACAACTTAGAAACTTGGTCTAGGGTTCCCCATTTGCCTAGTTAGGCTAAATTGAATGACCTGAACATACATAAGTTTCAAGAATATAGGAAAGGATAGGATAGAAGGAGACCGGTCCATTGACCGAGCGAGTTGGGTGCCTAACACCTTCCCAACTCGTAACTTGACACTTACCCTTCTCTGGTAAGACTAGAAGCCAATCCATTGAGCATGAGTCATAGTGTCTCTCCAAGTGAGAGACCATTTATAGGTCCTAGACCTTATCTAGGTGGCGACTCCATATTTTACTTCGTCTATTGGCATGGATGGATAAAAGTAACCAAGGCGAGAGCCTATTTTGATTTCGTGAAGGATATTGAAAATCCATTGTCCTCACAGTAGTAAATGTTCCATTTGTTTCCACAAAATGATGGAAAATGAAATTTCCCTGTAAAATTGGTTTTTCCATTAAAATGAAAAAATTTGCATTGAAACAATGGGAAGCTATTTTTACATGGGGAATTTTCATCTCTAATATTTTTATGGAAGAGGGTTTCTCACAATACCAATGTGGGGAGGTATCTCTTACAATACATCAATAAGGGTGCAAGGATTATTATCTCCAATGAAGGGTTTACATGGTCAAAGAAATGATCTATGTGTGAAACAGCCCAAACCCTTTCCCACACACAAAATAAATGGTTGTATAAGAGGATTTCTTATTTCTTCACTTCTTTTCCTCATATATGAATCTATATATGCTTTCTTTTCTTTTCTTTTCTTTTTTTTAAAAAAAACCCAAAGTAGAAAAAGAAAGGAAATCAGCAGCAACAGTAGCAAATCGACGACGGCAACAACGAATCGGTGGCGGCAGCTGCCATAGGCCATTTCCACACTCATCCCCTAACTTCTCCCAAACTTAACACAGTCAAGATAAGAAAAGATCGAAGAAATCAGCAACGGCAAATCATCATCGATAGCTACAATCAATGCTTCAATTAGCGCTTCCTTCTTCTCCCTACTTTCCTTTAAGCCTGTTGCTGCAATCGTCGCTTATCCCTACTTTCCTTTAAGCCTGTCGTTGTAATCTTCGCTTAACCTTCTCCCTAAATCAATTATGAGGAAGTGGCAGTCTTTAATCCCACATCGATTATATGTAGAAGGCAATAAGAATATTAAACGATATAAGATTAATCGACTCGTTACTCATTGAAGATGCAAGTTAATATATGGATAGGGTACAGTACGGGCATTAAAGGCATTTTAAATGGCAAGGCCCAGTTTGCAAGCCCTCGCCAATAGGGGCTTACGTGTTGGTATGGGTAAGGCATCAGGGAAAGTGTTATGCAGTGTTTGATCCGGACACTTTAACTCTATCTCTATTCCATGATGGGTGCATGTGGGACGACAATGGTGTTTAATCCATTGGTTAGTTTCACACACTCGTGTATAGAGGTGCGGCAGCCACCTATCCTTTCTATTGCACATTGCAAACTTATGAACCAGACCAAAGATATGAATTGAATGCATGCATATGTTTGTTTGCTTACTGAGCCATGATGTGTGCTCACCTTTTCAACGTCGAATATTTTTAGTTGATGATGCAGGTCCTACCTTGGAAGATTATATGAATGCACCGACGTACGGACATGTTGCTGCGATGGACATGGAAGCTATGGTGGAGTTGCATGATTCGTTGTGCGATTGCAACTCATCTGTTTTCGATTAGATTTAGTTGTTGGATTATTCGGAACATGTAATTGATTAATTTATTTTATTTTATGTCTTTAGTCATTTGGAGATAATTGGATAATTTATTTCTGTTATCACTGTTAGATACTCAGTTCATTAACATTAAAGACTTTTGCTATTGTTTATTTACTCAGATTATGGTTGTGGATGTATCTGGTTTAATCAAATGGACACGGACTATACAAGATCCTGGTTGAACCGTTGGATCATAGACGGTTCATCACACCATTCTGGTTGGTTTGGAATTGGGGTGTGACAGCGATGATGTCGGGCAATGATCTTTTCCCTTATACCTATACACACATGAAAGCTAGAGTTCTTTTTTTTTTTTTTTTTTTTTTTTTTGGACTAGGAGGGTTTAAGGATTCTTGAGGGCATCAAACTTGAGTCCAATCCAACCCAAGCTTAATCTTTCTTTTTAGTCTGAACCTAACCTCATGTCAAAAAAATTTAGCCCAATCATGGGTTTTTTTAGGGCTTGCGCTAGTTCAAGTAAACTAACCCTAGTAGAAAAAGAAATAGAAATTCTCATACGTGGATTCCAAACCCATAGATTTCAAAATCAATTCTATCAAATTGTAGGACTTGGGCTTCCTGCAGCTCCGGCAGTCACATCTGGGCCGTTAAGAGCATATCTACACATGCACCAATGCAATCCAACGGCCCAAATGGAGCTACAGGGGATCCAAGCCCTCAATTTTAGGATATGATTGAATCTAGAAAATCTTTTTTTTTTCTATTTTCTAAATGTTCATTTGAACTATCAATTCAGGGAAATGAGAGATTATGGCCAAGATTTCATTCAAAAAAATTTCAATATTGGGAATGAATTTGATAAACATTCTTTTTAAAATATGCTTTGATTTATTTTCTCAAATTGTATTATGATAGAATCTTTAAAAAAAAAAATTTCTCTTTTTAAAGGTTTATTCGAACTATAAAATCAAGGGACAAGGGTTGTGTCCATCACAGAGAGAAGTAATTGAGTTTGAAAATAGAAAGGTATTGTGTTAGAGAAGAGATATGGAGGGAGGAAGAAACATTAGAGCACTTTCCATGGTGTTTCTGGTTATGTTTGCGGTTGCACAACATACCTCAGCTATAAACTTAGGCAAATGTTTTGAGTATATCAAATGCTACCTAAAAACCCATTCAATAAGTCATTGTGCTATTGGATGTTTGGACTGTCTTGGGGGACATCCAGCACCCCCGCCATCGTCCTCACAACAACCCCTAGCTTCAACAGATCCAAACTTCAATTGTATCCTAGACTGTGCTGAATCCTCATGCTCCGCTCACATCAATGGTATGCTCTCGCTCTCTCTCTCTCTAAAAGGGCCATTAACCAGTGTTGGTCTCTCTTATGTTGGAAGGTCTTGGGAGGAGTGAGTTTGGAGATGATCTTAACCTTTTAGCATTTATTCCTAGCAATAGTTCTCTCTCTCTCTCTCTCTCTCTCTCTCTCTCTCTCTCTCTCTCTCTCAAAATAGTAAATAGACATTGTAAGCTAACTTAAGTTATTTTGTATTGCAGATAATATAAAACTGAATGGGTGCATTACTTCTTGTTCCAAAAGTTGTAGCAGCTAGAAGACAATCCCTTGAAGAAAATCATATCCATGATATGTTGTAGTCAAAATCTTCAAATATGATTGGAAATGTTTTGGAATCAAAGCATAGTAATCATGATAATAAGAGCCTTCATAAGCTGTAGAAAGGCTATATAAAAAATAAAAAGGATGTGGCAAATTTTTATTTATCAACATGTTCCTCTTTTCCTATTGTTACCAGTTGTTTTCATATATCTTAATGGGTTTTTTGAATGGCATACTATGCTCCAATAAGAAATCATGTGCAGGGCCTTGGCTTAGAATCCTCTTTGTTTTGCACAAACCTAAAAATTATATAATTCCAATTTATGTTTGAAATTTGAACCAATAATTTTAAAAATTATATTTTGTGGATTCTTCATCTAAAATATCCACAAAATATTTTTCTCAATAATGTATAAAGTTTTGGTTTAATTGAATGAATCGAGATGTCAACCACATTTTTGCTTGGGAAGTTGACTATTGTACCTGTAGTTAAGATTGACAGGGGTAGATGAGCGATGTCGTGCAAAAGGATCAGTTGCGCATTTATTTAACTAGCTAGCTTGGGAACGATGGGATTAACAACCTCTCTATAATTGATGGGAAACTTATTAAGAAAAGACGAGAGAATAGCCTTAGGAATGTGATCAGGCAGTGGCCCAAGTGCCTGCCCCTTGGTCGAAGGGCCTACTATATATCATTATGCTGATGCAGTGATCTATACAAAACCTTGAACCTCCAATATTATAGCTTAAGGATGAATCCTTTGATGTATTGATAATGAATATGTAACGTAGTTTGAGTAGTAATCTTGTGCTAGGAATGGATAAGCTGGTAAAGAATACATGTGTTATCATATCGTAGTCATGTTATCCAATTGTGGGTCTTATTTAGATCTAATTGCTTCCCTTCTTTAAAAGCTTATTTTCTTTATGCTTATGTTTGGATATCGAGAAAATAAAGTAGGATAACATGGCACAATCTTTTAATTATCCCTTGTCTTTAAGGATAACGTAACAAGAAATCTATTCTACCACAGGGCAGATGATGTTTCCATTCCAATCGTTGAATAGAAAGAACATGATCTAAATTACCCACATGTCGAATTTCAAACTCTAATTCAATAAAATAATCCCTATGTATTGGCATGCATCCCGTGTATGTCCATGCATGTGTACGAGTACTATAAACATTACTATAACACTCCCCAAATTTGAATGGGTAAGATTAAAAAAATAAAAATGAATGATCTAGATTTATTTTGTTATGTTTCCAAACGTAACAAACCTTTGTTACAATAACAACACCCCATACATACATATATATATATATATATATATATATATATATATATATATATATATATATAATATATTATAATATATAAATAAAAAAAAAAAATAAATAAATAAATAATATATATATATACAACAAGATATAATATATACATATGACAAGTACATGTACACGGGTGAACCAGTTTGGTCTGGACTGACTTGGGCTTGATTGACTGGACCGAACTCACGTAGGTTGACTGGGTTGGGTCAAGACTGGCTTAGATGGAGCTGAGTTAACTGGGTTTTCTCTCTTTATCATTTCATGGGCCATTTCATCTGCAATTCTACATGGGACCCTTCGACAGTATTTTCCCCAAATTTTGTACGTACACTTTGTAAAGCACTAAAAATGAAGAATATTGGAGCTTGAATCACCTAATTTTAATGTAAAATGATCAACTTATGAATTTCTGAAATTTAAACAAGCCAATTTACGGTAATTCAGCTAGCAACTCTGTGGGATGCCTCCGAGACCTCTGCCCCAAATTTTTCATGTCCACTTTGTAGAACACCAAAAATAATGAATAATGGGGTTGGAATCACCTCATTTGGATGTCGGATGAGCAAGATATGAGAAGATGAAGTTTAAATAATTAAACTTACAATAATTTGCATGCAGGCCCTTGGATAATTATTTTTAATTTTCAAAAAATACCCTTAATCATATTCCCGGACTAAAATAGTCATATCCCCTTCATTTGACATCAGAATTGAGCAATTCTAGTCTCATTTCAAAGGTATTTCCATGACCTACGCATTCATGCAGGTTGTACCCCATGACCTTGCTATGGGACCCATCAAAACCGTCTCCAAGTCGCAGCCAAAAAATCCAAACATTGCATTGGGATCCACCAACTTGCCATATGGTTTCACTTAGGCTTTTGCAGACTAGGGATGATCTCAGTTATTCTCTAAACAATATAGAGAGCACGTCGAGACTAATAGATTGTCACTTCTAAGAGAGTTTCACTCATCTCCCCTGTATTTTTTCAAACTTTCTCTCATCTCTCCCAATTTGCTGGCTATACTCCAGTAAGACATTGTTCAGTTGGGGATGGAAAAAATGGGGTACTTACAGCCGTCAATATGTGAGATGGGTCTCTAACATACTTCTTCAATAGTGAGATGTGAAATATGTTATGTACGCCAGACATAAACAATTGTAGCGCAAGCTGATACGTTACTTTCCCACATCTCGTTAAAATCTTGTATGGTCCCACATATCTATGATATAACCTCCTCTTCTTACAGAATCATCTCAGACCTCGCATAGGTGATATCTTCAAGAATACTTTGTCACCTATCGTGAACTCGAGATCTCAACGTCTGTTATCCGCATAACACTTCTGTCGATCCTGAGCTATCTTTACCCTTTCTTTGATCATATCCACTACTTTGCAAGTCTCTTCTATGAATTCTGGCCTTACAATTCTTCATTCTCTAACCTAGTTTCAAAATAGAGGGGTTCAACATTTCTTACCGTACAATGCCTCATAAGGTGACATTTGTATGATAGCCTGATTGTTGTTGTTGTAAGCAAACTCTGTTAGTGGTAACTTTTTATCCCACACTCCTTCGAAATCAATGGCACAAGCTCGGAGCATATCTTCTAGTATCTGAATGGTTCTCTTCGACTGTTCGTCCATTTGAGGATCAAAGACTGTACTAAACTTTAACTTCGTTCCCATAGCTGTCTGTAGTTGTGAGGACAAAAGATAATCCACCCATCTTTGATGGACGAAAAATGATTAGGAATCGCCACCTAGATTAAGGTCTAGGACCTATAAAATGTAGTCTCATCATAAGAAAAGACTTCTATTGTCTCATTTGACCCAATATATTGACTTTGATCTATCAGAGAACGGGTAAGCGTTCAAGGCACAATTTGGAAAGGTGTTAGGCACCCAAAGCTGCCCGATCCAAAAATCGACTTCCTATGTGATTCTACTTTCCTTAAACTCTATGGTTCTGACTATTCATGGTCAATGGATGATGACTAGAGCTTATGGGGGATCATATGCTAAGTTGTAAGTTCTTCTAACCTAGGTTCAGCCAAACATGTTCTCAAAAATAAATAAACAAGAAAAGTAATATACAGTGAACCAAACCAAAGATGGTTCGTTGATGGACTGAATCTGAAACGTCCAAAACATCTCAAATTGCCTACATATTCCAATCCTGAAAAATCAAGTCCGTAATGTAGTTCGAACGGAATGTGATTAAGGTTTATGGATGTGATTTATACTTAAGCTTTCTTAGATTCAATTGTTCAAGTTGAGATTTATGTTTGATGATGATTGAGATTGAATCTAGAAATAACCTAATGTGGATAGAAGTGAATATGGAAAATGAATATGATATGGATATGGATATGGGGGACCTAAGGATTCTAAGATGTGGTACCGTACTTGGATAGGTCCTCCAAGTTGCCTACGTATTTCAGAGATCCTGAAAATCAAGAACAACGTAGTTCGTTGTGATGGATTGTGGATAGATATGGATATCCTAAAGAAGACTAAAGAAGGCTAAATTGCGTACAACCCAAGTGGATCAAAGGTACGATTTTGGGACCTAAGGGTGTACAGTCCAAGTGAACCATAGGTACGGGATAAGAATCTAAGGGATGTACAGTTCAAGTGAACCACAGGAACAGATTCGAGTGAACCTAAAGGATGTACAGTTCGAGTGAACCACAGGTATAGATTCAAGAGAACCTAAGGGTGTAAAGTTTGAGTAAACCACAGGTACATATTCAAGAGAACCTAAAGTGTGTACAGTTCGAATGACCCACAGGAACAGATTCAAGAGAACCTAAGGAGTGTACAGTTTGAGTGAACTACAGGTAGAGATTCGAGTGAACCTAAAGGGTGTACAGTTCTAGTGAACCATAGGTACAGATTTAAGAAAACCTAAAGGGTGTACAGTTTGAGTGAACCACAGGTACAGATTCTAGAAAACCTAAAGGGTGTATAGTTCGAGTGAACCACAGGTACAGATTTTAGTGAACCTAAAGGATGTACAGTTCGAGTGAACCACAGGTACAGATTCTAGTGAACCTAAAAGGATGTACAGTTCTAGTGAACCACAGTCATAGATTCGAGTGAACTTAAAGGGTGTATAGTTCGAGTGAACCACAGGTACAGATTCGAGTTAACTTAAAGAATGTACAGTTCGAGTGAACCACAGATATAGATTTGAGTGAACCTAAAGAGTGTACAGTTCGAGTGAACCATAGGTACAGATTCGAGTGAACCTAAAGAGTGTACTATTCGAGTGAACCTAAAGGATGTACAGTTATAGTGAACCACAGGTACGGGATAGGTGCATACAGTCCGAGAGAACCACAAGTACGACTTAGAATAGAGGTTGTAGAACCGTGTTTGGAAATCTCTCTAAACTGCCTATGTATCTTAGGAGACAGCCCTAAGAATCAGGATCCGCATAGTTCAAAAGATTTATTTCATCAATGTGTGCTTTCAAGATCAAAGTGTGGAACCGTGTTTGGAAATCTCACCAAACTGCTTACGTATCTTAGGGTGTTGCCCTAAGAATCAGGATCCACGTAGTTCGAAATACTGATACATTCACTCATGTTCTTCTTTTAATATCAGGGTGTTGATCCTAAATGCTCTATTACTGGATTCACATCACACCTATCTAGTTCTATGCATCATAGAGGAGATGAGCTGAGGGGGTAGGGATCGTCGTAAAGTTACCCTTAACCTAAAAACCTAATTTGGCATTTGTTGGGCTAGACTTCATATCTCTTGATTAAAATTTATCATTTTCATTCTTACCATTTTCCCGTGAATGTGGGTGCCTACATGCACGTCCCCACACCTAATATGTCTTCTAGGTGTACAGATATGGCAGTTCGACTAAGGTGTTGTAGAAATTAAGTTTTGTCAACAATAAATATCATTCAAATATGACAAGTAACAACATATTTCATTTCATGTATGGTAGTAAAGCATGTGAATCAATAAAGCAGCAAACATGTGAGAGCATTGTTCAAGCATCGATCATCAATAATGTGACCAAGATCATATTTGATCGACCGACCACTCAGACTTGATGTAATCGATCATCATCAATGTGATCAAGATCATATTTGATCGATGGTTCAGATTCACTTAAAACATTCATGAAGTCAATCCAATTTTTCAAATTCAATTAAATCACTCAAAAAGATAATCCAATGGTTCAAATCACTCAAGGTAATCCAATCGTTCAGATCACTCAAAATTACTCACAATAAAGATCCAACGGTTCATATCACTCCAAATGATCATTTATCCATTCAAATTCTTTTAAATCATTCATAATCAAGATCTAATGGTTCATATTACTCCAAATGATAATCTATCCATTCAAATTCTTCTAAATCATTCATCAAGACAATCTGATGGTCTAGATTCATTTATATCACTCATGATGTCAATCTAATGGTTCATATTCAAATAAGATGCTCATAATCAGAATCTAATGGTTTATATTTCATATCACTCAAGATCAATGGCTAGATTCATTTCATTATAAGATCCAAATCAAAATTAAACATCCAATGGCTCACATTTAGTATTCTCTCATTATCCAAATAAAAATCAATCTTCCAATGGCTCAAAATTAATCATATTAAAAACTCTAGATCAATGGCTAGATTTTAATCACATCAAATTCTAAGTTCAATGATCAAGATTTAATCATGTAAAAATTCAACATCACATTGCCATATTTTTAATCACATTGAATTCAATCATCAATTGTCTAGATTTCATTCACATTAAAAATTCTAAATCAAAGGCCATGATTTATTCACATTAAATTCAAGATCAAAGGTCATAATCCAATCTCATCAAATTCAGAGATCAATGGTCTAATTTTATTTATCATAATTCCAAGCATATGGGATCAATCAATTTCATCAAAATTCCATAACCGGATCAATTTCAATTTCATCACATGATGGGATCAGTTTCATCAAATTTCACATGATCGGATTAATTTCATCAAAATTCCAATATGGGATTGATCAATTTCATCAAAATTCCAAACATATGGGATCAGTTTCATCATATTTCGACGCATGTGGTTGGACTAATTTCATAAAAATTCTCATCATATCAACTCAATAAAATTTCAAACATCTGATGGGATCAATTTCATTGAATTCCAAATCAGACCATCATAAATTCTAGATCAAGGGTTTAGTTCTAATCAGACTATAATTTCAATGACCAATCATATAAAAATTTCTAAATCAATGGCTTTGATTAATCATCTAAAGAAAGTCAAACTCCAAACCATATTACCATTATTTAAAATTATAAATCATGAAGCCAAGTCACCATAGTGTCTCGGGTAGCTTGGGTAGTGGGGATGGAGGTGCATGATGTAGGTAAGCAGTAGGGTATTGGGCAGATTAAGGAGTTATGTTGGCCATGGCTGGGGGTAGCAATATGTTGGCCGAATAGGATAAGACAGATGGCATTTGGTTCTGAGGTTTTCACATGTGGCTAGGTTTCATGCATGGAAGGTTGGGAAGGATGATGATGGCGGCTGGGTTATTGGTGATCTAGTTTTGAAGGTGATGAAGCAGGGAATCGATGTCCTCAGCTGGGTGTTGCCATACTTATGTTTGCGGACAGGCTTCTGCAGGTAGGTGGTGGCGAAAAGGATGGGAGCTTGGTCCAATGGTCACAATCGGTGAAATACAAATGGCCTGTAGACAGGTTTTTTTTTTTTTTTCACCCTCTTCTTCTAATCCTCTGCTCACTCTCTCTTGATTATTCTTCTTAGAAAGAACCAAAAAAAAAAAAAAAAAAAATAAAAAAACTTACCCGAAGCCCTGTATTCTTCTTTTCCAGCTTTTCTTTCTTCGCTCCTTCTCTATTAGATTTTTCTCTCTTCTCAATCTCCCAGTCTCCCTCCTTTCTCTCCAGACTTCTCTTCTCTTAGTCCGATTCTCCCCTTATTTTTGGGTTTTTTTTTCAATTTTCTCTCTATGATCTCTCTTAATTCTCTCTCAATTTCTCGCCCTCTTTCAGATCTGCATCCTCTTTCTCTATGTATCAATATTGAACGATCAATACAATGAGCTTTTTACGATGGAGGGCATGTATAGACCGCCCGCACTAATTTGTTTGCAGGTATACATAACCCTCACGCTCCCAACAAGTGAGAGACAAGAATAGTCAAGTGTAGATCCAAACATGTTGACAAGTCAAAGACAAAAATGGGTAGAACTTCGACGTCTCAGATGTAAATATCATAATCGAATAGATTTTACCATGTTGGTTCAAAGATGGACCAAAAATGACATACATGTGGCTCAAACTGGGTTAGGACAGAAAAAACTACCTTGATGAGGACGGGATAACCTATCACCGAATGCACGATGAATAATGGGCCCTCAATCTCTATATATATTATGATGCAAGAATCAAGCGACGTGGAGTAACATAAATCATTCCCAGGCAAACCCGAGAAACGTTCGTCAGAGGTTGCTCGCCGGTCGTGATCTCATAAAGTACAGGCCAAGGTTGTGTGTTTCGCCTAACGGGCTGCCTCACATGCATGGGACCCAGTTCGACTACTCGCACGAAAGTGTGACTGAACCCATACCCCCCAAAACAATATTATACAAACAATAAATATAGAACCCTAGACCTAGCATCCAATGTCAAGCAATCAATATAAGAAAAGTATCTTAGGAGTTTGAATATTATTCCCCAACGAAGTCGCCACTGTGAGGACAATGGAAAATTCCACTGTGAGGACAATGGGAAATTATTGATCTTCCTCGGGATAAATATAAATATCCGTATCGATTAAGATCAAAAAATGTTGGAGTTGCCACCTAGATTAAGGTCTAGGACCTTTAAAAATGTAGCATCACCCTAAGGTAAGACTTCTATTGACTCATGATCCAATGTATCAATTCTTTAGTCTGTAAGAGATCGGGTAAGTATTCAGGGTACGGTTATGGGAAGGTGTTAGGCACCCAAACCGTCCGATCAATATCGGCCTCCTAAACTTTTCTTAAACTCTAATTTTGACTGTGCTTGGTCAACTGGATGACTAGGGTTCAATGGGGGATATCTGAAACCAAGTTGTTAAGTTATTCTAACCTAGGGTTCAGTCAATCATGTTTTAAAGCAAATAAACAAGTGATGAGTACAGTATTATACAGTGAACCGGAAGAAATATGGTTCGATCTTGGACTGAATCTGAGACGTGTAAGATATCTCAAACTGCCTACGTATTCCAATCTTGGAAATCAAATCCAAAAACATAGTTCAAAATGGGTTTTGTGATTAAAGATTATGGAAGTGATTTATGCATGTGTTTCAATTAGATTTTTTTTTTGTTCAAGTTGAAGTTTATGCTAAATGTATGGTTGATGGGTGGCTTTATACCGTATTTGGGACTCCCAAATTGCCTACGTATTCTAGGGTGTGCCCTAGAAATCAGGTACGATGTAGTTCGAAATGATTGTGAGAGTCGGATTTGAAATGTGTAGCAAATTCCTACCATTTTGTCAATAGGATCTAGGGATGAGACCTAAATTTCTACCATTTTTATTTGGGATGTGTACCAAATTCTTTCTATTTTTGACAATAAGATCTAGGGATGAGACCTAAATTCCTACCATTTTTGTTGTTTTCATTTTTAGGTTTCTACGGTTTCCTATCCCTTTTCAATTTGATTTTCATTTTTTAGGGTTTTCTACCCTAATTGTTATTTTTCCAATTTATCTCTTTCCATTCTAAGGTTTCCTACCCTAATTGCTGTATTCTTTCCATTTTTTAGGGTTTCCTACCCTAATTGCTGTGCTCTTTCTATTTTTTAGGTTTCCTACCCTAATTGCTATTTTCTTTCTATTTTTAGGGTTTTCTACCCTAATTGCTATGCTCTTTCTATTTTTTAGGATTTTCTACCCTAATTGCTATTTTTCTAATTTATCTTTTTCCAAGACAAATATGGCAAATGAAAACATTTCAACTATAGCAGTGGTAGCATTCCAAATACAGCAATGATATCATTCCAAATATGACAGTAAGCATCTAAATATGGCATGTGAGCATTTCGAGTATAGCATGTTAGCAATCCAATACAGCATTTGAGAGTCAATATAGCAGGTGACAATGCGTATCCAAATATAGTAATGATCATATGAATAATTCAAACATGGCAAGTGAATGCTCTAAATGTAACTATTTATCCAAATATGGCAAGTATGCAATCAAATATGATAGAATTCACCAAGCAATTAATTGCATGTTACAATGAATGATACATCAATGAAACCTTTTTTTTTTGAAAAGTGTAAAATTATCAAAAACATATGTTCAATGTTCTTTGAAAATATTATAATTTTTATGAAGACATTTGGAATGATTAATGACTCAAAACTGTCAATAATGTGATACAAAGTTTCAGATATTGGACAAAACTATGAATTGCATTCAGATTCTATCGCATTATACAAGAATGACCATAAGTAGGTCTTCTGTAACTTAAATCAAGCTCAATTTTTTTCACAGAAAGATGACTCAACATGCTATATTTCATTTGAAGGAGTCGAATCCCAACAGAGAGCAAAAACAGGTCAAACGAATGCCCAAAGACGGGGATATGTGCACTAGTCAAGTCTGTTCCAGATTTTTGACCAGTTGCACCATAAATTTCGTATAAAATACCATACTTAATAAAAATTAAATTCAGACATATGTCCATGTAGATAACTGTCTGATCTAAAATTTCATTAAGAAAAACAAGTGAAAACAGAATACTTTCTTTGTGAAAAAGGATCATTTTCAATCATGCAAATCAGTATATCCTGACAGATTCAAAATCAGAGCACTAAGCACTTAAAAATCAATATCAATTCAATAAAAAATCAAAAAAATATGAAATTAGTGCTATTTTTTAGAAGACTTTCATATCTAAAAAGTTCATATGAAGTTGATTTCCTGATTATGGCCATAAGACCCTTGTCTAGAGACTTTCTGATAGGGAATTGCATTATATCCGAATAAAATAGCAATGTCAAAAATGAATTTTTTTGATATATTTTTCCAATTTCAAATGGAACGAAATTTCTAGAGTAGTCTTCTAACATATCAGAGAGATTCTCATAAAACTTTAGGCTTCAAAATATAAAAAAAACTACATGTGATGCACGTCCTAAATCTAGAAATTTTATATTAGAAAACCACTTTATGAAACTTGTCGAAAACATCAAACATCACAATATAGCATTCAAAACTTCATCATTAAATAGTTTAGACAAATTATCATTCATAAAAAATACTAGACATAGGCATCCTAATATTAATATGCATGCAATAGAGCATTCCTGATCGAGATTTAATGGAAATAAGTCTTTTTCAAGCACAATTAACATTCGAGCATTCTAAAGACCTCTAAATTTGTTTAGGGTACTAACCATGTGCTCGAATGGAGCGAAACCATCGATGTAGGATGTTTAGAGATCGTATCAAGCTCTTTGAAAGCAAATCATCCTTCTCTTTTTCTCAGCTCCTCTCTCTCTCTCTCTTCTCTTTCCTTCTTCTCTTCTTCTCTTTTTTTTCTATTTTCTCTTCTTCTTCTCTCTTTTCTCTCTCACTCTTCACGTTTTCTCTCTCTCCTCACGTCCTCTCTCTTGTGGTCTGGAAAAAAAGGGCTCTTTCTCTCTTTCTCTTGGCCTATTTATGTTTTCTCTCCTCTTCTAGAAGATCCTTCTTGGTATGGTAAAAAAAAAAAGGTCAAACATTCCTACAATGGCGAAAAAATTAAAACGGACGGTACGGCTTTTGAACGGATCAGATATAATACGGTATGGTGAAAAAAATGGCAAATATACCTAGAACGGCAAAAATACTAAAACGGATGGTACGGCTTTTGAACGAATCAAATTTAATATGGTATGGTGAAAAAAATGGCAATATACTCTCATAAATTGAGAATTATTCCTACGTCAATGGGAATAGATGACATTTATGATGTGTCTCTAGCCATAAAACTATGAGAATTATCATCTTCAATCAAGTAGTTAATTGTTGTTTTATGTTTTTTTAAAGCCTCCAAACCCGAATCCATATGGGCGAAGAGAGAGAGAGAGCACGCACTATGGTGGCTTACAATATACATTGTTATGACCCATAGCCCACAACCCAAACTAACGAATAATACAATAATGAATTTAGAAACAATTATGAAGAAGTAGCAACTTTTAATCCCACATCGGTTATATGTGGAAGGTAATAATAATATTAAACGATATGACATTAATCGATTCTTTACTCATTGAAGATGCAAGTTAATAGATAGATATGGTACGGTACGCGTTTTAAACTGCAAGGCTTGAAATATAAAATATTTTAAAATATTTTTTATGTCAATACAAAATATGCATACTAAATAGCTGAGTACGATAAGATTGTACGATACGCATTTAAAACGGTTTTTAACTAAGAGATCGAAAATCTAAATTTGATTTGGCATACGTATTCTTTGTGATGCATCCACATCCTGTCAGGATATCCGGATCTGATCACATCCAAATCCGTATCTGATCCGTTTATATCTCTGCCCGTCCGTGTGCTCGCGGCAAGTTGCAGTCTTAATTTTTATTTACCCAAATTGCCCTTGCCTTTCTCCTTATATTCTTCGTTACTTCTCCGACCTCTTGCGCTGGCTTCTTCCCTCTCAGTACTCTCCTCTTGGGTATGGCTGAGAGCCTGAGGTTGCAATCATTTTATTACCTCTGCTTACCAGATTCTGCGAGAGTTCTATAAAGGAAGCTTTTTGTTCTATTCAGATGGGATTAAACTTGATCGAAAAACTTGGATGATAATGCCGTAGCAAACCTGATGCTCCTTTTGTGTTGCGATAGTTCTTAAAAGGCAGAGGTGAGATTCAATTTTTCAGTTATATTCAGCGCTCTAATTTCTGGTCTATGTTTTCATTTTTGTGGGCTGATGCTTTGCTCATTTCAATTTGTATAGACTACCCACCTGGTGTTTGTATAAGGGTCTGTGAGAATGGTTTTAACTCGTATTTAAGAATTACGCTTCTGGATTGTTTTTTATTTGGATCTTGCTTCTCAATTTTATAACTCCAAACCCATTGCATGGCTGTTCGAATTGACTTGTCAAAATTATTTCTTAGTTGACTGGCTCTGTCAAGTTTCATTGTTTATTGCTTAGCATTATCCTTTATAATGGTTATATATAAGTAAAGGCAAGTGATATGTGATGACCATACTCTTTGAATATACATCTATGGAGGCCTTCAATGGTTTCAAAACGTAAGCCGAACTGGAGCTGTATAGGCCTAATAATTATGATCAGAAATAAGGGAGAGCCATGGAGCTTGTTCCTGTTAACAGAGGAAAGACAAGAATAAAAAGAAATCGAGAAAACTTTCAGGATAGCGTCTGTGGTTAATGAGGATAATTGCTTTTAACTCTCTGGTCCTGTTAGTCCTCGGTAAAATGGAATGTAGAATTTCTGGCCGAGAATTAGTTGCAGATGCTTGGAACTTGGCATTGTATGGGCGACCTCAATTAAATTTAAGAGAATATGAGCCATCTTACCACTTGAATTGAATATATTTGTTGATAGAAAGTTAGGACAACTCAAAAATGTTAAGAAACAGTTTACTGGAATATGACCTTTGAGTGTGTTCCTCCCTATGAGCGTAGTCCACTGATTGTAGAAAGATTGGCTTAAACTCCTGATTTAATAATCGAAATATGCTATTTTATGTTCTAGTTTATATAATTTTGGCTAAAATGGGCAATATTTATCAAATTACAGTGAAATTTTTTACACATTGTTCAAAATACTGAAAAATTCCTATTGTATATAATTTCAATTTCAACCCCAGCAGTATTTATATATTTCAAGTGGATTTCAGATTTCACTCGGAATTGAAAACCACAGAATTCGATTGGTGGATCAATATTCTGAAGTTGTCTCATATGGAAACCATTCTTGATGAGTGAGGACGGTGTCATGTTCCATTAACCAAAACTGAGCTCACGGCAACATTTAAGCTGCTTGCATTACCATGGATACCAAGTACTTCTTCAACTGCTGTACATCTAATATGGTTGGTTAAGGAAAAATGTAATTGGTGAAGTTAGTCACTGGAAGGGTGACCGGGTAGGCAATATGGAAGTCAGACCCATTTTTTTAGATAAAAAATATCATTGGATGAATTTATCTTTTTTATTTTTAAGGAGAAAATTGAGGGATGTTTCTTGCTGCGATGATATAAAGTGGGGCCTGCCAGCATGTTGATGAGGGTTCAAGTTTGATAGTGTCCAGTTTGTGCAAAAATTCCTAAGATTAGGACTTTCTCCGATATAACCCTTCCTTGGACCCTGTCAGTGCAGGACTCACACCTCGTTATGGCCCTTTCTTTACCCTTTTTTATTATATTAGGGGAAGTTTGTGTTCCTCCATCAATGGAGCAAAGAGAGGCTTGTTTGAAGGCCATGACTGACAATTCTAGGCAAAAACAAACCTCTATTATTTCATTTGGAGCCATTGTTTGCTCATTGAGGGAGCCTTCTAAAATGATAGGTTGCTTTATGTTCTAGAACAGAGGTTCATTGTCAATTTCATACCTCCTTGGAGACGACTGTGACCTAACATAGTTGCTCTGCTGTTCACACATAACACATTGGATCCCTAGGTTACTACTCATTGAGTCGATGATAAAATGACCTTACATGTACAGGTTCTTTCGTGGATTCAGTTTCCGTTGATACCCGAGATCTCAAAGTCACACCGGATATAGCAGCAAATGCTAGCACCCCTGTTTCTACTTTAGGGCAACATAAATCCTCCTACTTCTTGCTCTGACACATGACTGGTGAACCGAGCCAACGTGTTTTCCCTTTATTGCTCGACAAAAAGTTTTCATTTTGCTCCAATGTATGACTGACCACCTTTCCTTCTGGCCGGCATATCAGAAGCGAGTACAACCTCTCTTCAAGCTGCCTACGATAGGAATTCATCCTTTCCATGCAAGCAATTGTGGCAAGTGAGAAAGACTTAGCTTCCTCTTTTAAACATTCCACACCCCACTGATCCAAACCCGAAGCAAGCCACTCCTGAGAGAAATAAATGAATTCCAAAGATCTTGGGCAAATCTAAAGAGGGTTTTCTTGTACGCTCATCACAGAAATCTTCATTCATCATCTATCCAATAATTAGGGCCTAACATTTCTTCTGCTCATCTCATCTTGTTCAATAACATCTCTGTTTTTCAAACACTACCCCCCCCCCCAAGAAGTTCCATTAGTACAAATAAAATTCTGTTGAAGGTGGATGATGACAAAGAGGTTAAGACATCTCAAATTAACAAGTCCTCTTTGCTATAGGATCTTAATTCAGTCCAACACAAAAATCTGCATAGAAAAGTAATAGAAAAAAATTCTTATCTGAAAATCCGACCGTCAGAAATTGATGAAACTTGGGTTGAATGGCCTTTATAATAGTTATGAACACCCTTCAAAATCTGAGAATGATCCGAAAAGAATTGAAGGAGTTATGAGCTTTGTAACCTTGTTGTACCTGGTGCCGCCAAAACCTGGGCAGGTTCAAAAGAATGTCGGCTGCTGATTTGATTTTTACTTCATCTAATTGATACTGAGTGTTTCACATATAACCAGCAACAAAGAACAAAATAGGAGTATTGAATGCAAAGGAACAAAGGAAATAGAGTTCAGTTGAGTCTCACAACCTTGGAGACTCAACCAGAAAATAGAAGTTTCACTCTCTTTTTTTCTAGAAAATTCTAAGAGCTACCGTCAGCTTCTACTCCTCTTATTTATAATGAGAATCCTTACAATTAAAATAGGAAAGAGAGAAAACTACTAAAACTAAACCTCCTTATAACATAGGAAGGTTTTAATACACTGGAAAGAAAACTTTCAAAATCTGAAAATAGGAAAGTAAATACTTGGTCTCCAAGTAATTGACACCTACTATCAATCTATCCTAAATATTAGGAAACAAACTAAACAATGAAATTAGGAAACCAATTTTTAGGAAAGAACTAACAAAAGAATGAAAAAAATCTGTTGCTGGTACTGTTCACGTGAACAGTACCGCGTGAACAGTATGGGTTGGTCAGCCAATTGGGCCTAGCCCAATTTTGGAAGGTTCTTCTTTCGGCCCCTTTTGGAGTAGACTTGGTCTGCATCAGCTCCCCCCGGCTTAGAAACATTTGTCTCCGACGAATGGAGGAAAGACATGTAGCGATCATAAAAATCAGGGTCGATGCGCTTAAAGTCATCTTTATGTATCCACGTGCTGTCACTACGTGGGTGTCCTTTCCACTTGATTAAGAATGACTGGTAACCTCCACCATTGCGAGTCATAGTATACTTGGAGTCAAGAACATCTTCAATTTGTTCAGCGGAAGGAACAGCAAACTGTGGAAGACGTAAAGTATGTTCCGTATCTCCTTCGTCAGAATGATGACCCGTGTAGAGAGTCAAATCAGCAACGTTGAAAATGTTACTGATAGCCATGCCAGGTGGGAGCTCAAGGACGTATGCATTAGCTCCTATTTTCTTCAGCACCTTGTAGGGACCCATCTTCCGTGGATGTAACTTGGTAGCTTCACCAGGAGTGAATCTCTTAGGAGTTATTTTCACCATCACCATGTCACCGGGCTTAAACTCCACATAACGGCGATGACGGTCTGCATTAGCTTTGTATGCTTCATTGCTAAGTGTTATTCGCCGTCGAACATCTGCATGTACTTCCGTGATATGACGGATAAATTCATCAGCTTCAATACTCACACGCACTTGAGGTGGGAGTGATACAAGATCAATAGGTCTCTTGGGTTGGATACCAAGCACTATCTCAAATGGTGTACGGCCCGTGGTCCGATTGACGAAGCTATTATAAGCAAACTCTGTTATGTCAAGAATGGAGGGCCAAGTCTTCTCATAATCACGAACAAGGCATCGGAGAAGATTACCCAAGCTCCGATTCACTACTTCAGTTTGCCCATCTGTTTGAGGATGGAAGGCAGTTGAGTAAAGCAATTTAGTATTTGTCTTCAACCATAATGTCTTCCAAAAATAGCTCATAAATTTCACATCCCGATTCGACACAATAGTCTCGGGTAGCCCATGGAGACGCACCACTTCCTTAAAGAATAGGACAGCAACATGCCTTGCGTCAAAAGTCTTCCGACAAGGGAGGAAGTGTGCCATTTTTTGAGAATCTGTCCATTACCACAAATATAGAGTCATATCGTTCCCTTGTGGATGGCAAGCCAAGGACAAAATCCATACTAATGTGCAGCCATGGTGAATGAGGCACCGGTAATGGTGTGTACAAACCAGAATTTTGTTTGGTGCCTTTAGCTAGTTGACATGCACGATACCGTTGGACCACATTTTGCACATCATGGGGTAAATGAGGCCAATAGTAAAGATCTGTAACTTGTGCCATTGTCTTATCACGACCAAAGTGTCCACCTAAACCACCTCCATGTAACTCCCGAATTAGGTATTGGAGTAGGGACGTCTTTGGGATGCATAACCGTGTTCCTATAAACAAGTAGCCGTCTTGAATCAAGAACTTTGGATCGGTTTCACCTTGCTGTATTTTTTGGTATATAGTACCAAAATCTTCATCTGCTATGTATTCCCCTTTGATATGCTCAATTCCTGTACTTTGGGCTGAAAAGGTACTCATCGTATTCACTTTGCAGCTCAATGCATCTACTACTTGGTTCTCTTTTCCAGCTTTGTAGTTGAGGGCAAAAGTAAACTCTTGTAAATATGAGATCCACTTAGCATGTTTGTGACTAATGGTTCATTGGGAGTTAAGAAACTTGAGTGCTTCATGGTCAGAGTAGAGAACGAACTCTTTCCCAATGAGGTAGTGTCTCTAATGTTTGACCACCTATACTACAGCATAAAGTTCTAGGTGGAATACCTCTTCTTGGCATCATTGAGCTTCTCACTGTAGAACGCCACCAGATGTTTTTCTTGCATAAGTACCCCTCCAATTCCCGAGTGTGAGGCATCAGTAGCAACCTCGAACACACGGTCAAAATCAGGTAGGTGTAGGACAGGAGCTTCAGTTACAGCTTTCTTTATAAGATGGAATGCTTTGGTGGCTGCCGGGGTCCATTGGAACGAACTTTCTTTGTCTTCATGCACTTTGTGATGAGTGCCATGATAGAGCTAAACCCTCGTATGAATCTCTGATAAAAGGAAGCAAGACCGTGGAAACTACGAACCTCGGTGAGAGTTTTTGGGAGTGGCCAATTAGTAATGCTTTCAATCTTGGATGGATCAGCTTCTACCCCTTTGGATGTAATAATGAAACCAAGGAAGACTACCTTGGGGAGTATAAAAGAACACTTCTTCAAGTTCAAGTACAACTTCTCATCTCGAAGGATCCTCATTACTCGCCGTATATGATCTAGGTGGTCTTCATGGCCTTTGTTGTATATTAGTATGTCATCAAAGTAAACAACAAGAAACTTACCGATGAACGGTCGGTGTGTTTGAGTCATTACTCTCATGAAGGTACTAGGGGCATTAGTTAACCCGAAGGGCATAACCTTCCATTCATATAATCCGTCTTTCGTTTTGAAGGCTGTTTTCCATTCATCGCCGGGACGAATACGGATTTGATGGTAACCACTCCGTAAATCAATCTTGGTGAAGATAGTAGCACCTGTCAACATGTCCAACATATCATCAAGCCGTGGAATAGGGAATCGGTATTTGACAGTGATTTTGTTGATTGCTCTGTTGTCGATGCACATCCGCCATGTTCCATCTTTCTTAGGTGTCAAGAGTGCGGGTACGGCACATGGACTCATGCTTTCTGCAATGAAGCCCTTTTGTAACAGTTCATCCACTTGTCTTTTGAGTTCTGCATGCTCTGTAGGACTTAGACGGTAGGTGGGCAGGTTTGGTAACACTGACCCAGGGACTAAATCAATTGCATGTTGTATGTCCCTCATTGGTGGCAACTCATTAGGTAATTCATCTGCAACAAGATCTGCAAAATCAGACAAGATAGATTGTATAGGTGGGGAAAGGTTAATTTTTTCAAGGGTGTACAACTTCTCTAGCCATGAGGGCTATCATTACACCTCTTTCTTTACTTGTTTCTTCAAAGTCTTGTTGATTGGGTATCAATAATGGGTGATCAACTTGCTGTCTAGCCTTTGAGGATGGTCCTTTTCCCTTGTTTTTGCTAGTGGTGGTTGGCTGGTCCTTCTTTAGAGCTTGAAGGATTTGTTTACGCTTCAGTTGTGCAGCTTGTAGCCTATTTTTCTCAGCTAGTACATTAATGGGTTTCAATATCATAGGCTTTCCATCAACATCGAAGTAACATTGGTTCTTGGTACCTCCAACCAACACATCATGATCATATAACCATGGCCTTCCCAATAGTACATCAGTCAATATCATGGGGATAACGTCACACCATACCGTATCATTGTAGACCCCTGCTTGTAACGGAATCAAGCACCTTTGACTTACTTCCAATGTATTACCGTTGAGAAGTGAGACCTTGTACGGTTGAGGATGAGTTTCAGCCTCTAGTTTAGCATCTATTACAAAAACTTGTGACACAACATTAACACTACTACCGTTGTCCACAATAATTTGAGCAAGCTTAGGTCCACTAGACATGAGGGTGGTAAAAATGCAATGACGACGCCAATCTTCCCCTTTTGATTCAGCCACTAATATCCGACTCACAACATGTATTCCAAGGGATGCTTCATCTTCTTCAAAGTTATACTCCAGATCATCAGCTAAGACAGCATTATCATAGGAATCATCTTCTTGTGGTTCCCATACTTGGGAATCAGCATTGGCTTCCACAGAAGCCACTAAGGAATTGCCTTTCACTTTTCTTGGACAATCCCTTGCATAATGGCCATAGACATTACAATGATAGCATTGAACACTGTTATTGGGGGTTATTGGTCCCTTTCCCTTTTCAGTTACCGTGGGAGTAGGACGAGGTGTAGCCACAGTACTCTTGGGAGTTGGCATGGGTTTTTTGCCTTCATTAAAATTTGGGGTATACCTTCTAGAGGTTTTTAGGAGTTCTTCAGCTTGAAAAGCTTTATCAACACAGTCATTAAAACTTACAATATCAACCACATCCATTTTTTCTCTTATATCAGGTCGTAGCCCCAAACGGAACCGAGATATCATTTGATCATCATTGTCTCGTGAACCTGACCGTGCACATAATTGATCAAATTTGTATACATAGTCTTCCATACTCATATTATCTTGACGAAGATTGTTCAGCTGGTCATGCAACCTTCTTTGGAAAGAAGGTTCAAATACTTTTCTTTCAATTCTTCCTTCATCTCCTCCCAAGTAGTGGGTTCTCTACGACTCCTCATGAGACTATATTCATAGTCACGCCACCAATCACGAGCACCACCCACTAGTTTAGAGCGGGCCAATTGCAGCTTTCTAGGTTCGGGAAGGCTAAACCAATCAAAGTAGTCATCTAGGGCATTCACCCAATCATGAAAAGCTATGCAGTCCAAGAAAGCAACCATCTCACATGGTCAACACTGTTTACGTGGTACTGTTCACGTGAACAGTACCAACAGATTTTTTTTGAAATATTTGTTCACTCTTTTGTTATTTCTTTCCTAAAGTTAGTTTCCTAATTTCATTGTTTAGTTAGTTTCTTAATATTTAGGATAGATTGTTAGTAGGTTTCAATTACCTGGAAACCAAGTATTTACTTTCCTATTTTCAGATTTAGGACTTTCCTATTTTATTGTTTTAGAGCTTTCCTAAATTATAAAGGAAAGTTGGTTTTACTAGATTTAGTTCTTTCCTATCTTAACTGTAAAGTTTCAATCTATAAATATGAATAGAAGTAACTGGCGGCAGTAGAGCTTTTCCAAAAAAATTGAAAATCAATTAATTTCTGGTTGAGCCTCACCTGGATGTGAGACTCAACCTCTTGTTCTTTTCTCTTTCCTTGCAATTTCTGTTCTTCTTTGGATCTAGGTTTACTATACCTTGGCTGACAACGCTGTTCCTACAAGATCCTTCAAGTTCTGTGGCTGAATTGAAACCAAATCACAAAAGCTCCATAACACTGTCCAGAACCAGGCGTTACCAGGTCCAGCCAGCTTTGGGGCCTCATATCTTCTTCATTTTTGTTCTGATCGTCTTTAACTTTGGAGGGGTGTTCATAACTATTATAAAGGCCATTCAACCCAAGTTTCATCAATTTCTGACGGTCGGAGTTCCAGATAAGATTTTTTTTCTATTATTTTTCTCTGCAGATTTTTGTATTGGACTGATTAGAGATCCTATAGCAAAGAGGGCTTGTTAATTTGATATGTCTTAACCCCTTTGCCACCAATTTGGTATCAGAGCATGGCTGAGGAGAGTTCTAACTCTCCTAATCAGTCCAACAATCCCAATGACCTTGTTAATCTGGTTCTCCAACAATTGGCCAAAATGGATGCTAAGTTAGATAGCATGGATGGGAGAATGAGTAATTTGGAGGAGCTAAATCATCCTAGGCCTGTTAGAGTAGAAGCCCCTAAGAGGGAAGCCCTTAATGCCAACCTAATGCCAAGATGTATTCTTAGGGCTCCTCAAAGAATCCCTAGAGAGGAATACCATAACCCACCCTATGACGACTATGATGAACCTATCCGTTACCAAACCCATAAAGTACGGATGGACCTCAAGGAGTTTCATGAGAGGCAAGACCCTGAAGCCTTTCAAGATTGGTTGAATGCCTTAGATGACTACTTTGATTGGTTTAGCCTTCCCGAACCTAGAAAACTGCAATTGGCCCGCTCCAAACTAGTAGGGGGTGCTCGTGATTGGTGGCGTAACTATGAATATAGTCTCATGAGGAGTCGTTGAGAAACCACTACTTGGGAGGAGATGAAGGAAGAATTGAAAGAAAAGTATTTGTCTCGGTCTTTCCAAAGAAGGTTGCATGACCAGCTGAACAATCTTCGTCAAGGTAATATGAGTATGGAAGACTATGTATACCAATTTGATCAATTATGTGCACGGTCAGGTTTACAAGACAATGATGATCAAATGATATCTCGGTTTCGTTTGGGGTTGCAACCTGAGATTAGAGAAAAAATGGGTGTGGTTGATATTGTTAGTCTTAACGACTGTGTTGATAAAACTTTCCAAGCCGAGGACCTTTTGAAGTCAACACTGAAGCCCACCTCCAGTTCTTATGAAGTGAAACACCCCACACCAATCAGCAAAGCTATAGGGACTACATCTCATGCTACTCCAACGACAGATAAAGGTAAAACTCCCATGGTAGCAGCTATGGATGTGCAATGTTATCACTGCAATGCATATGGTCACTTTGCTAGAGATTGTCCACAGAAATTAAGGGTAAACTCTTTAGTTGCTGCAATCAAGGCCAATCCAGATACACAGGTATGTGAGCCGCAAAGTGATGACACTTCTGTTCCTAATACGGATGTCATGGATGATGGTGAGGATTTATATGGAATCCATATAATCAGCAGTATGGTCTTGATTGCCCCAAAAGTAGATGTGGATATTTTTGATGCCTTTGCTAAAGCTCCAGGGATTGACAAAGATGACCACAGTTCTGATAAAAACCACGGTGTTATGGAGACAATTGTGGAAGATGAAGAATTGAACAAGATAGTCCCCATGAATACCACGATTCTACTTGACTTTCCTCAAGATATTGAGTATATTGACTTTGTGATACCGTCTAAATATCTTGAAGAAAGTGGACCCAAAGTGATAAATTTTCTTCCAACATTGCAAGCACAGCCAAAATTTCAAAATCAGAAGACGTTGTCTACCGAACCCACTGAAATCATTCTTCATCATTATCGAACTCGTGGACGAGTTCATTTTAAGTGGGGGGGAGTTGATGCAGTCCAAGAAAGCAACCAGCCCACATGGTCAACACTATTCACGTGGTACTGTTCACGTGAACAGTACCAGCAGATTTTTTTTGAAATATTTGTTCACTCTTTTGTTATTTCTTTCCTAAAGTTAGTTTCCTAATTTCATTGTTTAGTTAGTTTCTTAATATTTAGGATAGATTGTTAGTAGGTTTCAATTACCTGGAGACCAAATATTTACTTTCCTATTTTCAGATTTAGGACTTTCCTATTTTATTGTTTTAGAGCTTTCCTAAATTATAAAGGAAGGTTGGTTTTACTAGATTTAGTTCTTTCCTATCTTAACTGTAAAGTTTCAATCTATAAATATGAATAGAAGTAACTGGCGGCAGTAGAGCTTTTCCAGAAAAATTGAAAATCAATTAATTTCTGGTTGAGCCTCACTTGGTTGTGAGACTCAACCTCTTGTTCTTTTCTCTTTCCTTGCAATTTCTGTTCTTCCTTGGATCTAGGTCTACTATACCTTGGCTGACAACACTGTTCCTACAAGATCCTTCAAGTTCTGTGGCTGAATTGAAACCAGATCACAAAAGCTCTAGAACACTGTCCAGAACCAGGCGCTACCAGGTCCAGCCAGCTTTGGGCCTCATTCTTCAGTTTTGTTCCGATCGTCTTTAACTTTGGAGGGGTGTTCATAACTATTATAAAGGCCATTCAACCCAAGTTTCATCAATTTCTGACAGTCGGAGTTCCAGATAAGATTTTTTTTCTATTACTTTTCTCTGCAGATTTTTGTATTGGACTGATTAGAGATCCTGTAGCAAAGAGGGCTTGTTAATTTGATATGTCTTAACCCCTTTGCCACTACTTGGGGGTCTTGTCTTCCATGGAACTCCTAAAGATCCATTCGCACCTTATGGGTTTGATACCGAATAGGTTGATTGCCATCATAGTCTTCATAGGGTGGGTCTTGGTATTCTTCTCTAGGGACTCTTTGGGGAGCCCTACGAACACGCCTTGGCATTAGGTTGGCTATGAGATTTTCTCTTCTAGGGGCTTTTAGTCTGGCTGGCCTAGGATTATCCCGTTCCTCCAAATTACTTATTCTTCCATCCATACTGTCTAACTTGGCATCCATTTTGGTCAATCGTTGGAGAACCAAATTAACAAGGTCATTGAGATTATTGGACTGATTAGGAGAGGTAGAACTCTCCTCAGCCATGCTCTGATACCAATTGATGGCAAAGAGGTTAAGACATCTCAAATTAACAAGCCCTTTTTGCTATAGGATCTTAATTCAGTCCAACACAAAAATTTGCAGAGAAAAGTAATAGAAAAAATTCTTATCTGGAAGTCCGACCGTCAGAAATTGATGAAACTTGGGTTGAATAGCCTTTATAATAGTTATGAACACCCTTCAAAATCTGAGAATGATCCGAAAAGAATTGAAGGAGCTATGAGCTTTGTAACCTTGTTGTACCTGGTGCCGCCAAAACCTGGGCAGGTTCAAAAGAATGTCGGCTGCTGATTTGGTTTTTAGTTCCTCTAATTGGTGCTAAGTGTTTCACATATAACCAGCAACAAAGAACAAAATAGGAGTATTGAATGCAAAGGAACAAAGGAAATAGAGTTCGGTTGAGTCTCACAACCTTTGAGACTCAACCAGAAAATAGGAGTTTCACTCTCTTTTTTTCTGGAAAATTCTAAGAGCTACCGTCAGCTTCTACTCCTCTTATTTATAATGAGAATCCTTACAATTAAAATAGGAAAGAGAGAAAACTACTAAAACTAAACCTCCTTATAACATAGGAAGGTTTTAATACAATGGAAAGAAAACTTTCTAAATCTGAAAATAGGAAAGTATATACTTGGTCTCCAAGTAATTGACACCTACTATCAATCTATCCTAAATATTAGGAAACAAACTAAACAATGAAATTAGGAAACCAATTTTTAGGAAAGAACTAACAAAAGAATGAAAAAAAATTTGTTGCTGGTACGTGTTCACGTGAACACTGTTCACATGAACAGTGTGGGTTGGTCAACCAATTGGGCCTGGCCCAATTTTGGAAGGTTCTTCTTTCGGCCCCTTTTGGAGTAGACTTGGGCTGCATCAGTGGAGGTTGATGATCTGCATGGTTTCTGCTTTTCTCTCTGCCAAATAAAGCTAATGTATTAATGTGCAGAATAAACACCCATAAATGTTTGCAAAACATCCGTGAACACTGTTCACATGAACAGTGTGGGTTGGTCAGCCAATTGGGCCTGGCCCAATTTTGGAAGGTTCTTCTTTCGGCTCCTTTTGGAGTAGACTTGGGCTGCATCAGTGGAGGTTGATGATCTGCATGGTTTCTGCTTTTCTCTCTACCAAATAAAGCTAATGTATTAATGTGCAGAATAAACACCCATAAATGTTTGCAAAACATCCCCATAAAATTCTTTGAATCATTCTACTTCCATCTAAGAGGAATATTCTTGTTGGGCTATCTAGAATTATATTCCCATTGATTTTTGAAGATGTTGGTACTGAATTGTAGAGGCTGTCCAGAGGCCAGATCATTTATAAGACCAATTCCTAGGAGACCTTTTTTCCAGCTCCGTAGGATTTGATTGTTATGCCTAATGTATTTAGAAAAGTGATGTGAAGCTCATTGGGATCCTTTCTGAAGTTTATCATGTGCATATACATGTTTCTATCATCCATGTATCTATTGCACAGATATTCCTGTGCAGAATCTATCCATATGCCGTTTCCCTGGATACTATGTAACAGGGATGTAAACATGTCCTATTAATATATCGATTGTTCTTTTTATGTTATTGCTATTTCTTCCTTTGTGAACTCTCTCTCCCTCCCTCTCTCTCTCTCTCTCTCTCTCTCTCTCTCTCACACACACACACACACACAATCACTATCTCTATTTTTCCTCTTTTTTAAAAAGGAAATATACGTGATAGGAAAGTCCTTCTTCCATAGTTGAAATATGTTTCAGTTTAATTTTCAATGTAAATATTCTTCTTACTGTTGACTTTATGTTGGATTTGCAGAAGTGACAGAATAAGGGCTTTATGAATAGTGCTTCTGCATCCAGCAGTGCCAAGGCAGCCTTCTCGTATTGTGTGCAGCAAGTACGGAGCTATGATTACCACCAATACCTTTGTCTCCTCCATCTCCCAGCTGAAATGCGGAGGGCCGCATTTGCCCTCCGGGCTTTCAATGTGGAGACAGCTAGAGCAATGGATGTTGCTTCTGATCCCAGAATTGGCCTTATGCGCCTCCTCTGGTGGCAGGAGGCCATAGACAAGATCTTTGCTCACAAGGTCATTGAGCACCCAACAGCTCAGGCCCTCTCCCATGTAATCTCTGAGCATAAAATCAGCAAGGGTTGGCTTAAACGGTCTGTTGAAGCTCGGATCAATGATGCAAGAAGAGAAGAGAATGACATCCCAGAGACAATTGGAGAGTTAGAGAAATATGCCGAGGACACAGCATCCACTATGCTTTATATGATCCTACAAGCTGGTAGTATTAGTTCTACTGCAGCAGATCATGCCGCCTCACATATTGGGAAAGCAAGTGGCCTTCTATTACTTCTCAAGTCACTGCCTTATCATGCTAGTCGTAACCGCCATATTTCTTATATTCCAGCTGATGTAGCATCTAACCATGGGTTATTAGTTAAGTATAAAAATCAATCAGAGATTCAGATGGACAACCGTGAGGGGCTGTCAGATGCAGTTTTTGAAATGGCTTCAGTAGCTAATGTCCATCTACAGAAAGCTCGTGAACTGGCTGGGACAGTACCTACCAAGGCTCTTCCAGTGCTTCTGCCAGCTGTGCCTGCCCAGGTACTGTTGGACTCACTACGTCGTGCACACTTTGATGTGTTTGATCCAAGGTTAGCTCGGGGAGTTCTGGGTATCTCTCCATTGTGGTTCCAATTGAAGTTGAAGTGGCATGCATGGAGAAGGAAGTACTGAATCTTATTCTTTTTCTTCCCCCCCCTCCCCCCTGCTTCTCAAATTTTCATATATGAGGACTAAAACCAGCCGGAGTTTGGCTAGGTATTCGAGTTGTGATTTCTTGGCATTACAATAAAAGGTGCTTTTTCTCACATTTAGTTCTCTTTTCTATTTCGATATTTGTCTGACATGTTTCAAGTTTCTCTCGCAAAGTGGCACTCATACCATACTGGAGAACGGCTACTACAATAGAAGTGTTCAGTGTCCTCTAAATGAAGCTGTGATCATATTTGCATTTGTTACTGAATTGATCTCTAGTACCAGTGTGCTGAACCAAGAAGAAAAATTATTTCTGTTTCAGAGATACTATGGAAACTATCCATGTTATGAAGTAATGTGCCAACTATGTGTGTACGTATGGGCTGGGACTGTCCAGACTTGATACATTACTGCGGAAGCTTGTAGGTTTCTATTACCTAGCTTGGGTCTCTGTTCCTCTTCTGAATTGTACGAAATCTTGTGTCTTTGTCGATCATGAAAGTTTTCTTTGATCACCATTACTGCTTGGCAAGATCATGGGGTATTATGCATGATCTATGTATGACATGCATTGTTTTCAATGGGTTGTATTGTTTCACTTTTACCTATAGCTTCAAGAAACTTTGTTGGTTGTGGCATTTCCCTCCATTTCTTTTCATAGTTCACATCTTTTGGTTCCTGTATTTTATTGCTAGAGTTTGCTTTGTTTTAAAACTCTGTCCTAAGATAATTGGTTAGGTTGGTATTACCTAGAATAGATATTTCTTTGATGTGTCTGTTTTGGATTTGGTTAAGATGTTAAATACTAATTTTTTTAAGATTAGGGAGAGTTTGATGCATTCATTAATTGGTAGAGGTGTCACTTGCCCTCGTACATCCCCCTTCCGCTTTCTTTTTATCTCCCCCTCCCTGATTTGTTCATGTATGAGGTTGTTTTATCTTGGTGATTAAATAAACCTACATTTAGGGTATGAAATGATAGTATCAGTTATTTTGCATCATTACTTAGGATCTTGTCTCACTTGTGAAATTTAAGATAATTCTAATTGGCTATTATGATCTAGGATTTAGTATCAGTTTCAATAGTGCTTCTCATAATTGGGAGGTACTTTTTCATCAGAAGGAGAAAATTTGAGAGTGGTCGGTGAGTTTGCATACCTCTCTCTACCTAGAACTCTTGTTACTGGTGCCACACTAGGATTTTTTGTGATGTGCATGGTGGGGCTTAAGTTTTACATGGAGAAAGTGCTCTTGGCTTCTTTTTGATCCCCCATGGTCATGGTTATTACTAATTGCCTATGCTGGACTATCCCTTTTGTAGGATTTCTTATCCCATTCAAAAACAAACTTAGCAAAAATCAGCTACAAATTTCTACCGTTTCTCTTCTCAAGGAGAAACTATAGACTTTCCTATCAAAGTAATTTCCATATTTTGTATGTTTCCATAAGGCAGTTTTGTTGTTGTTGTTAACCCCAGGCCCCTTCCCATTGCCAATAATCTCCATGAAAAGACTACCATGATTTCCGAACAAAAACCCAAGGAGATTCGAGGCATGAAAGACTTAATTGGGAGGTCATTTTTCATCAAATGGAAAAAATATGAGGGTGATCAGTGAGTTTGAATACCTCTCTACTTAGAATTCATGTTATTGGTGCCACACTAGGATTTTTTGTGATGTGAATAATAGAGCTTAAGTTTTACATGGAGAAAGTGGTCTTGCCCTTTTTTTATCCCTCATGGTTATCGTTATTACTAATTAATCCCTTTTGTAGGATTTCTTATCCCATTCAAAAACAAACTTACCAAAAATCAGCTACAAATTTCTATCGTTTCTCTTCTCACAGAGAAACTATAGATTTTCCTATTAAAGTAATCTCCATATTTTGTATGTCTATCATATGATTTAAGAGAGTTTTGAGACTAGGCTAATACCTCTTTGACCCCTCATGGTTGTGATAATTCTCTATACTGGATTACATTATAGAATGAGATTGATGTAAATCTAAGCTTGCAATTTTAGAATGTGAGGAACCAGTTGATTTTTTTATGTTTAATCTAGGGTTAGCTTTGCTATTGCTTCTGATGATGATGGTGATTAACCATGTTAAGGTTGTTAATTGCTGTAATTGGTCATTTGGATGCATTCAGTTAAATCATTGGGGTATGGGGTGACTAAGCCAACTCTTGTATATACTTGGTTCTGCTGTCCTGTCAGACCTCGTCATTTCCATGTAGTCATATACCCTTTTGATCTGGGACTCTTTTCAGTGGAACAACCACATTTTTTTCTGATCATTAGTTTTTTCTCTTCTGTGGCCACTGATGACTGTTAGAACTCCCAATCAACAGGAACCCTGGAACTAGGATTATAATGGATGCAACCGGAATGATTATTTATAAAACCCATATAACCCAAAAGAATCATCTAGCCATATTGCTCATTCAGGTTT
This sequence comes from Protea cynaroides, assembly GCA_028583415.1. NCBI lineage: Eukaryota > Viridiplantae > Streptophyta > Magnoliopsida > Proteales > Proteaceae > Protea > Protea cynaroides. The sequence goes on along the minus strand of CM053265.1, from coordinate 78,443,564 downwards.
TTATGTATTTAATTTGACAATTTTGATAGTTGGATTTGGATAAATGGTTATTGTATCAATCCATAAAAAAGCTATTAGAGAATAATTTTTGAATGTTAAATTGAAGATCATCCACACATGCTATGTATATCTTCACTTTGTACTCTGGTATATTTTAGGTCCATAAACTGGCTACTCATTTTCTGATTATAGAGATCTGCTTTTATTGTTAACCTCATTAGATGACCCTCTGATCTACCAATCCTCCGAAGATCATTATGGTCTTTAACAGAAAATGTGCATGACATATTTACCATGACTGAGAATTGGATCATTGCATGCTTGACCATGAGGGAGGGGAAACCAGGACTGTGAGTCTGATATACTATTGAAGGGAAAAAGATTTATGGTTTGAAGTCTTCTGAAGTCTAAAGTTGTGAAACAATGTCCCGGGATGTAGTTTTACATGGGGCATGGGGTAAATCCCTAAATGGTAGCCTGTAAAAGGGCAATGGTTGCTCCACTGGGAAACATACTTTTTTTATTCCCTGAAGAAAGACAAGCACGTTGGTTCACTTAAGTTGACTTTTATGGCTGACAATAAGAAGGTGGTTATTTGTCTTGAGTTGTTTGAGGTAACCCTTACAGAAATGAGGTGCTTGTGTAAACTTAGTTATGCAAAGCAACCTAATTGAATGTTACTAATTGAAAAAGAAATAAGTTTCAATCAGACCTCATTGGATTGGTATCAGCATGATGGAACCTCGGAGATCTTTTCTATGGGACTCACAATTCCTTGATCATGAGTGGGTCCACTCTACTGAATGACCCTGTCCTGTTTGCCTGTTTTGGATGAGAACAGTAAATCTACCCATAGGGGGGTAACAAGTTTCAGTGTGTCATTTGACTAGTACGTTTAACATAATATGAATAGTTTTAATAATTCAGTAGAGCTCAATCAGGACATATATATCATTCATCTTAACTCTCTCTCTCTCTCTCTCTCTCTCTCTCTCTCTCTCTCTCTCTCTCTCTCTCTCTCTCTCTGTGTGTGTTTAGTTATTTTGAATAGAAAGTGAATGTTCTTCTCCATATGCAGAACTTAGAGGGGGTTGAAATTGTGACTTTCTGGGGAAGAGATTTCATTATCTTTACCTTTGCCATTTCGTCAACTGTAGAAGGAATCTTTAGATATTGAGATCTGCTCGTGCTTCTGTTAATTACTGGATTTTGTCCTAGTGTGAGACTTGACTGCCCTAATTTCTAAGCATGTCTTCATTAGATTTGTGGATGGAAGACATGGTTTTGCATTTTAGTACCCATATAATAATCTTTCATTACTGCCTGCACATGGCCGTGGTCTATTAGAATTACAACTAGCTCTGCCTGTAACTCTTTCATTAAGTGTGCACATGGGGTATCTACTATCTTATGTTTTAGGAAAGGTTGGGGATTGCACCAGTCCTTGAGTTGCTTATACCCCAATTTCCTTGTAAATTTAGTAAAGAACAGCATACCACCTTGATTCCTATTTCTTGACAGGGTTATGCGTTGTAATGCATTTGTCTTAAAGAGAGAACATGCATGGCATCACAGGGAATATATATTGTTCTATTCTATGTGGATTAGTAGGCTGATTAATCAAATTATAGTTCCTTCAATGGTTGTGCATTTACGTCGATCATACATTGTATTGGAAATCCATAGATACAGTTAGAGTCTATGATCTAAAAACTGTGATGTGATGATCAGATATTCAGATTGCCATCTCCTTTTTTTTTTTTTTTTTTTTTTTGGATTTGCTATCAATGGTCAGCCAATGCACATGAAGCATGGATTGAAGGCGACTCAAAGTGTTTATTTATTTATTTATTTTTAATTATGAAAAGGCGACTTAAAGGTTGTCAAAGAATATAGATAGTAAAACGTGGTGTGTCATTTCCACAGTGGAGAATCTTGATTAGTTCGACTCTCATTGGAGGTTGTCCGGTTAAGGGAGGAATGGGAAAAGAAAGCAATTTGAGCCAGACTCTTCTTTCTGTAAGTTCAATTTGATTTAGAGACCAAAAATCTGGATTTGACTAGAAGGTTTTCATTAAATTATACACAACTTGGACACTGTTACTGTGTGGATTTATTTCTTATTACTGAACAATTTAATCAGCACTCAACTTTGTTATTATGTAGGGCACATCTACCCTTATTATCTAAGTAAGATGCAGTGATATAGAGTAAAGTGCAAAGAAAAGCACTGTGAACTGGTTAAAATATGAATGCAACATCTGAAAGTCCAATACATAGGGTGTCATATAAGAGATAGATTGAGTTGATTGTCGAGTTTGAATTGACTTATTGATCATCTAGCTGTGGAATAGTTGGATTAGCCAAATCAACTCTATACATGTTGGGAAATAGAACTGTTCATGCAAGTTTGTTCACAAGACCATTGTCCACAAAAATAGAAAATAGATAATGCATTCTAGTTGAAATTTGAAAAAGGATTGAGGTTCAGTTTGGGTACTAAATGATTGGAATTTGAAAGTGATCTTCCTAAACAGCTCACCCACAATGGAATCAGTGCACAGTACAAATATTTGCTGTATGGCAGGTTTGATAAGGATGAAATTTTGTGGCAAACTTTAGCACAAGAGGGGTGATTTTCCAATGGAGAAGTTCATATAAAAAAAATAAAAAATAAAAAAAATAAAAAAAGAAAGAAGAAGAAGTGGAAAAACCTTGTCTGATATTTAGCACAAAGTTGATAAAAGCTGACATTATTATAAGGAACCTTTTCGTACATTGATGCAGCATATGAGGACTATTGACACTTGATAGGTGGCTCACAAGAAATGGATGACTGAAAATACAAGGGAAATGCATATTAACAGTACAAGAAAAGATACATGATGGAATTTGAGTCTGAAATTTGATATATTGCTGTCAATTTCACATTATTCATTAGATACCGAATAATCAGAATTGCCTCATCATTCTTTCACTTGGCACAACAAATTGTGTGATCTACTATGCAAAGTCCATGAAAACAATTAGTTTAGGCTTCGATGTTTCCATGTAAAACGATGGAAAAGATTTTTTTTCCTTTTTTTTTTTTTTTGTGGTAAGTTATTGTTTGTTTCAAAGTAAAATGTAAAGAAAGATATTGAAAAAATAGGCAAAATTAATATGGAAAAAAAATTTCTATAAAATATCATTCATACAGAAATATAACGAAATAAACAGCACCTTACTAGCAATTAAACCAATTCCCAACCAAGGAAACATAATTTACAAATAAGACCATGATTTGTCTTGATTGAAGTATGGTGGTGACGGATTACCTAGAAAATGGTAGGGTGGTGAAACAACCCATAAATCATGGTTGGTCCATATGCACTAAGCCATGAGAGCCACAAGAAAGTGATGAAAACAGAGTGGAGTCCACAATTAAGGCAGCCGACAAATGTATTATATAATCCATGAATGGTGGTGCTTAAGACACCCGTGCAATAATTCAACTTTTACCAACAAAAAAAAATGCAATAATTCAACCAGTGGTCATAAGTCAACCTCATCTGGATGTGAGGTGCACCAGTTGTTATTTTTATGAGTGGTTTAGCAATCTAACTTCCATTGAAAAGGTCAAACCATCACCCACAGTTTTAGGACAATTAACAAACCCTAAACCAACCCCTCACCCTTCAATTAGGTAAAATAACAATGAACACAACAGATCAGAGACAATAGGAAAGAGAGAGGAGAGAGGAGAGAGGAGAGAGAGAGAGGGGAAGGTTGAAACCCCGGAGTAAGAGAAAAACAACTTTCCTTCCTCTCTTTCTTGGATCACTCAATAACATAAAAAGAATATTCAAGAATTGATACTGAATCCAATAGAAATAAAAAACCCTTTTCTCTTCTCTTTCTCTCCTTGAAGAACCAAAGCTTTTGATCTCACCATCTTTTGAATTTTGTGATTATGAGTAAGATCCGTGCACATTCATCTCCTGACTTACTCCCTGCATCTGCTTCTTCTGTTAGCCCTGAAGAGCACACTTTAGAAGGTAATTCATCCAACAAAATCATCCAAATTCATTATTTTTTCTTTTGTTCTGAAGTAATAATTTTATGGATTTCGCTCTGTTTCTTAGGTGTTGCAACAATTATTAAGGTGTTATTGAAATTAGTCCAAGATCATAATGAGGTGGGTAATAGAGAAGATGGCCGGAGAATGCAAAGAGTTGCTGGGATGATGACAATCCTTGATGATGTTAAACATCGGATCCAAAAATCACAGTCTTTCGGAAAGAGAAGGGAAGCAGAGCTGCGGCGGTGCCATACGGAAATTCGCCGGACCACCAATACTACAGAGTTCAAATCTAGCTATATACCGAAGGATAAGCGGCCACCACCACCGGAACCGATAACCAATGAAGAACAACGGCTACGGAAGGAGCTCAATGCTAGCTCTGCTGCCCGGAAGAGCCTTGAAATGATGTTTTCAAGCTTGGGGAAGGAGAAGGAGATAATGGTTTCTGAATTAGCCAGAAAGGTTCAAGAATTGAAAGACACTGAAGAACACCTAAATGATCTTAGGGCACAGAATGAGAAGCTGTTGGCAAAGGTGAAGCTTTGTACTTCTGAGCATAAAGATCAGAGGTGTGATGGAGGAGAAGTTCATCATCAAGATAATATTGGAACTGATCTGCAAGATAGAAACAAGGAGCTTTCAGAACAGCTACTCAGGACCTTAGATAGGTATAAATCATTGAAGAGAAAATTGAAGGATACACAAGAGGAAAATGCAACACTTCATGCAAAGATGGCTGAGATGGCAGTAGATGTCGAAGCAGGAATTGACAAGATTCATGAGTTCCAACAGAGGATTACTGATCGGAAGGAACGACCAGTAGAGATCGAGGCGGCGCTATCGGCATTGGAACATATGTTTCGATGTTTTGAGATGAAGGTTTCAAAGGTTTGCAAGAAGAGAGGGGAATGTGTGAAGCCTAAAGCTGAAATTAATGCCGGAAATCCTTCGGTTCTTGCCTGATGTCAGCAAGTTATAGCATAGGGGTGTACATACGACGATAACGGTTTGACCTATTTTCAATCCTTGGTTGCAGAGCAATATCACGTGCCTTCCATGAAAGCCAAGAGCCTTTATCAATAGATCTTCATTTACCAATAAAAAAAAAAAATGTTAGTACTAGTACATTATCTCATGTGTGCCTTGTCATGAGGATTTCTTCTTTAATCCGCCAAGGCCCTACAAGAACCAAAAAAGATCTTTCGATTGGCTGTCAAGTGGTAGTGAAAATCTCAGCTGCAGATAGTGCATTAGTATGTATCTCGATGCATTACGAGTGGCTGGGATTCTCACTGTCGCTTGACAGTCACCGCAAAAGATCCCAGTTCCTCCCATAATACACTTTTGATGTTTCTGTTTATTGTTATTGTTATTAATAATTAAAACTTAGTTACAACGTATCCATCTCTCTCTCTCTCTCTCTCTCTCTCTCTCTCAATTAGTAGAGTTAGAAATTAAGCAAGTGTCGGAGCACAAGTAACTTAATTTACTACTTTTTACTGTGTTCATCTCATACTGTTAATTGCCCGTTTCTCAAACTTAAATATTGGAATGTACCTTTTCTGACCCCAAGTCCGATCATTCTTGCATTCGTTCATTATTATCTTCAGGACATTTTCCACCTCGAAAGATCAATTCAGAATTAAACCGCAACAACCCAAAGTGTATCTTTCCTCTTAACAATCTCTCTCATCCCCCCATAGATTCATTACCGCCAGCTCCCACTGATGAAGCCTCTCTTTATATAATTACATGAATGTCATTTCATCATATAATTGGATAGCCTGTGCTCTCTCTCTCTCTTCTTTTTTTTTTTTTTTTCTGCAACAGAGATTACCAGTATAGTTCCAAAAATATCCATGTGATGCCTTTCAGGAATTGGGTCAATTAAGGGTTTCCAGTGCATATAATTACATCCCATTGTGTCATTGATGGTTAGGAAAAAAAAATTTGGTTGCAAGGATAATAATTGCTCATCAAGAGAGAAGAAAGGGGTCGAAATGTTTAGGAATAAATAAGGTTTTATTTTATTGGATTTGACCAATTAGTCTGATTATTAATTAATAAATTAAATTAAAAAGATTGCTTTAATTTACCATTTTACACAGTTTTTTTTAGTTGAAATTTTTTCTTTTTGAGTAGGGAAAAAACACTGTAATTATAAGGAAAACTCCAAGGTCTGAACAATATCTACCAACAAATCAGTAAAAGCATCATACCACACACAATGATGGTCAGTCTATCCAAAAAGAAAAATCAGCTATTCTTTTGGTGTATTTTGGTTCCTATTTGACTTCGTAAAGTGCCTTAATCAAGTGCATCTTCGCGAAAACCTCCTTTGAACCCTGAGAAAAAAAACAAAATAAGAACAAGGGAAAAAGACAGTTACCTCCCATGTAATTTACCTTATTGACAGTTGACCCCCAATAGTTTCGAAAAAGACAGTTACCTCCCCTAAACAAACTATTAAAATCTAAATAGTCCTAATTTTTAACGGTATTAAAGTTAACTATTTTATGAACAACTCTACCCTAAACGTTTTATCCCTACTTTAAATCCTATTACTATTAAAAGACATAATCCTTTTATACCCAACTAAAATAATCCTAATCTCATCTTCTTTTCATTCTCCATCACGTTCTTTCCTGTGGGACGGAAATGATATGTTGGACTCAGATGTAAGCAGAGGTATTTCAGGCAACCAGTGAGGCAAAACTCCTTCATTAAGCATCGGTTTTGATTTCCATGCGTAAGAAGATCGTTGTAGCAACGGTTCACACAAATCTTTCGAACAAACTGCACTCCCAGTCTCCATTGTTTTTGTCTTCAATTAAGCATTGATTTTGATCGAAAAAGGAGAAGTTGGTTTCAACTGTCAAAGGGAGAAGTCTTCGATTAAGGAAGAGAAAAACATTTCTTGTGCGTTTTGTCTCTGGAACCATGCCAGGGCCTTTAAACACCTCTCTGCAAGAAACAAACAACTTCTGAAGCATCATTGGCACTGAAGGTCAGCGACGACAAATCGTCGCCGTCCTGCATCTCTTATGGTTTATAACTTTATTCATAGGCTCAACCTTGTTGTGTCTCTTCTTCTTCTCAATCAAACCAGTTTTAGTCCTCGTCCCGAAAATCATGCCTCTGCAACTTTAAAATTGCAAAGCTTCCCTTCTTGACTGAAGGTGAATTTCTTTTTTCTTTTTTCTTTTTTTTTTTTTTTTTAAATTAGGTAGTTTTGACGGGAGGTGTGCAGTTTCTACACTACTGCCAACCCCCATTTTGTTATTTCTGTAGCCCTTTTATAGACTTTTTTCAACATTATGATGATGAATATTTGACTGAAGGTGAATTTTAGACAATTGAAAAAGAAAGGTAACAAAAAATTGTAGAGCTTCCCTTCTAATTAAAATACCCCGAGTTCATCATTGGAGTTCTTCCCAGTTCTCTGCAACTGTTAGTTATGGAGAAGGAATCTGAGAAGAACCATCATCAACCCCGAGTGGGTCTCGTTTACAATGAGAGAATGTGCAAGCATTCAACCCCTTTTGGAGAAAATCATCTTGAGAATCCATTTCGAATCAAGGCGATATAGGAAAAGCTTCAATCTTCCGGAATTCCTCAGAGGAAGTAATTACTTCTGCTTACGCTACACTGAGCTACGATTTTGTTTCACTTCAAGGTCCTTGCAACGATAGGATGGAACTGCTTCAAGATTTCCGCGGAAACATTTCGAATGATGGAACTGCTTCGATGTTCAAGGATTTGCAGGCGCAGAGAGCTCCGAAGACGAAAGCGATTCAAGGGTTTGGAAAACGGAATAATAGTGAGCTCAACTGTGGTGAGCAAGCAAGGAATCGGGGAATAGTTCGACTGGCAAATAGTAACTCTATTAAATAGTAAGAGTAAAATGGGTAGTTCATCTCTCCAAAAGGGTAGTTTGGTCTTTAATAAAATATTGGACTCCCACCGTTATCATCTAATAGAATATTCTATCTTTTTCGAAACCATTGAGGGTCAAGTGTCAATAAGATAAGTTATAGGGGAGGTAATTGTCTTTTTCCTTAAGAACAAACGTCTCAACTATTTAAATTTACGAGGGAATGACTCAAAGGTGTATGAAGACATTGCAAGTCTCAAACTTAAATGATGTGGAATTATATCTCCATAACTTGCGACGATAACCAAAAGATCTTCCATACCCTTTTTGAAAATTACCATCAATAATAAAAATTTAACAATTTATTTCCTAGGGGATGTCCTACTAAGGTCTCACCACTCTAAAAACCACCTCAATGGATCTCACAAATGGGAGAATAGGGAGAGTCCTGAATTCCAGCTGTCTTCACTGTAGCTCTAGGATCAGGAATAATACCCTTAAATACAAGCATTCCTACTTTTTATATATCATACTCAAGCTTTCTCAAATTTGAAACCAACCAAGGGAGTAGCTTAGTTGATAGATATCAATATCTCAAAGAAGACATCACTCATGAGTTCAACTCTCTTCGACTTATCAAAAAAAAAAAATTCCATTTTCTTCATAACATCACCATAAGGTCCCAATTTGGAGCTATAAATTCCTAACATATTTCATATCTTAGGAAAAATGAAGTATACACTATTGATGTGTATTTCATTTTTGCATCTTATCTTCTATCTCCCCCTTAAAATTCGAGTCCCCTTCAAATAATCAACTACCAGTTCTCCTTGTACTCCTCATTTATTCTGTCAGCGTATAGATCCTCAAATACACCAATAGTATGTTGATCTCTCTCCCCTAAATTATATATGCATTGAGATAATCAAAATGGGCAAATGGGTCAATTTGTTCAAAACAAACATGACATGATAATAAAACCAAGAACCTGAATACAAGGTCAACTGTTAAAAGAATAAGTCATTTGGAACAAATTTCCTCTCGAGTTCTACTTTCCTTTTTGATTTGAAACAATGAGGAATACTCCTTTAATATTTGCTTAAGCGGCAGGATGAATGGGGTCTAAATTTTGTGGCGTAGTTGGTACAATTATACTTTATTGGTCAAATATAGAAAAATGTTATTGCAATAGCCATCAGCTGGAGTAGCTCAGTTGGTTAGAGCGTGTGGCTGTTAACCACAAGGTCGAAGGTTCAACCCCTTCCTCTAGCGTTTTCCTTTTTTTTTTTTTTTTTTTTTTTTGGATTTTTCCCTGTAAAATTCTGCAAAAAATTAACAATCATATCTCATCATGGAGAACCTAGAAATTTTAGTCTTCGAACATCTAAAGCATCACAAATCCTCTTTCCAAGCACTCAAATGTTATTAATTGATATATATATATATATATATATTCATTTTATTAAATAAGATGTATGAAAATTTGTTACCCAAAACAACTGGTTGCGCTAACAATAAAAAAATACAAAGCTGATCAATAAGACTAACAGTAAAACAAGTGCTTCAAAATGAGCAGCTTCTTTCAGTCCAAATGATAAACACCATTCTCAGGAAAGAGAGGCCCAATTACACAATGACCATCGGTTTCAGACCATGTCCCTGAATTCAACCGAGCTGAATGCACTGGATGATTCTCTCTTTAACTCGGCAGACCACTTTGGTGTCTTGTTCATTATGATCTTCAACATTCGCTTCTATCTCTCAAGCCAGAAGGGCCCACAACCCTGCTTCTGGGATGAACCTCCCAATCCTCCAACCATCACTGAACAGTCTGAACCCTACCGGGAGAAATCTACCCTTGGCCCGAAACACCAAAAAGACAATTTTATTCCTCTTCCGTCTTCGTACAAGCAATAGATAATCATATGCTTTATTGACTCGGCTTCCTTTCACACAATATGCATTTCCAATAAAGTCACCAACATTTAAACTGCAGATTATCATTTGATGTAATCTTGACATGAAAAGCAATAGAAATGAAGTTCACAGAGGATGCTTGATTTTTCCTGTATACCCAAAGCAAGAAAGGGAAATGTCTAAGGTTCTTTAAGGAATGAAGTGACAGCAGAAAATATGACTCTAATTGGTTGCAAGGGGAATTAAAGGGAAGGGAAGTGAAATTTTCTAATTTAAAAAAGAAACTTTTGTAATCATTACATCAAATGCTATCACATGATTATGTACTTACCTCCAATCATTCCATAATTGTTTTATTATGTTATTAACTTCCAGCATCCAACTCCCTTGCATTTGAAAAGTAAAGAAAAAAAATTACATCTAAAATGTATCATTACTAAATAATTACTAAATATGGTAAGAAATTTAAGTGGTTTATACAATCATGTTAAACAATGGCTACAAAAATTTCACTTCCCTACCCTTTAATTCCCTTTGCAATCAAACTGAGCCTACAAGATATGTACTCCTTTGTAAGGAGAAAGAAAAGGAAACATTTAAGATCAAATGACATTCCAAGAAATAAATACGGCTTAAACAGATCGGTTTATAAAAATCAATATCCATCCAATTCACTTCAAAATGTCAAGGGATTCTTCAAACGCATCATGACTGTAATCTTAAGAATAAAAATTCAGGATGAGAATGGAATGGGTTAAAACAAGCACCTGCCCACTCCACCACTAATGGTTCAGTTATGGAGGATCAGATATGGTATTTGAAAACCTTTGGGTGTCAATCCACCTGGCCTCACCCTGCCTCAGTTACTTTATAATTTGGAGAGGCCCATCCATATTTGTCTGGGTGGGTCAGGCAAGGCTTTTGCAATATTTAAATATCGTCAGGTATGTTATTGGTAGCACCCTTTGCACACACACTTCATCTCCATCCCTAATATATTGATTACTTTGATAATTATCCAATATGGAAAAGTCCCAAATTGTATAACTTCCATTATCTGGAACAAGATTTCATATTTAGCAACTGTCATTACCTTTAAACAATAACAGAATTTCGCAGAGTAAGAACAGATGAACTAAGGCTTACAGAGGCCCTAACCATAAAAGGATTGTTCCATTTTCCCAGTAAAAAGATCATCAATGGCAATGACATTCAGTTTCAACGAAGAAATTAATAGAGAAGTTCGAGTGTACCATTATCTTCCCTTACAGGATGGTGTAGCACATGTCCCTCCAAGGCTTCAAATGGCAATAGAAAAGCCATTATTACAATAAAGCAGCTAAAATATGAAGCTTATGAACCTGATAAAGCCTGGAAAATTCCCAGGGACAGGAGGCTAATATGAATAGCCCCAGACAAGGGCTGTTCCTTGAACTTAGAGCCAGTCTTTCTATGAGCAATGTCAGTGAACATTCAGCACATCTAAAAGATTCCAAATTACATTTAGATGCAACAGAATAACATCTCTTATTTGATATGAACACTGACCTTGGTCTCATCTTCTTTGGCGCTTACGGGTCTTTGGTATATTGAGAATGTGCTGGATAACCTCTTTCAAGCTGGCTTTCCTTCCTTCCTTGAAGTTCCAAAGTTCTGAAACTACATATCTCCCACTAGCATTGTACTCATTTAACTCTAACAATGCTGTGGCCACAGAATCATATACTTTGTCACCCCACTTCTCTTTGAGCTCTTTTAATTTTTCATCATTGTCATCAACTGTTTCCTGCAATTCTCATAAGTTATACATCATAATGAAAAATAAAATATGCCTTGAAATCTGTGGACATCTTTTCCTGTCATTATGGGCAGAACTTCAAAGATTTTGTCCATGGAAACAACACAGGAGATTGATTACATACTTTTAGTATTCCATTAACATCGATCTTTTTAAAAGGCTGCCAATCTGAATTTTGAATTTGATCCTGCCAGAAAGAGCATATCTCAGCAGATTTGACCTCCCAGTCTTCAGGTTGGAACTTCCGCAAGCATGCTTTTCTTAATGGTTCCACATTGATCTCCCCCAGTCGCTTGATCCCAATTTTTGTACTTTTATTAAATAATTCTTCAAAATTCTGTGGTTAAGCAAAAAGGTTATGCTGCATCAAAACAGGCAGGGAAGAGAAGCACATAGCATAAAATAGGAACACCAGTAATGCTGCACCAAACAGGCAGGGAAGAGAAGCACACAGCATAAAATAGGAAACCCAGCTTGAAAAACGCAGTTAAGAAAATCCTTACAGTTATCAATTCCTTGCGTGCTTCCTGTAATTCATTGTTACTTCTGCGTTCTTTAACCATTAAAGTCCGATTGAGAGTTTCCAAATCTTCCAATTCATCAACCTTTTCTCTTAGTTCTTTAGCTACATCTTCAATCTGCTTCTGCAAATGAAAAATATTGACAGTTCCTATATCTTGTAGTTGTAGCATAGGCAATTTTGCCTTCATTGTGTTTACCTTATCCTGCATTCCAGATGCAATAAGATGATCAAGTTCAGTTCTACTTTTAATTTTATTTCTTGATGAGTATCAAAATCAAGCAGTAAGCAAATAAATACGACATCAAGAAAGAGACCATGACCAACACCCCCAAAATATCCAAATACCAACGTGCATGTATTTTTTGCAATACAAACATAACATGACAAGGATATGACACAATTCAAACAGAAAGAATCAATGATGCAAAACATAAATATAGTAGTGAAAGTAATTTCACTTCGCAGATTCAGAACAAAACAAAGATTATGGACATTATGGTGAAATATATAGGAAAAGGTACTCTATCAAAGATCTTCAGCATAAGAAAAATATGTCCATCATGAAGTTGCAAACTATTACTGAAACAACTTTCGAATATATATATATATATATATATATATATCCCTGGATTTTAGTATTACAAATATTAAAGACAAACGTAAAATTTTTTTGGGGAGTAGGGAGTAAGTAAATGAATATTAACCTAAGAAACATACTAAAAGAGAGAATAAATATCCAAGACAGCCGGATGGTTGGACCTCTAATTGGTCCTTCTACAAGTGGTATGGATGGATCTTCCATGAACCAAATGACTAGTCTGCATAAAAAATAAATTATTATTGAGAATACTGACATATTATTTTGCATTAATTTGAACGACTTTTTGTCAAATATTTCATTTTCCCTACATTATAGCAGTATCAAACAATATTGCTTTTCGCATTATCCTTTTGTAAATAAAGAAACATAAATGTTAACTGTCCACACGATAGGGACTATTGAACAGTCCACACGGTAGGAACTATGAGCAGTCCTCATCGTGCAAGACTGCTTGGTTAAGCAGCTGAGTTGGAAAAGGACTTTACAATCCTTGGTTGCTGAATTAAAGAAGGATTCGACAGTCCTTGTTGCTGAGTTGGAATAGGAATCTACAGTCCTATTGTGTTTACAGTTCTATACAGTCCTATTGTAATTAGATCTCTTATTAGTATATGGACTCCTAATTAGTTTATTAGTTTGTTTTATTAGTTTCCTTTACCAATTAGGCTTGTTAGTTTCCTTCTCCTATTTGGAATTTACTTCGTCTTTCGTTTGTAACTACTCTGACTTGTAGAGTCCTAAATCCTATCTAATAGTTGTTTTCTATTTTCTATAAATACAAGCTACAAGGAGAGAAGCACACATATACTCTCTTTTAGCACACATATACTCTCTTTCCTTTACATATCGATTCTCTTCATCTTCTCTTACTATTCTATTTTGTTACATGGTATCAGAGCAGGTGCCGTTTTGACAGTCGTCTAAAGTTCTTCGTCTTGGTGTGCAGCCACCATTGCTGCATCTTGTTATTAATTTTCTAGTTTGCTACTTGTTGATTTGTTGATCAAATCTGATTATAATCTATTGTTGTTCAAACTACTTAGAGCAATGTCATGTTCATGGAACTTGCTCAAGTTCATTGAAGAGAGCTTAGCCTATCTACTTGTTGCACGTGATACAACCTACTACATGCTCGTGTTTGGAGCCTACTACCTGCAGCCTACCTACTTGTTGCACGTGATGCAACATACTATTTTTGCTCGTGTTGGAGCCACCACCATACTGTGCTACTATTACTACTACTACTACAACAACTACTGCTGCTATTACCTAGTTCACAATGACCTATATTGTACTACTACTACTACTTGGTTCAAGTGATTCTAATTTTCTTAAAAAAAAAATTAAGATAAATATAGATAAAGAAGTATAAACACAAGATAGAGGCTTTTGGGTTTCCCTTTCTGTTTAGTAGGTTTTTTAAATATTCGATATGGGGATTTTTTTTTCCCCATCAATTCGATTAACTTTTCACAATAATAACACAAAAAAAAATGATAAAAATAGAATTAAAATATATTTTAAAATAAGGAAAGGTTTTATTGCCCTATTAGTTATACATCACTAAGATGCAATACACTAGACATATACTGTGCTGCTAGTACTACTACTACAACTACTGCTGCTACTACCTGGTTCACAGTGACATATACTGTGCTACTAATACTACTTGGTTCACAGTGACCTATACTATGTTGCTACTACTACTACTGTTGTTGCTGCCACAACTACTGCTACTACTACTACTACAACTGTTGTTGTAACTGCTATATTGTTCCAAGCTGAAGCTCTTATATTCTCCCGTGCTCTGACTTGAAGGGGAGTGTTAACTGTCCACACGATAAGGACTACAAAAAAATCCATACGATAGAAATTGTAAGGAGTCCTCATCGTGTAGGACTGCTTGGTTATGCTGCTGAGTTGGAGAAGGACTTTACAGTCCTTCGTCGCTAAGTTAAAGAAGGACTCTACAGTCCTTATTGCTGAGTTGAAATAGGACTATACAGTCCTATTGTAGTTATAGTTCTATACAGTCCTATTACAATTAGATCTCCTATTAATATATGGACTCCTAATTAGTTTATTAGTCTGCTTTATTAGTTTCCTTTACCAATTAGGCTTGTTAGTTTCATTTTTCTATTTGGAGTTTACTTTGTCTTTAGTTTATGACTAGGACTCTGACTTGTAGAGTCCTAGATCCTATCTAATAATTATTTTCTAGTTTCTATAAATACAAGCTACAAGGAAAAGAGCACACATATACTCTATCTTTCCTTTACACATCGATTCTCTCTATCTTCTATTATTTTTCACAGATACATGGAACTTCCAAAAAGATGATATATTATAAGAGAGTATTTTTACTTGAATTTAGTGTCCCAACCAGGGAAACTTTTTCCTAATAATAATAAAATAATAACTTTAACCATTGAATTAACTCATTGACAAGAGAAAATGCAACTCTATAACAAGTAGATATGTTACATTTGATAGTTCTCAAGAATCTGAGTAAATACTTTATTGATGCAATCTTTTGGGTAGTATGATCCATCATTTCTCTCTTTGGAGGTTGTTTTTTAGCCTTTATCATATTGCTTTAAAAAAAAAAACTATGAAGTAATAATCCATTTAATAGAAATAAGACTAATAATGCATCTAAGTTGGACAAGAAAGGCTTCTTTCCAGTGTGATGTATGTTGCATGTACAAGTGGATGGTGGGGTCTACATGGACCTAGGGTTTAGCCAGTCCATCCAAAGAATGGGCCGTGGATTTCTCGTTACCATAAAATTGCTGGGCAATTCAAATGAATTTTATCATGTTAAGGACACTGCAACAGAAAAAAATTCTCATTGACTGAGATTTACCCAAGAAAAAGCCCCTTTTTTTTCTTATAAACAGGCAAATGAGGTCTTATATTATGATATTTCATTCTCATTATAAACTTTATTACCTATTGTACCAATCTTACTTGGAAGACTTTACAAAAGTTCAACTCTAGGTTTATTTATGTGTATTGATTTGGTTTTGGTTCTCTCTCTTGCATGATTCTAAATCTCAGTGAAATTTCACCCAAAATTTATGAAATATCTCGGTTTTTGCTGAGGGCAGGACAAGATTACAGACGCCTTAGAAAGCCTACGTCATTTCGGTCAAAATTTCGGTTATAATTTTTGCCACTTCAGTCATTCGGTAAGCATCCCCATCTTGTGCCAGTCTTCTCTTCCTTCTCTATATCATATCTCTAAGACAAAGCAATCTTACATCCTAAGTCAGATTTCGGTCATTTCTATCATTTATGTAAAGTATACTCTTTCATATTTAATAAATATTGTGTTTCTTCATTCCTACTTCATAATTTTACTTGTTTTACTTGCATTTAGTGTCTTCTAGTTCTAAACCAATGTGTAAAATTGAAAATATTACACAAGGTATCCTGTTATGGTCAACGTATATTGCCAACCTAGGGTTTGCAAAGCCAAACTACCATTTTGTGATGACAAAGAGGGTTCAAAGCAAGTCAAATTAACAAGCCCTCTTTGCTACAGGATCTTAATTCAGTCCAATACAAAAAATCTGCAGAGAAAAGTAATGAAGAAAACCACTTATCTTGAAATCTAACCCTTGAAATCACTTGAAACTTGATGGGAAATACTCTTTAGGATGTACTTGAAGACATATCCAAAGTTGGAGATGATCCGATCACAGATGAGAGAGATGTGATTTTTTGAAAACTACCTATCATCTGAAAACGGGACTGGTTTAGTTAGAGCTGGTCGATATGATTTTAATCTTTAATCCCACGAGCTTTCGTTGATCAAATCAGCACTTAATGATATCGCAATTCAGTATGCAATAATAAGAACTTGAAGGAATTAACAGAAGGATAAGAAAACCATAAAACAGAATATTTTGGTTGAGTCTCACAACCTATGAGACTCAACCAGAAAATCAGGAGCTAAACTCTCTTCTTTTTTCTGGTCTAAATCTGCCACAGCCTTCTTTTACTTCTTACTTATATAATTTGTAAGATTACAAAATAATAGGAAATCCTAACTAAAACAGAAACTTCCTTTTTAGAGAATAGGAAAGTTTCCAAAATAGAAAATAGGAAAGTTTCTAAACACTTTTAGGAAACTAAATTTAAGAAAGTTCTTAGTTTCCAAACAATTAAAATTCTAAATAACTAACACTATATTTTAGGAAAGAAATAAAAAAAAAAGTGAAAAATCTGTTGCTGGTACTGTTCACGTGTTGGTACTGTTCACGTGAACAGTACCGTGAACAGTGAACAGTACCGTGAACACTGTTCACGTGAACAGTGGGGGTGATTGGTCAGCCAATTGGGCCTGGCCCAATTTTGGGAGATTCTTTCTTCTTTCGGCCCCTTCTGGAGTAGACTTGGACTGCATCAGCTCCCCCTGGCTTACAAACATTCGTCTCCGACGAATGGAGGAAAGACATGTAGCGATCATAAAAATCAGGGTCGATGCGCTTGAAATCATCTTCATGTATCCACGTGCTGTCACTACGTGGGTGCCCTTTTCACTTGATTAAGAATGACTGGTAACCTCCACCATTGCGAGTCATAGTATACTTGGAATCAAGAACATCTTCAATTTGGTCAGCGGAAGGAACAACAAACTGTGGAAGACATAAAGTATGTTCCATATCTCCTTCGTCAGAATGATGACCCGTGTAGAGAGTCAAATCAGCAACGTTGAAAATGTTACTGATAACCTGGCTCTGATACCAATTGATGACAAAGAGGGTTCAAAGCAAGTCAAATTAACAAGCCCTCTTTGCTACAGGATCTTAATTCAGTCCAATACAAAAAATCTGCAGAGAAAAGTAATGAAGAAAACCACTTATCTTGAAATCTAACCCTTGAAATCACTTGAAACTTGATGGGAAATACTCTTTAGGATGTACTTGAAGACATATCCAAAGTTGGAGATGATCCGATCACAGATGAGAGAGATGTGATTTTTTGAAAACTACCTATCATCTGAAAACGGGACTGGTTTAGTTAGAGCTGGTCGATATGATTTTAATCTTTAATCCCACGAGCTTTCGTTGATCAAATCAGCACTTAATGATATCGCAATTCAGTATGCAAAATAAGAACTTGAAGGAATTAACAGAAGGATAAGAAAACCATAAAACAGAATATTTTGGTTGAGTCTCACAACCTATGAGACTCAACCCGAGAAAATCGAGACTAAACTCTCTTCTTTTTTCTGGTCTAAATCTGCCACAGCCTTCTTTTACTTCTTACTTATATAATTTGTAAGATTACAAAATAATAGGAAATCCTAACTAAAACAGAAACTTCCTTTTTAGAGAATAGGAAAGTTTCCAAAATAGAAAATAGGAAAGTTTCTAAACACTTTTAGGAAACTAAATTTAAGAAAGTTCTTAGTTTCCAAACAATTAAAATTCTAAATAACTAACACTATATTTTAGGAAAGAAATAAAAAAAAAAGTGAAAAATCTGTTGCTGGTACTGTTCACGTGTTGGTACTGTTCACGTGAACAGTACCGTGAACAGTGAACAGTACCATGAACACTGTTCACGTGAACAGTGGGGGTGATTGGTCAGCCAATTGGGCCTGGCCCAATTTTGGGAGATTCTTTCTTCTTTCGGCCCCTTCTGGAGTAGACTTGGACTGCATCATTTTGTGTGATTGTTCTTGCAATATAAAGGTTCCAATTCAATAATAATGAGATTCTAGGCTAGCGGCAAGCATATCAAACAGGATTGATCGGATATAATTGGTGAGGATAGCATCAAACAGTTGATTGGCTAGGCCTCGTAATCAGTTGTTTAATTAGTTGTTTAAGCCATTAATGCAGTCTTATCGGGTGTCTTGAGTTAACTAGAGAGTTCTTTCATTTATACAGGTTTTATATGACTTGCTACATACCCTAATTTATAGAGGCTAAAATAAAGTTTCCCGGAAATTTCGAACCTTAATATGGCCGGCCGAAATGCACATCCAAAAAATGCAGCATTTCAGTCATATCTCGCCCATTTGGGTTTTTCGCCTGACCAAAATGGTACCGAAATTTGATATTTTTAACCTTGATCTCTTGATTCTGCTAAATTTCTTATTTTATCTGCCCAAGTCATTTCCTAGTTCTAGAATGATTCTTCTCCTCTTTTGTTGAATCTGCGAGAAGTGGGGTCATAGAACAGTTCAACACAGAGAACTAATCTTTCTTGTATAAGAAACATATGTCCATGAAGACATTCAATGGTGGTCCACAATCAGCAGTTACTTTCTGGACATAGACCAATTAGCCTTTCTGTCTATTTCATTTTCTTTCTCAGCTATATCATGATTTAATGTCCGCCATTCTATAAGTCTCTTCCTTCCGACACATGGCATGTCACTCCCTTTTGAGTTGTATAGACTGATCTGTCTGAATTCCTTCATCTTGTTAGCACCACAACATTAGGATCATGGCAATGAAGTAAGAACTCCCTATGGAAGAATATTAGCTGAAAATTCCAAACTTATCACTTCACTGAGAATTGATTGGAAAATTACATTTAAATATTAAAAAAATTAACCCAACTATCATATTTACCTTTTTCTTCTCCACATTCACTTTTTCCCACACAAGGGCATCTTGGGCCTCATGCTTCCCCTCTTCTTTTGCTTGCTGGTGAAGTTCTAATCTTTGAGATTCAAAGTCACACTCTAACTTTTTATTCTTTTGGAGAAACCAGGTATAGGGATTGCATGCAATGTACTGCATCTTCCTCATTTCTAAGGAAAATATAACACACATCAAAGAAAATTGTATGAGATTGCATAATTACAGGTGCAAAGTTAAGGGGATATGTAATGTAATCAATTGTCTGACTGACTGTTACATATACTACATAAGAGTATGTTATCTAGAGCTCAAAAAATCAACAATCAAATAGCTGAGCAGAACAAAAATGCAAAAACAACAAAGCAATCTCATCCTAATGTGGGCTTAGGCTGTGTTTAGTATCATTTTTGTTTTTGATTTTTGTTCAAATTTATAGTTTTGAAGGAATTTGGCATAATTTATGAGTGCTATTTATGAAAAATAAAAATAAAAACAAGTCAAAATTCAAATAGAGGTCTCAACCTCTTTTTGATTTTTGGTCAAAAATTATTTTTGTTGTGTTTTGCTCAAAACACTTAAAACATGTGTTAAAATAAAGGGTTAAAAAAGTAATTTAGTTTCCTTTTATAAAACTACCACAAATCAAACCCTCAAACACTCTTCTCGTTGACGAACGGAAGTAAAGCACAAAGACGCAGACCTGCAACTTCGTCCTAAAGACGGCTTTGACGGCGACGACGATGACGACAATCATTCCAACGGAGGCGACGTCGTTTCTCCAAAGACGGTTCCTGGTTTGATTTCTTTCCATAATCCCTTGACAGAAGAAGAGGAATAGACGTTCCATGACAGAGGAAGATGAAGACTTTCAAAATCATTTTTAGACATAGTATGCCAAATCTGTTTTTCATTCTACTATCTATTTTTATTATAGCTACCAAACAACATTTTATTTTTGAACAAAAATCATTTTAAAATGATTTTTGTTAAATAGATAAAAAAACAAAAACAAAAATGATACCAAACATAACCTTAGTCTTCCATTGACAAGCTAAGAAAGTGGTGCACAGTGAAGCACCATAAGATTGACTAAGCCCTAGCCATTGGCATAATAAACCCCAAAGCTTCACCCTGAAGCTGTCTAGAAAGGAACATTGGGATCTCAAAAAGAAGCAATAGATAGAAGATTCGTCATTGTTTCTGTATAATCTGAATGCCTTAGCCCCTGTTAATTTCAGATTCCAGATAATTATTGATAAGAAATCCAAGAAACAAGGGAGTCTTTCAAAATGCATCATCCTAAGGGACATGAGGGATCTTCAACTCATAGGTGTTCATAATTCCATCCTTTAAATGTTCCTGCAAAATGTATGTAGTTCTAACTCACTCTTTTTAGTAAAGACTGAAGAATATCATCAAAATTACATTTTTAGAAGCTACTTATGGTTTCAAGCTAAGCCGAAACTTGTTTAAGTTTGATGCCTCCCCCCGGGGGAAATCATATAGTCTACAATAGCATAATAACGGCTACAAAACTAACTATTTTCAGTAGTATTGCTTGGGCCTTTAATAGATGCTCAATTCTGTTTCCCACAATCCATGCTTCTAAAAATTTCAATAGCCAACTGGCTGCTCGGCACCATCTGTTGCCTGCAGCTACCTTAGTTTTGGAATTTAATACAAAAACAGCATGTTTTGGAGGCCGGGGGAGAGATCCAATAAGAGAGTGGCTAACACTTAGCAAATGGTGGAAGAAACAAATTTAGAACAGTAAATTCACAGAGAAGATGCAGTTACGAAATACAGAACAAAGTTTACCCTCAATGTAAGTTTGATATATCGTCTGTTTCTCCTCCATCAACCTACTATATGATGCAGAAAGTTCTGCATATTTACGTTCCATTTCTTCCAATTTTCCATTTTTGACATCTATTTCTTTCGCCAAATTACATACAAGCTTTCCCATCTGTAACTCATCATGCATGTAATTCGCCATTTGAATACGAAAATCGCAGACAACTTTGTAAAGAACCACTACATCTCCAGAAATTTGAGCACCTGCAAGATCTGAAAACTTTGAAATCTAGTTGGAGCAAAAGAACGAGTAAGAGACACAAAAATAGAAAAGGGAACAATAGAAAGCAAATTGTGGGTATCATGGAAAATGCATGGATGAAGTACATCAACCTCGTGCCCAAGATGTCACACTTTGATGAAGTGATAGACTTAGATAACTCTGCTCACGCAAAATAAGCCAGAATTCTCATTTAAATAAGGGGCTTTTCTCTTTGAAATAGTAAAGTTAAAAGGGAAAAAATTGAAGAAATCGAAGAACAAAAAGACAACGGAGATAAAAATAAAATAAAAAATAATTGAAAAACTAAAGTACACAAAAAAGAGCATAAATTGCAGCAGAGCAAAACCCAAAAATTATCCTCAGAGCTAAAGAAGTAGAAGAAGAACACCTGCGCTCAAGCTTTTAGGAAGAGGTAGTTCTTCAAAATTAGCAAATGAAAGCTTCTGCTATTCCTTCAAAACAAAGAAAATGGGAAGGAAAAAAAATACAGAAGAAAACAGTAAAAGAAGAAAAACCGAGAAGACAGTTAGACGGCATTAAAAAAAGGGAGAAAACACCCGTTTAGAAGATTCTGATTCTGCCAGTATCGGCCGGGAGGCCGGGAATCGCCCAAAAGCCTGGTTTTTTTAATCGGAAATTGGATCCCCGTTAGCTATCGGAGGATGAAAATTCATCCTCCCAAGCTACGAAGTAGTATTTATATGTATGATCAAGATATGGGCTGGAGGTCAAGGGTGGTGGCTGGGCTTAAAAATCATAGGCCCACCCAGTATCCGAGATTCCGATCACAGGCCCAGCCTACGATAATTTGTGAAACTTTGTCCATCATCCATCCCATTGCAAATCCTGCCCTTTGACAATGTGACTCATCTCTATGCTGGAGGGTTTGAGGATTGAGGGGGAAAGAAGCTTTTATCAAAATCCTTTGATTTGAGTGCAAACGAGGGAGGGCCGAAGTGTTAGGATCGGAGACGCAAACAGAAAGAAAAAACACGAAGATTAACGTGGTTCAACACCCCATTGTGGGATGCCTACGTCCACAGAGAAAAAGAGAATTATTTATTGCTAAGAAATCTCTACAACTCTCCACCTGACAGAGTGTTCTCCTCTTTCAAACTCCACGGCTGTCACCCGACCTTTTTTTTCTTCTGGGGTTTTTCCCACAGAGACAACATATATAAGAAACCTAGAAATCTTAATCCCACTACAATTATAAGTTTATCCTATACATGTAATAGACCAAATTCTAATACAAGTACAACTCTATTAATTGTGTGGACTCCACAGAATACAAGACACAACCCAACAAATCTCCACCTGGCTTGAATTCTACAAACCACCTTGAAGAAGAACCCGTTGACGTTGAGTCTGTAAACCCGTCTCTGTCAAACCGCTACACCTAAACAGGCATAGCCTACACCCAGGCCGGGTGTCCCGTACACTCACCACCGGTACAAAGTGATGTGACTCTACCTCTTCCACCGCTACAGCATCATCGGAAGATAACATCACACACACGCGCTGCAACTCCAGATACACCTGGAATCCGAGTCTCTCACCTCTGCCTCCAGCGCAGACTTAGAGAACCGACTCCTCACCACAGCCTGCCAGTCCTTCTTTACCCACGGTACAACATCAACTGGCCATTATGTGTACCGTGCCGGGATTCAAATCCCTCCTTTTTTTTTCTTCTTCTTCTTCTTCTTCATACTGCGTACCTCCTTCGTTCTTCAAAGAACCCTAGCTCTGATACCACTTGTTAGGATCGGAGACGCAAACAGAAAGAAAAACACGAAGAATTAACGTGGTTCAGCACCCCATCGTGGGATGCCTACGTCCACGGAGAAAAAAGAGAATTATTTATTGCTAAGAAATCTCTACAACTCTCTACCTGACAGAGTGTTCTCCTCTGTCAGCCTCACGGCTGTCACCCAGCCTTTTTTTCTTCTAGGGTTTTTCCCACAGAGACAACATATATAAGAAACCTAGAAATCCTAATCCCACTACAATTATAAGTTTATCCTATACATGTAATAGACCAAATTCTAATACAAGTACAACTCTATTAATTGTGTGGACTCCACAGAATACAAGACACAACCCAACACGAAGATGGAGGTCGGAAGCTCCTGTTGTCTTACTGCTCTTCATCTATCTCCATTAGCTCTTTTCCTACCCTTACGGAGCTCCTTCTTTTTTGAAAAAAGAACCACTCTTTACCGGTTTGGCAACCCGAATAACCTCGATACTTGCTTTTATAGAGAAAATATCCTAAAATCAGGTCCAATTGGTGAAGGGCTTGTAGCGTAGTGTTCGCCTCAACCTCTTCAACATACTGGCGGAGTGTTGTAGGATAACTGAGGATTGAAGCCGATGAGATTTTAGGATTAGACTTTAGAGATGAAAGAATGCGAGCTCTGTATGTAAATAGTAATCCAAAACATTCATGGGTTGTAGAAGATTGATTTCCATCGTTTAACATAACTTTCATCCATCGGTTACATAGCTTTGATTCAAATCTTCACCAATCCTTTTGCCTCAGAGTGAGTTTATAGGTGCAATTAATAGAGTGAGTGGTGAGTTCTTCCGGTAGGGATGACTCTTCAAGAAGTGGCTGCAAGAGAGGTATTGTGGATCAACGATGCTGTTTTCTTTGAAGAGATGCGTGAGAATACAGTTCTCGGTTGTTAAGTATGTCTCCATTTGCTTCCGTGTCTTTATCAGCTCTGTTTTCTTTTTCTCGATCACGCTTAATATATTAATCACCTCAGTTGATGTTGAAGAGAAGGAAAACATCGTGTCAATTTTTTCTAGAGGACTTGGTTCCTTTTGAAACTTAAAAACGTATTGATTCAACTTTTTCAAAGCTCTTATCTGAATTTTATAAAATCTGTGGCAGAATCATATTTGAACTGACTCTGCAAGTTTTTTTCAAGGATCATCTGAGATAATTTTCTGTCTCTTTCTCTACTTTGCCACCTCTTTGAGTGTTTTACCTGTCGGCATTATCGATCTGAAACCCTGCATTCGGGAGCCAGCAGGAAACTACATAAAGAAGATATAATATCTATAATTTTCTTCATGATAACCACAATCCGTTGTAGTCTAGTTGGTCAGGATACTCGGCTCTCACCCGAGAGACCCGGGTTCAAGTCCCGGCAACGGAACTTTTATATTTTTATTCAAAATAATTTCTGTCTTTATAAGGGAGTGAGTTGAGTGACCTTCATGATCACATGTAAAATTTAGAAGGTGAATTTTTCCTACGGTTGACTTTAAATAAGCTTGTTCGCTTTGTTTAATATGATAAACTGTTTGGAAGATTCTCATAAAAAAAAATAATTGTTGGGTAGATTGAGATTAATAATTTCTGGATTGCCTTGATTGAGATTAGTAATTTTTAAGTAATTTTTAGATTGTCTGCATATCAAATTTATGATCAAACCCAAATCAATTATATGGCTAATTAATTAATGAAATTTTATTTATAATTGACCATCAAACTGATCATGTGGATTAATTTTACCTATCAAATTTCAAAATCAAACCGATCAGATTCTGTTTTGTTACAAAATTTTGACTTGTTGAAGAAGTTGAGATGTTAATTGATAACTAAGGATTAAAGCCAATGAGATTTTGACTTGTTGAAGAGGTTGAGATTTTATCAAACTGATCATTTGGATTGATATTTGACTTGTTGATTTTATCATATTCCATTTCATTACAAAAAAAATTATGCAAATAATATTTTATAAGAAGATATTTACAAACCATTAAGTTTTCATTTTAAAAATTCTACTTGTAAATAAAAAGATTCAAGTATACAAGACATCCAAACTATGACTTAACCAATATTGGATTATTCCTAATTTCACGTGTTTCCTCTCTTTTGGATGAGAGCACACATAGTATGTGATCCCATTTTTATATTATTGTAAAGAGAGATTTATAACTCTAATACCATATTAAATTTTCATATAAAAAATTTAAATTCATAATGATAGGAATTCTTAAATATATAAGGCATTCAAGATTCTAAACATAATAAGATTATTCCCAATACAAATAGTAAAAGCCATTTGAGAGGGGGTAAAAAAATTTCCACCCTTCGAGATGAAAACTACTTGTAGACCAAATTTACAACACCAACTCCAGAGTCAAACCAATTTTTCTCCGATTTCTACAATTAAAATCTGTTTAACTGAAACATATAAATCGCAATAAAATCGGAGATCAAAAAAGATTCCTGAAGATATTCTTATATATAAGACAGACCGGTTTAAACACTAAAGTCAAGTACTTTAGTATCAAGTAACTCTCTGCAACTTACAGGCAGCAATAGAATCCAATACCCATGAGCTGCTCGCTACTTTGGCTCCAGCTGACTTCGCCAAAGCTTCTGCATCAGCCCTTCTACGATTGCAGATCCCAGTCTTGTTTACAGGATCACACTTATCTGGTAGCTCAAGGCTGTAAATTATGAAGGTCGATTTTGACGATTCAGACAATAGTTCTCCCTGATCTTTTGAAATGGGTTTCCTTTGTAAAACAGTTCCTCCAGCAGCAACAACTAGATCTTGCAGATATCCTTTGTATGAAGGTGTAAATTCTCCCATCAAATAGAATGTGAATCCATTGAAGAGCTTCGGTTGCTGCATGACAAATCAAATGTGGTACAACATTGAGTTAGAATGTCATATGAGATGAAGAAGGATCAAGAATAGAAAATCCTTATTAACCTTCCAAGATGGTTCTGCATTGGATGGCAAGATGATGTTTGGAAGAGAAGGACCTGGCTTAGGCCCAAACCGGTCATGATACAAAGGGACACAGGAATGTATGTGAACTGGTGCAACACAACCTCTTGAATGGGACAATTATTTCTGTAGTGGTTTTCTTAATTTGAATTGTTTCAATTTTTTTTTTCTAAGATTATCGCTATTATGATTCTTGGTGTTTGCCTAATTTTAGCAGCTCCCCCAGTACTTTCCTTCTTTAATTAAATAGTATTTTTGCATAGTTCATAAAAATTTTAGCTGGGTTGAATCACCATTGACTTGCCTGTGTCATCCTTCCTAGGTAGGGTTTCTCAAGTCAAGAATTATGGTTTCCAACCCACCGGGAAAACCATGTTCTCAAGTCATAATCTCCCTTCTCTCTAGTCAATCACGAATCAATTTCTCACCACTTACTTTTTAACATGAAACTTACAATTTCATTTAGATCTGAAGGTTGTTTCAGTATTTTTTGAGCAGCCAAAACAACACATATGCCCTAGGGTCCTAGATTTTTTTTTCTACATATTACCATTCCTGAGTCCATTCTGAAAACATCAGGATTCACCCAACACAAGAATCTGAAAGGAAGAGGAAGAGATCTGCTGTATTATAAACGATTTGTCTTTTCTACTGATTCATATAGATTGGATCCAAAAAAAAATTCTTGAATGAGGTAGTCAACTCCAGAGACAAATCCAAAAGGAAATATTTATTTCTTCTACCTTTTATTTTTTTGAAGAGAATAAATCTTTTTATTGAAAGATCAGAAAAAAAATCAGCCCTGATCTCCTGCGAGAATGATTAGAAGGTTCAAAACCAAAAAAGAGTTGAAATCCTGGTGCCTTGATCCATCATAATAGCCCATCTAGTGTAATACCTTACCATTTCAACCAAGGACAGGACAAAAAAAGACAAAAAAAAAAAAAAGAGCTCTAACTTGTATTCTGTTGTAGCAGTGGGTTCTTTCTCCAACCCTTTTCATGGCTTAATTGGAAAAAAAAAAAAAATGTGTTTTCAGTGGGCATCAACCAAAATTTTTTTGCTTTTTTTTACATATTTTATCATCCTTTATTTTTCAATAAATGTTTCTTTGTTATCTGAAATGTCTTGTGTAGAAAGAGTAGAAATTGTTCTTTTCCAAGTTGTCCATAATTTTTAATAATTTAAATATTTAATTAATAATTCATGACTCTCATGTCAAATCTTAAAGATCTCAGCTAAGACCTCATGTACTAAAACACTGTCATCCTATAGCCAATTTTGGTTGTCTTGAAGCTCGAAAGTTGTATTTTGCAATAGTAATTGCAATAGAAAGCACTAAATTCTAGCCTCACAAATCTGCAACAATATATTTTCAACAAGAAGATATATACCTTGTTAAAGACCCGTAGCCTTCCTAAATGAGGACCATCCCTGATTCCATGGATGTCCACACTGATTTCATATTGAACCTCGTTAACAGGTCTCAATGCTTCCATGCAAGCCTTAATCCCTGCATGCAAAATATCAGTTGTATGAACTGTTAAACCAACTCTTCAAAACATATAAAAAGAATGGTGCAGATTGAAAAATCTGTGTACAGAAACAATGCTTCTTACAGTCAATCTTCAGTATCCATTTTCCCTCCAAGACACCCATCAAAAATTTTAAAGTTCTCCTGCAAGCTCCATTCTCATCCGTAGATGCAATGACATGGGTGATGCTGGAACACCATGTCTTAGCCACAGAAAGGCCAGCCAATTTTGCAAACTCAGAGACAGTTTCCTGTGGTTTCAATTGTTAATAGTTTTCTAAATGACACTTCAGTATCCCATCAAAGGCTACTCAAGTTGTTTGAATTACCTTCTCTGCTACAGGAAGGGCTGAGCAACAAATAACCCATTTGTTAGAAGATCCAGAATGCTTCCATTGCTGGCTATCAATCAAACACTGTTTAACTGGTACTTTGGTTTTACAGGCATGGGATTGCCTGTACATATCATTTAGATACAACCACAAAAGATGAACAAATAACACCATGTAAGGTAATGCTTAATTTCAGGAATGCTTCAGGATTATACCTGACAAAAAGAAATATTATAAAAATACAAGGAGAATATTCAAACACACCCTTTTGGAATAGATCTCTTTCTGCTTTTCTCTTGAGGTCCAGAACTTTCACAAGGCAATTTAGAAGAAGTATGAAGAGGACATAGAATCACAAAGTTCTCCTGTTGATGAAGGAAACATACAACTTTCAATCCTTGTTGATTTTTAAGACAGTGCAGTATCAATTTTAAAATGAATACAAGGCTGTAATCAATCGAACTGAACTTACGTTGTCCCATCGACACTGTGGAACTAACTTTGCGCAAGGAACATGGAAGCTCTTGCGGCAGCTTTTCTCATAACACCCAAGAGCAGCCCCTTTGAGCCCACAACAACTGCATCTGATCCTTCTACTTCTTGCTAATTCAGTTTCCAGGTTGACAGAAGTATCTTCTTCAAAATACACATTAGGTGCCCTGTAATTAAATTTTAAAGACATTATATATTGGGTAATAATGTGGAATAAACAGCTCTCAAAATTTTTTACGAAAACCAATCCTTCAGCTGTAAACTAATTTACTCAAGCCAATCAAATATACAGTCGGAAGATTCCTAGATCTCAGATATTAAAATAAAGACATTTTTCATTAAGGAATAAAAAATAGAATACTTGCATACGTTTTAAACATATGAATTTATAATGATGATGTGTAACACCATTACACAACATCTACGTTGACTAAGGCAAAATATCAGCAATTTATTAATGAATACACTCCTCATAAGGTAGACCACATTAAGGCAGTTTTCATTCCTAAGCTAGATAATTGACTGAGTTAATATTGCAGCTTTGGAAATAGACCAGCCAATTGAATCAACTTAAACCTGAACAAGACAACATCACTTGCTCATCCAGAACAAAACCAAATTTGGTCCTAGCCCATCAAGATGTGGAGAAAACTGGATGGTTTTCACAAAGACAGGTCAAAACCAACTATTTAAACCACCAACTTTTTCAAGCTTTTGGCTTGCTGGAGCAAATTAAAAGGGTTGGATCGGTTTGGCCAAAACTTGCCACTTAAGACAGTTCAGTGCCCAGTCTGGCCTTCAAATCTATGACAAATACATTTCAATTCAACCAAGTCAAATGTCCAATCCTTAGGCTGTCCAAAAATGTTAAGAGCATGGGCACAAAACTGACAATCCAAAACATTTCTTTGTCTTTCATGTGAAGGATTTCATACCATTCAGTGCAGTTCTTGTGTGAATGAATAACATTAGATCTCCCTTCATATTCTGAAGTTATTGGCTGGCCTCTAAAGTAGTGCATCATCTCTCCTGAAGCCTGTAAATTTGCTTTATATGTCAACTTGAAATCTTTTAGAAAGAATAAATCTAAAGGCTACAAATATGGGAAAAAGAGAAAGGTAGAAGAAAATTTATAATGACGCTGGGAATACCTCCGAGTCTTCTGAAGACTGACAGAAAGCACATCGAATTTGATTAGGAACAGTCTCACATTTACGTAGAAACCCTTCATTAGCAATAGCAGGAACCTTATCATTTGTTTCTAATTTTCTGTGAGCTTTGACCTCAAGATTTTCTTTTAAGTGTTCGATGCTTTCAATCTTCCTTGCAGCATTCTTGTTAGAATCGTCTAAAACTTCATCAATTGACCCATCCTTTGACTTAGCATCAGTAGAGTTGTTCAATCTCTTCTTCCCTCTCTTTTCCCTCGTGTTAGCCATTGTGACAGTTTTCTTACCCAAATCAAGAGTCTCATTATTATTGACCTTCAGGCAAGAGAAAGGCAATTGAGCATGCATATTTCCATATTCTTGGTTTGCATTCATAGGAATTTCATTATGCACCTTGGCAACAGCATCATCAACTTTTTGGCTTCTTGCTGTTTTATGATTCTTTTGATGATGATGAGCATTAGCAATCTCACTGCCTTTCCTAGCTTTACACCTCAAAATTAAATCTTCGCCGTTTCTATGCACCTCACCTGAGGAAACAGCCAACTCTGCACCCATCTTGTCACCCCCTTGATTCTTGATTTTTGACTTTTCTGCTTCAATTGATTTTGTAGGAACATGCAGTGCTTTTACTGGACCAGTAGTGGCAGAACTGGTCTTTTTCCCCCTCTTAATGTTTCTTCCCTCCAAATTTAGAGCATTATCAATACTGCCACACCTGTTTCCCTCATTCAAATTTTCTTTGTCGCTTGAAACGTTAGGCACTTCTCCAAGATCTCCTTCTAATGATAGTTTCCGGCGCTTCCTTTGGGACCTTCCATTGGTTCTTCTAGCCCTTTTACTTGATTTCCTTTTTTCTTTTGGGGCCTCTGCACTTTTGTTTGTTTGGGGTGAAGAATTAGACATATCTGCACTTCTGTTTTCAATTCCCTGTTTTGCACTAATGCCTCCCAGATTTTCTGAAATGGTTTCTCCTCCATGAGCAAATGTAGTGCAAGCATACAGAGTCATATCACTTTCCTCTTGAATAACACAGAGTTCGTCTTTATTTACTTCCTGCATATCATTTATTATCAAATAAATAGCAGCAGAGCTGATTTAAAAGCAAAAAATTGAAAGGAGATTAACTATATAGTTCTTGGTAGTGTACTGACATACTAAAATGTGGTTTAATTCAGTCACATGCGCTACCTGTTTCTTGATTGGTGTTGAACAAAGTTCAGGAGAGCAAGCTCTTTGCGTCCATTCAAACATCTCACTGTCAAAAGCATATTCAACCTTGGATCCATTGTGCACTTCTCCCTTCAAAAAGTTGGAAAAAGTATATGCAATGATTAACTAAAAAAATGATAACTTTTACCCCTCATTAAAGCATGTATGAAGTCTTCATTTTAGCTCGGAATAGACAGGCCATAAGAATGATAAAAAAATGGATAGAGAATTTAATAGAGTGAAGCAACCAGTTTACAGAACGCTGAAGTAGGTGGAGGAGTTCTAAAATAAATCAGAAAGGCTAGGTATCAGTTTGGAACGTTTTTAGCATATGCAAATTAGTACAATGTGTCACTCTACAAGCAACTGAACTGCCATTTGTACTGGTTTAAAACAAGCAAGTCAAACCAGTAGGTTTTGCTGTGTGTTCTCAGTTTGTGCATCTGATTAAACACCTACACCAAGAGCTGAAGTTGACCCAACCAAATCAATTAAACCAGCTCTATGGATGGGTTTGACTTTTGAATCATCCACAAGTTTGTGATTCTAATTGAATACTTACATTGACAGTCATTGTAGTGGGAGTCTCGTCATCTGAATCCTTTAGATCGCTAAAAGAAGGAACCTTCTGTGGTGTATCCATGACATTATCACCTTCAGTGTGCTGACTGCAAAACCTATCCACGTCATCATCCTCATCATTTCTTTCCCTTAGCCAAAAGAAGGGAGACAATAAGGGCTCTCTTGCTTCCTTAAAAGTAGGTTTGTTGTTTGGTAGGACGTGACTGTCCAGTGGATCTTCTTCAACGGATTTACCAAATCCTGCATCTGAACTTTTGAATCTAGTTGGAGTCTCAGACAAAGGATACTTTGACACTTGCACCCTTTTCTTGGTTGGAAAAGAAGGTTTCACCAGGTTAGGACTAGGAATCTTTTCATTGGTTTTCACATGTTCTGCATTTTTTCCTTTGAATTTTCTCTCTTTCTTGGATTTTCGACTGGAGTTTCCATCAATCTGTTGATTGCCTGTATCACTCTTACCTTCACCCTGGTTCTTCCCATCTTTCAGCAACAAAAAACACAACAGAACACATAAGATGAAGCTAGGATGTATTTCCCTCTCAAAATGAATAGTGAAATCCACACTTGTACTAATCATTTGATATGGTTCTGGGATTACAATACTAAGTTCAATCGTAGTGCAACCCAGTGCATGTAATATATAGACATGAGTGAAATATAAAAGGAGTTAATATGAAATTTTGAATTTTAGGAAGCCAACAGTTCTACAGCTTTAATGAAGCTGCTGTGTTTCAGTGGAATGTTTCTTAGTCTTACCTAATATGTTGGTTGATGGTGCAGCCTGGGTGGTGAATATGCTGATTCCTGAAGCAACTTCCATGCTTTTGTAAATGTGTACCAAGTTATCCATGTGAGGGGCAGGTCGAACCTCTGCAGCCAAAACAGTTAATTAAAATAGGAGGGATAGCGACAGCATCCAGACAATCGAGTACACAAAATACACAAACACCAGGTACAATATTCATCACGAGAATCCCTACCAACCTTCTGTTAGATTTAGTATCCATTATCCGGAATAAGAGAAAAATAAGAAAAATCAAATCAGAATCTTAGTTTTTGTGCACCTTTTTTCTTTTCTTTTTTTTTTTTTTTTGGTGTGAGGGGGGTTGGATAACAGATTGATGAATAAACCTGCAATAAAGCAGAATCTGCCTCTTGTTGCTGTACTTGTTGTCTCTTAAGTTGTTATTTTGCAACTTTGGCAGGTTGTATATAACTTCTACTTGTTGATATGGTATTACAGTTCGGGAAACAGTAGTATTTTCCAAAGCACCAAACTAAAGTAAATGTTTTGATCCCTTTGCACTCGCAAACCACCAGCCTCCATAAATTTATGCATTATGCAAGTAAATTTTGGGGAATACATGCTGAACACTATCCTCTTACATAAACTAAAGAAAGGAATTCCTGCCAATGATAAAAATAATAAAATAAAACTGCTTATATTATCAAAAATTCATTATCCCTTGTGAGTAAGATTGTCGGTCCACATACCTCTCCGCCGGAAAGGAACTTTACAAACTGGGCAGGTGGATCCTGACTTCATGGATTTCATAATACATAAACTGCAAAGAACAGAGTCACAAACAAACAAATTAAGCACGATCGTCTCATTAAAAAATTAACAAACACCAGAAAGAGGTATCCATTGCATCAGCGGAGCTTACTTGCAGAAGACATGATTGCAGGTGAGTGAAACTGATGAATTTAGGAGGCTCAAGCTGAAAAATCGAATATCACAGAAAATCAAAAATAGATTTTGTATAGAAAATAATGTCGAACCAGGAAAGATAAATGAAGAAGAAAATGGAAGATTTTTACTTCATGTAGAGTTTTCCATGAGAAAGAAATGAGCTACCGATGAAAGATAATTGAGAGTTTCGATGCGAGTATTACCATATAGGGCACTTGAGCTCTCTACCCATCTTTTCTAGATGAGCAATATCCGCCATTCTAGAGACCTTCTTCTGCTGTTGTTAAGATCGAAAGATAGAAATATAAAAACCTGGCAAGATGAAATTAAGAGAAATCTAAAAGAGCTTAAGCGAAGGCCAGGAACAAAAAGGAAGACGAACTGATGAAACTATGAAAATACGAAGTATGAAGTATGAACAGGGGGACCAAAGGCGTACACAAATGGCGCGGGGATTTGATTTCAAACGTTCAAATCATAAGAAATTTCAAAAAGTTTACCGCGAAACTTTTTGACGTTAAAATTTTGGCGGTTCATGGCTTCTCACCTCCGGTTTAGAATTTTGTCCAAAACCGACAATTCAATGTTTTTTATTTTCTTAGAAGGGTAGAAGCTTCACCTCAATTTTTCCCATAATAACCATTATATCCTATCTTTCAATTTGCAAACAAAATGCCACGTGGTGGAATGCTGGTCCAGCATTTATTTTTCCTTCTTCTTTGCCTTCGTCTCCATTTTTAATTCTCCCCGGCCTAATCCAAATCTACATTTTTTTCCCTCTCTCCATGATCATGGTCAATTAGAGTCAGCCAAACCCAACCCTAAGGGCGAGTCAGGGTTAACTCAGGTTAGAACGGGTCCAGGCCCATGTAAGTGGACTCAGGGTAAGGTTGGGAAAAAAAAATCGAGGCACATATCAGTATGGGTGTCAAAATTAGGCCCGGCCCGGTAGCACGGATCGAGTCGGCCCGATATAACCCAAATCCAGTCCGGACTAAGCCTTAATGGACAGGTTTCGGTCTCAGCTTGTAAAGCCCGACACAGTCCAGATCAAAATCAGACCGGACCAGCCCAAACTAACCCGAACCAATAATACCCAACTCGAACACCGGTAAGGTCTGTCTGGGCCCAATTTTTTAATTTTAATGGTTTTAAATTTTGATGGATTATATTACAGTGTTACAGTTCACATATTTGATCCGAAAGATTATGTGAATCTATAGTTGAAAAGAGTATGTTAATTGTTACAATTTACTGAATTACATACGTATAGAATGAATTATGTGAATTATATATATATAGAAATAATAAAGCAAGCTCTATATCTTACATATAAAAATAGGCGTGATAAACTTGATAAGTCCGGTCCTGACCGAACCAGTCCAAAATCACTTCAATAAACCTAACCCGATAACAAATCGACACCAGACCAACCCGTTAGTTATTGTGTTCAGCGCAGTCCAACCCAACCCAACCTGAACTCTTAATAGACATGTTTTGGATTGGGCTTATAAAACCCGACATCGATTCAGTTTGGACCGAAACTGACCCAGACCGACTTGTTGACACCCTTACATAAGAGCCTCACCATTCGTTTCCCAATCGCTAGAAGAAGGCCATCACAAAGAACCAGTGCTCATCTGACAATCTTCCCGATTTCGTGTGCATCGATATAAAATTTGTTCATTTTCCAATAGGTTCACAAATCCCCACTTAGATTTTTATATTTTCTAAAATAGCTTTTTAATTATGATAAAATTTTATAAAGACACACATGAAACCGGACAGCAGGAATTTTTTTGTTATTCAATTTATAGGAAAATTTTGTCAGGCAATCACACTCTTGTGAGTTTACTTCATGATCCATCGGGATCCCACACCTTGGGACTCTTGTGAGTTTATAAAGACACACATGAAACCTTTCGTTGCTTGTTTGCATTACTTAGGTCTTTTATCGGTACACTAAGGGGTGTTTGATAACATTCTAGAAGTTGGATTCTGACTTCTGGAGCATAAATAGAGTAAAAGCCTGTTTGGTAACCCGGTTTGAACTTCTAGAGAATCCATGAGTAAACTGGCTCCAAATGGGCTCTAAAATCCAATTTTTTTGAGCATTAAATAGATGCTTTTCAATTTTAGAGTACAATTTTGGAGTAAAAAAAACCACCCCCACAACCCACTAGCCACTAGCCATTAGCTACCACCCACCACCGCCACCACCCTCCACCACCCACCGCTGCCACCACCACCACACCTCCACCACCCATAACCACCACTACCCACCACCACCTACCATCACCACCACCACCCCCCATCGCCACTACCACCACCACCTCCCACCCACCACCGCCATCACCAACCATCACCACTCACCACTAGTGCGACCATCCACCACCCACCACCACCACTCTAGAGTCCATGAATAAATTAGGTTAACAAACATATTTCTACTCCCATATACTCATGAATCCTTTTGAAGTTGAAGTAGAAATTTGAACCAGAAGTAAGAATCCTAGAGTTGAAGTTTTATCAAACACCTCCTAAATGCGTCATTACTCCTAATCAATTGGGCTATAATTGAGCAAATAACAGACCTATTTTGTACCTGACAGATTGGTTCCTAACACCTGTCCAAAACTGTAATACTACTACCCATTTCTCTTGTTGACCAAACCTTTGAGACCACACTTCATAGGCAACTTGGGGATTCAATTGCTAACGAACCTTATGCCCTCACAATTGTTGCAACTCCTTAAGTGTTCAGGAGTCTTGGAAACTTCCTTTGATCTATATACATCTATAAACCCATCAAACCACCAGACCATTCATTTCCCTACCTTTGTTCACTCCCTTTCTAGACCTTTATAGACTGAGTTGCCCCAAGACCAGACATTTAGGCAACCTAAGTGGGTAGTCCTAACTTATATTAGAGCAATAAGCTTTCCCATGATGAACAAGTCCTAATCCCTCATGATTTTTTTTATGCCACCTAGATAATTGTTTACTACCAACAGAAATAAAAGTTGACTCCATAA
Source organism: Protea cynaroides (assembly GCA_028583415.1). NCBI lineage: Eukaryota > Viridiplantae > Streptophyta > Magnoliopsida > Proteales > Proteaceae > Protea > Protea cynaroides. The sequence goes on along the minus strand of CM053265.1, from coordinate 78,407,300 downwards.
AGCACCAATGCTCCCATCCAACCAAGTGAGTGGTTGGGATTAGATTATAGGTAGAAAATCATCCAACAAATCCAATTAAACTGGTCTTTCATGATTTGCTTATTTTTATTTTAAAAATGTGTTTTTATAATGCTTAATAGAGAGAGGCGAATCCATGGAAGGTCATCATTAACTCGCTTTCAAAATAGTTTTTTTAACTTATCCCAACACGCGTTGTTCAAGATAATGTACTCGAGCTTCAGATCAATGTCCCCAGAAGCAGGGAGTTTCATTTTCCCCCGATCTGGCTAGCTTGCTTACTGCTTAAGGCGTTATTGTTACACCCTAATTTCAGCTGAACCAGAAGTGTGAGTGAACCGCCACTAAACCAACGGTTCACTATGATCTCAATAAGATCGTATCCGGATACACAAACCATTGCACATAACCATAATCAGAATATCAATAAATACAACAGAAGTTTTTAATTAAATGAATTGAGTATTATATTGATACTTAAAATAAATTATCCAAATTATTCAATAAACTAAAATGTAAATAAGTATCTTTACATTGTTTATAAATCCAACTGAAATAAAATAAAATAGGCTAAAACTATCCTAGAGGTACACACAGTGAGGGCACTCGCATGATGCGTCATGCTCGTCCTCCCCTGCTTGTGTCACATCCCAATTTTGGAATAACCAATCGTGTGATGAACCGTCAATAAACCAACGGTTCAACCAGGATCTCGTATAGGTCGTACCACCATATCAAACCACATACATTCCACGGTAATAATCAGAGATAATAAACAAGTAAGCGAAAGTCTTTATAAATAATGAACTGAGGTCTAACAGTGATAAAATAAATATTTAATCCCGTTATCTCCAAATAACTCAAGACATAATTTAAATAATTCTTTACATGTTATAGTTCTCAAATATAACTAAACTACTCAAAGACACATTGGTTGCACTCGCATAAAGGATCATGAACATCTTCCATAACTTCTATGTCCATAGCTGTCATGTGTCCATACGACGGTGCGTTTATGTAGTCTTTTACAGTAGGATCCGCATTAACTAAAAATATTCGACGTTGAGAGGGTGAGCATACATCACGGCTCAATGAGCAAACAAAACAATGCGTAAACATATACATGCATTCGATTCATATCTTTGGTCTGGTTTTTAAGTTTGCAATGTGCTATATAAAGCATTGGGGACCACCGCACCTCTATACACGAGCATGTGAAGCCGTCCAATGGATCAAATACAATTATCGTTTCACATGCACCCACCATGAATAGAGATAGAGCTAAAGTGTTTGGATCACACACCGTCAACACTTTCCCTAATGCCCTATCTATACCAATACATAAGCCCCTATTGGCAATGGCTTACAAACTGGGTTCGCAACTAACCAATCCTAATGTCATCTAATGTATCCAAGGCCTCACCCCAGCATCCCTCAATACGTCCATAGAGATAGAGCTAAGGCCCCCAAGCAGAGTCAAATACCACACAATAAGAAACCACCTCCCCTGATGCCCTACGATGTAATGTTCCGCTAAGGTAATTGTCACACCCCAATTTCGATTGAACCAGAAGTGTGAGTGAACCGTCACTGAACCAATGGTTCACACCAGGATCTCAATAAGACTGTGTCCACTCATACAAACCATTGCACATAACCACAATCAGAATATAATAAAATACCGCAGAAGTCTTAAATTAAATGAATTGAGTGATCTATTGATAAAAATAAAATATTCAATTATTCAAATTTTTAAAACATAGATAAATATCTTTACATCAACTGTATTTTCATCTGAAAATAATTAAAATAAATTAAATCAAATCCTAAAGGTACATGCAGAAAGGGCACTCGCATGAAGCGTCATGCTCGTCCTCTCCTGCTTGTACTTCTAAAGCAGCAACACCTCCATACGCCGAAGCGTTCATGTAATCCTCCACCGAATAACCTGCATCAACATCTAAAAATAGTGTGTACACAAGGGTGAGCTCACAACTTAGCTCAGTAAGACAATCAAACAATGCAATAAACTTATGCATGAGTAACATTCACATCATGGTCTGATTTAAGTTTACAATGTGCTATAGAAAGGATTGGCGGCCACCACACCTCTATACACGAGTGTGTGAAGCCGCCTAATGGATCAAACACCACTGTCGTTCCATATGCACCCTATCATGGAATAGAGATAGAACTAAGGCGTCCGGATCAAACACCTCCCCTGATACCCTACCCATACCAACACGTAAGCCTCTATTGGCGAGGGCTTGCAAACTGGGCTCGTAACTAACCAATCCTATATGTCATCACAGTAGGCCCTGTCCCAGCGCAGCTCCCTACAGCATAGAGATAGAGCTAGAGTCTAGTGGCCAGGCCGGAGACCACAATGCCACTTCCTCCCCCTGATACCCTACCCGCACCAAGCATGCTAAGACAGAACGATACGAAAGGTGCTAGTATGAGGAATGATCCCAAACCTCCAGTTTTTCCCATTCCACACACCAACGAAAACAATCACATGCCTAACAGTCACAACCTAGCATAACAAGTATGCATGAACAATAATAATAACTGAAAGTAAAGGATGACATGTGAGAATGCACAAACATCAATCCACAAAATCATAATTATTAACAACGGTTTACTGTTATTAAATTATTAGGGTTTAGGTCCGATTCCCTTACCTGACACTTGATTGATAGTTCGCTCCGCGTCACAAGGTCCAAATGTGCTATCACAAGGTCCTACACGATATTAGGGTTTAGTTAGAACAGTTCTCTTAGGGTTTACGTTGGTCAAAAACCAACAAGGTCAAAACACTTCTCACAAAGCAGACCGGTCACAGGTACCGGTCGCAGCACTATGGGGAAAACCTATGACCAGTATGGTCGACCGGTCCCCACAGACCAGTCCCCGGGAGGTACCGGGCAAACAGGGTTTAGATCAATACCTCGCTTTGCAGGGTATTGATCCAACTACAACTAACCATCCTAGAATACTTAATGTAGAGGAAGGTTTAAGCACTTACCGTTGACTTGCGGTAATGTATTCTTCGTCGAACGACAATGGCGGCTCTTCCCTCTCCTTCCTAGCTCCTTCTCCTTCTTCAACCTCTTTCTCCTTTCTAGGGTTTGTGAGGATCAATGGAAGAGGTTTTAGGAGGTTTAAGGGTCCTTATATAGGCTAGGATTAGGTTTAGGAAGCCTCCTAACATTAGGAAAGTCCTTTGGTTTGAAATTTGGAAAGTGAGACTCGCAGAGATCCGTTTCCGGATCCATGCTGCGCAGGCCATACCGGTCGACCATTGACTAGTACCATAGACCGGTACCATCGATCGGTATAAAGTTTTTCATACTTGAATTGGTTCGATTTCATACCTGATTGTCATCTGCTCGTCCCGTCTGGTCCAGTGATGATTGGAAGACCTGTTACGACATGAAACAAGGTTTAAATCGGGTTCATGGAGTGCAGGTCTTACAGTAATGGCGATACGACGATGTCAGTGGGCAAGACTTGAGTAAAGATAGAGCTAGAGTATGGTGACCAAGCTGAACCACAATGTCACGTCCTCCCCCTGATGCTCTACTCGCATCCAACACATTAACCACACAAACATAATCACATGCCTATTCCTAGCATCATCATCATCATCATGTTATAAATAGACAGAAATAAATATGCATGAGCATAATATAACAGTAATATTGGATGACATGTGAGATGCACATTACAAACACACAAGCATAGAATCAATCATGGCATTGTGCTCAATAAGATAAAACAGTTTGTTATTATCCAATTAGTTTAAGTCTTGTTCCCTTACCTTTTAGCAATATTCGATCTCCTCCCAAGCCTTGTAACTCTCTTTGAATCAATTTAGTAACCTATAAATTATATGAATTTAAGTTATGATTCATGTGTAGTATGTTACAGTAGTAGAAAATCGAAATAAATCACTATTAGGTGAATGATTGGTCCTATGGTCACATGCTGTGTCGACCATACCACGTACGGTCAACCCCTACCGTCGCACTATATGCGACCACACATGCGACCATACATTTCTTGAATTCTTCCCGAATGGCTGTGGTCGACTCTCTGGTTATCATATGGTCGACCGTAGCTGCGACCATACGATTTCTGGTAAACATTACTTTCAATCCGAGTTCTTCCTGAGTCGATTTCTTTGCTCATTACTTGGGCTCATCCTAAGGTTATCCTATGGCCATTATCTATAGTTTCTCATTAACCATTATCACTAAACCCATCTTTCATAGTTACCCTTGAGATTTACTCAAAGGATCACATGGATCATAATGGTTTGACATCTCTATTCCACAATAGAAACCTTATTCAATAGGATTTACATCTTCAGAGGTAAGTTTCATACCTTGGCCTACAGTAGAAAGCCAAAACATTCTCTGTAAAACCTTCTTCTTAGTCTTCTCTCATTCTCCTTCTCTTCCTTCTCTTCCTTCGTTAGGTCTAGGGTTTGATAATGTTCCAAAAGAGTGAAAAATGATTGAGATACGACCTTTATATAGAGTTCTCCAACAATAGGAAAGAGATCCCCTTTTTATTTGGAAAGTTTCCAAACTTGAAGTCTGATTTGGGATCATACGGTTGGACATACGGTCGCAAAATCTGTTGACCACATGCTTAAAAATATTGACCGTACATTTAATTTATCAATGGTCTTTATTCCTCATCGTATGGTCGACCATTCACTTAATTTTAAGTGTTTTTGAGTCAATTCGATTACTTGGTCTCGTGGTCCTTCTTCACACGGTTGGTCCACTAGATCTAGCAATGATGGAAAGACCTAGCACGACATGGTTAGACCGGGTTAGTAGAGTGTGGGTCTTACAGCTTACACATCCAAAGCAGCTACATGTCCGTACACTGGAGCATCCACATAGTCCTCCACAGTGTAATCTACATTAACATCTGAAAAAAGTGTATATACAAAAGGGTGAGCTCACAACTTAGCTCAGTAAGAAAATCAGACAATGCAACAAACAATATGCATGAGTATCATTCACATTTGGTTTGGTATACTTGCATAGTGCTATGGTAAGGATATGTTGCACTCCACACCTCCATGCACGAGAGTGTGAGCACGCCCAACAGTCAAGCTTCGATCCACACTACTGCTGTCGTCCCACATCACTCACTCTGGTATAGAGATAGAGCTAAAGTTTGGTGGGTAGGTTGCTCCTCCATCCCATGTTCTCCCTCTGATATCCTATACTGTACCAATACCTACACCCTTATTAGCGAGGGCTTACAAATGGGTTCATCACCGACAAATCCTATATGTCATCACAGTATCCAATGCCCTATCCCACCACAGCTCCATACGGCATAGAGATAGGGCTCGAATCTGACGACCAGGCAAGAGACCACAATGTCACGTCTTCCCCCTGATACCCTACCCGTACAAAGCATGTTAAGATAGTAGCGATACGAAAAGTGCTAGTGTGAGGAATGATCCAAGACCCTAGGCCCTTCCCATTCTATATACCAATGAAAACATTCACATGCCTAATACACAATCCTAGCATAGCGAGTATGCATGAACAAAATATAATAACTGAAAGTAAAGATGACATGTGAATATGCACAAGCAACACTCCATAGAAACAAGGTAGTTATTAGCAACGTTTTACTATTATTAGTTAATTAGGGTTTAGGTTCGATTCTCTTACCTGACGCTTGATTGCTAGCTTGCTCTGCGTCATAGAGTCCAACATGGCTGTCAACAGGTCCTACACGGCATTAGGGTTTGATTAGAATTAGTTCCATAGGGTTTACGTTGGTTGAAAATCAACTGGGTCAAAAACCAACTCATTCTGGACACACCGGTCGCATATACCAGTCGCAGGTCACTGTACAGTGGTGTGACCGGTATAATCGATCGGATAGCCTTGGCAGGCTACCCGAGAGATACCGTCGACCGGTATGCCTCCAAAAGATCACCAATTTGGTGTTCGTCATCCGTCGATCATCCATCATGACTTCCAAGGTTCCTACTAGGCATTCTAGGTCTTAACAACGTATATTATTTTCATTCGAGTCCTAGTTCCGATGATCCTTGGTCTCAAATTTACATATAGTGTTTATCAGCCAATTTAGGGTTTATCGGTGAACTAGGGTTTTAGATCAATCCCTAGTCTTGCATGGTATTGATCAACACCTAGAACAGCCTAAAACTAGAGAGAGATACAACACTTACGGTTGGTCTACTAACTATGGTGTTCTTCTTCCAACGGTGTATCCTCTGCAACCTTTTTCGACCCCTTTCTCCTCTTCAGATTTCCTTCTCATCTCTAGGGTTTGTGAAAATCAATAAAGAATATTTAAGGAGGTTTAAGAGTCCTTATATAGGCTAAGATAGGTTTTAGAGGAGTTTCCTACATTAGGAAAGTCTCAAGGATTGAGATTTGGCAAGCGGGACCCGTAGAGATCCGTTTTCAAATCTAACTGGTCTGCCGGCGTAGACATACCGGTCGACCGGTACAAAATTATTACCTTTGTCTTATCCGTTTTCGTACCTGATTGTCATTCGTTCATCCTGTCTGGTCCGGTTATGATTGGAAGACCTGTCACGACACGACACGACATAGAGGTTTAGATCGGGTTCGTGGAGTGCGGGTCTTACAACTCCTCCACCCTTAAAATAAATTTCGTCTCCAAAATTTGCATGTAGGTTTCATAGTTACGTTCAGGTTTATCACCCGAGAGTTGGTCACTCTACTCTGGAACCTACTCGAACAGACAAAAGGATAGCTAACAGACAGACAGTACCCCCCCTATGAAATGGTTATTCCTAAACAAGTCATGAAGGGTATAGAGAGAGAGAGAGAGAGAGAGAGAGAGAGAGTTATTCAATAGTAAAGAACAGATAGAGATGCAAAAGTGTTCCTAGTGAAAAATCTAACTAAAACATGTTATTTTCCTAAGAATCTAAGCTAAAAGGATAAATTATGTGAAAATAATGTCAAAATCATGCTCGAAATAAATCCTAAAAATTACTGGATCTGAACCAACGGACCGAATATTAGTTGGTCGGTTTCGGTCTTAGCCATTAGTATGTAATATGGAACCAGAATCTAACTGAACCAAATAACTAGTTAGAACCGATTAGAAACTGATTTTGGGGGCAATGGGTTTTTCACTTACCATTTACACTCTTTGTGCCAAGCATACTTATGACATGATGGGCCACTGAGTCCTCGGGTTAGATTTTTGTCTAATTTTATCTTAAGGCAAAAAAAATGTGGCAGCATGCCAGCGTGGACATGTTGCCAGGCCTAACAGCACGTGCTAATTGAATTTGGCCACATGGCTGATGATGTGGCAACTTATTTTTCTTTGGAGGGGTTGGTCAGGGGAATCGTTTAGCTATCTAGTTAACTGTCTGTATGCTCTGCTTTTTTTCCTAATTTTTTTTTTCAGATATGAGCAAAGTTGGTTCAATTTGTAATCAAGGAAGTTTTGATTGTGTTAAGCAACACCCAAGTTGGAAATCATCTTGTTGGGATAGAATAGAATCTCGTGTACAGGGCATACTAAGATTGTTACAACAAGATTCCAAAGGAATAACTGTTAGGTTTGTTCTGATATATGGGAGTGTAGGAATGGGTAAGACAACTATAGCCAGGGCTGTCTGGGACCAAATGACTAAGACAACTATTTTTGAATGCCATAGCTTTCTTGAGGATATTCAACAGTCATTTAAAAAATCCAGAGACATAGATAGTTCATTTGCAACAACAGCAGCTTCTATCTGATATCTTGGGAGTAAAAATACACAGTGAATTTAGTAATGAGAATGATGGGGGTAAGTATGATTAAAGACGTTTTACGCCAAAAGAAGCTGCTCCTTGTTCTAGATAATGTAGACTGTATGTCTGAACTAAACAGATTAGCTATTGCAGAATGCTCGTTTGGTATGGGGAGTTGGATCATAGTGACATCCAGAAAGCATGAGGATTTTGTGTCTTGGTTTCAACAGAAGAGAAATTTATTGAGTGGTTTCACTGCTTCCACATACAAGCTTAATGATTTAGATTTTAATGAATCGCTTCAACTCTTGTGTATAAATAAATGCCTTTGGGAGTAACCATCCTCCCAAAGATTTTATGGAACTTGCAAAAAAGATGGTGCTTGCAACTGGGGGCCAGCCCTTGGCTCTTGAAGAATTGGGTTCCTCCTTATATAAGAAGACACCAATACAATGGATGAATACCTTGGAGAATTTGAAAGAAACCCCGAGCAAAGAATTGATGAGGCGGCTCAAAATAATCTACAATGGACTAAATTATGAACAGAAGGAATTATTTCTTGACATTGCTTGTATGTATTCTCAATGGATATCCATTGGAAAACACAACTTGGATATTCACACATTACAAAAATGAAATCAAGATTCTCATTGAAAAGTCTCTTGTAAAGATCGGTAAGAACAAGGAGCTAACAATGGATAATCTACTACAGTACATGGAGGGAAGGGATATTGTCTGTGAAGAGGGCCCCAATGATCCAGGAATCCGTAGCAGGTTGTGGAAGTATAAAGAGGTCATGGATGTGTTGGCAGAAGACAAGGTAAGTAGTTGAATTAATCGTATTTCTTACTAATCCTTGTAAGCATGATATTTTTGCATACAAAGTTAAATTATTGGTTCCATTGTGTTGGGAAATTTTCCCTTCCTAATTCTTTTTTCTCATAGCAAAGAGTTAGTCCGATGGTAAAAGAAAAGCCTCCTATGTGTGTGGTCTGTGGTGAAATAGTAGACATGCTCAAATTCATTTGTTTAACATGTCAAGAACTGGGATATTTAAATTAACCCAGGATTTTGGAATGCTCTCAAGTCTAGAGTGGTTGAATCTGGGGAACAATAATTTCAGTGGTTTTCCTGATCTTCACTCAAAGAACTTATTTTTCAGAACTGCACAAGCCTTCAGTCTCTCCCAAAGCTTCCTTCCAGCTTAATCATCTTAGATGCTGCAAATTGCATTGCATTGGAAAGGGTACCAGACATGTCACAGCTGAAATACCTGGAAAAGTTATTCCTTAATAACTGCAGGAAACTTTCTCAGATCGAAGGCCTTATTGGATTGCCATCACTGAGACTCTTGTACATGCATGGCTGTAGCACTAATCTTGGTGATGCTTTGAGGAACAAACTTGTCCAGGTGATCTCTCTCTCTCTCTCTCTCTCTCTCTCTCTCTCTCTGCATCTTTAAGCATCATAAACCATCTGTCAATTAGTTAACCAAGTCATGTTTCTTTCTGACACAGGATATGTATGAGCATATACAACATCTAACTCTTCCTGAAGATGCAATCCCTGACCGATTTAGAGATATGAAGATGCATAAATTAAAAAGACGGGTTGGCTATTTTGAAATGGAAGGGGCTCGCCTTCCCAATCCTGGATTTGAGATCATTGGACTTATTCTGTGGCTGGTTTTTGAGTACCATGCTTTTGGAATAAATGATATTGTGTGGCTTGAAAAAATTGCCATTTGCAGGGAAACAAGGGAGGACAAGGTTCCACGGAAGAGACTGGAAATTAAAGTGAAAATGCAGGAGTAAGAGGTTTGACAGAAGACTTCGGAAAGTGAAGTCATCCCAAAAGCACATCAAAGGGTATTGGCCTTTTGCCATATCCATGATAATGAGATCCCGTCAATGTTGAAAAATGAGAGTGGAATAAACGTTAATGTTGGAGATTATGCTATCTCCTCAATGGAGTGTGGGAGCAGATGGGTCCCCAATGAAAGAACATCAAGAGGATACCAAAGGGTCCATAAACAGGAACTCAATTGGACCTATTGAACTGCTGCATGTGCTGAATAGTGATTTGGGATTTCATTCCATGGAAGCTCAACCTTCTGTTATGGTGATTGACAGTACATTGTCTAAGTTTCAATCTGTCCCGTCACATTTGGACATTATAACTTGAACTGTGGCTCATAGCATTGCATCAAAAGCTATGAAGTTGAGAACATATTAACAGTGGATGAGCATTACACCAGCATTGGTTTCATCAGATCCCTTTGGGGAGAAACTGTTCTACTTGCTAATTCAATTGGAGGATCTAGATATTTCGTCTTGGCAAAAACAGAGGATAAACATTTCATCTGAGATGTTTTAACATGTCAAAAACTCGGATAGTTGAATTAACCCAGGATTTTGGAATGCTCTCAAACCTAGAGTGGTTGAATCTGGGGAACAATAGTTTCAGACTTTCAGTAGCCTTCCTGATGATTTCAGTGGCTTATCTACACTCAATAGAACTTTATTTTCAGAATTTCAGTCTCTCCCAAAGCTTCCCTCTGGCTTAGTTGTCTTAGATGCTACAAATTGCATTTCATTGGAAAGGGTACCAGACATTTCGCACCTAAAACACCTGGACAAGTTAAGCCTCAATAACTGCTGGAATTTTTCTGAGATTGAAGGCCTCATTGGATTGCCCCGTCACTGAGACTCTTGTTCCGGTGATTTCTCTTGTTCATGTGATCTCTCTCTGTCTCTCTCTGTGTGTGACTTTCCTCAACTTTTTATTACTTATTGTTAACGCAACCAAACATGGCTTGCCATATGTCCAAGTAAACCTAGTCATCCTCTCTCACAGGATATGTACGAGCATATAGAACATCTCACAGTTGCTGAGAGTGCAATCCCCGACAGATTAAGAGAATGCAAAGATGCATAATTTAAAAAAGATGGGCTGGCTACTTTGAAATGTACACGACTCACCTTCCCAGTCCTGGTTCTGAGATCATTGGAGTAATCCTCTTGGTGGTTTTTGAGTACAATGCTCTCGGAAGAAATGACTGGCTTGAAAAAAATTGGCATTTAGAAGGAAACTAGGCAGGACAAGGTTCCACAGAAGACTGGAAATTAAAGTGAAACACAGGATCCAGTAGACAGATGTTTCACCAAAGACTTTGGAAATTGAATTCACCCCTGGAGCACATTACGCCTTTTTCCATATTCCGTGATGATGAGATCTCGGCAATGTTGGAAAATGGAAGTGGAATAAGCATCAATAATGGCAAGTCTGCTATCTCTTCAATGTTGTGTGCGAGCAGATGAGTCCCCAATGAAAGAACATCAAGGGGACACCAGAGCTTCCATAAACAGGAAATCAATTGAACCTATTGAACTGCGGTATGTTGCTGAATAATGATTTGGGATTCATTCCATGGAATACATTGTCCAAGTTTCAATCTATTTCCTTCACATTTGGATGTTATAACTTGAACTGTGGCTCATAGCATGCCATCAAAAGATACAAAGTTGATAATACCTTAACAATGGATAAACAATACACCAGCACTGGTTACAACAAATCCTTTTGGGGAGAAATTGATAGCAGCAGCATTTTCAAAATTCCCATTACCTGTATGAAATTTATTTACAGAATATACATTTCATGTTGACATAGTGTAACCACAACAGGAAAATTTAAGAAACCAGTTCCCATCTCTGAAATAATTAACTCCAGCTGATCATATATATGAGTCAACATTTTGATGGATATGGATATTGGTATGTGCAATATATTTTAAAAAGAAAATAAGTTTAGGGAACAATAAAAAAAAACATGGAAACAACAAACCAGCTCAAAGTGCACATATTTTTCATACGTACCTTTGATTAATTTTTCTCCGTACAAACCCAGACTCGCATATTTTGTGCAAATATGACACTTGCCTTGGGCCCCGGTAACAACTATGGTTTGTGCATCTGATCAAATACCTACACCAAGAACTTGGTTTGACACAACCAAGATAACTGACCCAGTTCTGAATGAGTTTTATTTCTGAATCATCTAATTTATGGCTCTAGTTGAATTCTTACAGTATCCAACATTGTGGTTTCCTTCGGTTAATTTTTAATAGAATCACTTATTTTTGGCATTGACCCTATTATAAACATAATTAACTCATGGCAATTAGCATTCACCAATAATCCCCACAAGAACAAGATCCATCTCTAAAATGGTGGAATCGACTACGATCCCTAACAACAATCTCCCGATTGAAAATCTTCGAGATGAGTTTAATTGCCAAATGGCAATCTGCACAAACCCTCAGGTTCTTCACAACCGTAATTGGGGTCCTAGGAGCAGTATTGATCAGAGCAAAAGCAAGTGCAATCTTCTCACTATGATAACACAGTGCATTCTCTTTCTCCTCCTCCTCTATATCTGCAAGCACATTCGTTGTGTGGGGCACATAACCTTCCACCTTCAATAATCTAGTGATCTCTTCTAGCTTCTCATATATTTCCTTACTTTGAGGGTGAGACCGATCTCCCATTACAAACTCATGCACACAGTTCCCTAGCTCAACAAGACTATGACCAGGGGCTTTCCTCACTCCTTCCCTCAACATTTTCCTCCTCACCCTTTGCACATCTGACCACCTCCCCTCTGATGCATACAAGTTGGAAAGCAGCACATAATCGCCACAATGATTGGGTTCTAATGGGACAAGGTGTGCTCGCGCAACTTCTCCCAAGGCCAAATGCCCATGAATTGTGCAAGCGCCAAGCAAAGTCCTCCAAACAACAGCATTGGGCTTCAGTGGCATATTTTGAATAAACGTATGTGCTTCTTGTACCAACCCTGCCCTACCAAGCAAATCAACAATGCAACCATAATGTTCTATCTTAGGCAGAATCCCATATACTTCCCTCATCCTCTTGAAGTACTCAAATCCTTGATTCACCATTCCACAATGACTGCAAGCATACAAGACCCCAACAAAGGTAATCTCACTAGGCACCAATCCCTCCCTCTCCAGCTGCTCAAAGAGCTCAAGTGCTTCCTTGCCAAACCCATTAACAGCCAAGCCAACAATCAAAGAAGTCCAAGAGACAACACTCCTTCTCTCCATCTCATCAAAAACTTTATGTGCATCTTTAATGCTCCCACATTTTGCATAGAAGTCTATAAGAGCATTCCCAGCATGCAAATTACTGTTCAAACCAATCTTCAACATGTACACATGAGCCCTCCTACCCAAAGCCAAAGCTCCAAGCTCAGCACAAGCAGTGAGCAAGCTAACCATGGTGAACCCATCTGGCTCAACACCCTCCAAGCTCATATCACTGAAAAGCGTCAGAGTCTCATTGGGCCTCCCATTAAGAGCAAACCCATTAATCACAGAGTTCCATGCCACGAGATTTCTTTCAGGCATTAACTCAAACAACTTGTGTGCACTCTCAGCGAACCCACAGGCAGCATACAAGTGAACCAAAGTGTTCTGAACATAGACCAATGACTCAAACCCATTTCTTATGGCAATGGAATGTATCTTCTCACCTTCTCTGACAGTCATCAGCTTTGCGCAGGCCTTGAGAAGAAAAGGGTAGGTGTGGGTGTCAGGTTCAATGGAAGAAATGTGCATTTGACGGTACAATTGAATGGCTGGTGCAGGGTTTTCACTCTCAGCATACCCTCTGATCATAGTATTCCAAGTAAAGATGTTTGGGTTTTGGATTTGAGAGAAGATGTGGTGAGCATAGGACATGGGGCTTGAAAGTGAAACCAAGGTAAAGATGAGGTGTTTCCCAAGGTCCGGGTCGGTGAGGGGAACACCATTTCGGATGGAGAAGCCATGAATCTGCTTCAGTTTGAAATTGGAAGAAGCACACGTCAGCAAGAGCGCAATGCACTTCTTGAGTGTGTAGGATTTGGAGGTTTTTGGTGGGTTTATTGTGTTGCAGGAGGAGAAGAGAAGTGGTTTTCTATAGCTGTAATATGTTAATGGTGATGATGAGAAATTGTAGAGTAGAGATGAGTTAAAGCAAATGATGGGTTGCTTTGTTCGCATTAGATCATCTACGACTCAGAAAAGCTCCTTCCTTAGAGGCATAATCAGATATTCACTTGCTTCATCGACTTCTCAAATGGATCGTTCTGGTCGGGTTGACTCTCTTCTCAGACGGTAACAAGTAACAACTAACAAACTATACGAGCTCGACCGCCCGCCTGCAAACACACAGAAGACGACTATGTCCGCGTTGCACCATGTCCAATCGGACCAGGGAAATAAGCTATTTCTTACCACTTGGATGGATGATACGGATTTTAGACTTTGGACCAACGTTTCCTACACCAAGAAGTTTGGAAAAATATCCTTGCCTTTGCCGGTGTCTACTCCTTTCAGCCATGATCTAGTGGAGCAATTGGAGTTCACTGAGTATTCATACTGATATATTGGTATACGTATCAATTCAACCATTGAATCATGATTGAAATCCCTCCAACGATAGGATAGGATCGAAACCTGGGAAATTTTCCCTTTAATATATGTCACGTGGTATATTAGATGAGACGATCGGGCTCTTCTCCAGCAGGCAATCGCCCCGCGACTGCATAATGACTCCCTTACTGTAGCAAAAAAATCCTCTCCCGCCCACCTGCCGCCTGCCAAGTGCGGGATTTCAGCCGGTCCACCTCCCCATGTATTGGTAGGCAGGCCGACTGATCTCCAGCCCTTGGATCAGCGGCAGGAACCTCATGCCGCGGGAGAGGATTTCTTTCCCTTACTGTATGTCGTGTGACAGTCAGAGATCTAACGGCTCCTATACCCATAATTTTGCCGGATCACATATCGAACTCAACTTAAAAACTCACCTTCGACTAACCCCTCTTCGTCTTCTCCTACGTATCTGATTTCACCATTAGCGACCTCAACCTTCTTACTGCAATCTCTGGTCTCTTTGCAATTCGTGACGACCCTAAGCTTTTTCCCACGATCTTTGATCTCTCTGCAACTCATTGTGACCCCAAGCTTCATGAAAAGTTATCAGTCCATGAACCGTTGTCTTATTCAACTAACCCCTATCTTTGATGCTCGCCTTCTTCGTACTTTCATTCAATCTCTTTGCAAAGCGATCTCAGCCAGTGTTTTTTTTTTTTTTTGGGGACTTCCTACAGGTGCCCATAGGCAACTTCTACACAACTAAGGGATTCAAGGGAAGAGGAGAGGACAAATGATGGAGGGAGATGGGAAGGGGAGAGGGAAGGAACATGTGACGACCGCAGATTCGATCCTATGACCTCTTGGATGCCTGAACCCTACTAATAAGACACCTACCAATTCTAATTCAAAGGATGGTTGTATTTGGTTACTTTTGATGTGTGAAACTGCAATTGCTACTGGCAAGACACCAACCAACCATAGATTTATATTAAGACTTTATGCTGGATTTTTTAACATAGCTTACCATGATCATATAAAATTATACCTCAAACATATGTGAGAGAATGTATTTATTGTTTCAAAGTTCCTAACAATTGCAATGGCAAAGTCTTTAATCAAACTCCCATTTTTCAACTAATCAAATAGAGAATAATGCTTATTTGGAGAGCTTGTCAAGAGGACTATACGTACAACTAATAACTTGTTTAAGTTTCCTCAGATTAAGTACATAAAAATGAATGGGGAAAGTGAAGAAAAGAGAGATCAATCAAAAAACTCCCATTGAGCTGTAGTTGGAGGATCAAAGGTTTCCCACTTGGTTGTGACGACTACTGGTTTTACTCTTGCATTTGAAATCTTGAGTACATCTAGATTTTCAACACACTTTTGCACTCTCTTGGCCTGCAAAATACAGTTGAGTTCAAATTTAATGAACATCCCCTAGTTTCATTTCGGTACATAGACATAAACAAAAGAAACAAATTTGGCGATTGAATCAAAGCATATAGCAGATATACTAAGAAGAAAATTGATCAAAAATTTATTTTGCATATAGCAGATATACTAAGAAGAAAATTAATCAAAAATTTATTTTTACTAAGAGGCTGTGATTCATGAATACAATCTCTCATTGGAATAAGATAGCTAGAACAATTAAGAATACTTTTTGGGTGTCCTATTTTTCTTGGATTTTCTTTATTTTTTTGGTTAATATATGGTGAGGATTAAAACTTTTTTTTTTTTTTAAATAACAGAAAACCCCTCTCAAAGGGGAGAAAATATTACCCATAATAGCGCAAAACTGTGTTACAATAGAGAGCAAATCCGAAGGAAAACAAAATTTCTAGAGACCCAAATAAGGGAAGGACAGAATCCACTTTGCTACACTATAGGGTGTGGATTAAAACTTGGATGAGTGAATTAAGCATGAGTCTCTTTTATTTAACTAATTTCAATCTTTTTTTTTTTAAATGCGGACAGTTTTCGTCACCCATGGTGAAAGAAGAATTTCTTCACCTTGGGCTTGGTTAGATAGGGATGGATCTAAGAAATACTTGGGGGTATAACTGGGAATTTGGTCTATTATTCTACGGAGGCGATAGTCTTTATAATTTTGTCCTCTCATTTCCCTTGACCTCCTTATCCAGTTTGAATGAAAACTCTCAATTTTTATATATCCATGTTAATTGTTCCTGGAGAGCAAGTAGGTAAAGTACTTGCTACTTTGTTCTTATGTAGGTTCTCTTTGGTATCTATTATAGTACATATATAGTTGTTTGGTATGACTTATGGTATTTATTTATATTTAAAATAAATTAATACAATCTAAATCTACAAATAGGGTAGAAGGTGTTTATCATTATTGTGATAATCTATTATTACTTCTTTTTTTAATCTCTAGTGGTACCAAACGATTATTATTAATGACTCATAATTTATTCTGATTTGTCATAAATAATTCATAAACATAAATATAAACTATAACAAAAAGAGCCTTAAGATGAGCTGGGGTGAATGAAAACAATAACCACAAAAACCTTACTAACTCCTTAACTCCTCAAAGTTAATACTATAACTCTTCCCATTTTATGAATTGTTGAATTGTTTGCTATTGAATATGTGTTAGTTTTAGGTTAGATTAGGCTCTCTTTGGTATGTATTATAGAATTAATTATATAATACATTATCACATATGTAGTTGTTTGATATGATTTGTTATATTTATTAAAATTTAAAATAAATTAATATAATCTAAAATCCACAGATAGGTTGGAAGATGTTTATCATTATTGTGTTAATTTATTATTACTTCTTTATATCTTGTGATACCAAATAGTTATTATTTGTGACTCATAATTTATTCTTATAAATAATATATCATATATAACTCATAAACATAAATATAAACTATATCAAATTAGTTGAATTTCTTGAGTGCTTACCAACCTTCAATGTAATCTTAACTCAAAGTAATGTTAATTGTATTTAACCCCTCATTCTCTCAACACCCTTATTGATGGAACAAAAGAATTGATTCGATGACCTATTTTATTGGTCCTCTGGTAGGCAGGGCATCACCTAGTACCATGGTTCAAGTAATCGACGTCAGATTGGCCTGTATTGGTTTTAAACCTGACCAATCCCTGACCCAATCCTATTTTAATATAAATCGACCACGTGTCAGTTTTCCATTGGTACCCTACATCAATCAGATCAGTTTTAGACATGACCAATAATAATACCATGTCCGATACCTAGATTTAGAACCTTATCACCGACTGCAAAAATAGTTGTCTTTCATATTCAATGCCGTTGTCTCTTATTGCCTGGGAGGTTACCTCCTCCAACCACCTCAGGGGTTATTTATGAAGGGTTTCCCCCCTTTGGTTGAACAAGATCTGGATTTTAAGGGGACAATTTTTATTCAATAGTCCCATGACAAACAAATTCATCCGCTTGGTATAAAATAACTGTCCTTAAGGACCGGACTAATTTAAGTAGTCCGGCTTTTTAAAGGCTCCAAAGTGAGCATTTAATGCATTAATTTTGGTTACCTTTGACATATTTACTGGAAAGTTAGAATACTATTTTATTTTTTTTTATTTTTTTTGCATGGGAACACAGACAACATATGCGAACTATGACAAAAAAAAAAGACAACACATGTGGTATGCCAACATCAAAAAATTAACCAACTCATAGTGTCACAGAATATCATACATAAGAGAAAAATATACCCATTGATGTAGGACTAAATACCCAAAAGGCCCAAGGTTCCAAAATGAGCATTTAATGCGGTAATTTTGGTTACCTTTGACATACTTAGTATGAAGTTAGAGGACTAGTTCTTTTTTTTTTTTTTTTTTTTTTTTTTTTTTTTTAAATTAGAAACTGACTCTAAAACTAAACCGAGGGTCCATTTGAAGTGTGGTCCAATTTTAAAACTATGTTACAAGCTCTAAGGTTTCGTTTGTTTTGACGCACTATATGTAAATTATTTTTTTCAAAATTTGTTTTCAATGGGTAAAAGAAAGACGATTTTTTTTTCGCCCCTCTTTAGTGATCACTATATTTACCTCTTGGAAACAAACATTAATTTTTTTTTATGTATAAATATTATGCGTAAATTTTCGTAAAATTTTACTTCAAAACAAATAGTGCCTAAGCAATTCTCTATAAAGAAATTAGGTAACTATTAATATGAAAGAAAAACAGGAAGATAGAAATGAAGGCAAGCAAACCTGCAAGCTCTTTTGGGCAGAAAGATCTCCATCTGTAGGGATACTATCCAACTTGATTGCTTGTCTCATCAGCATCTCAATCAAAGTTGTCATTTGAACCTCTGGCACCGTAGACCCTTTTGCAATAGACTTATCAATGGCAGAAACCTTCTCAAACAGTAAAAAAAATAAATAAATAAAAAATCAGCACTTCAAAACCATTATTGCAATTTTTGTTTTAAAAATCCAAATTTTGTGCACCATTGTATTAGCCCGTCAATCAATAGAGGTAGAAATGGTATTACACATTCTTCTTGTGCCATTTATGCACACAAGAAGTGCACACAAATTTTCTTTAAAGCCCATATTATTTTGTTGTACAATTTTTCCATACAAATGATAATTTATATGAATTTTTTTTTCCAATGCATTTCAATAAAATCAAACAAAAGAATATCCTATTTTACAGAGAATTTTTCGTCCAAGGTTATACAAGAAAATAAACGAAACCTATAAATAAATAAATAAATAAAAGTATACAAACAGGATCCACATCGTTTCCTCCCTGAGATTCGGGAGGAGGGACGGCGACCCCATTGGATGATCACCACGTGGAGATCGGATGAATCGACTTGTCAGCTCAACTTGTCTGTTCTCAATCAAAGTTGGCTCGACTTGTTGGCTCGAACCGAGGGATCGGATTCATCCGACCTTCACATGACGATCATCCAATGGGGTCGCCGCCCCTCCCGAATCTCAGAGCGGCGACGATTTGAATCCATACAATAGTGGGGTACTTCTGCTTTTATATCTCTTCAATGAAATATTTCAGGATCCCTTTTTCTATCGGATCTCTCTTGTCCAATTGACGGGGTTATCATTCTTGTTGTACTTTTATTTTCCATTAAAATATAAGATTTCAAGTCACCCAGTAACCTTTACCCAAAATAAAAATTAAAAAAAAAAGAAAAAGAAAAAGTCACCCAGTAACTTCTACATTAGTCATCCCATTCCCCAAAAAAAAAAAAAAAAAAAAAGGGAACAATCATTTTGATTCTTAATTCTTAAAACACATTTGGAATTTCCAGAATTCCATCAAAAGGTCAACCACGTGAGAAGATGCTTCGCTACTCTGATGAAAATAGAACTACACTGATAAAATTCGTGGGCCCGACTGTCAATGATTTAGTACGACCGATCAACCCAGTACAACTGGATTCGATTCCCTTCCCGAGTCCCCAGGCATCTCCAGACCCCAGCCCACAGTTTTGAAAGCCTAACCATCACAATTTACCACCGACACAACTATAACTAAACCAGCATCACCCATGGGAGGACAAAACTTTCACCCTCCCTATAACCCGAGTTAGTTTTCAATAATTCCGGCCGATGACCAAGTTTAAAAACTACGACGACAACGAAGCAGAGCTAGGGTTTAAAATTTTGAAATAAAAGAGAGTCGATGATTTACCTGATCAGCTAATTTGTCAACTTCCATGGCGACGTCGGAGATGACACGGTGAGCGCTCTGGATCTTCGCATTCCTACGCATCTCAACGAATCTCTTCTCTTTGTTCGCCGGATCTTCCATCAGCACCACCTTGGATCGATCCTTCAAACCACACATATCCAAATACTCGCCATTCCCTCTCTCTTTTCCTCTGTACAACACAATCTGTTCCGGCGGTTCTAACCCTGTCTCCGCCGTCAAAAGCTTCTTCAGTTCCCCTGCATCAACACCGTCTCAAACTTATCAATCAGAAAATTCCAGATCTGTGTCGATCGATTTCGATAGAACATACCGAATGTAGCTTGAGAATTAATGGAGATCCCGTAACGGAGAGCGCCGTATGCAACCCTAAGCCGTAGAATCGGAGCAGAAAAATCGGTTTTCTGGCATCGTTTTTGTACGAGCATTCCACCTGGCCGCATCTCCCACTCGATATCTTCTTCCTTAGACGTTGACGTCGTCGTCGTCGTTGAGTTCTCGTTGAGTTTGCCATTAAAGCTCAATCGTTTCTTGATCATCTTCTTCTCCACAACTGTAAAGTGAAGATTCGAAACTCGACTGGTTTGTATATTATTAAAATATTATTTCCCCTCTTTTTCGCGTAAAACTCCTCTCACTGCCGACAGTTTCACTTCCTACTTTCTCCGGGTTGCGTGTATTTATAGTGGGATCAGTGGGCTTATGGCTTTAACAATTAATGCACGTGATTGAAATTAGTGCGAATTATTTAGATATATTGGGAGGTGTCCACGTGGAATTTTAGGGTTGCCGTCACGTTAATGTATAGAAATCGTATCCCGTCTGAGTTTGAGCGGGAGAGTTGACGGCTCAGATGGATGGTCGCCATCTGGCTCTCGAGTGGATCCGAACCTTCCATTCAAGCCGACACCCTAGCCAACAAGCTGAGCCGATAGGGGTGTCGGCTCGGATCCACCCGAGAGCCAAGTGACGACCATCCATCTGGGTCGCCAAGTCTCTTGCCCAAACTCAGGCGGGAGAGGATGTAGATCCCACGTTAAGATAGGTATCCAAGGGCAAGGCAGAAATTCATGGTCCGATTTTGCCACGTGAATAGATATGAATGGTGAGTTGAAAGAAGTGGGTTTTTTTTTTAGGGATGGTAATCAGGATCCACATCGTCTCCTCCCTGAGATTGGGGGGGAGGGGCGGCAGCTGCGATGGATGACCGACACCTGGTTCTCGGGTGAATCCGAGCCATCCATCCAAGCCAACATCCCTGTCGGCTTAGCTTGTCAGCTCTGGTGTCGGCTCGGATGGACGGAGCTCGGATTCACCCGAGAGCCAGGTGTTAGCCATCCATCCAGGCTGCCATCCCTCCTCTCTAATCTCAGGGAGGAGACGATTTGAATCTGGTAATCACACAATGAAAATTATGATAACACCCCTACCCAATTTTTCATTTCTCTCCTCTAATAAATAAAGTTGGTAAACCCATTTTGACCTTAATTCAAGGTTTAGGGGGTATTTGATAACACTCCAGAAATTGGATTTTGATTTCTGGAGCATAAATGGAGTAGAAGCCTGTTTGATAACCCAGTTCGGACTTTCAGAGAATTCATGAGTGAACCAGTTCTAAATGGGCTATAGAATCTAATTTTTTGGAGCATAAAATAAATGCTTTTCGACTTCAGAATAAAATTTTAGAATAAAAAAACCACTCCACACCACTACTACCACCAACCACCACTACCACCACAACCACCACCAGCCACCACCGCTACCACCACCGCCCACTGCCTCCACCACCACCACCACCGCACCATCACCACCCACCACCCACCACCAACCCATCACCACCCACCACCCACCACCAACCATCACCTACCACCACCACCACCCCCCGGCCACCGCGTCCACCATGGCTCCACCCACCACCCACCACCCACCACCCACCACCCACCGTCCACCACCACCAACCATCACCCACCACCCTTCGCCACCACCTCCCACCCTTGGACATAGACCCTTCCCTTTGGCACGGTTGGTGAGATAGCTGGATAACTTGTGGGTGATCCATCCACTGTCCAAAATCAAATCATCTCAATCATCATGAATCGATTGGATCCATCAATGGTCAATAAACATGGATAATGAAAGTGGCAATTATTTATTTACTGAGGAATCTCAATCTGACTACGTGATTCCAACGCCAGCATAAGGATCAATGAGAATGCAAATACAGGCATCCAAATAGGGGAGAGAGTCATTTACTCCTCTTGTATCTGGACGAACGAGCATACTCTTCCCTATTTTAACCCAATAGGATTGGAAACTTGAAATATGAAAATATTAAATAATTTTCATTGTTAGGTAGTATTCCTGCACGAGACATATGAGGGGTGAAATTACCATCCAACCCCCTAGTTCGACGCTCATGCACGCATTCTCATTCCCATTAGTTCCAGTGTTGGTGCAGGAACCACACAACCGGGCAAAGAAACCTTTTCCAAAAATAAAATAGAAAAGAGTCAAATACAAAATGTCTTATATGATTGAGATGGAACCTAAATCTTGACATACAATCGATAAATAGGGTATGTCTTATATCTAGGCTCTCTTTGATATGTATTATATAATACATTATGACATATGTAATTGTTTAGTATGATTTATGATTATATAAACTAAAAATCTACTAGAAAATTAGAAACTGTTTATCAATATTGTGATAATATATTATTATTTCTTTATGTTTAGTGGTACTCATAACTTATTTTCACAAATGATTGATTTATCATAAATAATTCATAAACATATATAAACCTACAGTGATGAAGATGGAGAAGTCAATTTGGGCAGCCTGAGTTCCTTCACTTGGCAAGTCGAATGGGCTAATCTGAACCATTGAATCGGTACCTTGATTTCTATCATGTGGCAAGATGAATAGGATAATCAAATTATTGATTTTAAAATCAAATCTAATATTTTCAAGAGAAATAGTATTAACTAAAAAAATATATAATTAGTGCAACTGTTAAAAACTTTTTACACTTGTTGTCTTCCACTAAAACATGTTTTTTACATCTTCGAAACTTTTTTTATGATTCTCCTTTTCATATCTGCTTTTCCACTAGTTTTTAAAATGCCTTGATTACGCTCTCATTGGCACATTTTTTTTTACATCACTTATAAATCTTATCTCTTAAATATGTATTGAAGACATAAGTAAATATTAAAAAATTATTAATGTTATGTTATCTTTTTAATGCTTATATTTAATTTTAATGAACACCACAGTCATATGGTACTCATGCTTAAAACTTCTCACCAAAATAATGAGCTAATTAGAGCAATAAATTGTGCCAATAAGGTGTAACAATAATTAGTAAAAAAATGTAATATTTAATTAAGTCATCTGAAGAAGGTGAAATAATAATTCGTAAAAAAAAAAATTCCTTTCAGGGATAATCTGGGTATTTTAGAAAACAAGGGACAAAACGATGTGATCATTGTTAGAAATTTTAGAAAAAGAAAAAAGTTTGAAAATTAATACCCCACTTGGCATCTGATGATTGGCCCACAAAGAGTAATTGCTGACGTGGTTTGCTGCCAAGCTGGGACCAGGGCTTCTAGGGTTGCGGTGTGATGGGTACAAGTGAGTTGGCGTGTAGCAATCATTAAAGGGGGAAAAAGCTTATCTGAGCTGTTCAGGAAAAATTGAGAATGACGGGGACCCACTTTCAAATTGACCGCCGAACGGGGTTGCAAGGGATCCACTTGGCAGTGACACTGGTCCTTGTCATTCATAACCCTAATCATAATAAAAGTAGGATCTCCATCCTCTCCTCTAAGAGAATATGGGGGAGTGGTGGCCCCCTCGTTCGATGGACTGACATTGAGCTTAAGTGAATCTGAACCCTTCATTCAAGTTGAAACCTCCTATCGATTCAGTTTGTCGATTTGATGTAGGCTCGGATAAAAGATTTGGATTTATACAAGCCCTAAATGTCATCCATCCAAATAGAATACCACCTCTCCTCCAGATTCTCTTAGAGAAGAGGATTTGAATACATAAAAGTATCCATGTCGACCAAATGTTAAGCTGTACCTCACCAACATAATGCCACGTTGAACAGCGGCATCTCTGTTAGCCCACTTGTCATTCCACCATGTCCTGATAGTGATCATGATCTCCTATGAGACATGTCTCCCTCACCCATGTAATTAAAAATTTTTTTTTTCCTTTGCAAGGTTTGAATTCATTTGATTTGATGTTAAGAAAAAAAAAAAAAAAACATAAGACAAAACTAATGATGATATAATGAGTAATTAACTCTATTTAAAACTTCAGACAAATTCAATTGGAAGTTCATCAAGCAACTCTATTTAACATTGTACCCATTATCGATCGTAAGCTATGCCTGTATTTCTTCAAGATATATGCTAAGTCATTTTAATAACTAGGTTTAAGAACTTGGGATTCTTACTCATTTTGAGCTGAAGAAAAAAAAAATGGAATGAAAGAAACACATATAGGGTTGTATGCCAAGACATCTGAGGATGTATGATTGAATTTGAATATGAAAACTTAACATGTGGCTTACCAGACCGGCCCCTATCTATCCAACGGGCCAAATTATCACATCATCTTAATACATGGCAACACAAGCTCCCACTCTTTCACTGTACTTTAGGCATTTAGGTTAGAACATGAAAAAACCAGATCTGGTCTAATTTTGGACCGGGTTGGAACAACCAGTTCCTGGTTAGACTGGCAGAGCAGTTCATGAGGTGGAGGAACTCCATCATGTTTGAGACTTTGGGTTATCTTCACGTTGGAATAGATTCTACAGTTAATCATGTTTATCTTTTCACCAAATCCCAACACTTGATCATGTTTACTTTTCACCAAATCCGAAAGTCAGCTTTGGTCAACTTGCACAAAATCTGATTTTTTTTAAGAGAAGCAATTGCAGAAGATTTCAATGGAATCTTATTGAGAACCCCTGTAACCTTCTTAGAACAGGCATAACTATAAGACAAGCTAATAACTCCAATTCTCACCTAAATTCATTTTAATTTATTGTGTTTGTGGCCTTTGTGGGTCTAATTGGGCCAAAATTCAAGGCCCAGACCAATAAATCTTAATGTTGCCAATGGACTGACCTGGGCAGACCTTTGGTTCCACTAAGTTTTCCATTGTTCTGAATGTCTGACTCTCACCCATACCTACTGCATGAAATCTGATATTGCAATTTTTCACAAGCCCTTAACTATAGATATAAATCAAAGCAATAATATACTATATACTATACTCCACCCACTCCCCAAACAAATATAATAATAATATAATAAAATAATAAAAATAAAGTAAAAAAGGAGAGTTGGACAACGAAATTTTACAAATTAGCCTTGAGAATATGCTACTTACCATTTTTGTTTTCATTATAATGTGGAAGGCCAGAAATGATGCCTTAATATTTTATAAGAATGTTTTGGGAAGATTGCTGATTGTTAAGATGGCTAATAGCCACCATTGTGCCAACCATTTCAAATGGGTGATCCAGTATTGAGATTGTGGTTCAAGATCATAATATATTAGTTGTTTATTGTCATATAAGGACCAGTATTGAGATTGTGGTTCAAGATCATAATATATTACTTGTTTATTTTCATATAAGAATCATTGCCTGGCTCTTGAACTTGAATTGAAATCAGTGATCTTTGTTTATTGTCATATATTAGTTGCTTCCACGTATTGAGAACTGTCCACCTAACCGTTAAATTGAGATTTGCTGTTGTCATCTTCCAAGATCTATTAGGACCGCCTGTAATCTCCTCCTGAATGTATTGCATTAATGATGTAATAGCAACTAAAGCTAACCCTTATGATCCAATCTAATGAGTTTGTTTATTGAATAAATCTTATTCAATTGGATGCCTGTAACCCCAGCCAAGTGTTGAACAAGCCTGCACTACCTTAAAATACTTCGGACAAAACCATGAAACAGATATCAACATCACACTGCTCTCAAAGATTAATTTAGCAAACATCAACACCCAATACTCCCTTCCAGCTCCAGATGATCCAACCATATAAACAAATAATAACAAAAATATTAAGTACTAAACAGACAATATCAAATCCTCAAATACTGTTACTATCTCAAGTAATCCGATTGGACTGGTTCAACCTCATTACAAGTTCAAAACTGACATAGAAGATTTGACTGATACACCAATAACAAACTAAAGCCCTAACCAGAAATGAGACCTGAAAACAAATCAAACCATAACACTAAAAAAAAAAACACACACCACTCAACGCAATCTCCTAGCTTCCCTTTCAGACTCGAGCAGGGTGAGAATATCTCCCTCCCTTACGGGTCCCTTCACGTTCCTCATAATCAACCGATTCTGGTCATCCAGAAACTTGACCCTCACCTGGGTCACCTGGCCTCTGGACCCTGTTCGACCCATCACTTTGATCACAACTGCAAGTTTCACCTGACTATCCATCCTGTACGGTTCACACCGCCAAAATGAGTGAAAAATAATTGAAATATGGATTGTGTCAGAATTATAACACTACTATACATTTTACACTGAAAGTCAGAAACCCACCATCAAACAAATCAAACGAATACAGCAAACTGGATTGTCATGCATACAGATTAATGATTATAAATTAGAAAATTAGAGCAATCCCATGAACAAATGATCCTCAGATCCTAACTAAAGTGAGAGCACGGATCCAAAAAAAAAAAAAAAAAGAGAGTAATTTTAACAAACAATAAACTAGTCAACTTCCAAATTATCCAAATCCTCTCCATCCAAACTGCCACACTCTAGGACGGTGCGTATATGTTGGAAGACTACATTTCAGAAAAGAAACTACAGTACAGATCATTTTACCCAGAATACAAGTTCGACCTGTGTTTCAGGGAGAAACCAACCCACCTCACCTCTCTTAGCATCAGTTTGTAGCTGAGTTTAAGATTAACGCCCATAATAAGCCCAACCCAGCTAAACTGGAACAAATTTTACACTAAAACCAGCTAACCTTAACTAGCATCCCAATGCAAAAAGCTCCCCAGTCCATGGAATACCTGTACTGAAAACCACTCATCCACATTTTAATGGTTATCATATACAGTCTAATACAACTTAGATAGCTCTTACATATTCCATACCTTTCGCATTTGAAAGAACACTTTCTTATTACTTAAATTTAACACTTCTTGTTGCTAGTAGGAAAAGGAAGAGGGTCAATCGTTCCAATGGACGCTTTTGCCTAGTGAATGGCAAAGGCCCAGTCTTTATTCATCTAGAGACAAATATAACATTCAACCAGCATTCCCATCTACAAAAGACTTACTGAACACTAGTTTTCATAAGCTTATCTATCTATAACCACCCTCCTTCCCCACCCCCAATCCCCCTTAAAAAAAATGAAAAGAGGAAGAAACCTAGAAATTGCCCCAACCAAAAAAACCACTGATAGTTGATGATTACTACTACTTAAAAGGAAAATGGGCTCCAGGATCCAGTACTCATATCAAAGTCTCCATAACTAACATCCAACTAAAAAAAATCAACCTAAAGGTCTAGAAACCATACATTACATAATTAACTAATACAGATACTTTAGGCAATAATACTACTTTTGAGTAACAACAAGGATCACCAAAGCAGCATTTTGTCTTAGTCATACTAAAAAGTTAAAGCTTCCCTTCCAGGACTTCAAAGAAAAAGGGATGAAACTCCACCCATTACGCATTGCAAGGTCTATAGAAATCAATAAAGCAATTATAACAGTTATTATTTCGCGACCCGCCTAAATAAAATCAAATATATAGGACACATACTGAAGAACAAACAATACAAGCAAAGAAATACGTGATTCAGTAAATCCGCCAAAAACTCAAAAGTTTTATCCGTCAGTACAATGAATGACGAACCATGACTTAAATCTTCTCCCAAGGGAGATAGGATTGAAAACAATGACAATATCCAATAAATAATCTTGAGAATTCGTAGTATCATAGAAACCTAGAAAGATATCTACAGAATATTAACAGATTATTCCTATAACAAACAGAAATTAAGGAAGTGGCGTTCATCTTTATCTAATAGGAAGAACAACAGACAGAATCACGTGATATGCATCATAGATCTTGCGATCAGAAAAACAAAAAAAATAATAAGATGAAACCCTAGTCACGTAGCACAAGGGAAGATTGTTACTGACTTCGTGAGAATCCAAAGATTAAAAAAACAAGTATACTTCAAACGTCAAAAGAAACATGAATTCATGAGCAAGAGAAAACCTAAAGAGGATCTGCAATATACCTAAACTCTGGCGCGAGAGATAGATAGGCAGCCGCTGCACCAGTTTTTGCAAACAAGAGGATCCCAAATCCCTAAATTCTTATTATCTTATAGTGAAGGCAGAGTGCTGAGGTTTGGACGTTGAAAAGACACTTTTACCCTCTCGTTACGTTCGGTTCTCACCATCCCGCGTAGAAATCCTCTCCGAATCTCCAGCGCTGATCCAGCGGCTGGAATTCATCTAGCACAGATCTCGATGTATGGGGATCTGTATTGGTTGAACTCCAACCGTTGGATCGCGCTGGAGAGTCTCCAGCGACCACGATCCCTAGTTCTGACTTCTGATTGAGTTGTCACTGGATTGGTCCACTATAAAACCGTGCAATACAAGGATCCAAATCCTCTATTGCGGCAGGGGGGTCCTACGGCTGATCCAAGGGGTTGGGGATCAGTCGGTCCGCCTACCAATACATGGGGAAGTAGGCCGGCTGAAATCCCGCGCTTGGTAGACAGCAGGTCAGCAGGAGACAATTTGGTTGTGCAATACAATGCCGAGCAAGCCAACCATTTAATGTCATACTGCTGGGCCAACTAGAAAAGAAAGGGCCGCTTCTGATGTTGTCCAGCCGTGTCAGTTGTTCATCGGACGGGCTGAGATGCTTAGCATGCATGCCAATGCATCCCAGGCCGTTCGATCGATGACTAGCAGGCTAGGCAATAGGAAAAGATCTTATTCAATTAGACGCTTGTAACCTAGCGAGTCTGAATCCTCTTTTGTTGTTTAGTCATGTCAGTTGTTCATTGGATGGGCTAAGATGCTCATCAAGCATGCAATGCATCCTAGGCCGTTAGATTGACGGCTAGCGGGCTAAGCGTTAGGAAAAGATCTTATTCAATTGGAAGCCTATAACCCTTGCGAGCTTGAATCCTCTTTTGTTGTCTAGTCGTGATAGTTGTTCATCGAATGGGCTGAGATGCTCGCATGCCAATGCATCCTAGGCTATTCGATTGACGATTAGCGGGCTAGGCGACAAGAAAAGATCTTATTCAATTGGATGCCTATAACCCTAGCCAGCCTGAATCCTCTTATGTTGTCTAGCCGTGTCAGTTGTTTATCAGACGAGCTGAAATGCTCGTCACTCATGCCAATGCATCCCAAGCCGTTTGATCGACAACTAATAGACTAAGCGACAAGAAAAGATCTCATTCAATTGGATGCCTATAACCCTAACCAGCCGGAATCCTTTTCTGTTGTCTAGCCGTGTCAGTTGTTCATCGCATAGGCTGAGATGCTCGTCACACATGCCAATGCATCCCATGCCGTTCGATCAACAACTAGTGGGCTAGGCAACAGGAAAAGATCTTATTCAATTGGATGCTTGTAACCCTAGCAAGGTGTTGAACAAGGTTACACTACTACCTTAAAATACTTTGGACAAGACCATGAAAATAAAGATCACCATCTCACTGCTCTCAAGGATTAATTTAGCCAACATAAACCCCAAATTCTCCCTTTTCAGTTCCATATGATCCAACCATATAAACACATAATAATATGAAATCCTCAAATACTACTGTTACTATCTCAAGTATTCAGATTGGATACAAATTCAAAAATGACACAGAAGATTTGACAAAACAGCAATAACAAACTAAAGCCCTAACCAGAACACTCAGCGCAATCTCCTGGCTTCCCTTTCAGACTCGAGCAGGGTGAGAACATCTCCCAATCTTACGGGTCCCTTCACGTTCCTCATAATCTCCCGCTTCTGGTCATCCAGAAACCTGACCCTCACCTGGGTCACCTGGCCTCTGGACCCTGTTCGACCCATCACTCTTATCACAAGTGCAAGTTTCACCTGACTATCCATCTCCCTGTATGGTTCACAGCCAAAAATGAATGAAAAGTTGAAATACGGATCTTCTC
Organism: Protea cynaroides; assembly: GCA_028583415.1. NCBI lineage: Eukaryota > Viridiplantae > Streptophyta > Magnoliopsida > Proteales > Proteaceae > Protea > Protea cynaroides. The sequence continues at coordinate 78,377,104 of CM053265.1, read as the reverse complement.
AGAATTATAACACTACTACACATTTTACACTGAAACTCAGAAACCCACCATCAAACACCTCAAATGAATACAGAAAACTGGATTGTCATGCATCCAGACTAATGATAATTAGAAATTGGTAGTGGTGGTGGGTGGTTGGTGGCGGCAGTGGTGGGTGGTTGGTGGCGGCGGTGGTGGGTGGTGGCAGTGGGTGGTGGACAGTGGATGGTGGTGGGGGTGGTGGGTGGTGGCTGTCAAGCCATTGTTTTCTTTTTCTTTTTTTTTTCTCACAAAAATGAGTACAGATTACCCGCATTTACATGTTCTCTGCATGGGATCCCGTCACCGTCGATGTGGTGTGAGACCCACATTTAGAATGTGAGATCCAGACGATGATGGAATCCAAAGGAGGATACAAGTGTACTATTCTTTACAAATATTGATCCGAAACAATAATAATAATAAATAAAAATAAAAAACCTTTGTTTTTAATACTGCAAAAAATTGGATTCTAAAGTTTTTTTAATCCAATCGGAATTACCAAATATGATTCTATTCCAAAATAGCTCCCTGTTAATCGGGATCTATAGAATCCATGAAATCTGAAACGTTATCAAATAAGAGGGCCATCTTAATAAAATCTTCTCCCAAAATCCGAAAGGAGATATCCGATTGACAACGATGACAATATCCAACAGATGCTCTTGAGAATATGTAGGTAGTATCATAGAAACCTAGAAAGATATCTACAGAGTGTTAACAAACAGAAATTAAGGAAGGAAACAGCAGACAGAATCACATGATACAAACGCATCATAGATTTTGCGATCAGAAAAAAAGGAAAAAATAATAAGAAGAAATGAATCAGGGAAGATTAAAAAACCAAGTATATGTCAAAGGAAACAAGAATTCAAAGAAAGAAGAGAACACAAGAGAGCTTTGAGAGAATAAACGTTATCGCAAAGAACTCTTACACCAAGTTGCTTATTGGTTGTTTGACTACGAGAGTGTTTTGACCAAAGGAGGACAGCCTTATTTATAGATATCAATGAGTACAATGAATGACTAGGATATTTACAAGTGTCTCCTATTTAATGGTTAGGAATGTTCTAGTAAGGGGTCTAGAACATTCCCACCTTCTTAATAGATAATTCTTATGTATAAATGGATTCTATAAGGTTTCTATACCTTTCTTTATGTAGAAAGTTCCAATGGAACTTCCTTAACCCAATGAACCAATTCATGAGCTAACCCACGGATCACGTGGGTGGATAATCCATGTAGTGGGTCGCGGATTGTTACATTGAGCTTTAGCAAGAGAGATAGATAGGCAGTCGAAGCACCAGTTCGCAAACAAGAGGATGTGTTCTAATACACTTTGAGTGGCTGGGATCCTCATTACCACTTTAGCCTCACTACAGATGATCTTTTTCCGACTAAACGTGATAGAACTCTAGGGTTTATGGAGAAGGAAGTGAGAGGTGATTTGCCGATTAGGACTGAATGGGCAGAGAGAAAAGTTTTTTCAACATCAAAATAATATTGTTAGATAGACTATGAAATGTTAGAAATAAATAAAAATTGTTTTGAATTTCAAAATGTCAATGTATTTTTAAGACTGGACATATGGTCCTATCCGATGATTGAAATGAAGAAGATCAGATTGGCATATAATTAACCATAAATACTGCTGATATCTTTGTGCTTTAAGCCGTTAACATAAAATAATTGTCACAGATTACCCTAAAGTTGAAAACATATAGACCCCACAAGGCACAAGCAATTTAAAAAATGGATATTAGATGTTCTTAAACTTTAATTCCATAAATGTAATACTTGAAAACTATAAACGAGATATATGACCCCTTGTTTAAATTCCATGAATCACACAAGCCCTAGAATTTAAAATCTAATCCTTGTGAGATACAAACATATGAATTTATATTTTGGCCTTAAAATTATTAAAAATAATTTGTTTTGTATGCTCTGTTTGTTTCAACGTGAAATTTTATCGTAATATTTTGCATCTAATATTAATATGTAAATAAAAATTTCAAAATTTGTTTTCAGTAGGTAAAAGAAAGACGAAGTTCTTTTTCCATCCTTTGTAGAGATCACTATATTTTATCTCTTGAAAATAAACATTAATATTTTTTTTTACATATAAAATATTATACGTAAAATTTTACATCAAAACAAACGGAGCATTAGTGTAAAATCGGTTATAGACGGTTACAAATCATACCATCTAGAAGTGTAAGATAACATAGGATACAATTTTGGGCCAGGCCCAAACTAGGTCAAGATTAACCCAACAACCCAAATTCAAGCCTTTGTCCCAATCTAAGATCCAGACAAACTTGGGGCCAAGTTGGGCCTGCTAAATACATGAAGCCTAAATGTCACATTAATATCTTTCTCATAGAGGTCGAAACCCACTTATAAGTAATGCTAGCCCCGCGAGATTAGTTCACTTGTATGTACTTGTATCCTCTCTGGGTTCCCATCATCGTTCATATCCAGTGGATCCCATACTCCAGAGGTGGGTCCCACATTGCATCAACGGTGATGGGGTCCCATTGAGAGTACATGTACATGCAAGTTATCTGAACTCCTAAACCAACATGCATGTATGTTAGTGCATGCCACTGGCCCCACTGTAAAGTTTGAACTCCATCACTTATACTTAATCCAGATTTTGGAATAGATTCTACACTTCAACTTTATCATCTTTTTCTAAAGTTGAACAATTTTTTTTGATATGCTTACAAAAGCAAATAAAAAAGATTCCAATAGAACCTAAGGATCCCATAACACTTTGTTAAAACAAAAGACATAATTCCCTACTTTTCACCTAATTGGTTTTGACTAGTTGTATTAGTTGTTAGGTACTCATTGCCGGTCGGTTTTTAGGTAAAAGTTTTCCTATGTTTTTGTCTGGTTACTTGGATTCTGTAGTTGTGCAAGCTCCAATGGCAGCGTACAGTGGTAAACACAAATATATAAGAAGAGAGTAGGGGTTATTTCACAGCCCATATGAGGAGGCACAACCAGATAGAAAACTTTCCCCCATATAAATATATAATTAGCTAGACATGCATGCATGCATGCATACTCCTGGTCTCCTCTAGTACTACTACCCCACCCAAAAGAGTAACAAAAAAAAAAAAAAAAAAAAAAAAAAAGACAAAAAATTAATGAGAACTGAATAACACCTCATTCACGTTAATTGGCTACTTGAGGCGTTTGGATATATCCTCTCTTGCGACTGGATTGCCCAGTGAGTGATCCAATGGTGGAGGATCATTCAACGTGTATATGCGTTGAATGATCCTCAACTGTCCGATCCCCATCATTCAACGTGTATATGCGTTGAATGATCCTCAACTGTCCGATCCCCCACTGGGTGGTTCAGCCAGTAGAGAGGATCTTTGTGTCTATTTTAATGTCAAATGAGTGGATTTAAATTCGAAGCATAGTGGGATATCTTCAATAGTTGATGGAGACAATGGTCTTCCTTAGTGTTTAGTGGTACTTTCTATAGTTGGTTAGGAGTTCACTAGGACAAATCAAAGAATGGGGTTATTGACTTATTGGCCTTTGCATGAAGATAATGAAATCAATCCCCTTATTAAATTGTATAAAGGAGAAAAAAAATAAAATAAAATGAATTATTAGTAATGACCATGGATCCGCATCCTCTCCTCCCTGTGGTTTTGGGAGGACAGTGGCAACCTGCCCTGGATGGCCGCCACGTGGCTCTCGGTGAATCCGAGACCCACGTCCGAGCCGACACCCAACCAACAAGTCGAGTCGACAGTGGGTGTCGGCTCAAACGTGAGTCTCGGATTCACCTGAGAGTCACGTGACGACCATCCGAGATAGGTTGTTGCGTCCTCCCAGAAACACTAGGAGGAGACGATGTGAATTGATGTGCTCATCCAACTTTGTCATTGTCTCAATTTCTAAGAATTTCGCTTTCTAAGTTGGAATAGAATAAATTTGGCCCCATCATTTGTTTCAATATGATTATTTTGATTTTTTTTTTAAAGGCCATTCTCATAAGGACTGAGGTCACAAAATGTGCATCTCTTTCTCTCCAAAATTTTTAAAACTAAGTCAATTTTAAGGGTCATACGTGGTTGTAAGCCGAGTGATCCTTAGTCATCGGAGCCTTCACTGGATAGCACAGCTGTTGGAGAGGATCCCAGTTGAGTTAATGGTAAATGCAAGTTGTCTTATTTAGCAGCAAATATAAAAAGCAAGAAAGGTGTTTAGACAAAAGGGATATATTAGAATCTTATACGTTTGCGGAAAAAATGAAGGCACAAAGAGGACGGATAACTGATCACGTCGGGGAGAGAGAAAAAGAAAGGACCCATATTTCAAAAAGAAGAGAGATCGAAAGGATATGAGAGGAAAATAAATTATACACATACTTTATTTTTTCCTTAAACTAAATACATAAATATAAAAATCATTTTAAATGCTAAATCACCTTTCCTTTCCCTTTTATTTACTAAAGTAACCCTTATTTGTTTGGTTTGTAGGGAAAAAGATTTTATAGTGATCCTTTTATGATGAAGTCCATGTAGGAATTCCAACAACAAAAGAGACAACACCTATACCTTTCTATCAGTCTATTATTTCCTTATTTGGTTATTCAAGGCAATATAAAAATTTTCTCTATGATTCATACAATTTCCTACCTATATGTGGATGTTCACATAGTCCTCTCAAATTGAACAGTTAGTTCCATCTGTGATCCAATGGTTGGACTCATTTGGATCATGACTGAAGGGATTTCTCAACTTGAGACGAGCTCCTTCATACTTTGCACATCCCTGACTCCTTGTTTGCTTTTCCATTGTCTCCCACATAAATAGAAATCCTCTCTATCCTTGGTATTGGATGGAGAGGGAGTGGCCCCTTAGATGTGCGACACTTGGGGTTCGGGTGAATCCAAACCCTCCATTTGAGCCGACACCCCCTTATCAGTTCGGATTCACCTGAGCCCCAGGTGTCACACATGTGAAGGGGCCGCCCTCGGATGGAGAGGATTTGAATCACTATATACTTGTTTTGTTAATATGTGGGACGCATTATCTTTTCACCCACCAGGAAGAATGTATATCTTCATCCACCACTTTTACTGAATGGAAAAAAATTCTTGAAACATAATCAACTTGAATTTGGGACAACTATTCGAAATCTTAGTGAAACACTGGATTTGTTATTTCATGTCTGTTTTTTTGTGAAAAAAGACTAATTGAAGTGGAGGGTTTCTTCAAACAACAAGGAGTTTCAAGGGACCCAACTCCTCTCAAGTCCAACCACTTTTCAAGTTGTGATCCGATGGAACTGACTCTAGCCATTGGATCAAACAACAAGGACTTTCTGCACGTATACCAATACATTGGTTTGTGCGTTGAACTGACTCTAGCCATTGGATCACTAATTTGAGGGCAATTGAATTTGAGAGGATCTTTTTCCAGTTTCAAGGACTCGAACCTCCACGCTCTTTAGCACGAGATTTTGAGTCTCGCGTGTCTACCATTTCACCACCAAGGCATCTTGAAAGTGAATCGTATTTCATGAATATGATAACTATCCAAGAATCCTTAGAATGATATTACAACTCAGCACCTTTTGAGATTTTGAAAAGAGTTGCTCTTTGGAGAGTATAGTACGATGAAAGTTGTAAGCTGTGTTCGGGGGGGGGAAGAGTTATTGTCTATCGTTGGCCTCTATAGTAGAAGTAGTCGGGGAGGCTTGAGAGGCGGTGGTTTACCCTTGAAACATTGGATAGGATAGTTTGAACATTTGTATATAGAATGAATATTAACCAATTCAATTTATTTTATAAAACTCATCAACAAACATATAATTAATAAACTATAACAAAAATAAATAAAAAAATGTAATTTTTAATTTCTATTCATGAGGTTTTCAAATGAAAAATCCAAATCAAAATACCCCAATGTTTGGTGGCATTGTCATTTAGTGATCTTTACATCATGGATGTATGACACTATGACACCTCAAAATCTTTTGTTTCTCATGGGAAGCTTGTCTTTCCCTTGGTTTTTAATGGTTTCTATGAATTGCTGACGTGTCTCAATTCCAGAGAGAATGGGTCCACCCTCAATACGGAAACAGATAAATTCTTCTTTTTTTTGAACGGTGGAGATGAGCTGATGGGAAAAAATCACAACACTAGAGTGATGCCAGGTGTGCTGAATTCCAAGTGGGATCTATCTATCCATGCACACGTGGCCATCTGTCGGCACCTAAATCCACCAACAACGTCAGTTGCCAAGTTTCAATTGAAGTTTGGAACCTTCTCTGAGATTAATAAATCCCCTCCTTCCTTCCATCGTTCCCTTTGGTCTCTGTTCGTTCTCAGATCCGAATCAAATTTAAACCCCCAACGTTAAACCCTTTTCTTCTTTCACCTTAAAGATAGCTTTTATCACTCCATTGAAGAGACAATTTTATTCTCTGGATTGAAGAAAGAGCTACCTCAGGAGGCAGAAAACGGTAAAATTCAGAACCTCTGGGAGCTGAAATCGCTTTGTAATCCTTTTTTTTTTCTTTGAGTTTTGTGATAAGGATTTCGTTCTGTTTTGTTTATGTACTTCTTTCTTGGTGGGTTTCTGCTTTTAGTATCCTTTCATGAATTTTATGTTTCTTGACTGCGGAGAAAGGTTCTCTCTCTATATTTTAATTGTTGAATATAAGTAAATTATGAAAAACGGATCATTGTGTTTTTCTTGTTTTTATTGGTCCATGTTGGTTCCTTCGATTTCTTGAAAGAGAGCTAAGTTCTGTTTTGCTGTCAATTTATGGCTAGAGAATTACGGTAATGGAAATTGCAAGAGAACTCTTCAACAAAATCTAAGCCAACCATGTGGCAATTAACTTGGGTTGGACTGTTTTCTGTTTAGTTGTTTCTGTATTAGGCCATAGTTTTCCTTTCTATGTATTTATTGTAATGATCAGGCAAAAGAATTAACCGCTTTTTCGTGTTATTGTACCAGGGTGTGTCAATGACATGAAGGGCACTCCTTGGTATCCTGTTAGACCATGTATGAAGGCATAATCAGACGTCGGATATATTATTTCATGCTAGTTCTGATTCAGTTCTGCAGTTAAAAATGTATGGTGGAGAGGACAGAAGGGTTTCACGCCAAGATATACAACTGGTAAGGAAGTTTTAATCTTGCGGCTTCTTTTAACTGTAGCATTTTATTATATGCTTTTCAGGTTTCCTAGATTCTGTTTGCTTTTGTCTCAATATTGGTGTTACTTATAAATGCAATCAGACCAGTGTTTTTATTTTACTTTCTTTTATTTATACCTTGACTGAGTTACTTGATGTTGCTTATTTGCTTTCAGTGGTAAGATTTTGTTTTATGAATTAACTCCATAATCCATTATATCAAGCAATCTTTGGAGAGGTGATAGGGCACGTATCCATTGCGTGTGCTCGGGGTAGAAGTTTTATATAAATATATCGCTGTGTTATTAAGTATTTTGATTTAAGTTCTTTTCTTTCTAAGAGGTGGTATAGAATAACCCAGTTGAAGCGTAACGATTAAGTATGTCCCATAATAGGTCCCATTTTTCTACCATTTCTTGGGAGTTGATGACTATACATAGCTATTACCTTGACACCCAAAAAAGTGTTCGACCCAATGCTTTTTTTTTCTGTCTAGTTGATCCTTATTTGACATTAGAAGTATATTGATTGTTCGGTTGTTCCCCAATAACCCAATATCTTTATCTGTAAATATTGCATATTTGATGTCATCCACAAATCCCAGAGTAAAGTATGCTTATATTTCACAAAGTTTCTGTTAGTTATATGCAAGCATATAAACCATATCTCATGATGAAATAATCTGTTTATGACACTGGTAGATTAGTGGGCCAAAAAATATTGGCAAAGCCATGACAGTCCAGTTGCATATCATAGGGGATCACAGAATAGACCAAGAACACATCTAGTGCCCCAACTATAACATGGGTACCTTTATAGTCCAGTTGGTTTGGAAAGTCATAAATTCTTGAATTTTCCTAGTATTGAAGATATACCCCAGGTTGGCTTTGAGTCCATATCTCTTTGCTTTGTTGTCAAATGGAATGTGTTCATATACAAGAATAGGTCCATGGTAGATGCTGTTCATAGGTCCAGCTTTTATTACTGACATCAGAGAGGGGATGAAACTAAGTAAGGTGGTTAGAAATCTTTAGAACTTAGGGATTCAAAATGAAATGTGACTTAAGCAAAAACATATGGAGTTCACCTTTAGGAAGGAGTAAGGACAGAGAGAGATGACTGTTTGAACTTGATGGCCAAGAGACCATCCCAAAGTGATCACTTTCAATGTACTAGGTTGATCATCCATATGGAGGGGAGATTGAGGACAATCATTCGTGCTTATAGATATTTATGTAGACACTGAGTTAACCTTCTGTTATACGATTATAATCACTAATCAGGCCAAGAAATCATAAGAAGGCATTAAGTTGATGTGGTTTATGGAGTGGAACAGCCTGTGAGGTGCAAAGTTGAGCTCAACCTGTGCTTTAACATTATTGGTGTCAGACTTCCAACTTGTGAACTGAATTTTATAGATGGTTGTTTCAGATTTGAAGGCCCTTTGGTAGTAATCTTGTCAAAGGGTTTCCTTCGGATATTTTCAGGTAGGTACTTGTTCTTCTACTCGTACTTTATCACTTCCCAAGTCCTAGGCTCATGTCTTCTAATTGTAAGCCTTGCTTCATAAATTCCCCATCATTCTTGAGCATGACTCATCAATAAAAAACAAACAAATCTAAGCTTCCTCTGCTCTGTCAAGTCATACCAGTCAAATATTTATTGGAAATGTTAGGCCTAGAGCTTGGATGATCTACCAGAGGAGTTCAGATGTCTTAGAAAAGGTTCAGATGGTCTTCAACTTAGGACAGATTCAATCATTTTGAAGTTCAGACGTCTGCTTGAAGGCCTCAAACATTTGGTCCTGGTAGAGAAGCTAACCAATGAAGGATTAGCCATGGGTCTATCTGTCCAGCAATGTAAGAAACTTTTGGCTTCACGGTCTTTGTAGTATTTTCAGTCCTCCTGTAGTAAGTGTTGTTTTCAGATGTACTCCCCCTTTGCTGCTTCAGTACAACCATATTGTCAGACAGTGGTCTGACCCTTTCAAATAACATTAGACAGTTGTCAGCCAATTGATTGATAGAATATTGAAGGGCACTGTTCCTTGAATCACTGCTGACCATGGCTTTGATACCGAATAATGGAGATCTAACCACCTAATTGCTAGGGTTTAGAAAACCAACTGAAAACCAGAATCACAGGATTAAGGAATGACCAGTAATAAGAGAAAACTAATAACAAAATATCAAAGAGTCTGATTTTGCTAATATGCTGTTCAAAGGTCAGATTAATAGTGGAGAACAGTTCCTCTAAGTTTGACTAGAATCTGATGGTCAAATTTGAAAGTTATGGTCCAACCCTACTGGGGGTAGGATTTAAAATCTCAGAACAGGAAACTGATAGCAGTGTTTCTGAAGATTCAGAAAAGTAATCAAAGAAGATCAAAATATTAGCAGCACAAAAAAACTTAACAGAAACAATAGAATAGACACTGAAACTTGTTTCCAGAATTCGATTCAAAACAAGTTAGGTTTGGGAAATCAATTTAGTAGAAGGACTGCATGAAATTGATAGAGAGATTGATTTTTGGAACCAGTAATAAACTAAGACTTAAACCAACCGCCAGATCTGAAAACAGAACTTGAAAATCAGATTCTAAGACTCAGGAATTCAGAAATCTTGCTTACGAAGGGAATCTCAGAAATTGATGAAAAAAGGTAGGATTTTGACACTGTTTCTGAAATCAGACTTTAGAACTAATGAACAGAATTAAAAGCTGAGAGTAAAGAACAAGAATAGGTAGCAAAATGTCAACTAATTAAGCAACAGAACTACGGAAAAATAAAGTATGCGTAGGGTAGGAGAGATAAGATCTGATCTGTTGTAATCAATGGAAGAATGAAAAGAAGATAAGAAGAAAAAAAAATCAGGAATCACCGCCTGATTCTCAGATTGGAACTGCCACCAATCTAACCTGTGACCACCACCAAGAATCCTACTGAATCACCACAGCAGGGAGGGTACTGAATCACCAGATAACCAGCGAAGCAACCAATCTGTGCCTGAATGTCTGGTTACATAGATATAGACTTTCAAAATATGACTCCTAGCAAGACTAAAAATAGCGTAGGCCAACTAGTAATCAAACTGGCTGCTTAATTGACCAATAATGGAGTTGTTTAACTGACTTAGAAACAGGGCATAGGGTTAAAATATGATATTGGCAGAAATTCCTAATAGTTCTAGGACTTGACTTAAGAAAGAGAACCAAACCAAAACAGGTCTGGACTTATAGAATCCTAATCCAGCCTAACTAGAACAAATAAATATAGTCAAAATAGGAAATGAAACAGAGCTCTACTTAAATGAAACTCCATAGTAGACTACGAATATGGTTTCCATTGAAACTAGGATTCCTAGAGAGAATAGGAATTCTGAAATTCCTGAAACCTCAGATTCTTCTTCTTCTCTTGGCACTGTTGCTTGTGCCCAAATACTGTATCACCCACAGATGATTGCTTTACCTGAGTTGTGCAATGATTTGATAATTCATCTTGTTTTTTGGCATTTGGTTACTTGGCTTCAGTTGAACCTTGGGTTCTTGTCAGTCTTGGGGTTAACAGATTTTCACTTCAGTCGGCTTGACTTCCAACCTGATGAAAAATGCATTCGTCAAGGGCTTTTGAAAAATAATATTGATTGATTAAATTTTCACTTCTCCTAGCCCCTAGGTGAATTGTTTCTATCTGTTTGTGAATGCTTGATTTGGGTGTTAGATGTTTGTAATGTCTTCCAGTGTAGATGTTAGTTATTGGGAGAATCAGTTAAGCTTCTTATGGAGTTATGGTTAAATCTTTGCAAATTATGTTGTTTGTCAATTTTCTCCTCAGTTCCTCACTAATAAATTTTTTAGGGGAACTCTTAGACGGTGTTTGGTATGCATTCTTGGAATCCATTCTCAGAATAGAGAATGCATTCCTAAAATAGGATAAGAATGGGCTAAAGAGTGAAGCATTTTCGTTCTGGGATCCGAATACAGAATGGGCAAAAGAGCACGTTCCAGAATGGGCCGCATTTTCTTATTGCATTTCATGATTCAAGAAAGAGAATGCTTGCCAAACACTGTTTTTGTCATCTTAGGATGTGTCCTAGACCTAGAATCTATTCCAAGAATGCATACCAAAGACAGCCTTAATGTGACAATAGTATGTGATTTGACCAAAAATATCAAGACAGCCTTTGCCTCGCTTTACATACTGAACAAGCTATTAATAATAAGGGTAAAAAGGTCGTTTAACAAAATACAGTCCTTTTCTCGTCGTCCCTTTTTTCTTCTTCTTTGATGACCAACTGTCTCTTTCTGTAACTTGTTTGGAGTCTTTGGACACTCTCCTACGATTACAGTGATTAACGAAAACTCCCACTGACTACAGTGACAGTGGCGACTGTGAACGGTGTGGCTAATTACTATGGTAGCAGCAGCAACGGTGATTTACAGCGATTATTTTAGATCTATTCTACAAAATTTTGCAAATCCAGTTCCTATTTGGGCAACCATTTTTATTCTCATTGGGTGCTCATCTCCAGCAACATAGTTAAAAACAGGGTTCATTTTTTTTCCCGAGTTTGAGGTTTAGATTCAGTGGTTCAAAATTTCATGGTTTAAGTTTTATGGTTTCATGGTTTAAGTTTTAAGGTTTCATTTAAGGGATAAAATTTAAGGTTTAATGGTCTAAAGTTAAGGTTTCTTGATCTAAGATTTCAAGGTTTTATAGTGCTTTCCAGTGAGGCTTTCCGGTGATTCTGCTAGAGAGAAAGAAGATGCTTCTTTGAAGCTTTGATAAATGAATGGTCTGGATGGTTAAAACCCTGGAAATGGACGGTTGCTCTGTTTGTGACATCTCAAATAATCACAAACAGATGTGATGTTAATATGAACCCAATTTTCTTTTAATCCTTGTAACATATAGTTGATCTTCTTAATGTTCTTTGGAAACATATTCTGTTTTGTGCATTTTGGCAGTCTTAGTGGAATCATTGGTAATTACATGCTAAAGTTATGGACAAATGCAGCTGTAGTCTTTCCCCCCTCTTCCCTGCACCCAATCATTTAGAAGATCATTGTTTGCCATCACTGTAAAATGGAGTCACCGTATTGACATCTTTTCTGTTTTGAATCCAGGTGCAAAACCTTATTGAACGATGTCTTCAGTTATACATGAAGCCGGAAGAGGTTGTGGAAACTCTTCTAGTTGAGGCAAAAATAGAACCTGGTTTTACTGAACTTGGTAATCATCATTATGATTTTCTATTTTTCCCTTGCTTTTCGTTTGGATATACACAAATATTTTATAGGTGAGATTTTGACTGTTCAATCTTGAAGGTCACTGTTTCATTCTTCACTTGTTCAAACCCTTTGCATGGGAAGACTTGGTTAAGTCTTGAATGGAATGTACTTGGGCAAATACCTGATCTTTTAATGTTATTGTTGATGATTTGAAATATCATCTCAGTTGTGATGGCCAAGATGCCTCCATCTTAAAAAAATAGATTGAGGGGAAGTTCTTGCAAAATAATTTACAGGAAGTTAGAGGGGAAGTTCTTGCTTGATGAAACATTGTGTTTTTGACTGGCAAGATATCTTTGACTGAATTTTATGTTTTTGCTCCCCCAAGGCTTTGAAATTTGAGTCCCTTACAGATTCTTTGAGAATTGGCAGCTGTTTGCATGTGTATTCTGAATCCGTTTGGGGTTGATGTTTGTGTTTTGAAGTCAATGCTATCTGTTGGCATCTGTTTCCAGATCTAGGTCTAATTTGTCTCACCAAGGCATTGGAGTTTGTTGAAGATGTGGGGTCGATAGCCACAAAGAATTTTATCTCTGTCTGCACATCATTATTTCTATTATTATTTAGGCTTATATTTATTTCTTTCCTAGTCTTAGCGGTAGATTGGATTTATGTTTTCTAGTGTAACTAGAATATCATTAAGATTCTTTTTCTATTTAATAAGATTATATTTGTTTCTTTCTTAATCTTAGCTTATGAATTATCCATTGTAAACACATACTTTGAAAAGAGAGAAGAGCATCTAGTTACCTTCAAAAGTGGGCATCATAGTAGCCAAAAAGATTTCTTTTTAACTAGAAGGTCCGATAGATTGTTATGTAAGGATTGTAAAGTTATACCCAGAGAAAGTCTAACCACTCGACATGAATTATTGGTCATGGATATGTGTTTCATTATGCTGAATCATAAGAAAGGATTTTTGCCCTAGGATAAGATGGTGGAGCTCAAAAGAAAATACCTTAAAAGTTTTTACTGATAATGTAGTCAAACAAGGAAAGTGGGACTTTGAGGAAGACACTAGTATAATGTGGAACGAGATGACTACTTGTATTAAAAAAGTTGCTAAAGATGTCCTAGGTATATCGAAAGAAAAATGTCACTTTCTTAGAGAGTCTTGGTGGTGGGATGATGAGGTTCATACAGCCATTAAAGCTAAGAAAGATGGTTTTAAGACATGACAAAAGACTAAGGATATAGACGATCTAAAAAAGTATAGACTTTTCAGAAATGATGCCAAAAAGATTGTGGGAAAAGTAAGGGCAAAGAATTATGAAGATCTTTATAACAATATGAGTACAAAGGAAGGAGAAGAAGCTATCTATAAGATGAGGGAAACAAAGAGTAGAGATTAGACAGGTTGGATGTATTAAAAGTGCAGATGGTAGAGTTCTAGTAAGGGATGAAGACATTAAAGAGAGACGGAACAATTATCTGTACAACCTACTAAATGAAGACATTTAGAGTAATAGTGCCCTAGAAGTCTACATTACCCACCATGACTCCACAAGTCGTAGATATATACGCAAAATTAGGGTAATAGAAGTAAAAGAAGCTTTAAGGAGGATGAATGTAAGCAAAGCATCAGGTCCAGATGAGGTCCTAATAGAAGTTTGGAAGAGCCTAGAAATGTATGGTGTATTTTGGCTAACTAAGCTGTTCAATAAAATTATGAGTACAAAGAAAATGCCAGATGAATCGAGGAGAAGCATTGTGGTTCCGATTTATAAAAACAAAGGTGATATTCAGAGCTGTAATCACTACAGAGGCATAAAACTAGAGGCGTAAAATTAATGAGTCATACTATGAAATTTTGGGAGAGTTATTGAAACTTGCATGAGACAAAAAACTACTATTACAAAGAATTAGTTTGGTTTTATGCCAGGTAGATCCATGGACCATGACAAAAGCTATTTACTTGCTTAGGAGACTCATGGAAAGATTTAAAGAAGATAAGAAGGACCTCCAAATGGTCTTAATTGACAGAGTCCTTAGAGAGTTAATCTAGCAAGTACTAGAAAGAGAAGTGTTTCAAGCAAATAAACGGACATAGTCAAGGATATGTATTATAATGTGGTGACTAGTATGAGAATCATGTGGGGGGGTCAAAGTAGTGAAATCCCAATTACAATTGGGTTACATCAAGGATCAGCTTTAAGAACCTTATTTGTTTGTCCTCATTATAGATGATTTTTGCTAATGATATTGTTTTAGTGGAAGAGACAAAATTAGGGATTAATGCCAAGTTGGAGCTATGGAGATCAAAATTGGAATCAAAGGGTTTTAAGATAAGTAGAATGAAGATGGAGTATATGGTGTGTAACTTTAATAACACAATGACAGATAATGAGTTCGTGAAAATTGATGAGAGGGAGATACAACAAAGTGATTAATTTAGTTATCTAGATTCAGTCATAAATAAAAAAGGTGATATAGAGGATGATGTTTCACAGATGATTAAAATAGGATGGATGAAGTGGAGAGGTGCATCTAGAGTGCTGTATGATTGACATATTCCTTTAAAACTAGTAGAAAAATTTTATAGGACAGTCATTTGACCAGCTATTAAGAAGCATTATATAGATAAACTTAATGTAACTGAGATGAGGATGTTGAGATGGATGTGTGGCAAAACTAGAAAATATAAGGTAAGGAATGATCGTATTAGAGCTGACTTGAGAGTAGCACCGATACATGATAAGCTACAATAAAGTCGTTTGAGATGGTACGACCATGTTTAACGGAGGCTGTTAGATGCAACAGTACAGAGGAACAATTTGATTCAGGTTAAAGGATCTATAAGAGCTAGGGGCAGACCTAAGATGATTCTAGGGGAGGTGGTGAGGAAAGACATACATAGCTTAGACCTTGTTTCAAGTATGACATCGGCAGAGCTAATTGGAGGACAAGAATCCATGTAACCAACTCCATTTAGTTGGGATAAGGCTTTGTTGTTGTAGCAGTGGGAAGAGGGAATTTTATCCACATATCTCTCTCTCCCTTTTCTTGTTTTCCCTCCAACTTCTCTTTCTCTCTTGCTTCACTATTTTGTTACATGGTATTAGAGCAACTACTTGGGCTGCCAGTGGTGGAAAAGAAGGTTTAGGGCAATTTTAATCCCTCTTTGCTATAGGATCCCTATTCAGTCCAACAAAATTTTGCAGAAAAAAGTAATAGAAAAATTTACTTATCTCGAAATCTGATCGTCAGAAATTGATGAAATTTGGTTTGGAAGTCCTTGATAGCATTTATGAAGACTCCTCCGAAGTTGAAGAAGATTGGAGAAAAGCTGAGGAAGTTATGGGGCCTGCAAGTAGGCTGGGCCTGGTAGCGCCTGGATCTGGACAGCTCCACTGTAATTGTGTGATTTGGTTTTAATTCAGCCAAAGAAATTGATGAGGCTTCTAGAAACAGTGTCGCCAGCCAAGGATTAGCAGAACTAGATCAAAGAAAACAAAGGAATTGCAAGGAAAGAGAAGAGCAAGAGGTTGAGTCTCACAACCAGTGAGGCTCAACCAGAAATTAATTGATTCTCAATTTTTCTGTAAAAGCTCTACTGCCGCCAACCTGCTTTTTCTTTATTTATAGCTTGAGATCTTACAATTAAAATAGGAAAGACTAACCTCCTTTATAGGAAGGTTTTAAAACAATGCAGTAAGGAAACTTCCAAAATCTGGAAACAGGAAACTTCCAAAATCTAGAAATTAGGAAAGTAACTCTAATCTGGAAATTAGGAAAGTAACTTGGTCTCCAAGTAATTGAGACTGCTAACTATACTAGAAAACTAAACAATAGGAATAGATTCACTAATTAATTAAGAAACTAACATAACATCCTAACTAAGCTGCTGTCGGCTGCTATAGGGCTGGCGGTAAAGAGATTAGAGAGAGATCTCGCGCTGCAGGAATAGGCCTAGGACTTCTGGAATGGGCTGGAACTTCTGGAATGGACTGGTTGCTCTTAATTGGGCCAGGCCCAACTCTTGATCTGCATTAGCCAGTTTAAGAGTCGTTTCTAGGTTCTGTGGTTTGTGTTGAAACCCTAATTCGTAGAAGAAAGAGAACTAGGGTTTCGATGAAGATGATGAATGTTTTTGAGTGTTATTGCTGCGTACCAGTGGTTGTTGACTGCTGTGTTCTTTTCCTTTTAACTAACGGTGTTTGATGGCTTGAGTAATTTGGTTAGCCATTGATCCAACTCAGATCAACCTGAGACTGGGTAATAATTCTCTACCCTAGGGCGACCCAAGCCCTTGAGTTTTGTATCCATTGAGTCCCCCTGTTGTGAGTTATAAACCTAGTTTCAGGTTTGCTACAGTAACTTCTGCCAGGTTCTATCTCAATTGTTTTTATTTGAATTTTTGTTGGCTGAATAGAGAGATGCTTGGATAAATTTCATAGAGGGGTTGATTACAAACCTAGTCCTAGAATTTCAGTCCCATTGAATCGATATTGGAGGAGATACGTTGTTTGAAACCCCATTTACTTCCGCTAGATTTTTTTTTCCTGTTTCATCTCTCATCGTTGAAGAAGAAGCCTTATTTTCTGAATTTCCAGCATTTCTCCCATCTTTAAGTTCGGTTCTATTTGGTCCTCTTTTATTATTTACATCCAACTTTGCCCTTTGTTTAACCTTTTTCACGTCATTTATGGTGACTTCTCTCTTCCTTCTTTTCTATTCATCACCATTGCTTGTGATGGGGCATATGTCATGACTGGTTGGTGAATTCAAAGTCTGTGCTTCTATATGTCACCTAAGTTTGTCTCATCGAATGCTATCTCTATTCAATGAATCCAATAATATTTCTTCTATTTGTCACCTTGCCTTGTGACTTGAGGTTGTTAGCATAGGGTCCTGTTATGTGCTGATTAGTTACCATTTTACCATTCTTACTATTATTTTCGCTTATCTTATTTGCAGTGGGCCCATATTGACCCCTAAGGGGGATTTTGTTACCCGGTGTTGCATTTATGGTTTATGGAACCTGAAGATTCCAGAGTTGTTTTTCTGCGGTATTGTTGGCTGTTGATTGATTCTCCATTTGCCGGATCTTCTTTGGTTTTCCTCCCTGAGTTATTTGTCCACGTGAGGGGGAGAATGAACATATATTCTGCTTGTGTTCGTGTGTGCTCATTGAAGAGAGGCTATTATTAGTTTCTTTGTTAAGGTCTACCCATTGAAGAGAGACTATATTCAGTACCTTTGTTCAAGTCTACTCATTGAAGAGAGACTATTATCAGCTATACAAGATGCAACCTTTGTTTAGGTCTGCTCATTAAAGAGAGACAGTTGCATAAGATGCAACCTTTGTTTAGGTTTGCTCATTTAAGATAGACTATTATCAGTTGCATAAGATGCAGCCTTTTTTTCCAGTCTGCTCATTGAAGAGAGGCTATTATCAGTTGCACAAGATACAACCTTTGTTAAAGTCTGCTTATTGAAAATAGACTATTACTAGTTGCTCGTGTTGCAATCTTTGTTCAGGTCTGCTCCTTGAAAAGTGACTATTACCAGTTGCACGTGATGTAACCTTTGCTCGTATTGGAGCCTACTTATTTTTTGCTTGTGTTGGAGCCTACCACCGTCGCATGTGATGCCACCGCTAGTATTGGAGCCTACTACCTCTTTGCTCATGGAAGAATCTACTACTACTACTAGTTGCACGAGATGCAACCTTCATGTGATGCAGTTTATTTGGTTCTCAGCTACCAAAGCTGCTATGATGATTGAGTTACCTGCCTACCAGGAGAAATGCCTGTGATGGTTGTTATTCTCCACCAGGACCACCACATATCTTGTTCGTTGGTGCTTCTAGTTTGTGGTTTGGTATTGCTACCAAGAAGTTCTCTTTGTGCTCCCCAGCGTCTCTCAACCGCCATATATTGAAAACCATCGTCAATTTGTGCCATCTTACTTATAAACATGTTAGCATGCTTAAAATTACCAAAGCAGGTTGTTGATTATTGTTAATGCTGACTAGTTGATAAGCTTTGACTCAGTTAAAGTGTGTGGGCTTGATTAGTTGATTAGTGTTAATTTCCTTCTCTTAGTTTATTTCTTTTTCCTTGTGCAAGTGTAACTATTCCTACTTTAAGTTTTTTTTATTTTTTTATTTATTTTTATTTTTTAATTAATTTATTTATTTTATAAATAAGAATATCTGGATTGGGGGTTTGTTGGGGGGGGGGGGAGTGAGGGCCCTCAATTCAGCTGCTCTACCCTTTTCTTCTCCTTATTTCTCATCTCGGTTTTTCTGTTTTTTTTTTCCCCATAAATTATGTATCATGGTAACAGAGCCATTTTGAGAGTCATCTAAAGTTCTTCGTCATGGTGTGCAGCCACCATTGCTGCTTCTGCCTTTTCATATTATACCTTCTGTTGCTGCTATTATCAAGATCTACGGCTGCCATTATTACTGTAATCGAGATCTACTGACTGTTACTGTCAATACAGATCTCATCAGATCTAATCTGATCTGATCTGTTCTGCTTCATCACTACTGCTGCTGGCCGTCCTTAAACAATCTGCTACTGTCTACTGCTCTGATTAGATTTGAGTCTGATCTGATCTGTCCTGCTATGTAACTGCTGCTGATGTACTGCTCCTCCCTTATTTCCACAAGCATCTATTTGCTGACCTGCTGATGAAGATCTATTTTCTTGCTGATCTACATTCCTGGAACTGTTGACTTTACCTGATCTACTGCTGATATGAACCTGCTGTTGGATCTGTTCAGATCTGATCAGACTTGATCTGATCTAATCTGCACACCTTCTACCCTATTGCTGTGGACCTTGTCAGACCTGAAATCAGATCTATCTGCAAGCTGCTCTGGTTTCTGAACTGACCAGATTTGATCTATTGTGCTACTGCTGATACTGCAACCAGATCTCAAATCAATCAGATCTGGTTGCTACTGATGCTATTGAAATTGCTGTTGCTACCCTAAGATCAGATCGATATTCCACTACGGCTACTACAACCTGATCTAAACTAGATCTGTCTTAAATCCTACTGCTACCTTCTTACACTACTGCTCTACTGATCTGCTCATCCGCTGCCACAAAACCTCTATTACCTATACGTGATGCAAACTAATACTACCTGGTTAATAGTGACCTATACTATGCTATTACTACTACTTGGTTCACAGTGACCTATACTGTGTTGCTACTACTACTTGGTTCATAGTGACCTATACTATGCTGCTGCTACTACTACTGCTACTGCTACCACTACTACTGCTACTACAACTGTTATTGTTGTTGCTTCCGCTGTTACATTGTTCCAAACTGAAGCTCTCTCATTCACC
Organism: Protea cynaroides; assembly: GCA_028583415.1. NCBI lineage: Eukaryota > Viridiplantae > Streptophyta > Magnoliopsida > Proteales > Proteaceae > Protea > Protea cynaroides. The sequence goes on along the minus strand of CM053265.1, from coordinate 78,357,304 downwards.
CATGCTCCAGCTTGAGGGGTGTGTTAGTGTAATCAAAATTACCTATTTTGACCTTTAACTAAGTCAAAGCAGGTTTTTGATTATTGTTAATGCTGACTAGTTGATAAGCTTTGACTTAGTCAAATCGTGTGGGCTTGACTAGTTGTTTTAGTGTTAATTTTCTTCTCTTAGTTTATTTCTTTTTCCATGTGCGAGTGTAACTAGGACTCCTGACCTGTAGCAGTCTTATCCCTATTTTAAGTTAGTTTTCTAATTTTATAAATAAGAATAATTGGATGGGGGAGTGAGGGCCATCGATTTTTATGCTCTATCCTTTTCTTCTCCTTATTTCTCATCTTGGTTTTACTGTTTTCTATTTCTAAATTATGTAACAAAATCGAAAGGACAGATTGATAGAGAAGCTTTATGGGATTTTTGGTGCATTCAAGGGTGGAGGTAATTTAGGGGAGGTGGGAAGCTTGCCTTTTGTGCATTGATATCTCACATATGGCAGGAAAGGAATGTTAGAATCTTCACCAACAAATCCAAGACAAAAGAGGCCATCACCATGCTTATCATTTCGGTGGTTCAAGCTAAATGCCAATCATTAAAACGGCATGCTCTAGCTTCTACTAGGAATTTCCACGTATTATCTAGTTGGCATGTTAACACCTAGTGAGGCTTGGGTTCTAATTTCTTGTTTTGTCTTGGTTAATGGTTACCCTCTGGAGAGTGTTCCCCTAGTGCTTGTTTCAGCTTGTTTTTTTGCTTCCTTCGTCGGTGGGGTTGCTTATTGTGTTCTCTTTCCTTGGGTTAATAAATTTCTACTTGCCCCCCCCCCCAAAAAAAAAATAAAAAAATAAAAAAATAAAAAAAATCCATCTTGAGGGGGAGTGTTGAGTTTTTCTGTATATTCCAAGTTGGAGCATTTTCCAACGTGAGTGGGAGTGTTGAAGATGTGGGGTTGATAGCCACAAAGAAGTTTATCTCTATCAACACATCATTATCTCTGTTATTATTGAGGCTTATATTTATTGTTTTTCCTAGTCCTAGAGCTAGATTGGATTTATGTTTCCTAGTGTAACTAGAAGATCATTAGAATGTAATCTTTCCTTTTTATTTGTAACAAAATAGAAAAATAAGAGAAGATGGAGAGAATCAATGTGTCTTGCTCCTCTCTTTGTAGCTTGTATTTATAGAAAATAAAAAACCACTATTAGATAGGATCTAAGACTCTATAAGTCAGAGTTCTAGTCACAAATTAAAGACAAAGTAAACTCAAAATAGGAAAGAGAAACTAACAAGCCTAATTGGTAAAGGAAACTAATAAGCAAACCAATAAACAAATTAGAAGTCTATATACTAATAGGAGTCCAAGTCCTAGAAACTAGCACTAATTACTTTGACTAAGTTAAAGCCGTGTACAGTTACAATTTTATTACACTAGCACTCCCCCCCAAGCTGGAGCATAGGGGGATGTGTGAGCTTCAGCTTGAAACAATGTAGTAGCAGAAACAGTTGTTGTAGTAGTAGGAGAAGTAGCAGTAATAGTGGCAGCAATAGTAGTAGCAGCAGTAGTAGTAGTAGCAGTAGCAGTAGTAGTAGCAACACAATATAGGTCACTGTGAACCAAGTAGTAGTAGCAGCACAGATAGGTCACTGTGAATCAAGTAGTAGTAGTAGCACAGTGTAGGTCACTGTGAACCAAATAGTAGTAGCAGCACAATATAGGTCACTGTGAACCAAGTAGTAGTAGCAGTACATTGTAGGTCACTGTGAACCAAATAGTACTAGCAGCACAGTATAGATCACTGTGAACCAAGTAATTGTAGAAGGAGCAGTAATAATGGTGGCCGCACACCTAACAAAGAACCTTAAACGACTCTCAAAACGACAGCCCAGGGGATTGCTTTGATACCATGTAACAAAATAGAAAGATAAGATAAGATGGAGAGAATCAATGTGTCTTGCTCCTCTTTTTCTAACTTGTATTGATAAAAAAATAGAAAATAACTATTAGATAGGATCTAGGATTCTACAAGTCAGAGTCCTAGATACAAACTAAAGACAAATAAACTCAAAATAGGAAAAGAAAACTAACAAGCCTAATTGGTAAAGGAAACTAATAAAGCAAATTAATAAACTAATTAGAAGTCCATATTTTAATAGGAGTCCAAGTCCTAGAAACTAACACTAACTACTTTGACTAAGTCAAAACAGTGTACAATTACAATTTTATTATGCTAACACTATTTAATAAGATCAGCAATAGTAGGATAGAATCTCACTCACGAATTTTCTCTTCCTCTTCTTGTTTTCTCTCCATCTTCTCCTTCTCCCTTTCTTCTCTATTTTGTTTTAGAGTTTAACTGTTCAAGTCTTTCTACTAATCTTCTAGCTCTGTTGGGATCGTATCGTTTCTTCTTTTGATCCCCTCACGGTTAATGGTGACAGAGAAGAAAATCTTTTAAATATGGGTAAACCAACCTCCAGGAAAGGACATCTTTGAGGTTTCAAGCTAGGTTCATCATATATAAAATAAGAATTCAGAATTTTTAATGGTAATCTTTTAAGGATAATGGGAAAGACATCATGCAGCTTCATCACGGTCGTGGATAAAGAATTGCATGCAGATTATACAGATACATTTCCATGGGAGGCCCAGAATCCAGATGCAAAGCTGAAGGGGCATGGCCAAGGGTCAAGCTCAATGATTTGGGTCTTGTTGTGGGACGAATGAACTTAGTAATCTTGTTAGAAATCATTACTAGGGTCGTTGGTAGTGTTGAATTGGTTTAATATCCACTATTTATTTTTGCCATCTTAAAATGATTTCACTGGGGATCTAGACTTGTGACTCTTGAGATTGAGAGGCTTAAGGTTTCTCTAAAGGTGCCTGCTACTTCCAGTGTTTTAAAGGGAAATCAAAATGGCCATCTGGGACATTCAGGTTTCCTAATGTCTGTTCTGGTTGTCCTCTGTTTAATAATCATTTTTTATTTTCAGGATGCCTGATGGCATCTTGAACCAGAAAACGTTTTTCTAGACATTTGCTACTTCAGAAAATTCCTTTAAACTTGCCGACTCCTGGCAGACATCCTATGTGATAATAACAACTGTTATGACTCTCTCTGTTTGTGGGGAATTTTGGATTGTCTTAATGAAGTTAGGCAGGTGGTTTCATCATCCACCAGTCCAGTAGAAGTGGTTAGACACTGCACCATGGTGAGCTTATCTGTGTCATCTTCTTTCGTAGGAGCTGATGGACATGTCATGAACTTTATTGAAAAGAATTCAAGATAGAGATGACTGTACAATGAATAAAGCTTGGCTTGTTCCTGGTCAACCCCACTTGTCCCTTCATTTGGTCATCCAAGGCAACCTAAGTAAGTAAGTTTCCTTTAATCAAGAGGGGGTTCATAAGAGGAACGCCGCCAGGAAGGACTGTTTGAATGTAAATATTCAGTTTTGCTTTTTCCTGCTGTGCTTGCTGTTGAATTTTCTATTTCTTTGACTCTTTCTCCATGTGCTTCTCTCCTTTATTAGTTGGGCATGGATCAAAGGTTTTCAGTTGGATGTTGTATTCTTCTTTGTTATCGTTCGCAAAATTTGTTTGGCATGGCCTTTTCCTTTTGTCTTTTGGATAAAGTTAATTTTTTTCACCAAGGTTGGTGATCCTGTAAACTGTCAACAGTTTCCATGTGGTGATAAATGGTGGACATGGGTGTGTCCATGTTACAGAGGGTGCAGGGTGCTGCTGTGCAGCAGTTTCGCCAATCAAGATTCAGGCAAATATGATAGGGCTTAAAACATGGTTCAAAGTTATGCAAAGTTGCAAATACTACACCTCCATGATGTAATAATAGAGGGCAGGAGCATGTTTGTAATGAGTAATGACCTATAACATGCTCATTTTGAGGGTGAGATTTGACCAACCAATGGCTTGCCACATGGTAAGTTGTGAATTTACAGAGTTCACCAACCTTGTTGAACTTTAACAGGACCTTATTTTCTCTTGGATTCTCTGGGCCTTGTCATTGGACTGTTTGTGTCCTTTCTTACTCTCCTTGTATATGAGTTTGAGCCTTTTACAAATAAATTTGGGGCATGAGTTTCCTAGCTTTGACCTGGTCGGCCCTCAATGTGACTCAAAATGGTGGTCCTGTGGACAAACTTTCTTAACTGGACTATATAACGGAAATTTCACATAAAATTATTTAATCCCTTATTTTTTAAGAGACTTCTCTTGATCCACATATCAAATATTAATAAAATTTGAGACACTGAACAATTTCATTTAGTATGCCACATAAAACTTGCACATGATATAAACAAGAAACGAAGAAGTACAAGAAAATTTCCACTGAAGTCCAATCCAACTTCTGAAAAACCTTTTCCATTAGTAAGATTATTTTATTTTTTAAGGATGATTTTTCTGTACAGAGCATTTATTGAGGCATTCTTGTTTGGCCTAATATCTGCCACACGGCAGGTTGGATGGTGCTATTTATGAGAAGTTAGGGCTCAAGATCCCCTACTCAAATATCATTTTTCTGCCGAAATGGAGTTAATTATGTGGCAATATACACCTTTGAAAATCCCTAAGAAGGTGAAACTTTTGAAAATGGTTGAAAATTCATAGACGGCTGAAAATACAAGGGAAAATGATGCCAATACACGAGGGGTAAATGATTGAATTTGACTCCAAACATTGACACATGGCCCATCTAGACAATAGCCTATCTATCCAATGGTTGGAATTGGCAGAGTCACCCTTCCATGTTGCACAATTAAGCAGACCACACAAGGCCTTCCTATCTTGGACTGTTCAAAGAACCTTTTGCCTTTTGGTGTTGGAGAATGTTTTCTATTTATTTGTTCTTACCATTCTTTTTGCTTATTCTGCAGTTTGGCAAAAGCTTGAAGAAGAGAACAAGGAATTTTTCAAAGCATACCGCGTTAGGTTGGTGGTGAAGCAGCAGATAGATATTTTCAACAAGTTGCTTGAGAAACATGTTGAGCTCATGCATAAGATATGCTCAGCTGGAGTTGCTCCCATACCTAATTCTAATGGATCTCATACAACACCGTGTATGCTGAACAACTATTTCTTTTTTACTGTCATTGATCTGTAAAATTAGCATGTCTTAGTTTGTGGCAGATTTTACCTTTTCCTTAAGCTCATCCTCGGTTTCTTATAGGTCCCTTGATACCGCTGCATGGAATTTCTGTAACTATAAGATATCTTGCGCTTTTCATTCATTATACAAATGATGTTTTTATTACATTTGTATAGGGTTTACAAGTGTATTCTCCATCACTTCATATGCATCTGATGAAGATTAAGATGAAACGAAATAAAGGAGACGCTGGTTTTGATAGAACTCTTTCTCTTGTATTTTGGTGTGTATGGACTGTGTCCTTTATAGATAGAAATACAAACGTTGGGAGCAAAAGATTCCCAAGATATTCTGGTGTTGTTACAACTAATATTATCAACATAAAATCAAAATTTAAAAACATGTGATAGAGGTTGCATGCGTGAGGGTGAGGTTGCATGCGATACGGCATCAGCCAGCTTATCATCTGTTATCACATGTGAGATATGTTGATCTCACATGTGAGATATGTTGATCTCACATGTGATAATTTAGGTAACAGCTCAGTCTTTTGTGTGGTTAGTTTATCATGCTCCCGCAAGCTGAGCAGCGTTGGAGGCAAGCGAAGCTTGGACTGGAGAAATTGTTGGCTGGTATTGAGGCCCTTGGTGAAGATATCTGCAAGCTGGTTTGTGGTCGACACATATTTGACATCGATGAGTTTTCTAGCAACCAAGTCATGGATGTAATGAAAATCGACATCCACATGCTTTGTGCGAGCATGGAAGACTGGGTTGAAGGTCAGTGTGATTGCGTAAATATTGTCACACCAGATGATAGGGGCCATGACAATAGGGCAATGCAGCTCACGAAATAGTGAGGACAATCAAATGAATTCAGCCGCAGTGTAAGCAAGGCATCGGTATTCAGCTTCCGTGGATGAACGAGCAACGGTTGCTTGTTTCTTGGCACTCCAGGTAATGGGATTGGACCCGAGGAATACACAGAAGCCGCTCGTGGAACGACGATCAATGGGGCAGCCGGCCCAGTCGGCATCACAGTATGCCGTAAGAACTTGTGGACCAGGCTTCAGATGAAGTCCAGTACTTACCGTGCCTTTTAGGAATCATAGGAGTACTGCTGTAAAGTGTCTCATTAGGTGCATGAAGAAATTGTGACACTTGCTGCAAATGAAATATCTGGCCGAGTGAGTGTGGCATATTGAAGAGCACCTACAAGGCTCCTGTAAGTAGAGGCATCTGGTAGTAGTGGGGTGTCATCAATGCCCAATTTGTGAGATTGTGCTAGAGAGGAGACATGTTTACAGCCAGTCATGTTGGCTTGTTGGAGTAGTTCAACAATATATTTGGACTGGTCGAGATAGATGCCGGTAGAATCTCATGTGATGTAAATGCCAAGAAAATGAGTCAAAGGCCCCAAATCCTTCATCCTAAACCGGTTACTTAAAAAGGCAATAAGATTCATAATAGCAGTGAGGATGATATCATCCACGTACAAGAGAAGATAAATTGTGATGGACTGCTGATGATCAATGAATAAGGATGGGTCTGAAAGTGAGGCAGTGAACCCATAGTCTACCAGACTAGATGTAAACTTGGCATACCAGGCAAGTGGAGCCTGCCGGAGGCCATAGATTGCCTTTTTCATAAGGCGCACTTTATTTGGACCAGTGGGGTTGATGTACCCTGGAGGCTAGGCCATGCACACAGTTTCTTGTAAATCACCGTGTATAAGAATGCACATTCAACATCAAGTTGATGGAAAGGCCACTAATGAGTTGTGGCAAGAGACAAGATTGTGTGGATGGTCGTTGGTTTCACTAGGGGACTGAATGTCTCAACAAAATCGATACCAGGCTGCTGCAAGAACCCCTTGGTGACAAAGTGTGCTTTGTAATGACTGATGGAGCCATCAACGTGTTGCTTAATACGGTACACCCATTTACACTGAATGATGTTCATAAGGGGTGTGGCTGTAACAAGAGTCCGTGTATTCTATTGCTTAAGGGCAGTAAACTTCTGATCCATGGCTTGCCTCCATTCATGGGACCTGCATACTTAAAAGTAGCAAGTTGGAGTGTCCAATAAGGAAGAGGTAAGGGCAGTGGGGAGGGGATGGCTGGTATGGTAGAAGGCCTTGGGTTTGAAGATCCAGACTATGATCTGGTTTGCATGGGGTGAGGGTGGGATAGGTTAATAGGAGGTTGGGGTGGGGCAGGTGGTTGTGATTCTTGTGGAGCAGTGGAGCTAAGGGATGTATATTTAATATCAGGGGTAGGTGGGTTTGCTGATGTGGGTAGGGCTGTTTGGGTAGGCCTGGGGAGTCCAAAAAAATCGAGGTCACGAGGGGGAGTGGGCAGTTTGGGGTTGGGAGAGACAACAAAGGGAAATGTTAGTTCATAAAAAACGACATGACATGTTGTATAGAAATTCAATGAGTGTTAAGAAAAGATAGCGGTGCCCTTTATGAGAGGTACTGTAACCAAGGAAACCACAACGAGAGGACCTATCCTGAAGTTTGTTTGTTGTGCATGGGCGTAGCCATGGGTAGTAGAGGCACCCAAAAATTCGCAAATGAGTGTAATTTGGTTTGATATGAAGTAGGATTTCATAGGGGGAGAGTGATTTTGAAGCAGTGGCATTCTATTAATTAAGTAAACAGTAGTGGTAAATGCTTCGAGCCAGTATTTTATGAGGCATGCTAGCATGAACAAGGAGGGCTATTGTCGTTTCAAAGATATGACGGTTTTTGCACTTCACAACCTCGTTTTGTTTAGGGGTGTGAGGGCAAGAAAACTGATGAGTTATCTCGTGGGTTTCGGAAAAAGGTGGTAAAGATGTTACTAGTGAATTCATCACCTCCATCGGAATGAAATGTGGTAATAAAATAACCGAGGAGTTTTTCAATGTTCGTTTTAAAGGACAGAAATATATCAAAAAAATCTGACTTATGTTTCATTGGAAATAACCAAGAAAAGCGAGAGTAGTCATCAATAAATAAAACATAGTAAAAGAAATTGGAACATGAGGGGGTAGGGGCAGGTCCCCAGACATCGCAGTGGACGATTTCTAGGGGACGTCGAGTGGTTGATGTAGACACAGAGAAAAGAGCCATTAACTTTTTCCGAGCTGGCAGGAGTGACATAGATCGTTGGAGTGAGAGCCAGTGAACTTCAAGGTGCTGAGAAGAGAACGTTGAATAGCAAAAGACAGATGACCAAACCTAGCATGCCATCATGTGGATGAGAGAGAAACGCCAAGGTGAGCCTTTGGAGAAGGAGGGCGAATTGGAAACTGAAATGGATAGAGTCCATTTTTAACAGATCCTTGGTATAGTATCTTCCCGTTATTCTTGGCCTTCACACAACAACCGAATTTATCAAAAATAAATTCACAGTCATTATCATTGGAAAATTGATGAACAGAAGGAAGGTTAGTTGCAGCATTAGGACAATGTAAAATATTGTGTAATTTAAATGGAGAGGAAGAGAGAGAGGGTAAAGCGGCGGAACCGGTGTGACGAATGGACAAGCCTTGGCCATTCCCAACTTGGACTGTAAGTGCCTTCATAAGGTGTAGAGATATGTAGGTTGTCAATGTCTGGAGTGAGGTGGTGTGAAGCTCTTGTATATGAGTACCATGTGTTTGTAGTGGACAGAGGAGCGGACACCATAGCAGCCAATTTTTTAGGTGGATGCCGTCCTTGATACGCATGATTCATGCAATGAAAACTGTCAATGGCCAGGTGGCCAGGCTTTTGACATATCTAACAGGTGGGGCGGTTGCCTTGGGGGAAGCTTCCAAATGATTGTGGAGTGGGGAGCAGTCCCCAATTTGAAGAATTATCATGATATGCCCTTCGGTTATAAGAATGGCCCCTAGGGCCAGAAGAGTTGTGGCCTTGAGAGTTGGAGGAGACATGGCCACCATGTGTGAGAGGGGGTCGAAGTGCAGCAATAGCATTGGGATGGTCAGTGTTTGCCTCCTCAGTAAGAGCAATTTCTTCACCAAGAAGAAAATTGTGCAGTTTCTTCACAAAGAAGAAAATTGTGCAGTTCTTCGAGGGTGAGATCTGATGTGCGAGCATGGATTCGAATGGAAGAACAGAATTGCCTGTATGTAGAGGGAAGACCATCTAAAATAAAAAGGAGAATGTCATCATCACTTACAGGGGAGCCAGATGCTGCAAGTTGATTAGATATTGTTTTTGAAGTGTTGTAGATAATCATTCATAGATTGACTGCCTTTCTTGATATGGTTGTGTTGCCGTTTAAGAGCCATAATATGTGTTGGGGTGGTGGAGGCATATCTCTGTTTTAGGAGGTCCCAAGCCTTTTTGGCCGAAGAGATATGAACAATGTATAGTAATGCCGATTCGCTCAATGTGGCATTAATCCACGATAACAACATCTGGTCTTTTTCATACTAGTTAAATTCAGCAATGACAATAGAAGTAACTGTGCCATCGATCAGAGGCATCAGTTTGTGTCCTTAGAGGATTGTTTCAAATAGAGATTTCCAGAGAAGGTAGTTCGTACCCGTTAGCTTGATTGGAATCAAACTTGCAATATTTGATATAAATAAAGGAGAGGAGGCAGCTATACGGTTGAAGTTGGAGTGTCACCTGATGTGTTTTTGGTGGAGGTTTCAGAAGTAGCCATTGAGAGAGTGAAGAACGGATTGATTGGTGGATGCGGTTGAGCAGTAAGGCTCTGATACTATGAAGATTAAGATGAAATGAAATAAAGGAGACTGGTTTTGATAGAACTCTTTCTCTTGTATTTTGTTGCGTATGGACTGTGTCCTTTGTAGATAGAAATACAAACATTGGGATCAAAAGATTCCCAAGATATTCTGGTGTTGTTACAACTAATCTTATAACATAAAATCAAAATTTAAGTACATCTGAGAGAGTTTGCATGCGTGAGGGAGAAGTTGCATGCGATATGGCATCAGCCAGCTAATCATCCGTTATCATATGTGAGATATGTTGATCTCACATGCGATAATGTAGATAACGACTCAGTCTTTTGTGTGGTTAGTTTATCATCTGAATGATTTTAATCATTATGCATTTAGATTGTTGCTTTAGGTTGTGTACTGGTAACCTTTTATAAGGTAACAATATGACTTGCATCTTCAATCCATGCTATTTAGTAGACTAAATATTAACATAACTTGATCAGGATACTAGTAAACAATTAGTACTAGTGTAAGCTAAAAGATCCTAGAGAACCTGTTTTATGCATGCCTTAAATAAGGGGAGGCGTGGCTTTAGGCCCCTAGGCCCCTGGCCAGCACCTTGGCTCTCCTCGGCGCCTTGAAAACTCTGTGACACACATACTCGTGAAATATGCAGACCCGAACTATGCCCCTCCTCTTGTATTCCTATTGTTTCTTCCTACTTGGATGTTTAGGACTGAACCTGATCTTAGCTTAAGGAGTCCAATATAATCACCTATAGGTGCTTTGATCATTTCTGATTTCTTGATGGTAAAACAAACCTAATGAGTTACTTTTGATTTGGATCAGTGTTATGCAGATATTGGAGTAGGTGTAGGAATTTGACATAGACTTGAGGTTTAGTACTTAGTGAAGAGGTGGACACAACTATTCTTTTTTTAAATATGATATGGACAAGTCTCCAAATAAGTGTACCAAATTGATCCAATTATTCATAGAAAAGTACTCTGTGCAAATGGAACTAATCAATTGAACAAGCCAAAAACGAACTTTCAAGTAGCAATTTTATGTTGGAAATTGGAATATCAAGCAATATAAGAAATGCCTTAAAACGTTTATGATTTTGGAATCCATTACCTCACTTAGGACTATTTTGAAAGGTGACTCAGGTCTGTTGATTCCAATTTTGATTTCTGGTCTTTCGATGCAGTACTTTATGCGTCATGGTATCTCACCATGTCAATCTTGCAGCCTTGAATGCCTTTGAATGACCCAGACCAATTGTTCGCTGTGAATACTTAGGTTTATTTCACTTTCTACTTTATACATTTTGCTTTCTCCTCTAATCCCCTCTTCATGAAGCCCTATACCAGGCAAATCCTCATTAAGATACCCTATTTGACCAAATACCATGGTCACTCTTCTCATGTTTATGTTCATTTTTTTCATATCGGTAGGAGAGTGTTAGATGTCACACACCCCCTCCCCTCCCCTCCCCTCACCCATTTGTTTAAAACCTGAAACAGGAACTTCATAATATTTGTTGGAACATGACAACTATTAGAGTAAGATCTGAAGGGGGAATAATTTCCATAAATGTATCAACAAATACTGAATGTACATATTCTGATTGTTCAATATGACACAAATATTAATAATACTAAATTTTTTTTTCTGTCAAGATTGATTTTCTCTTAACCATCTGAGCAACTTTAAGCATACCTATCTGGGAAGGTTATGTTGATGCTTGGTGGAGAGTTACAGATCATAGAATTAGTTTGTGGAATGATCACGTGCAATTCCAACTCCTGGTTTCATTGTTCAATAAATTTGAGTTTTCGCCATGTGTAGTTACGTTTCTTTTTTCTTTCTTTCAATTTCCACCCCCTTGAAGCTGATGGTATTGATCTCTGTAGCAGTACAGCGGACTCCAGTTTGTTATGTATCGGAGCACACAATACCACCTTCAAGGATGGAGAACATGCATCACCCAATTGGATCTATCACATCTAACACAATCATAAATGATGGGCCTTTGGTGCACCACACCATGTACAGTGTTGATGGTGTTTCTGCTCATACTCAGAGGACAGATGTCTCACCTAATATGCTGTCAACTCAGAACTCACTCATGGGACTGGCACAAGGAATGAATGGGGTGCTGATCAAACAAGAAGCTGGCCACTCAAACAACTCTGCTTTTACAGTCGGTTCTGATAATAATGTCTTGGATATGCGTCGAACATTTGCTGATGCATCTGTTACATCGTTCAATAGTGTAGGGTCGAACTCGCAACCACTAAATGGTTCAATTCTGGATGCTGACACCTCTGCATTTGGATGTTTAGGGCAGATCCCTCGAATCTTCAGTCTTTCAGATTTGACTGCTGGCTTTAATCAGAGTTCTGGTGAGTATATCACTGTGTCACTGTCTCTATCTCTGTCTTCTCCCAGGTTTTCAGTTATTTTCTGATGCTAAAGACTAATCATTGTGCCCTCATTATTTGAAGATATATTGGATAGTTACTCCAGGTCACCATTCCTGGCAACTAATCCAGAAGACTTCCTGGAATCCTCTGTTACGGGTGAATATCAAGGTGAGGGATCTGTGATGTGTTAATTTGTAAAATCCATTACATGGTACAAAGTTAACTTATTTGTGCACCTTGGCCCAGGAGAGAATAGGGGGCGGGATACCATATCGGAAGGTTTGAGTTATGAAGAATTTGCCAGTACTTGATTGTAAGTTTCTTTCCTCCAATATTCAATTTAAATTAATATAGTTTCCCTACTGTCCAAAACCAGACGTGTGGACCTGAAATGGCGTGATTAAGGTTTGTCCCTCTTAAAGGCCTTAGAAGAGAAGCCTGATCAAGCCATTCATACTGGCAAATCTTTTTAGTTAGGAATATGTAAAACAAAATTTTAAAATATTTACTTACTACTCTCCCATTGAAGGAAGCATACACTCAGCACTTTCAGTAAACCGTATCCACCATTACCAGACCACTCCCCACCCCCTCCAGAAAAGAAGAAAGAAAGCTAGCCAATATATGACATTTAAAAAAAATATTTACTTACTACTCTCCCATTGAAGTTAAAGGCATAAACTCAGCACTTTAAGTAAACCGTATCCACCATTATTAGGTCACTCACCACCCCCACTAGAAAAGAAAGAAAGAAAGCTAGCTAATATATGAAGCCTAAATTCAGTTTCCACAACTTGGTGCATCCTCTGTCACTGTTCCCCAGATCTCCATAGTAGTTGACTTCTGTATCCTGTTTAAACTACATCTTGCAAACATTGGTAAGATATCACGGCTTCACATTAATATTGAAGTTTATATGTGCTTCTGTAAACTTTTTCCTTTTCGTTGATCCTTCTGACCGTGGTTTAATCAAATGATCTGTGCTTAAATAGTCTGAATAAGGATCAGACCAAGCCCAATGACTTCGTGGTTTCATACCAGTACATGCTTAAAAACACACTCTGTTTCCACTATTAGAAAAAGTGGCTAGTTCCCTTGTCAGTTGTCAGCATGCTCTTGGTTGAGCTGTATTTGATTGCAGGACACCCATTGTGGCACACTTGTATGTTGTTTTACAATGATAATAACCTAAACTATGGACATACCCTTTGCCATTGTTCTGCCAAACGAGGCAAAGTGGTAGGTAGCTTAGGCTTCACCAAAGTGATGCTTCAGCAGTTTTGGCATGTGGAAGTCTGAAACCAATGTCCACTTCTTTCCAGTTAACAGTATTTTATTGCATTTCCATACTCTTTTAGAACTGCTGTAAGCTTAAATGTCTTATATATTCTATTCTATCTGAATATTCTACATTTAGTAGTCTCTATCATGTATTCTAATGCTTTTATTATTCAAGCTACCATTCATCAATTCTTTTCTGTTCATGATGGATTAAAACAATGCAGAGTTGCAGAGCAAGTGGATGACCTTAGGACGTAGGTGCTTGTACATAGCATTTTGAAATTGAGGAGCTTCTCAAAATTTTATTCATTTGAAGGAAGAGATTACTGTGTAACTACATAGTGTCATTTGGGTCGTGATGATAGGTGACCTAAAATATGCATCACTGTTCTTCGAAAACATGGGACCCACACAAGTGGGGCTAATTGTGTTTGGTCATATGTGATAAGAATACCAAATAAGAATACCAAATATATCTTTGTACATAGATGGTGATTGAGACGTGGATGATTGGTGATGTGGGTAGAGCACTCTTAAAAGAATAATTTTATCTGATATGCAATGATCCATGATATTTAAATGGTTTTCTTTCCCCTATTTTGTTGTTGTTGCTAGAAGTCTAAATCATATTTTACCCAGAAGAATTGAGAAGTCTCATACATTCTGATATTACCTGGACTTTGATGACTGGCAACATTAATTGGCTGGAAAATTCTTGAGAAAACTGGAGATTAAGATTATTGGGAGGAATATGTTATGATGAAGCCTGATCTCAGTCTAATCCAGGAAGTACTGTTCACTCTACCACCATTTTTTTTAATGCGGTTTTCTTGGGGGCAGTCTTGTATTTTGGGGGTTTAGGTTTTCTTTTTATAAAAGGTGTGATCTCGTCAAGAGATTGGCAAGGGTTTGTAATTTCTTTACATTGGAATACTAAAAACTGTAACTGATCGCTCTATCATGGACATAGCTCATCTTGAGTAAATCATGTCAAAACAAATTGTTATGGTCATTGTGTATTCAATTTCTCTTTCGTTTTTCTTTTGTTATCTTCATTTTGCTGTGTTGTTGCTTCTTAAAAGAACACTACCGGCTTGAATGATTCTTCCAATCAATATAGTCTTTCATTGATCTAATTCTGACCCTTGGTCTTGGACGAACTTGCGGAGGCAATGAGGCTCCCAGAAGACTTGGCGGCCAATATACATGACTGAACAAACATTGGAGGAGCTTGAGTATGTGTATGCTCCATCAGTTGTCCGAACAAAATCGTTTTCACTATGGGGCAAGACCAATTTGAGCTGTGTTAATACACTGGCTGCTATTATTGTGATTATACTTAGATGGTCATGGTTAACTGCACATTTTGTTGAAAACATACAATCACATGGGATTATGGGTTTGGCTTTGCTTTCCTGAATATGATGTTATTTCGAAGTCCCTCCTAACTATAAAATCGACAAATAACAACAACAACAACAACAACAAAGTCTTATCCCAACTAAATGGGGTCAGTTACATGGATTCTTGTCTGCCAATCAGCTCTGTTCAATGTCATACTTGAAGCAAGGCTTAAGTTATGCATGTTTTTCTTCACCACGTCTCCTAGGGTTATCTTAGGTCTGCCCCAAATTCTTTTAGATCCTTCAATCCGAATCAAATCACTTTGCACAGGAATATCTAACGGTTTCTGTTGAACATGGCCATACAATCTTAAATGACTCTCTAATAGTTTATCATGTATTGGCATTATTCCTAAATCAGTTTTAATACGATCATTCCTTACCTTATCCTTCTTAGTTTTACCAAACATCCATCTCAACATCTTCATCTCAACTATATTAAGTTTATTTATAAAATCTTTTTTAACTGCCCAACATTCTGCACCATACATCATAACCGGTCGAATGACTATTCTATAAAATTTTTCTTTAAGTTTTAAAGGAATACGTTGATCATACAACATTCTAGGTACACCTCTCCACTTCATACATCCTATTTTAATCCTCTGTGAAACATCATCCTCTATATCACTTTATTTGTTTATGATTGATCCTAAATACCTAAAATGGTCATTTTGTTGTATTTCCCTTTCATGAATGTTCACCCGTGATGCAAAATTGCTTATCATTGAAAAAGACCCTCTTTGTGAAACAAATGGGATGGACCTGTCAGGTTGTTTCGTTTCTATTCTAGTCAACCTAAACAAACTTCACCTCTCTCTGTAGAAAACAGTGTTTATGCTAGTTGAATTAGAGGGTTGAAACTAGGGGTGTAACCAGGCCAGGCTGGGCTCAGTATTTTAAAATCAAGTCCAACCCTGGTTCTCCTTAATTCAGCCCATGGTCTGGCCCAGCCCATCCAAGTCCAGGTTGGGTTCGGATATCTCAGCCTGGGACCAGATTTATTGGGTTAATTTCAACCCAACCCGGCTCTAATTGACCTAATTGGGTGGGCTTGACCGAGTTAGCTCTGGTTGACCCTGGCTCAACCTAGCCTAGCATACGGTATCATATAATTGTGTCAAAAAAAAAAAAAAAAAAAAAAAAAAATATATATATATATATATGGCCTGGGGGGGGGGGGGGGCCCGGGGGGGTAGCTGGGAAGCACTCAGTCCCGGGGGGGTTTGGACAAAACTTAGTTGCAAAGGTCATTTATCCACGTTGGTTGCAAAAAGGTAGAACAATCATTTGGGAGCTGCTTTCTTTTACTTGATATTATTTTATTTATGAGTCCATGGCTTGGTAATGTGGTCGAGGCTGAAATTTTGAGGATAAATAGAACCCAAAGGTCTTCTACTCAAATGTTAAAGATCTAGCCTGAATAATACGGGGGATGGTTTTCATACACGGACATGGTCCATCGTCTACTAGTCTACCATTTTATTTATGAATGGCCTAATTATCTATGGCTTGCTACTGTGAATAAGATTGAAATTTTGGGGAGAGATATACTCAAATGTTAAGTTGTAGCTCAAATGGCTGAACCAATTCCGGGCAATTTTCTAAGGTTTAGACGATTTTGGCTGCTTTCTGACTGTTTCAGGTAGAACAAAATGGGAAAGGGCACAGGCCGATCCCATTGCAAATTCTGCTTACTTGAGTATTTTTACTGCCTCCAAAAGCTTTATTGGCTTTTTATTACTATAGCCTCTAAAAGTAAAATTTCTTGTAGAAGTGTATTGACATCTCCCACGTCAAGCCAATAGGTGCATGAGAGGAAATGCCTCACGATTCTTATATAAGGGTCCATAAATTCTGGGAAAAGCGAGATTAACTGAGTGTCTTAGCAAAGAGAGAGAGAGAGAGAGAGAGAGAGAGAGAGAGAGGTATTAAGGGTGTCAATTATGAATCAAAATTGAGGAATCAAAGTAAAACTGAGCCAAACCGAACCAATATTTATAGGTTTGATTGTTGTTTAGAAATTTTAAAAATGATGATTAATCGATAAAAACAGATTAAATAAAACCGAAAGGGAAATCGAGTAAAATTGGTTGGAAAAACGAATAAAATCAGTTAACTGCCTAACTAAATGTATAATATTTCATATGTACGATACACTTTCAAATGTATAATATTTAATAGGGTTCTAGAGTTTTGTTGTTGAACTATTATGATCATGGAAACTTTACTCCTTCCACAACAAACCATGTAAGAACTATTTATACACCGATTATTTGAAATGGTAAGAAATCGATAAACTGGTTCGGTTATGGTTTCTATTAATGATAACCTCAAATTGTGAAGAATGAGATGGAGATTGGGTTGTATGATTTGTAACCTCGAAGAGAAAAGAGTTCACCTGTATATGTATCTTCCATGGAATTTCATCGCCGTTGATATCTAATAAATCCCACATCCCATGCATAGAGGGAGAAAAAAATATCCTCTCCTTATCCAATCCCTCCAACCGTGCTAGAATTTATTGGTGGTAAATACCAATGTATTATTATGATTATGCACGTTGAATAATTTCAACCACTAGTGAATCAAGGTTGAAGAGACTCGAACAACAGAAGAATATTCATGAAGTTTTGTGATTATATATTTGTTTATTTTTTCCCAATCATGTATCAAGAAATTCAGATCACATGCACGTAGTACTCTTTTCTTTTTTTGGGGGGGGGGGGTATTCTCTCCAATTGCTGGATCCTTCAATCGAGGATCCAACGGTCTCTCTTTAATTTGGTGCGCCTATCAATACATGGATAGGTACGTCTAGTTAAGAGAGATCACTGGATCCTTGATTGGAGGATCCAGCAATTGAAGACGATAATAACCCGAGGGGAGGGACCTTCATATCATTTCTGACCATGGCTGCGATTGACCATTTCTGACCATGGCTGCGATTGACCATTGCTTGAACTTTCTTCATATCCATTTCTGACCATGGCTGCGATTGACCATTGCTTGAACCATTGCTTGAACTTTCTATAAATCTTTTTCTTTTTCTTGAAGTGGAGGTTTATGAGAACCGTATCCATCATTGATCATTAAACTTTCTATAAGTCTTTTTCTTTTTCTTGAAGTGGAGGTTTATCAGAACCGTATCCATCATTGATCATTAGAAAAATGAACAAATACTACGTCACCAATTACGACACCTAAAACTCTTTCCCTTTATAAATTACTATGAGATAGATTCTGGATTTTATGGATTCTGGTTTCCAAGGAGTCATTTTAGAATAGAAACTAATTTGATAAGCTTGGTTGGATTCAAATTCTCACAGAAAATCGGATTTAAAATGGTTTCAGAATCCAAAATTTTGGAGTAACTACTATTTGCTCCAACATGTTGGAGCAAATTTTTGGGAAAAGAAAGAGTGTGGAACAAATTTTTGGGAAAAGAAAAAGAATCGTCTCTCACTTGATCACCACCACCACCCCCACAACCACCACCACCACCACCGCCACCTCCACCTCCACCGCTCTCACTTGACCACCACCACCACCACCATCACCACCATTGCCACCGCCACTGCCACCGCCACCACCACCCATCACCCACCACCCACCACTGCCACTGCCCACCAGCCCCACTGCCTCAGCCATCGCCACAGCGGCTACCACTGCCACCTACCCCCCCCCCCCACCATCACCACCACCACCACCACCACCACCACCACCACCACCTCCGCCACAACCACCACCACCACCCACTACTACCACCATTACTTTTCTAGACTTCGTTTGGGAGATAGTGTTTATCAAACATCTTTTTGTTCCAAAGATACTCTGGAGTCTATTCTAGAAATGTGTTATCAAATATGTTTTTACTCCCAAATAATCTTGAAGTAGAATCCAAATTATGAATCGAAATCCAGAATCCAGAGCAGAAATTTTATTAAAAAGGCCCTTAGAGTGTCTAAGCACAGAGGGGTGTACTAAGGGTGTCAATTATGAACCAGAATTGAGAAATTGAAGCAAAACTGAGCTGATCGAACCAAAATTTATCAATTCGGTTGTGGTCAATTTAGAACTTTTAAAACGTTGATTAATCGATAAAAACCAATTAAATAAAACAGAAACGAAACCAGGTAAAATTGGTTAGAAAATCAAATAAAATCAATTAATTGCCAAATTAAATGTATAATATTTCATATGTAGTATACACTTTTAAAATGTTATGCTCTTGATAAAATGTGATGCCCATGTGATATGATATTTTTAGTTTATTATTTAATATTTAGATTTTTGTTGTTGAACCATCATGATCATGGAACTTTTACTCCTTCCTAATAAACCGTGTAAGAAACCATTTATGCACCAATTAATTGAAACGATAAGAAATCGATAAACCAGTTCGGTTATAGTTTCCATTAATAATAACCTCAAGTTCGAAAGAACGAGAAGGAGATTGGGTTGTATGATTTGTAACCTCCAAGATAAAAGAATTCACTTGTACATGTATCTTCCACAAAATTCCATCATCATTCATAATATCTAATAGATCCTACAATCTATTCATGATTCAAACGTGATCCAATGATTGAAGGTATCCTGCTGAAGATACCATTGTATTGATATGAACATTCAATAATTTCAACCAGTAGTGAATCACGGCGGCTGAAAAAACTGTAACAACACGAGACTATCCATGACTTTTTGTGATGGTCCTCTGTTTTTTCTTGGGGAAGAGGTCATCAGAGACATACCCATCGTTGACCATGGCGGCAATTGATGACTGCTTTTTAAAACGCCAAAGCCGTTGTTAATTACCTTGTCACCATTTACCATTGCTTGAACTTTCTATAAATCTTTTTCTTTTCCTTGGAGTGGAGGTTTATCAGAACCATAACCATCATTGATCATTAGAAACTGAATAAAATACTACGTCACCGATTACGACACCTTAAACTCTTTCCCTCTATAAATTACTACTGAGATATGCAGCTAAACCACCTCACCTCTCTCTGCTTCTGTCTTTCTCACCCTAACACAAACAGAAACTGATAATCTTTACTCTCTTTCTACGTCTCTATTATTTCTCCCTTCTATCCATCTGATTGTAAAATGTCCAACAGTCAAGCAGATCAAAAGGACACACAGAAGGCCTTTGGTTGGGCAGCAAGAGACCCCTCTGGAATTCTCTCCCCATTTCTTTTCACTAGGAGGTAATATATATATGTATATATATATATATATACCCTCACAGCAGTTTGATTCAAAGACAAGTTATAGGTACCTTTTTATTGATCCAAAACCAGATTATGATTTGTGTGTTTTTGGTGCATGCTTCTTTACAGGGCCAATGGAGATGATGATATTACCATGAAGATACTCTACTGTGGAATCTGCCATTCAGACCTTCATGTTACAAGGAATGATTTTGGATCTAATATTTACCCTGTGGTTCCTGGGTATGTATACCTTACATCGTCCACCTTCTATCCATTGATCTGTTGTAAAGAGTTTAACCATAAATAATTTATTGTTCATCTTCTCAGTCGATTTGACATGTATTATTATTATGATCCCACATCGGGATCCCACATAGATCAAGTGCGTTTCTTAAGCTTGAGCCTCTCCCACCCAATAAGTCAGTCTTTTAGGTGGGGCTCTTCTTTGGTGCTTTCGTTGAGAAGCTGACGCCGTAGAAGGGGCGACCTAGAAAAGGAATGACTTAGGAAAATGTTATCTGGTGAATCAGAGTGAAATTCGTTCAAATGGGCAATCTAGAGTGGGCCAACGTGGGTGTTGCCTTTTAAATTAAAGGGATGGCAATGTTATAATCCCACGTCGGGATCCCACATGGACCAAGTGTGGTTCTTAAACCTAGGCGTCTCCCACCTAATAGCTTGAACTTTTGGGTTATGCTCTCTTTTGGGCTTGAGTTGCAACAATTACATATGTATTTTTAATGAGTGTAATTTCTCGTACACATTTGTATTTTTAATGATTGTAATTTTTGTCATTTCATATGAACCCTTGACAATGAGATACCTTATAAATTCATTGAACACAGGCACGAAATTGTGGGGGTAGTGACCCAAGTTGGGCGCAACATAGAGAAATTCAAGATAGGAGATAAAGTAGGTGTGGGATGCGTGATTGGTTCTTGCCGTTTTTGTGAAAACTGTCAGCAGGACATGGAGAGCTATTGCCCCAAAGTGGATTTTACCTACACTTTCATTGATGATGGTACCGGAAAGAAAACCTACGGTGGATATTCCGATATCCTAGTTGTTAATGAGCACTTTGTTATTCGCTTCCCTGAAAACTTGCCATTAGATGCCGCCGCACCATTACTATGTGCCGGAAGTACTGTGTATAGCCCCATGAAATACTATGGACTCAGTCAGTCAGGAAAGCATTTGGGAGTGGTCGGGCTCGGTGGACTTGGTCATGTGGCAGTGAAGTTTGCTAAGGCTTTTGGTATGAAGGTGACTGTGATCAGTACCTCACCAAGCAAGAAGAAGGAAGCCGTTGAACGACTTGGGGCGGATTCATTTTTGATCAGCAAAGACACTGACCAAATGAAGGTGAGCTTAAATATCTTTTTAAGGTATTGACGGTAAAGTTTCTAATCTAAAAGATCGAACTGTTAGGTGGAGCACTCCCAAATGTATAAAGGGATTGTAGACTATTTACTAACCCTATATTCACATATGACATGATATGAAATCTTATATATAGAGGCTGGCAACTTGTAGAGCTCTTGTGCCAGATTAATAGTTTTGGCATTAGATCATAAGATTTTTCTATGGATACAGTATCTTACCGAATGTATGATCTTTGAATCTTAATTACATATTTGAACTGATGTAGGCTGAGATCAGCACAATGGATGGCATTATTGATACAGTTTCTGCACCTCACCCTATTGCACCACTGATTGATCTATTGAAGCCTCATGGGAAGCTAGTGGTGGTGGGTCTGCCTGAAAAGACAGTGGAGCTGCCAATCTTTCCATTACTTTTGGGTGAGTAAAGAAGAAATTTCTCAAAGCTTAAGCTATCACTATGATACAATATAATGAAAAGAAGATCTACAAATAGCAAAAATTAATGAAATATATTTAAGAGGTTTTTTTATTCATACTTCTTAAGGTGTTAAATAATTCGGAATCTTATTTTTTTTTTTACTCTCTTAATATAATAGATTTGTTTTTTAGTAAAGGTAATTCTTATCTTATCATATATCTATTCGAAAAAACATGCAAGACAATGATAACTCTTGATAATGACATATGACAAATCACTTTTTTTTTTAAATTTATGAAAAATCCATTTTACCCTTGATTTAAAAACTTTTTGAGAATAAAATACAAAATAATTAAAAGAAATGTTATGTTCTAAAGACTTAGATAGAGATGTTATTCAGACAATCCATTTCTAGATGGAGATAAAAATACAGCCAAAGGTCATGCATGATGAGATGAAGTAATTTAGGTAGATAGCTAGAATCGGTCTTGGCTTAAAAGGTTGGAAGCCAATAAATCGTGTCTAACTCTTAATCTCATTTTAATTTTGAATTACAGGGAGAAAACTGATTGGTGGAAGCGCAGTAGCTGGGATAAAAGAAACACAGGAAATGATAGATTTTGCAGGGAAGCACAACATAGTGGCAGATATCGAAGTTATATCGATGGAGTATGTGAACACAGCTATGGACAGACTTGCTAGAGGAGACATTAGATATCGATTTGTCATTGATATAGCTAACACCTTGAATGCTTAGCTATAAGCTATTTTTCATCAAAGTTGACATTTACTTATTTTTTGTGTTTTTTTCCCCTTTTATTTGAGGTGTGATGAGTGAGGGGAGGAAATAATAATTGTATGGAAATGATTTTTTGTTATGTGGTAAGGTTCATATGAATTGGAGCTCTTTCAGTCATGTAGTAGTTCATATTGCTAATACATGGCTATCTATTTTGATGTTTTGAGGTGAGATGGGATTCCAAACTTTTACCATTGTCTTGTCTCCTTTTTTGGGGTGAAAATTATTTTCTTAATTTCATGGGAACTAGTTGTTAAGTTTCCAACTCAAAAGTTTGAACTAGTAAGTGGAGGGACTCTCCATATATAAGACCACATGATTCCAATCTCATTAGCAATGTGGGACTATTCTCGATACTCCCCCTCACATGTAACCCCATCGTTAGGTAGTGTATATGTGGTAGTATATAGGCGGCAATACAGGACACTTTTCAGGTGAGTGGTCCCTCTTTGGGTGACTGATCCCTCTTTGGGTGACATATAGTCCCTCTTTTGGGTGATCGTCCCTCTTTGGGTGACTGATCCTTCTTTAGGTGACATATAGTCCCTCTTTTTGGGTGATCGTCCCTCTTTGGGTGACTGATCCCTCTTTGAGTGACATATAGTCCCTCCCTATTCTGTGCAATTGGTGTCCCTCTTTTGGTGATTTGGCCTCTATTTATTTTTATTTTTTTTGTTAGGGTTATTATGAGAGGGAACCTAGAGCTCTGATACCATGTCAAGTTTCAAACTCAAAGTTCGAACTAGTAAGTGGAGGGACTCTCCATATATAAAACCACAGGATTCCAATCTCATTAGCAATGTGAGACTATTCCCAATACTAGTTAGGTATATTTTATTTATTTATTTATTTATTATTTTTTTGGGTAAAAGAACTTGCTAGGTTTCACCATCGATAAATTTTATATGTAGGCAAAAAAAATTACGTGAATAGAAGATGATGTCGACGACATGCCAAATTGCCAATGTCATAACTGAGTTTAAAAAGAAAAATACAAGACTTACGACAGAAATGGAATCCAAATTAAACTCTTCCTGATATAGTGACATAGCTACTCAACCCTTGACTACACTAATCTATAAGATCAACATGATGACATATGTACAATGGCAATTAGTTGGAGCTTCTATGATTTTGTTAATGGTAATCACTCTGCTCTAGTATTTTACGATTTAGTAGGATATAGAGTTCTTTTGTGGCAACTATGACATATATTATTTGGTCTCCATAGAAAACTATTTTATAATAATTAGAAACTTGCATGTCTTTAAATTCGATGATATAATCCATTGATTAAGAACAACTTAATTTCTCCTTATTAGCACACGCTCGCTTGGTCAGGTGATAGCGCTCTGTCTTGTCGAAGCAAAGTTGAGGGGAGGTCCTCCTCTCCCACATCTTTCCCTACCCCACCTTTGGGTGTACTTTCAACCAAAAAAAGAAAAGAAAAAAAGCCAACACTCCTTAATTATTGGGTGTATAATATCTCTTACATATCAAATATTCTACTTTAATTTAGGTAATATTTGGATGGAATTGTAAATGGCACTTCTATTGATCTCTAAAAGTCATCACCCCATGCGCTGCTGATCCAATTTGTTGAGAGGATTAAAAACTCATTCTCACCGCTCCACATTGGTAAGTTTACTGAAGCATCCGAGCTTCATTGTGCCACATTGACAGATGACAGGGCTAATCTAATTGTTGGATAGAGAGGACATGTCTACGATTAGCAATATGTCAAATCTTAGACTCAAAATTCAATTGGATGCCCCCTCCATGAATCCACATGTTTATCCATGCATGCTTACCCTACTCTAACTACTGCAGTGCAATTTCCCGTTGTCCCTCATTATTTCAAAACTCTATTTTGCCACTTATCAAATTCCGTTTGAACTAAAATTGATATGTGAAATGACCAACCTCCCAACCTCTCCTCATTTCATTGCCTAATGTGAGAGATGCAGGTACCCTTAAAGTTTATACGTGTAAAGAACAACAATTTAAGATGATCACTTTTGACCATCTGATCATATATCCAGGGAGAGTTCTGTAATCCACCAACACCACGTTTCGACGCGCATAGAATAAGAACTTTTATTGTTTGGAAGAAGAAAATAATAGTAAAAACATATCTCTCAGAGGGCAAATGGTAAACCACAAACTTTTCCCTGAACTTTTTAAAACCCATTTGAATGTTTCTTAACTATCCTCCTAATGAATGAGTAGAAAGCAAACATTTGGAATCACTAGTACAAGCTCTGGATTGAAGACTCTAAGGCTCTCTAGTAAACGCTCTTTGGTATGTTTTCAGTCATTGAGCATGCCAAACTGACCAAAAGATCAAGTAGTGTATCATGGGAATGGAAGAAAGTATAAGAGCTTTGCTAACCTCACAGAATATGTGACACAGGTCACTCACAATCCAATTATGTCTTCCTAAACATCTAGAAATACCTATCCTGGATGATTGACTGAATTCCGGACTATGCTCACCAGACAGCCAGGGTTATTCTATGTGGGTGGCACTATGAATTGCCTGAACAATATCTTAATAAACCTCCTCATTGGGAAAGCATAGTTACGAAAGCAAAAACCAACATAGTACGACCATAAATAGAGAAAAAAAATCTTCATTGGATAAATAACCCAAAGGAACTTTTTAATACAATGTTGGGGGATGAGGCTCTCACAATTCATACCAAAATTGGGTGGGGTATAAACATGAATGATAAGCCTGTTTTGTGGGAATTTAAATCATCTCCTCTCAGGGGTTCAGGAAGAGACTCGGCTCCCACCAATCGATGCCCGACATGTGGGCATCGGCTAGATCTGAGCCCTCCATCCAAGCAGGTGCATAAGCCGACACCCCTTGTTGGTTCACCTTACCGGCTCAGATGGAGCGCTCGGATCAAGCGGACGCCCACGTGTTGGGCATCAACTGGTGGGAGCTGATACCTGAAAAAGATGATTGGCATCGTGGAAATATTTTCCATACAAGGCTAAGATGCAACAGTTCCCTATGCATCATGATTATTGACGGCGGCAGTTGCACCGATGCAATCTCTGAAGATATGGTTAATAAATTGGGTTTGAAGACAGAGCCCCCATCCACATCCCTACAAGGTTGGTGGATAAATAACAATAATCTTAAGGTTCATGAGCGGTGCTTGGTCACGTATTCCATCAGCAGGTTGGTCAACACTGTTCAATGTGATGTGTTACCTCTCAAGATCTGTCACCTTCTCCTTGGCCGTCCTTGGTTGTTTGATAAGAAAACTCAACATGATGGTTACGAGAATACCTACACTTTCAAGTTCGGTGGGCTTGATATGCAACGTTTTCCAGTGAAAAACCTTCCTGCTATCAAGATTAAGAAGAATGCTAACTCGCATCTCCTCCAGCGCATTCCATCTAATGGTTTTCTTGATCCTTATCTAGACTCGACAGAGTCGAGTTCTTTTGAGAAGTAGAGAGTTGATGTAGTAGCAATATCATGGATGGATCGACACGAGCAGATTTGGCTACCCAAGCCAAACCTGAACCGACTCAAACTCAAACCAACCTTTTGGTCTGGAAAGGGTTGGTAGGAAATTAATTTAGATTAAGAAATTTCAGTATTACGTTTCCTTATTTATTATTTTTGTTTTAGGTAGGATTTATTCCATAGAGTTTAGAAAAGTTTTATCCTTAAATAGACCTTGTAATCAGCCTTTTAATTTCAGAATTGAAGAATGGAATATAATGAGGATTTGTTATTGAGTTGGTGCCTACTGCAGAAATTTGAAGCTCTCTCTCTCTCTCTCTCTCTTGTCTCAGTGATCAGAATCGACCACTCCCCCTAGTCTGATTATTCCCTTCCTTTTTCTTCCTCTTCCTTCCTCTTCCTTCCTCTTTCCCTCTTCTTCTTCCTTTCCTTTATTTTCCTGTTCTGGTGGTAAACCCAGCCCCTATAAATTCCATTGATCTCCTTCGTTTCCTTTCCGTTTCCCCTACAACCTGGAGTGTGAATTCCTCTCCCCAAAATGACTCAAACCCTTGAGCTTCATAACCCGAAATCCCTTCGGTCATTGAGAATAAAGCCTGCAACTATACCTATTCTTCTTTTACCGCCAGATTGAGTGTCAGCCCTTCAAAGCTCCTAATTTAATTGCTATTTGGAATCAATATTGGTAGAAATCAGTAGACCAGAGGCTCGTGGTTCTTCATATGAAGTTTCGGATTGATCGAGGCTGTATTGAAGGATATACTTCTCCTTTTCTTAAATCTGGTTTCTGCCAGATTTTTCTATTTGTGAACTGGTCTTCAACAAAATGGAGAAGAAAACCTTTCTTTTGGTTTTCCAAGTTTGCCCCTCCTTTAATAAAGTAATCTTGTTTGTCCTTATATGGGTGAACTACCAGAATTACCCTCAACTCTTTTGCCTTAATTTCAATTTCATTCCTAAGGCTTTGTTTGGTTCTTTAGAATTATTTCAGATTTTTGATTAATTATGAAATTGCTATTACTGGTTGAGTTTTGAGTTTTTTTACAATTCTGTTACTATTTATTCAGTCAAGCTTGCATATTATCTGGGTGGGTCCACAACGGATCTAATTAGGGTTTTCTCAACCCGGATCTAATTAGGGTTTTCTCTAGGTTTGCATTGGAGGTGCAGAGGTAAGAGGCTCGGGTTCCAGGTGCAATTGAAGTTGCAGATGACTAGGAAGAGGAGTCGAATATCTAGGTTTGCATTGGAGGTGCAGAGGTGAGAGACTTAGGTTTCAGGTGTAACTAGAGTTGTGGGAGGATTGTGAGTGACAGTGTTCTTTCCAGTGATGTTGCAGTAGTGGGAGAGATGGAGTCACTTCACATCGTACAGCGATGAGCTATGCTGGATACCCGGACGGGGTGTAGGCTATGCTGGTTTGGATGTAGCGGGTTTGGCAGAGATGGGTTTACAGAATCAACATCAACATGTTTTCTTTAAGGTGATTTGCAGAATCCAAACCAGGTGGAGATTTGTTGGGTTTGATGTCTTGTATTCTATGGGATCCATACAATTGTAAGGGTAGTATTTGTATTAGGGTTTGGGTTTATTACATTTACGGAGTAAAACCTGTAATTGTGGGGATTAGAGTTTCTAGGTTTGCCTATATATAGTTTCTGTGTGGAAAAACCTAGGTAAGGCTAGAAGACTGACAGATGAGATAAACCTGTCAGGTAGAGAATTTTGTAGACTGTTCTTGGAATTGAAGGAAGTCGATATTTTCTCTGGGGGACATAGGCATCCCACGACGAGGTGTTGAACCATGTAAATCTTCTTGTTTGCGTTCTCTCAATCCTAACACTCCCGAATCCCTAGGAGGAGACGATTTGGATCCATTTTGAGAGGGGGAAGATAAGAATAGGAATGTTCTTTAAGTCAAAAGGGCACGTAGAATATAAGCTACCAAGGACAGATTGCGTGAAGAATAAGGAAATCAAGGGTACCTGGAAAGTACCCTCAATTCACAGTATGCCTAACATTTACTGCTTAAGACGTGCAGGGGGTGAAGCACCTCGATGGGGTACTTCTACTGATTCATTGAAATGAGGGATGCAAACTGCCAAAGAAAAATTAGAGGGAAAAAAAAAGATAATTTTTTACCTGGAAGGAACACTCAATAGACAGCATAACAAAGGTTCAGTGCTACAAGGGGGTGCAATCCGTTCATTAGGTACTTTCCACAAGATCATCAGACCAAAATAACACTAACCATAAATGGGTTTGGCTTTGCTTTCCTGAATATATATGATGTTATTTCGATGACCCATAACCATAAAACCCATGATGCAAACTTGCCAATCATTCAAAAGATCCTTCTAAGATTAGGCCATTCATCTCTGTGAAACAAATGGGATGGGCGTGGGTGTAACGTAAGCTCACATTGTAGCCTGAATAATACTGGGGATGGTTTTCATACATGGACATGGTCCATCGTCTAGCCTATTATTTTACTTATGAATGGCCTAGTTATCTATGGCTTGGTAATGTGAATGAGGTCGAAATTTTGTCGACTGATAGAACCCAAGGTTTTGTACTCAAATATTAAGTTGTAACTCGAATAAGTGGGCCAATTCCGAGCAATTTTCTAAGGTTCGGACGATTTTGGCTGCTTTCTGACTGATTTCAGCTAGATCAAAATCGGAACGGGCACAGGTCGATCCCATTGCAAATTCTGCTTACATGAGTATTTTTACTGCCTCCAAAAGTTTTATCAGCTTTTTATGATTTTTAGAGGCGATTTACTATAGCCTCTAAAAGTAAAATTTCCTGTAGAAGTGTATTGACATCTCTCACGTCAAACCAATAGGTGCACGAAAATGAATGCCTTACAATTCATATATACGGGTCCATAAATTCTAGGAAAAGCAAATTTATCAATGCCTTAGCAAAGAGAGAGAGAGAGGGTGTCTATTTTGATCCGAAATTGAGAAATCGAATGAAACCAAAATTTATCGGTTCGATTGTGGTTTAGAACTATTAAAATTTATCAGTTAGGTTGTGGTTTAGAAGTGTTAAAATGTTGATTAATCGATAAAAACTGATTAAATAAAACCGAAAAGAAATCGAGTAAAATTGGTTAGAAAATCAAATAAAATCGTTTAACTGCATAACTAAATGTATAATATTTCATATGTAGCATATACCTTTATTATGTTATGCTTTCGATAAAATGTCATGCTCATGTGATATGATATTTTTAATTTATTATTTAATATTTAGAGTTTTGTTGTTAAACTATTATGATCATGGAGACTTTACTTCTTCCCAATAAACCATATAAGAAACCATTTATGCACCGATTAGTTAAAACGGTAAGAAATTGATAAACTGGTTTGGTTATGGTTTCTATTAATAATAACCTCAAATTGTGAAGGTATAGAAATCCTCTCCCGCCTGAGTTTGGGTAAGAGAGTTGACGGCCCGGATGGATGACTGTCACCTGGCTCTCGGGTGAATCCAAGCCAACACCCAAGCCAACAAGCTGAGCCGACAGGGGTGTCGGCTCGAATGAAGGGCTCGGATTCACCCGATAGTCAGGTGGCGGCCATCCATTCGGATTGCCAACTCTCCTGCACAAACTCAGGCGGGAGAGGATGTGGATCCATTGTGAAGAATGAAATGGATATTGGATTATATGATTTGTAACTTTTAAGAGAAAAGAGTTCACCTGTACATGTATTTTCCACGAGATTCCATCACCCAATATCTAATGGATCCCACATTTATTCCTGGAAGATTAGGAAAAAAATCCTCTCTTGTTATGTAATCTCTTCAATCTTCAATAACGATCCAATGGATAAAGTTCACTTACTGAAGATACCAATCGTATTGATATGAACATTCAATAATTTTAACCAGTTGTGAATCAGGCGGCTGAAAAAACTCTAACAACCGGGGACTATCCATGACTTTTTGTGATGGTTCTCTTTATTTTTTTAATTTTTTGTCACCTCGATCGTACATTGCATGTACTGCTTTTTTCTTGGGGAAGAGGTCTCCAGTGTCATATCCATTGTTGACCATGGCGGCAATTGCTTGAACTTTCTATAAATTTTTTTCTTTTTCTTGGAGTGGAGGTTTATCAGAACCATATTCATCATTTATCTTTACAAAATGAATAAAATACTACGTCACCAATTACGACACCTTAAACTCTTTCCCTCCATAAATTACTACGAGATATGCAGCTAAGCCACCTCACCTCTCTCTGCTTCTGTCTTTCGCTCACTCCAACACAAACAGGAACTCATCTTTACTCTCTTTCTACTTCTCTATTGTTTCTCCCTTCTATCTGTCTGATTGTAAAATGTCGAACAGTCAGGCAGATCAAAAGGACACACAGAAGGCCTTTGGATGGGCAGCAAGAGACTCCTCTGGAATTCTCTCCCCATTTCATTTCACTAGGAGGTAATATATTATATATATATATATACCCTCACAGCAGTTTGATTCAAAGACTAAGTTATAGGTACTTTTCTATTGATCCAAATCCAGATTGTGATTAGTGTGTTTTTGGGGCATGTTTCTTTACAGGGCCAATGGAGATGATGATATTACCATGAAGATACTTTACTGTGGAATCTGCCATTCAGACCTTCACACTACAAGGAATGATTTTGGATCTGATGTTTACCCTGTGGTTCCTGGGTATGTATACCTCTCATCGTCCACCTTCTATCCATTGATTTGTTGTAAAGAGTTTCAATCATAGATAATCTATTGTTCATCTTATCAAATGATTTGATATGTATTACTGTTATGATCCCACAATGGGATCTCACATGGACCAAGTGTGGTTTTTAATCCTGGGGCTCTCCCACCTAATAGGTCGGTCTTTTGGGTTTGACTCTCCTTTGGTGCTTTGGTTGAGAGACCGACGTCGTGGAAGGACCTAGAAAATGAACGATCTGGAAAAGGACTACCTGGTGAGTCAGAGTGAAAACCGTCTAGAGTGGGTTGACGTGGGCATCAGCATTTAAATTAAAGGGATGACACTGTTATGATCCCACGTCGGGATCCCATGTGGACCAAGTGTGGTTCTTAAGCAGGGTGCTCTCCCACCTAATAGACCGGTCTTTTGGGTTGGGCTCTCTTTTGGACTTGAATTGTAACAATTACACATGTATTTTTAATGAGTGTAATTTCTTATTTGATATGTATTACACATTTGAATTTTTAATGAGTGTAATTTTTGTCATTTCATATGAACCCATGACAATGACATACCTTATAAATTCATTGAGCGCAGGCATGAGATTGTGGGGGTAGTGACCCAAGTTGGGCGCAACGTAGAGAAATTCAAGATAAGAGATAAAGTGGGTGTGGGATGCTTGGTTGGTTCTTGTCGTTCTTGTGAAAACTGTCAGCAAGACTTGGAGACCTATTGCCCCAAAGTGGATTTTACATACACTTTCATTGATGATGGTACCGGAAAGAAACTACGGTGGATATTCCGATATCCTAGTTGTTAATGAGCACTTTGTTATTCGCTTCCCTGAAAACTTGCCATTAGATGCCGCCGCACCGTTACTTTGTGCCGGAAGTACTGTGTACAGTCCCATGAAATACTATGGACTCAATCATCAGGAAAGCATTTGGGAGTGGTTGGGCTTGGTGGACTTGGTCATGTTGCAGTGAAGTTTGCTAAGGCTTTTGGTATGAAGGTGACTGTGATCAGTACATCACCTAGCAAGAAGAAGGAAGCCATTGAACGACTTGGGGCTGATTCATTTTTGATCAGCAAGGACTCTGACCAAATGAAGGTGAGTTTAAACGTCATTTTTAAGGTTTAAGGTATTGACTGTAAAGCTTTCAATCTAAAAACTCTAACTAGTAAGTGAAGGGATTCCCAAATATATAAGGGAGTTGTAGACTATTTACAGTCGGTGTGAGAGTAAACTCCCAACCTTGAGACATATATATATATATATATATATATATATATATATATGTGGGGTGGCAACTTGTAGAGCTCTTGTGTCAAATTAATAGTTTTGGCATTAGATCATAAGATTTCTCTATGGGCAAGCATACGGTATCTTCCCGAATGTATGATTTTTGAATCTTAATTACATGTTTGAACTGATGTAGGCTGAGATCAGCACAATGGATGGCATTATTGATACGGTTTCTGCACCTCATCCTATTGCACCATTGATTGATCTATTGAAGCCTCATGGGAAGCTGGTGGTGGTGGGTGTGCCTGAAAAAACAGTGGAGCTGCCAATCTTTCCATTACTTATGGGTGAGTAAAGAAGAAATTTCTCAAAGCCTAAGCTCGATCACTATGATACAATATAATGAAAATAAGATCTAGTAATAACAAAAATTAATGAAATGTATGAGGTTTTTTTATTCATATTTCTTAAGGTATTGAATAATTAAAACCTTATTTTTTTTTATCCTCTTAATATAATAGATTTGTTTTTTTTTTAATAAAGGTGATTCTTATCGTATCATATATCGATTCGAAAAAAGGTGAAAGATAATGATAACTCCTGATAATGACATATGATAAATCACTTTCAAAAGTTTATGAATTACCTATTTTACCTTTGACTTAGAAACTTTTTAAGAATAAAAAACAAAATAATTAAAAGAAAATGTTACGTTTTAAAGATCTAGATAGAGATGTAATTCAGACAGTCCATTTCTAGATGGAGATAAAAATATAGCCGAAGATCATGCATGATGAGATGAAGTAATTTAGGTTAGATAGCTAGAATTGGTCTTGGCCTAAAAAATCCGAAGCCAATATATCGAGTCTAACTCTTAATTATTAAGTTATATTAATTCTCAAATGTTATTTTACTGTTTCAACCTTTGTTAGACTCAGGCTGTGTTTGGTATCAATTTTGTTTTTGATTTTTGCCTATTTATCAAAAAGTATTTTTGAAAACCATTTTTGATCAAAAATAAAAAGTTGTTTGGTAATTACTTAGCATAATAGATTCTAAAATGAAAAATAAGTTTGGTATTGTATATGCAGAATAATTTTTGTATACTTTTCTTCTTCCTCACATCTCCTTTCGTCTGCACCAATTTAGCTAATTAGAGCCAAGGAATAATTTTCTTCCAGCTTACAGGATCATAGACAAAGACTACTAAAGAGCTATAACCAATGAACGTATTAGCGAGAATTTTTGATAAATAACCTATGAATTCAAGCTTGCTTTTCACTGGTACTTCCTAATTTCAGCCATTATCAGACAGTTTCCACCGGAAAATCACTCCTTGTATTAATCCAAATCCTTAAACCTTCCTTTCATCTTCCGTATTGCAGTACAAGCACGATGAAGTGACTCCGAATCACTTTGTGTCAAACTTGTAAAAGTGTTGAATGACACGACTCAAAACACCAAAAGCTCCCTACTTATTGGAACTACGATAAACAACCTTTTGGACACACTGAATTCCAAGCTTTTCATCTATACCAGAACCGAAGAACTCAATTCAATCTTTAGTAAGCTGAGAAACATCCAATACAAAGTGTCCCCTTTATTCCATCAATTTCCTCAAATTTGTGAATTCTCACCAGAAGAAACCCACTTCATTCTCTCTCTTTTTTTTTTTCCGTTCTTTAAATTGATTCATCGACCAAAAAGGAGAAGCTTAACCATAAAACGACAAAGATCCTTTTCTTTTCTTAGAGTGGGGGTGGAAGGTGGAAGTTCAGTGGCCACCATTAAAGACAAACGAAAGTAAAAAAACCAAGGAGGAGGAAGATGAAGCGGAAAATGTAATGAGAAGAAGAGAAAAAAGAGGGAGGAGCAAGCGACATGACCTGGTGGAAGAATACGCAAAAACAGGTAGAGGCAGGAGGAGATTTTCCAGAATTCCAATTCAGTTTTTGGGGCTTCCGCAATCCGTAAAATTCAGGAGACCAACATAATCAGCGATCCCATGATCGTAACTAAATTTGCTAATCGATTGGGGAAGAAAGCGAACTTGATGCTGAAACGCAAAGCTTCCACTGATCCTCTAAATACAGTACCTGATAGATCCTCGATGTGATCTCAATGATTTCCTCAAACATAAATCAGAAGAGCTCTCTTAGTCGATTTTATCTACCAATGGATACCTAAAATCATCTTACGCTGTGCTTCTGAAACTACAATGAAAGGAAAGAAGACATGTTCAAAGATAGGGAGAAAGTGAGGGATCGTGATTTCAAGAAAGACCAGGAGAGTCGACGCTCGGAGAGGGAAGGGAAATGGGTTAAAAAGTCATTTTACATTTTTACCCTCGTTTTTAAAGTTTTAAAGGCATAACACCCACGTGCAACTTAAAGTTGCGCAAAACACAACTAAAAACTGATTTTTGCCAAAAATAAAAAAGAAGTCTCAACCTCTTTTTGAATTTGAACTTCTTTTTCTTTTTTGTTTTCATAAATAACACTTAATTATCATACCAAACATCTACAAAAACAAAAACGTGTCAGAAAAACAAAAACAAAAATGATACCAAACACAACCTGAGTTAGACCGACATCATATTTCTTGTATAAATACCTTTGTTCTGTACATAAAAACACAATGAATGAAGTTTCAGTTTCGATCTATTTTGTTCTTCTCTGTTCCAATCTGACATTAATCTCATTTTTCAATATTGAATTACAGGGAGAAAGCTGATTGGTGGAAGTGCAGTAGGTGGGATAAAAGAAACACAGGAAATGATAGATTTTGCAGGGAAACACAACATAGTGGCAGATATCGAAATTATATCGATGGAGTATGTGAACACAGCTATGGACC
Organism: Protea cynaroides; assembly: GCA_028583415.1. NCBI lineage: Eukaryota > Viridiplantae > Streptophyta > Magnoliopsida > Proteales > Proteaceae > Protea > Protea cynaroides. The sequence goes on along the minus strand of CM053265.1, from coordinate 78,322,307 downwards.
GACTTGCAAGAGGAGACATTAGATATCGATTTGTCATTGATATAGCTAACACCTTGAATGCTTAGCTATATAAGCTATTCTCCATCCAAGTTGACTTTTACTTTTTGTTTTTTGTGTGTTTTTTCTCCTTTTATTTGGGGAGTGAGTGTGGGGAGGAAACAATATTTGTATGAAAATGATTGTTTGTTATGTGGTAAGGTCTATATGAATTAGAGTTCTTTCAGTTATGTTATAGTTCATATTGCTAATAAATGGTTATCTATTTTGATGTTTTCAGTGCAAATTCTACTCGCTTAACTCCATTTAGTTAGGTGTTGAATGATTTAAATCACTAATGAATCATGGGTGAATAGACTCAAACAACAAGAGACTATCCATGACGTTTTGTGATGGTTCCAAAAGATCACGTACTACACAGATAGTTTGATAGACATCACATATCACTCACTGGTTTCTGACATCTTCAACTACCATCCGAAATTTTAAAACGTTTAACATAAAGACTCAATCTGTTACTATATTTTCGTTAGATGTTGATGTAAGCTCAAATTCATTTTTTGGTGAACAATAATGTTCTTACTGTACGGGTAAAAATGTACTAATTTTTAACCTTATCCCCCAAATCGTGAAATGAAACAAACAGTAAAAAAAAACCCAAGACTCTGTTGCACGCTTCACTAACAGCAAAAAATCAGAGGAACAGAATATAAGTAGAATATTCCATCCATCTCCATGACCTTTTCAGAACTAAAATTAAATGGATCCACATCCTCTCCTCCTTGAGATTCGGGAGGGGTGGCGCCTGAGATTCGGGAGGAGGGGTGACGACTCCAGTAGATGGTCGATATTTGGAGATCCCCTCCATCCAAGCCGACAAACTTAGCTGACAAAAGAGTGTCTGTTCGGATGGAGGGGTTGGATTCATTCGACCCAATCCGACCCAGGTGTCAACCATTCACTGGGGACAACAGTCTAGGCGTCACAATCATTCGTCTCAATCACACGGAGAATTAATACAAAAAACCTGCAACTTCGGCAGTGGGAAGAACCTACTCAGGGAAGACGTTAAACCATCGATATGTGAATTGGATCGAGAGAGGAATAGGCAGATCATCCTTTCCCGACCGCCCGATATCAATTTGCCATTGTCGGCAGAACGTAGCTCGCTACCCCAGCCGTGGAATCCTGACCCTTGTGACATTCTAGATGTTGGGCATGGGCCTCAGATCTACGAAACGGAGACCCTCCTCCATCTCCCCAAGGTTGGTCGGAAATGTGCTAAGCAGGTAGACAGCTTCTGGGGTGCCTGGTTTTTCTTCAATTCCTTGATTGAATTTGATTCATACGGAAATCGTCACGAAGGTGAAATTCCAAGTGAATTGGGGAGGTTGCAGAATTTACAGCAACTCGTTTGTTTGACAATAATTTGACTAAAGAGATGCCAGTGAGTTTTGGAGGTGGCGAGTGGTCGGCGACCAATCCATTCTGGAACCGGCAATGACTACTGGGAAAATTGTAGAAAAACCAGAAATAGAAGAAAAGGAAGAAGAATAGAATAAAATAGAAAAGGAAATCGAGGAGGGAAAAAAAACCTGGAATGAAAGAAATCAGAGGAAGAAGCCGCCTCTTAGAAGACATTAAACCTGCAACTTTGGCTAAGGTAACTGGACGAGAGAGAGAGAGACTATTCCACCTAAGGGGCTTTCGGTTTCCAGTGATGGAAAGAGGAAAGAGACGGGAGAACGATGAGGGCAAGGGGGGGGGGGGGGAATGGTATAGAAGGTCAAGTTGATAATTTTAATATTTTTTATTTTAAATTAAAAAAAGTACAAATGTTCATAAAAAAATTAAATTCTCTTCCTTTAGTTAATGGGATTCAAATCCTCTCCTTTAAGAGAATTTAGAGAAAGGGTGGGATCCCATATTATATGGATGATACTAGGGTTTGGATTCATCCGAATCCTCTATTCGAGTCGACAAGCTAAGCCGAGGAAAGGATGAATTCAAACCCCACGTATCATCTATCCATATGACCAATTAATGAGGTGCAGATAGATTATAAAAACCAATGGATGCTAAGTGATGGGATTCTATCTGTGTACTAAGTCATTTTTCTCCTTTTCTTTTTTCACCCCGTACAATTGCATGTACTGTTCTTTTCTTGGGGAGGAGGTCAGCGAATCCATTTTTTGACCAAACCCCACTATCACCATCCATATGACCAATTGTGAGGCGATGATTGATTATAAAAACCAATGGTGCTAAGTGATGGGATTCTATCCGTGTACTAAGTCATTTTCTCCTTTTCTTTTTCACCCGTATTGCATGTCTGTTCTTTTCTTGGGGAGGGGTCAGCGAATCCATTTTTGACCAAACCCCACGTATCATCTATCCATATGACCAATTAATGAGGTGCGATAGATTATAAAACCAATGGATGCTAAGTGATGGGATTCTATCCGTGTACTAAGTCATTTTCTCCTTTCTTTTTTTCACCCCGTACAATTGCATGTTACTGTTCTTTTCTTGGGGAGGAGGTCAGCGAATCCATTTTTGGACCAAACCCCACGTATCATCTATCCATATGACCAATTAATGAGGTGCAGATAGATTATAAAAACCAATGGATGCTAAGTGATGGGATTCTATCTGTGTACTAAGTCATTTTTCTCCTTTTCTTTTTTCACCCCGTACAATTGCATGTACTGTTCTTTTCTTGGGGAGGAGGTCAGCGAATCCATTTTTTGACCAAACCCCACGTATCATCTATCCATATGACCAATTAATGAGGTGCAGATAGATTATAAAAACCAATGGATGCTAAGTGATGGGATTCTATCTGTGTACTAAGTCATTTTTCTCCTTTTCTTTTTTCACCCCGTACAATTGCATGTACTGTTCTTTTCTTGGGGAGGAGGTCAGCGAATCCATTTTTCGACCATGGTGGCGATTGATTGATTATTGCTTGAATTTTCTATCCGTACAATTACATGTACTGTTCTTTTCTTGGGGAGGAGATCAGCGTATCCAATTTTGACCCTGGTGGCGATTGACTATTGCTTGGACTTTCTATAAATCTTTTTCTATTTCTTGGAATGGAGTTAACCAAATTCATCATGGATCATTATAAAATGAATAAAATACTACGTCATCAGTTACGACACCTTAAACTCTTTCCCTCTATAAATTACTACGAGGTATGCAGCTAAACCACCTCACCTCTCTCTGCTTCTGTCTTTTTTACTCAAACACAAACAGAAACTCATCTTTATTCCCTTTCTACTTCTCTATTATTTCTCTCTCCTATCTATCTCATTGTAAATTGTAAAATGTCGAACAGTCAAGGAGATCAAAAGGACACACAGAAGGCCTTTGGTTGGGCAGCAAGAGACCCCTCTGGAATTCTCTCCCCATTTCATTTCACTAGGAGGTAATATATATACCCCTCACAGCAGTTTGATTCAAAGACAAGTTATAGGTACTTTTCTATTGATTCAAGACCAAATTATGATTTGTGTGTTTTTGGTGCATGTTTCTTTACAGGGTCAATGGAGATGATGATATTACCATGAAGATACTCTACTGTGGAATCTGTCATTCAGACCTTCACATTACAAAGAATGATTTTGGATTTAATGCTTACCCTGTGGTTCCTGGGTATGTATACCTCTCATCATCCACCTTCTATCCATTGATCTGTTGAAAAGAGTTTAACCCTATATAATCCACTGATCATCTTATCAAATGATTTGATATGTATTAATATTATGATCCCTCATCGAGATCTCACATGGATCAAGTGTGGTTCTTAAGCCTGGGGCTCTCCCACCTAATAGGTCGATCGTTTGGGTTGGGCTCTCCTTTGGTGTTTTCGTTGAGAAGCCTACGCCATGGAATGACCTACAGAAGGAACGACCTGGGAAAGGACTACCTGGTGAGTCAGAGTGAAAGTTATCTAGAGTGGGCTGACGTGGGCGTCGACTTTCAAATTAAAAGGATGGCAATGTTATGATCCCACGTCGGGATCTCACATGGACCAATTATGGTTCTTAAGCCGGGTGCTCTCCCACTTAATAGACCGGTCTTTTGGGTTGGGCTCTCCTTTGGACTTAAGTTATAACAATTACACATGTATTTTTAATGAGTGTAATTTCTTATTTGATATGTAATACGCATTTGTATTTTTAATGAGTGTAATTTTTGCCATTTCATATGAACCCATGACAATGACATACCTTATAAATTCATTGAGCACAGGCACGAGATTGCGGGGGTAGTGACCCAAGTCGGGTGTAGCGTAGAGAAGTTCAAGATAGGAGATAAAGTAGGTGTGGGGTGCTTGGTTGGTTCTTGCCGTTCTTGCGAAAGCTGTCAGCAGGACTAGGGGAGCTATTGCCCCAAAGTGGATTTCACATACACTGTCTTTGACGATGGTACCGGAAAGAGAAACTTCGGTGGATATTCCGATATCCTAGTTGTTAATGAGCACTTTGTTATTCGCTTCCCTAAAAACTTGCCATTAGATGCCGCGGCACCGTTACTATGTGCTGGAATTACTGTATACAGCCCCATGAAATACTATGGACTCGATCAATCAGGAAAGCATTTGGGAGTGGTCGGTCTTGGTGGACTTGGTCATGTGGCAGTGAAGTTTGCTAAGGCCTTCGGCATGAAGGTGACTGTGATCAGTACATCACCAAGCAAGAAGAAGGAAGCCATTGAACGACTTGGGGCTGATTCATTTTTGATCAGCAAGGACACTGACCAAATGAAGGTGAGTTTAAATATTGTTTTAAGTTATTGACAGTATAGTTTTTAATTCAAAAGTTCGAATCCATAGGTGGAGGACTCCCAAATGTATAAAGGGATTGTAGACTATTTACTAATCCCATATTCACATGCATTACATGATATGAAATCTTATATATAGAGGGTGGCAACTTGTAGAGCTCTTGTGCCAGATTAATAGTTTTGGCATTAGATCATAAGATTTTTCTATGGGCAAGCATACAGTATCTTACCGAATGTATGATTTTTGAATCTTAATTACATGTTTGAACTGATGTAGGCTGAGATCAGCACAATGGATGGCATTATTGATACAGTTTCTGCACCTCACCCTATTGCACCACTGATTGATCTATTGAAGCCTCATGGGAAGCTAGTGGTGGTGGGTGTGCCTGAAAAAACAGTGGAGCTGCCAATCTTTCCATTACTTATGGGTGAGTAAAGAAGAAATTTCTCAAAGCCTAAGCTAGCTCGATCACTATGATACAATATAATGAAAAGAAGATCTAGAAATAGCAAAAATTAATGAAATATATTTAAGAGGTTTTTTTATTCATACTTCTTAAGGTGTTAAATAATTCAGAATCTTATTTTTTTACTCTCTTAATATAATAGATTTGTTTTTTTAGTAAAGGCAATTCTTATCTTATCATATGTCCATTCGAAAAAACATGGGAGAGAATGATAACCCTCGATAAAGACATATGACAAATCACTTTCAAAAAGTTTATGAAAAACCCATTTTACCCTTGACTTAAAAACTTTTTGAGAATAAAATACAAAATAATTAAAAGAAATGTTATGTTCTAGAGACCTAGATAGAGATGTTATTCAGACAATCCATTTCTAGATGGAGATAAAAATACAGCCAAAGGCCATGCATGATGAGATGAAGTAATTTAGGAAGACAGCTAGAATTGGTCTTGGCTTAAAAAGTCAGAAGCCAATATATCGAGTCTAACTCTTAATCTCATTTTAATTTTGAATTACAGGGAGAAAACTGATTGGTGGAAGCGCAGTCGGTGGGATAAAAGAAACACAGGAAATGATAGATTTTGCAGGGAAGCACAACATAGTGGCAGATATTGAAGTTATATCGATGGAGTATGTGAACACAGCTATGGACCGACTTGCAAGAGGAGACATTAGATATCGATTTGTCATTGATATAGCTAATACCTTGAATGCTTAGCTATAAGCTATTCTTCATCAGAGTTGACATTTACTTATTTTTTGTGTTTTTCTTCCTTTTATTTGAGGGGTGATGAGTGTGGGGGAGGAAATAATATTGTATGGAAATGATTGTTTGTTATTTGGTAAGGTTTATATGAATTAAAGATCTTTCAGTTATGTAGTAGTTCATATTGCTAATAAATGGTAATCTGTTTTGATGTTTTGAGGGGATTTGGGATTCCAAAGTTTTTCTATTCTGTTGTAAGTCTTGTATTATTATTTTTAAACTCATTTATGACATTGGCAATTTGACATGCTATCCACATCACCCTCTATTCATGTAAAATTTTTCAGCCAACACATAAAATTTATCAAATGACAAACTTAGTTCCCAAAAAATTAAAAAAATATTAGTTGGAGCTTCCATGATTTTGTTAATGGTAATCACTCTGATGTAGGCTAACCTAGGGTCTCTAGTTTACCCTACTCTAACACGACAAACTAACAGAAGGACTAAAGAAATAATTAACTAATGTGTAGAGATTGTTATGGGCAGCAACGCACATGACATACTTACGAGATTAGTATCATGAAAACTGCAAGTAAAGAATAGTATAAAGCCAAGTAACATGATCAACTAAACAATTATTAATTAGGTTTCATATCATGTTCATAGTAAACCATAAGTTAAGAAGTATAAATGTGCAAAAAATTTCAAAACTCCTAAAATTAACAAGATTAAATACCTAATGATTAGATAAACCCATGAACATGTAAAAATAATAACTTCCCAATAATTAAAGAGATAAATCTTAATCATAACATGCTAAATATGAAGGTTCAGCTGTAACGATGCTATCAAAGTGGTTGCCCACGTTAATAAGCACCGAAACCATAACTGTTTTAATTGCATAACAATTTTTAGTGCAAACAGTGATAAGGGAATTCTATAACAAGACAAAGAGGGATAGGAAGATAAGAGAGAAAGAAGGGGGGAGTGGTCTATGGACAGATCAGCAAGGAGGGAGGGGAAGCATACCTGTCTTCAATAGAGAGAGAGAGAGAGAAAGCCGAGAGAGAGATAGGGGATTGGGGTATTTCAAACCTGCACAAAGAGAAGAGAGAGAGACGAGAAAGAGAGAGAGCACGAGAGCTTTTTTCTTTATTTTCTGCATTCAATAATCATTATCTAAATTTCATTAATTAAAAAAGAATTTTTATAAGGCTTACAATCCTAATTAGAGTATAACTCTAAAAACTAATAAAAACAAACCAAATCATAAACCAACTAAACAACTAAAAAGGGCTCACAGCGGGGACCCACAACTCTAACAAACTAAAGAGCTAGAGCCCACGTCTAATGTATGTAGGGTCCACCATAAAATTACCCCACAAAATAAATAAAACAGAAAAGATCCCACGTCTCCAACAATAAAATAAAATAAAATCTACTAGGAATCTTAAATCTACTAGGAATCCTAGATGTCCTCATCACACTCTGCTCTAATAGTATAGAGATTTAGTAGGATATAGATCTAGTTCTTTTCTGGAAACTATGTATGACATATATTATTAGGTCTCTCCATAGGAAGCTATTTTATAATTAGAAACTTGTATGTCCTTCCTAAATTCGATGATACAATCCACTGATAAAGAACAACTTAATTTCTCCTTATTAACACATGCCCACTTGGTCAGGTGATAGTGGAGATCCTCCTCTCCCGCATCTTTCCCTACCCCACCTTTGGTTGTACTATCACAGGAAAGTAATAAGAATAATAATCAGATACTCCTCCATAAATCCACATGTTTGTCCATGCAGGCCTATCATCCTCTGGCCACTGATGCGCAATCTCCTATTCCCTGATTTTTTTTTTCAAGCTCTGTTTTGTTACTGTTTGAGCTGAAATTGATATGTGAAATGACCATCTCACCGTTCTTCATTTCATCACCCTATGTAAGAGATGCAGTAAGGTTTATACATGTAAAAGATCAAACCTTTGAGATGATCACTTTTGACCATTTGATCATATATCCAGGGAGAGTTCACCCTGTTTCCACTCGCATAGAATAAAAACTTTAATTGTTTGGAAGAGAGAGAATATTAATAAAAACATTTCTGTGGGAGAGTACATGCTAAACCACCGGCTTCTGAAAACTATTTCCCTTTTCTTTAAAACTTTTTAGAACCCATTTGAATGTTTCTTCACTATCCTCCTAATGAATGAGTAGAAAGCATAAATTTGGAATCACTAGTACAAGCTGTGGAGTGAACTCTAAAGGCCTGAATGAAATTTTGGAGTTTAAAGAAATACAAAAATTTAAATACTCAATGGTTCTCATTCACCAAACTAGTTTGTCTCGGTTGAACACTACCTCAACACTCCTACATGGCTTGGAGTTTATTTTCCATACATAAAATTAAAGTATATAACTTGCATTGTTGTAAGCACAAGAATTTTCAAAATCTGTGGCACATATAAATGAATTTTGATAGAATCAACGGGAGTCAAGATTTTCAGCTGTAGCTAAGGGATTTGTCAATCCTCAAAACAGGTCAGCACCATGATCAAAAATATTGTTCTTGCATTTCACAAGGCTGTAACTCTAACCCTCTTATCCAGTCCTATCGCAACCTCCCCAGGATTAGTAATGAGACCTAGAGACCAGTCTTAGGATCACTTGAGCCTGCTGCAATGACACCCATCCCACCTCCATGTTCAAGTGTAGGCCCCACCTTGCCATGATCCTGTGATTCCATAGTAGCCACTTTCCCTTCATCACACTTATGTACAAGTTCATCGATCTTGCGGAACTGATAAGGCCACCGAGCATTATAGAGGAACTGACGAAGATCAAATCGATTGTCTTCGGGGGAATAACTCTGCACAAAACCAGATGGTTGTTAAGTCCTGAGAAATCAACTGAAATGAAGTTTTAACTTCGGTAAATTTTGCTCCAAGGATTCAGAAAGATACCTCCGCATGATAAGAAGGTGTTAAGACAGTCATCTTGTGTCGATTGATCGAATAGTACTTGAAGAAGTGCTTCACCTTAACAGCGACCTCTGATGGAGTTAACGTCCCACCCCATTTGTAGCAGAGATTCTGAAAACAAGAGAGGATAAGGAAAAAGAAACCAGTGGTTCAGGTTACATCAAATTCAGTGCACGTTACATTCTCACACCAAACCATGGCCTCTGGCTCACTTGTTCAAGTAACTCCATAGATAATTAATGCACATTCGAAAAAACCATAAAACCAAATAACCAGGAATTCAGGATGTCTCTCGATATTGTTCGGTTATGGCAGATCTCATTGGAAAGAGTGAAACTCAACGAAAGCTCAGCTTGGCTGAAAGAAGAGTCAGTCATTGAGCATACCAAATTGACTGCAAGTGCTTTGCTAACCTCACAGAATATGTGAGACATGTCACTCGCAATCCAATACGAACCCGTAAAATGGGATCTATTGGCATCAGGAACCCCATAAATAGAAGGATGGAAAATGAAAATTATTTTTCTAATGGGTGATTGGGCTGTAAAGCTCACGAGGCTCACAAATGGTGTAAGTTTAGCAATTCTGAAAGCATAAACTAGTATGAGAGTTTCTGGGAATTTTTCCTTGAGTTTTCTACTCATGGTGCTTTCCAACTATATCTTCCTAGACATTTTGAAAAACCTATCCTGGTGAATTGACTGAATCAGGACTATGCTCACGAGACAGCTACGGTTATTGTATGTGGGTGAAACTACGAATTGCCTGAACAGATATCTTAATAAACCTCCTCAACTTTCCTTTTGAGTTACTGGTTTAGGCTTATGAGACTACATTGGGAAAGCATGGAGTCATGAAAGCAAAAACCAATATAGTACAACCATGAATTGGAGATAAATAACCCAAGGAACTTGTTAACACAACATTGGGGGAAGAGACTATCACAATCTATAGCACCATTGGGTATGGTAGAAGAAAGATAGGCCCTAATTATGATAGATCTCTTTTTAAGTCTTCCAAACATAGTAGAATTATAAGACTAACCTGAAACATTGAAACAGGACCACAACGGAAAATCTTACGCAGCCTTCCATAGACTGAGAGCTCCTCATATGTCATTCCCATATCCACTTCATCTAACTGCATGTGACACAGAAAACAGATATCACTATCAGACATATATCCCTTGAAAAACCAATCATAACCAACTGAATTCCAACTAGAAATAGGCATACCAGATAACTGAAAAAATAGGAATGTTCTTTAAGTCAAAGGGGCACATAGAATATAAGCTACCAAGGACAGATTACAGGAAGAATAAGGAAATCAAGGGTACCTGGAAAGTACACTCAATTGACAGTATACCAAACATTTAATGCTTAAGATATGCAGGGGGTGAAGCACATCGATGGGGTACTTCCACTTATTCATCGAAAATGAGGGATGCAAACTACCAAAGAAAAATAATAAAAAAAAAAATTTACCTGGAAGGGATACTCAATGAACAGCTTTACAAAGGTTTAGTGCTACAAGTCTAAGACATACAGGGGGTGCAATACATTCATTAGGTACCTTCCACAAGAACATCAAGCCAAACATGACCTGATTGAATAATTCTAATCAAGGAGTGGTAACACTACAACCATGTGGCTATGACACTCGAGACACAGAGTCCAATGCTTTACACTGTGGGGCCCACTGTATTCAGTGGCTGGATCAGCAGTTGGGAATGGTAACACTACAATGGTGCAGCTATGACACTTGACACACTGGGTCCAATGCTTTACACTGTAGGCCCCACTATATTCAGTGGTTGGATCAACAGCTGTAACGACTATCATACTGCTAGTACTTTTCATTCAAATCATCTTATCTATTTCTTGTGGATGATCAGCATATAAGAAAATGTGCCTACAGATGAAGTTGTGGAATTTAGGTTCATTACATTTTAGGGTTTTGCCCACAAAAGTTTGGGTTCCCCCCCCCCCCAAAAAAAAAGCCGGTAGTCCCACCTTCCAGTACACCAAAGTACTTGCATGCACTAAGTAGACCTTTCACAAAGAATATGCAATGGACTCCATGGGATTTTTCAGCAGAAGAGAAGATTCTAAGAGACTACTCAAACCAAGGGAACAGAAGAAGAGGAGGAGAAAGTAAATAATACTAAATAAAAAATAAAAAATGAATAGGATATGTAACGTCCACAACCTGAACAGAAAGTCCTGTAGGTTTTGGAATCATTCAACCCTGGATATGAAGGAGAAAGTTTTTCAAATGGGTCCTTTCATACAGTATATGCAATACCTGGCTGTAGTTGGAACGTATAGGCTCCAGTTCAGCAGTTGGAGGAGCTGCTTCTATTTCTGCCAAAGATGAGTAGCCAAGATGGGAGGCAGCCCATCGTAGAAATGTTCGAAGATCCTGCTTACTAATACTTCCAATAGGATTTATATCTGCAGAGCTGCAATCATACTGCAACAGAAAAGATCCAAATGCATGATCACGTCACTAAAATTTTTGGTTCACTTACTTGAAAAGAAAATAGCTATTACATTTTATCTCTGGGGATGCTTTTACAGTAACCATATACAACTTAGATAAGCAACCACGAAGGTAGCTTACTTGACAAAACTATGAAATGAGTTAGAGAAAAGCCGTTTGTAAAACTAAATCAAGTAACTGAAAGACGAGCCCTTGTAGACCCAGTTAATCCAGAGTTCAAGCTAATGGGGTTAAGGACCTTCCATTTGCAAAAAGGAACGAGTTCAAAAAAATCCAAAAATACTTTGTCCAGCATTAAAAAACATACCAATCTACCCAACACTAAATCAAATTTGGAAAATTCTGATCGTACCTTTGTTAAGTAACCACGCAGTCCTTCATCCACATTGGAACTACCCAACACTAAGTAAAATCCAGCCTTATTGTGAACCCAAGGCAGAAGTGATGCTAACATGAAGGCTAGCACCATTCGTATCCGAGCTTGAATGTTTTGTAACCCTAAGTTCTCAGTGTTAGAACCCCCATCTACCTGTGCACCAAAAGAGCAAGAGAGAGAGAGAGAGAGAGAGAGAGAGAGAGTTATAGAGAGAGATTCGAAATGAACAAGTTCATATTCATGACAATCTTACAGAGTTACGGTTATAGACAAGTTTCTACTTCAATGGATATCAACACTAGGCAAAAGAACTGAACACACCAACTTTAGTTTTATTTGGAAAAAGGGTTCAATCAAAAAGGAATATTACTGCCATTGAGCTAGTTGCACACTGGCACATAAAATTTTTGGGGGAGGGGAATGTGAAACATAACACAATCAATTTAGGGACTTTATCCCCTACAGGAAGGTCTGAGACCACTAAGTTAAGATGATATGGCTGCTTAAAAATTTCCCTGGGTAATAGTGTCTGTCATAGAAAGTTTTGAAATAATGAAACTTTCTGACTAAATTGTGGAATGCAGTGGAAAGATTTTGTCTTAACATCAAAATTTTGAACACTCCAAAGTTTTGGAGTGCTTCAGTTACTGATTTGTGGAGTGGAGAATTTGAAGAGCTCCTAAAAATATGGAGCATTTAGGGAGTGCCAAATTCACATGGATCGTATGGTTGTAAATCTAGATAATTCTACTGACTATTTTTTCAGGAAAAGCACAAAATGAAATCTAATGTAATCAACTGAATTCAGCCACTAGATTGAAAAAAATCTAATATATAATGGGATTTTGTTTCTTCTTCTCCTTTAGAAATTGAAAATAGCAATATAAATCAACTGACTGGCATTTCCAATGTTGTGTAACATTTAAACCTTTAAATTTTTTTTTTTTTTTTGTGTTTTTTTTTTTGGGGGGGGGGGGGAGGGGTTGGGGGGAAGTGGGGGAGATGAGGGTGGCTTTCCTCTACAGTGCTTAAAGATGAGTGAGTTTCTCTGAGGATCAAGGTTCATTTTACAAAAGTACAATAAGTAAAAAATACAACCCATGATGAGAGAAATTTGGGGGTCAGGCTTTACTGTACCCCAAAAGCTGCAAACTAGGGATATACATTAAAATGCAAATCCCTCATGCAGTTTTTGGCATTAAACACTGAACCCAACAAAACTTGGAAGGATGACAAATTCAACTAGGACAGCCTTCCTAGCCTACTAGGTGGGCCATGTAAAGGACATTTTTCTTCAAGTAATTGATTCTATGCAGTAGCCAACATTTTTGTAACAATTACGATCATAAAAGAATGAACCCATGAAAAGCTAATATACATAAAATGCATGGTAGAGAATACACAAGTAGCAGTTCAAAGCAGGGTAAACTCAATTGTTCAACTAATAAGAACTCATGTATTTCTATATTCATAAAAGTCATTTTCGACCTTCCTTTTACTTTTTTAACACCTTCAAGGCTTTAACACAAATTATATCACTCTTTCTGAGGGTTCACTCAATTGACCTTCGTTACATGTGGCCAAATCATCTTAGTTTGATTTTATTCCATATTGCCCCCTATTGCAGCTAGCACCTAGTTCTATTGAATGTGTTCTTAATAAGTTTTTATTCCACCTTTTAACACCTCATGTCACTCGTTCTAAAGGGTGTACTGATTGGTTTTTGTTACATGTGGTCCAAATCCAATCATCTAAATCAACCCTACTCCATCTTGTCACACAGTGGTACCAGCCCTCATTAGTTTTTTAATTCTTTATTTCCATATATCCATCTCAGAGAACTCACTCCGGTTGCAAGTGAGATATTCAACACATGAAGTTCTTCAATAAAAGTTTCAAAGTGTAAGATATAAGTAATAAGATTAAGACAACATTACGTTTCAAAACATAGTTGCCTTCAGACATACAATCAATGGCACCCTTAATATACATCAGTCAATCAGGGAATCTCCAACTAATACAATAGATGGAGCATCACTCCCCATATATCCAGGAAAGCTTGATCCTGATTGAAGATTGGATGTGCTCAACCACCACACACAAGACAGACATAAGGATCTTCATCTCCACTCTCATTCACAAGATGTTGAGGCAGATTCTGGAATGCTGCTGGTGTACCACCCAAGGCTGATGTGTATGCTGCTTATGACCTCCATAAATCTGTGTATTTTGAGAATCCGACAGACCTGAGAATCGCCAAAACTGGGTAACTGGTACTATGAACCTGTGGGAAGGACCCATCAAAGCGCTTGAATCCTTAAACTAATTGATGAAGAAATTTTTGCCACCTTCAGAACTTATACCTTCCTTTCAAAATTTGTACTCCCTTATCAGAAATTGAGACAGATCAAGAATGTCCCTTTATGAATACTTCAAACGTTATTTTCTCTTACTTGTCACTTATCTTTTCCCTTATAGATGACAAATCAGTCATTGGCTCATTCATTCAAAAAATTTAATGATTTTTCCTTAGTATTTATTTTTCTTTGCAGCTATGCAAACATTGGAAACAATATGCGCCAAACACCTTCTCAACCACATGCAGGGAACATGTTGCTTGCTTGCCTAAGAATCCACCTTCAAGATGTTGGTGAATCCACACAGTAGTAGCTCAATGGCTAAAGGGATAATTCTTATTCATTACACTCATTCAAAAGTACAATAGTACATATATAAAGTGTTAAGTTACTTAGGGTTCAAGTAACTTGTAATTTGTACAAGTAGCTAATTAGTTAATTTTCCTACTAGTAACTTGATATTAATCTACAAGGGACTAGAAGCATCTTCCATGTGAAAATTACAAATAATACCCCAATCTGGAACCCTTAATTATAAGTATGCTGTCAAAATGCAATTTAAACTGTAAATAAATCCTTAACACTTGTAACCACACATAATATGTAGTAAAACAGACTTAAATTGACATAAGAATAAACATACAAAAAAAGTAATTCAAGTGGACACCACCAGGGAAAAAGAAAAAAAAAACCAAGTTTAGTCTGCAGTAAGTATTCACAGATTGTTAGTTCAGCTCTTATTCTCCTTCCTTTTTCTAGACTTTGGATCCCCATCAGTTTATCCTACTCATGGTTTATGCAATAATTATTTCTGGGCTTGGCCACCAATTAAAAATCTCCAATCAAGGAGTTGGCACTTGGCAGGCCATATTCAATTAAAAAATGGAAAAAACCTTCCATCAATTTATTTATAGATCTCATAGAAAACCAGATCCAAAGCCAATGCAGGAATTGAGATTATTGTCTTTACCTTATAGCGTGGACGTTTTCCTGTAAGTTTTTCGAACAAGGAGAGCAAAGTAGAAATGACACTATCTATAGAAACATCAAGGTGCCATGATCCAATCTCTTCTGCTAGAGTCTTTGCCCGTGACCTTGTGGCATCTGAACTGCAGGCCATCCAAACCAACCCATGTTAATAATCAATTCAAATATGTTGCTTAAGAACATGGTTTGTAGACAATCCCCCACAAAGCAATAAAAAAATTTCTGAAATTGAGGAGACTGAAATCCATAAAGCTTTCAAAGTTTCACGAGCTTAGTTTTCTTCAATGGGTCCAAATATAAATTCTTCATAACAAAAAGGAGTTTATTTTGAATTATCATTAATAAAAGATAAATACTAATTGATGCCCTTCAAAAACACCTAGCATATCCAAAGACCTTGTTCTAATAGCAGTGATGTCCATCAATATCGTTTTTTTTCCTTTTTTTTTTTTTTTTTTTTTTTTTTTTGTACGCAAGCTGTACATCAATCAAGGGAATGCATGATTTGGATGTCAATGATGAGATATAACTGGAAACAAAGCAGGACTGAATGAATAGCTCAAAGAAAACACACTCAATTGAGTACTTATGATTATCCAGTTAGTGTTATTTTGTGATGCTTTTTCATACAAGGATATTAACTATCACATGAATGGTCTGTACTAATCTGCACATAAGCAAGTGCAAATAACTCTGACTTAGTGTCAAAATCAAATTTGGTTAACGTCTCAAGCACAAGACCCTGAAAAAAGGGAAGCATCAAGGAGTGAGGGTTACATTTGAAGCACCTCACACTCTGAAATATGAACCTCAAGGGTTCTGAGTCTCTACAGTTTTCAATGAGTCTGAGCCTCAAAGCTTTTTAAAACACATATATCAATGAACCTGGAAATGCAAGTTGTTTTTTTATTGATACCATAAAATTGTGAATCTGCATAATGTCTATGCATGAGAAGAATATGCTTGAAACCTGAATGTGAGGGCAAGTGAAATACACTACTTGAATTGATAAATCTAGAAAGGAAAAAAAAAAGTCTGAAGTTTGAGAAAAAATACATTCCCTAATAAAAATCTGTTTTCAAATAAAAAAATTAGAGGAAGGAAATAGGATATCCACTATGTGGTGTTGATAGAGTCCTATCAGCTTTAGTCCTATCATGAGGTGTCCTATTGTCATTAGAGTTATTAGAGTTTCATTAAATTACTTTCTAGAGTTCTACTAGGTTGTAACTACTTGCTTTCATCATTAATAAATAGGTGGTTTTGAGGGGAAGAAAAACACACACACATTCACTTATTCTCTCCCTCTCAAGATTATCTCCATCTTCTTCCTCTTTCTTTACTTTGTTACATGGTATCAGAGCAATCACCTGGGTTGTCGTTTTGAGAGTTCTCCATTAGATGTGCAGCCACCACAGTTGCTGCTGCTGCTGCCTCTTCCTTTTCATATTGTACCTGCTACTGCTGCATCTGAAGAAGTTTTGGTTGTGTTTGAATCTCAGTTTCTGGTTCTACTTTGTATGTTTGAATCTAGCCAAAGAGTTGGTTCTATTCCCAGGTTCTTATTCCTAATCTGAGTGTTGTTTCCCCCTGGTTCGATTGCCTAGTTATTCTTCATGACTGGTTCCATTATCAAGTAAGTTTTTCATCTCAGATCTGTTTTCAGTCCATTGCTGTGGTTTTAATCTCCATAATCAAGTAAGCGTCTTGCTACTGTTTAGCTTCAGATCTGATTCAATATTATTCATGTTCTATCGACTCTATCATAACCTGGTTCTGTTGTGTTCCATACTTGAATACCTCAAACTGGTGGTTAATGGAGTCCATCGATTTGTGCTTTGGTCTGCTGTTTTGTTTCATAATATTTACTCTCGGGTTTGGGATTATCTGCCGACTCTTGGTGCTGATCATCAATTACCATTGGGTTTAAGTTTATAATCAGATTTATTAGTTAGATCTGACTGTTAGATCTAATTTTGTTCTTCATACTACCATTCAATCGGCGGCTGGTTTAAATCTGTTTTGCCTTTTAATAATCTGTCCATCAATTGCTAGTTTAATAATCCTAATCTGATTCTATTTACTGCTGTAGAAATCAACTGATAGATTCCTATCAGTTTAATGTTTGCTTATTATCTTTTTATCCCCACACTTAATCCTGATCAGATTTGGTAATTGGTGACGAATTGTAGTAGGTTATTACATGTCCAAATTTGATCATCATCTAAAGGTCAGATTTTGGTTTTTTTAATTACAGCTGAAAGTCCACTTGCATCATTATCCTATTCCTAGTCACACTAGAGCTTCTCTTATCTCTTTATCCGTCCGTTGGATCGCATTGAAATTTGGATATATTGTCTGTTTGGTACTACTATTGTTTTTTCTCCCTAAGATGTTTCCATCACAGATATCAAATTTTCTTCCCATTCAAGTCACCACAAAATTTTATCGGAGCGGTCCAAGTGCAAAATGGGTCAAGATTTTCTGCTATGGTCATGTTCTGGTTTAGTGGATCATATGATCTGGTTATTCTACTACTTGAAATATCATCCCTCATTGTTTAAAGACCCCTGGTTATATGTTCACATGGACTACTCCATGTGAGGGGGAGAAAGAGCATATTTACTAGCTCATATTTGTTCATGTTGGAACCTATTACCTTTTGCTCGTCTTACTACTACCGTTGCACGCGATACAACCGCTCTTGTTGGAGCCTACTACCTTTTGCAGGTGTTGGAGCTTACTACCTTTTGCTAGTGTTGGAGCCTACTACTGTTGCACATGATGCAACCGCTCGTGCTGAAGCCTACTACCCCTACTATCATTTGCTCATGTTGGAGCATACTCCCTTTTTACTCATATTTGAGCCTACTACCTCTTTGCTCATGTTGGAGCATACTACCTCTTTGCTCATGTTGAAGCATATTACCTTTTTGCTCATATTGGAGCCTACTACCCCGTTGTTCGTGGAAGAGTCTACTATTACTACCAATTGCATGAGATGCAAACCTACAAATGATGCTAAATTATAGGGTCTCCAAAAACCTAAAGCTGCTACTTGATTCGCAGTGATCTATATTGCACTGCTATCTGCTGCTACTACTACTTGGTTTGTAATGATCTATATTCCTTTACTATTTGCTGCTACTACTACTTGTTTCACGGTGACCTATAACTGCGCTGCTCTGCTACTACTATTGCTACCTACCTTACTTAGGAAGAACCTATACTGATTAATGTTCTTGATTTGGTATCACTACCAAAAGTTCCCTCTATGCTCTCTATTGTCTCCAATAGTTGAAGACCGGTGTAGCGATTCATATTTATTCTTCTTGATCCAAACTAGAACTCCAGCTTGAGGGGGAGTGTTAAGTTTGTCTGTATATTCCAAGCTGGGAGCATGTTCCAGTTTAAGGGGGAATGATGAGATAGCAAAGTCGATGTCCACCATTTGGTGTTGATAGAAACCTATGTGTTTAATGACTTTAGTCTTATCATGAGGCGTGCTATTGTCATTAGAGTTATTAAAGTTTCATTATAATTATTTTATAAAGTTCTACTAGGTTGTAGCTTCTTGCTTTCACCATTAATAAATAGGTGGCAATGGGGAAGAGAAGAACACATTCACTTCTTCTCTGCACCTTCTTCCTCTTTCTTTATTATGTTACAAAAATTAGAGGAAGGATACATTCTCTGTCATCAAATTGTCTAAATAGAACTTCTACCAAGAAACATTAGCAACCTGCTGGTATAAAAATGTGTCAAAATAAATTACAGCAAGAATCCCTATTCTGGTACATGTTCCCACCTGTTTTCGGACCCCATGAATACTGTATAGAATATGCGTTTAGCAAATTCTTTACTGTCGGTCGGGAACTGTCCATCGGTGTAATGACCAATTCGTATAGCATCAGCTTTTACTTGTTCATCCCCATTTGCAATTTCTGCATGTACACATACCGTCAAGCAGTAAAAAAAAGGAAAGAGGAAACACAGGATATCCAGGAAGACTAACATTCTAAGTCAGAATAGAATTAGTAAACACTACAAAGGTACTTTATACTACTACATTGTATAGTTGTTTGGAATTGGGCGCCATAAACCTTTTCATGTTGGTAATACTAATCAAAACCGAGTTGTGTTTAGGGTAGTTTTGGCGGCAGAACCTGTTTCAATTGGCAACACAGTTCGAGTTACCTAAGCCTGATCTGCAGGAGCACCAAGTACCTGGACTTGGACCCAGCTCACAAGCAGGGTCCACTAGGTCACTTGGAACTGACCCATTGACACTGTAACATCAGCAAACACATAGTCCCCACTTAGCAGAAAGTTTGTGTTAGCAGTCTAATGGTTTCCACAAGGACATATCCCAGAGGAAATGACTGAGTTGACAATTCTAGCTTCCCTCCCCATAAGATAGCATTCGCTTAAAATGTTTAAAAGAAGGCGGACAGGCCCATAAGATTATTCAAGGATCTGATTACTGTAAAGATTTGCTGGGCTAAATTCTTGATCAGAACCAGACAATCATGACAACCAATAATTCAAGGGTTGGTACTGGTACCGAGGCTTCTTACCATCTTCCATTCAAGGCAAGCATTCCTCGTAGAAACAAAAAACGCGGACTATAAATCAATTCATGATTAGATTCAAAACAGGATTGATATCCGGTAAGAGTGGAACAATAATGCATTAGAGTTCATAGAACTGACCTTTGACAACAAGCTGGCACATGCAGCCAACTATAGCAGCTACAGAGGAGCTATCTGCTCCACCAGAAAGAGGAAGCAAAAATCCAGAAGCCCCACTTCTTCGTAAATAGTCCCACAGCCAGCAACCAGGTCCAAAAGCTATTTCCTCCTCTGGAGAATGATACCTAATCTGCATATCATGATGATGTTTACTTGGCAAAGAAGATTGGAAGAGTTCAAACACTTACAAATGAACAACACAATCAACAAAATCATCTTAATCTGCTGAGAAATAACCAGAACTCTATCTACTGCCAAATAAGTCTCTTGCTGCAAATAGATTAGTGGGTGGGAACACACATACAATGGCGAAGACCTATGTAATATCTCATGGTTATATGCAGATTTTTAAGGCTCTGAAAATCCAACATGAATATGTTCAGTCCTATACTCCACCACATGCCATATGGGTTATTTCCAAGTTTCAACACTCCAATGCGACTGTTTCCTTGTTTCAGAACCATCCCATATCTTCCAAATAAGAATTATTGCACAGAGTTTTATAGATCTATTATCCTCATCCACCAGTATTATATATATATATATATATATATATATATATATATATATATATATATAACTCCGCCAGTGTTATGCTGCTGGTCCCAAGCCCGGATAAAGGAGGAGGGTTGGTACATCAGGTTGGCAGCCGGTACCCCAAAAAACACAGTCAAACCCTTATCATGGATTCACAAACAAAAGATAATTAGCGTATTACTAGGGCGTTCTCTGTAAACGACGCGTTACACCTAGTCCATGGTGTAGCGAAAAATGGGCAAGGGCTGCCGCATTGCTTGAATGCCGTGAAAAGTTTGCTAGGGCCGCCGCATTGGTGCTCGGATGCGGTGATAAATTGGCAAGGGTTCTCGCACCATGGATGAATGAGGACAAAGAAGCTAGTCCATAAGCATAGAATTAGAATAGCATCTTGGAACATAGAATCTTCTATGGGTAAAAGTCTAGAATTGATAGACGTTATGAGGAGAAGAAGGATTAACATAGCTTGCATATAAGAGGCTAGATGGAAGGGTAAAGCTAAGGAGTTGGATGGCTTTAAACTTTGGCAAATGGGGGATAAAAATAATAGCAACGGAGTAGATATAATAGTGGATAAGATTTAAAGAATGATGTGGTGGATGTGAAAAGATTTGGTGATAGGATTATAGCCATCAAGCTAGTAATGGGGAAAGAGATAGTCAATATAATTAGCGCTTACGCACCCCCAAGTAGGATTGGATGCGAATAGTAAGCTAAAATTTTGGGAACACATGGATGGATTAGTGCAAGGTTTACGACAAGGTGAAAAGATTATAATAGGGGGTGATTTGAATGGACATGTAGCGGGAGATCGTAAAGGTTATGAAGATGTGCATGGGGGATATGGTTTTGGAGTGAGGAATGAGGAGGGGACCTCAATTTTAGATTTTGCTACAGCTTATAATTTATCCATCGTAAACACATACTTTGAAAAGAGAGAGGAGCATCTAGTCACCTTCAAAAGTGGGCATCATAAAAGCCAAATAGATTTCTTTCTAACTAGAAGGTCCGATAGATTGTTATGTAAGGATTGTAAAGTTATACTTAGGGAGAGTCTAACCACTCAACATAGATTATTGGTCTTGGATATATGTCTCACTACGCCGAGTAGTAGGAAATGTCAGGTTTTGTGTCCTAGGATAAGGTGATGGTGGTTAAAAGGAAATACCTTGAAAACTTTTACTGATAATGTGGTCAAACAAGGAATGTGGAACTTTGAGGGAGACACGAATATAATGTGGAACGAGATGACTGCTTGTATTAAAAAAGTTGCTAAAGAGGTTGCAGGTGTATCGAAAGGAAAATGTCATTCTCCTATAGAGTCTTGGTAGGGGAATGATGAGGTTCAAACAATCATTAAAGCTAAGAAAGATAGTTTTAAGGCATGGCAAAAGACTAAAGATATAGAGGATCTAAAAAGATATAGACTTGCTAGAAATGAAGCCAAGAAGATTGTGGGAAAAGTAAGGGCGAAGAAATATGAAGATCTTTATATCAATCTCAGCACTAAAGAAGGAGAAAAAGCTATCTATAAAATAGCAAAGATGAAGAAAAGGAAGCGTAGAGATTTAGATCATGTTAGATATATTAAAAGTACAGATGGTAGAGTTCTAGTAAGGGATGAGGACATTAAAGAGAGATGGAACGATTATTTCTACAGCCTACTCAATGAAGACGTCTCCGGAAATAGTACACCAGATTGCTACATTACTCACCACAACACCACAGGTCATAGGTATATAAGTAAAATTAGGATGACAAAAGTGAAAGAAGCTTTGAAGAGGATGAATGTAGGCAAAGCACCTGGCCCAGATGAGATCCCAATAGAAGTTTGGATGAGCCTAAGAATGTATAGAGTATCTTGGCTAACTAAGTTGTTTAATAAAATTATGAGCTCAAGAAAAATGCCAAATGAATGGAGAAGTAGTATTGTGGTTCTGATTTACAAAAACAAAGACGATATTCAGAGTTGCAATAACTACAAAGGCATAAAACTAATGAGTCATACTATGAAACTATAGGAGAGAGTTATTGAAACCCGCTTGAGAAAAGAAACTACCATTAGGGAGAACCAGTTTGGTTTTATGCTAGGTAGATCCACAACAAAGGCTATTTACTTGCTTAGGAAACTCATGGAAAAATGTAGAAAAGGCAAGAAGGACCTCCATATTGTTTTTATCGATCTAGAAAAAGCTTATGATAGAGTCCTTAGGGAGTTAATCTGGCAAGTACTAGAGAAGAGATGTGTTTCAAGCAAATATGTGGGCATAGTTAAGGGTATGTATTATAATGTGGTGACTAGTGTGAAAACCGTGGGGGGTCAAGGTCGTGAATTCCAAATTACAATGGGATTATATCAAGGATCAGCTTTAAGCTCTTATTTGTTTGCCCTCATTATGGATGATCTTACCAGAGACATTCAAGATGAAGTTCATTGGTGTATGCTTTTCGCTGATGATATTGTTTTGGTAGATGAGACAAAAGCAGGAATTAATGCAAAGTTGGAGCTATGAAGATCATCTTTGGAATCAAAAGGTTTTAAGATAAGTAAAACGAAGATGGAGTATATGGTGTGTAACTTTAGCCACACAAGGACAGATAATGAGGTGGTGAACATTCTTAAGAAGGAGATACAGCAAAATAATCATTTTAGGTATTTAGGTTCAATCATAAACAAAGAAGGTGATATAGACGATGATGTTTCACAGAGGATTAAAATAGGATGGATGAAGTAGAGAAGTGCGTCTGGAGTGCTGTGTGATCGGCTATTCCTTTAAAACTTAAAGGAAAATTCTATAGGATAGTTATTCAACCGGCTATGATGTATGGTGTTGAATGTTGGACAGTCAAGAAGCATCATATTGATAAACTTAGTGTAACTGGGATGAAGATGTTAATATGGATGTGTGACAAAACAAGAAAGGATAAGGTAAGGAATGACCGTATTATAACTGATTTGGGAGTAGCGCCGATACATGATAAGCTACGAGAAAGTCGTTCGAGATAGTATGACCATGTTTAACGGAGGCCGTTAGATGCTCCCGTTCGAAGGAGTGATTTGATTCAGATTGACGGGGTTAAAAAAGCTAGGGGCAGACCTAAGATGACTCTAGGGGAGGTGGTGAAGAAAGACATGTATAGCTTAGGCCTTGCTTCAAGTTTGACATCGAATAGAGCTGATTGGAGGACAAAAATCCATATAACCGACCCCATTTAGTTGGGATAAGGCTTTGTGGTTGTGATATATATATATATATATATATATATATATATATATATATATATATATATATATATATATATATATATATATATATATGATCATCTAAATGTAGCATTACATTCAATGCTCCTTAATGTCCATCAGTTTTATGCAAGGGGCAAGCAAACAGAATAAAGATTTATTGGAAAGAAAGGAGTCTTCAGTTCCAAAATAACAGACGTCAAGGTGATTTAAGAAACAGAGAGCATCAAAACAAATGCCATGAACACAGAATTCGATAGGAAGAAAACAAAGATTCAGAGTTTTGAACTTTTGATAGATGAAAGAAGAAACAAAGAGAGCATACAAGAATGTTCTCTATTATGAGGAGGATGATATGGGCAATAGAAGGAACACAGAAAGCATTTTACACTGAGAGGACTTAGAGATTCTACTGGGTCATCAAGAATTCAAGACATATGACAACTGTCCCCAAGTAACTTTTGATATATTTTCCATTTCGTCTTTCTTTTTTTTTTCTTTTTTTTCTTTTTTATGTTTCTTTACCAGGCAAGATCCCATCGAGGTGTCAACAGCCTCTATGCCTTACAATAATGAAATGGATAAAAAAGATTTGATTAGCCAACCCCAATTAGGCTTCAGTATGAGTTGTGTTAGTTGGAGAACAGTCAAGGAAGGGCATAAGCCAACATCAAACTGTGGTAAATTTACAGGTATAAAGTTGTCAACGTGGAACAAGAAGGCAAAGTGTTGGAAATTGAACCATGGTGACGTGTAATGATATAAATGTTGGTGCCGACCTAAAGGTTGGCAAGCCAAGATTGAAGACTGGTAGAGAATAGAGATAAGTACTAGAGTCCCACTAGTAGATAACATTGGCAAGCTAGAGTCCCACTAGTACCCATTGTAGGAGTCTCACCTCAGCCCATTTGAGTCACACAAGCAAAATAATATTCAAGTAGAATATTCGAAAGAATTGCTGTAAAATTTGACAGATGTCTTTGAGAGCAGCCATGTTTGCATCATATAGATATAGAAATCTTAAATACAACAAAAATATTAAAGACACTTTTAGAATTCCAAAACCCCTTTGGAATTCTCCATACATAGATAACAATTCCTAGACATAAAAAATTGTCCCTAAGACATTGAAATTTGTTCCAAAGACATGGGGAACTACAAACAAGACATTGAAAATGAAAACATTTAATGCTGCCTTGGAATAAGAAAAGGCAAAATAGAGGATGCTAGAAGATGGAATTTGTAGAAGCTCCTAAGATAACTTTAGTACTGTTCACGTGAACAGAAACTTGTGTACAGTGCTAACTGGAAATGAGCTGGGTTGAACCAGGCCAGGGTAAGCATGGGTCTGGTCTTGGTCTTGGACTTGGTCTGCCCTCCGTTACGAGTGTACTTCTTGGAAAAGTACTGATCAGGCTTATGTGAGGGGCCAGCTGTTGGACTAAGTGGATGCACATGCACTGCATCAGAGGTGGTTATGAAATATGAGGTTATTTGGTTGCCAAAGTAATGGAGCCTTTTTTTGACTCTGGAGAATGGTGGGACGGAACAAAACCATGGATAGAGGAATGAAAGGAGTAAGTACATCAGTTGGATCTTCACAAAAATCCCATCTGAGTAGCTTTAAGGAAGCAAGAAGTAGACCAACAATCTGACTGGTGAAGAGATGATACAATGACAAACGAGTCAGGCTCGCATCTTCATCCCACAATGAGGCCTTTTCGGAATGCCATGAATCAGACCTGCTGGGGAAGAAGAACCATCAGAATATTATTTGTAATGCCCCAGATTTTTTTTAAATTAATTTTCTATTTTGGTGAAGGATAGTGCAATTGTGTGACATTTAGAAATTAGTTGTTTGGCACACCTTGGTGTTGTTTAGATAATGTTGCCTTTAAAGAGTAATAAAATAAATACATAGACAACATTAGAAGGATTTTCTAATAACTTGTGGGACAAGATGACATTATTAAAATAATTAAAATAATAAAGATTAGAGATTACTAAATCGTGGGCAGCAAGTGGAGCCCACTTTCAATATGTAAATCAACTGCAGATTTTATGAACTGTTTGTATATACAGATTTTGTTATATGTTCATTCCAAATTTTACATATATAGTCAGACCTTATTATAAGTTCTGATTTTTGTACCCGCCTCGGACTTTTATACTAGTCTCATATCAGAATTATAAAACAAATCAGTAACAGTTCATTACAGATTAATACCAACTTTATATCAGTCTTATACATATATCAGAGTTCAGTCCAGATTCTTGGAAACGATCAAGTGATTAGAAACTGAATGGGCAGACGTGAGTTTTTAGGAGGTGATTAAACTTCTGATTTGATAATTAATGTATGCACTTAGTAATATATGTAAGGATCGATTTTGCTATGTGATTGAAGGACGAACAGTCTGTGTAGAGAGGGGTAAGTGAAGTATAGCAGACTTGCACCACTTGGGTAATGTTTTGATTGTGTTGATTTGCGTTTCAATTTCCTTATGATATTATCTGCTTGTATATGATATGGGTGATTTGATGATAGCCATGGTATCATAGTTGTCAAGGCGATAAGGCGATCCAAGGCGTTTGAGACCATCTTGGGCGCCTAGGCGCCGCCTAGGCGACCAAGGCGTTCCTAGTGTATTTTTTTTTTTAAATATTAATGTTATATTAATGTTTATATATATATGCAGCATTCTATATAAATAAACATTTAAGACATAGCTTAATTAATATAAGAAAACCAACAAAGAAACAAATAATTGAGTTAAATAGGCAACATGTATTTCTGACTAACATTTGCTTATTTCTAACAAATTTTATCGGAGCGTAACTCCTTTAATATACTTCGGATTCAAGCAATCTCAAATTCATTGCAAAGCTAGTATAATCAGCTTTCCAACAAATCCTAGATTGCTTGAATCCAAGTTATAATGAAGGAGTTACACTCCGGTCAAACCTTGTTCGAAGTACGCGAATGATGTTAAAAGTTGTCTGAATGTAAATTATTTTTTGGGCATCAAAGCAAGAGATTATTTTGGCGCGCTCTTGGTTTTTAGTGATGCTTTACTATGATAAGATTTATGAAATTTTTATATTTGGAAAAAAGCCTAGCATTTTGAAGTTGAAAATCACTCCCGCACCCGAAAATACGGTTTTTGTTCTTGAATTGGAGGGTTGACTTTTTATCCTTCTGAAATTTGAATTTTAAACTATTTTTATTGGATTCAAATAGGGGGTATTTGCTTATTTATGAATAATATCTTAAGTAAATGATTTACTTAAATGATATTAGTCATAAATAAGTAGTGAAACAAATTCAGAGATCAAAGGGAAAAAAAATATACATATAAGACCCAAAGCGACCGCCCAGGCATTCTGGACGCCCAAGGCGTCCAAGGCGGCGCCTAGGCGACGCCCAGAGAGCCTGGGCGACCGCCCAAGCAACACTCATAAGGTGCCCAAACCCTGGAATCACGCCTGAACGCCTAGGCGACGCCTTGACAACTATACATGGTATGCATTGCTGAAGTTGATACTAGTTAATAGTTGTTAATATGCTTTCTATGTGCTAAGAGTATGTGTAGTGATTTTGGCATGCATCTTAAGTAATGTGAAATAGTGAGGAATGTGATGAGATGTGGGTGATTGACTGCACTGCACTAATTAGAAAGTAAACGTGTACTATGAGGGTGGGGTGTACCGCCTGAGTCATGATCTGTGGAGCCGCGGATGAGAGTTAGGTCATGAAAGGATGACCGGGTTATAAGAACTCTCTACGGTGGACGGTGGCAGCTAGTTTCCGTAGACGTCCAAAAGTGGTAAATAAAAATGAACTTTCTTAAAATAACTAGGGGTCAAAATTTTCTTGCATTTGCATTGTTTCATACGAGATGTTTAGTGGATGTTTTATGTGCTGTGTGTTTTCTATACTTATCGCACTGAGCTGGTGGGCTCACCTCTTACAACTGATATCTTAAATGACGATGATGTTGAAGAGGGGAACATGGAGCAGCATAGAAGGTGAGCACATTTGTCCCATAGTAGTAGTAGATATTTCCTTTATTAGATTAGCTGTAGTAGGGTTTTGATTTTTCAAATGTAAAAACAATTTAGTTTTAGTTTCACGATTATTGTTTACATACACTAGACTGCCACCAGCAGGCTTTGTGGGAATCTTTTTATTATTGTTTTATATTTAATGGATTTTTAAGATAATAAAGTTTGGAGGTTTTTTTTTTTTTTTTTTTTTTTTTTTTTTTGCAATCGTTTGATCATTGCCTGAGAGGGCTGTACCTTCACTTTTAATATGAGTTTGGGTCATGAGTCTCATGACATTATAAAGATGAAGAATGAAAAACTACAAAAGAACCAAAAAGCGCTACAAAGAGGCTGCAAAGGCAAATACCACATTGATCATTTGCATATGCTCTTGAAACATGATGAAGCAACTGTCATTGTCACATTAATCTTCATCTTGAAAAAAATCTATACCAACAATCCAAAATGAAGATATAACGAGAATCTAAAGTTACTCTCCTTGCACAGTCAACTGTGCAACAAAAAATTGATGACAACTGACCTTAAGTGGACTGGAAATGGACATTTGGAGATTGAAAGACTGACAAAGCTTGTAAGGTGCCTTTACTGCTAAGACCTTCGATGTGCAACTTCCTTGCTGTTGAAAACTACTGATGGATCCCCTAAGACTAGCTACCTGGATTTCAGCAGTCAAAGGAATCAGAATTTAAATCTTAAGATATGAAAAACAAAGAAGTTGAGTTTAGAAACCACAAAAATAAAAAAAGAATAAAATGTCAAAAGTTCGGTGGATGGTGCTTTGACAGATTTTTCTACAGGTTACAATTCAAATGCGACTCACTACATATGCAGATCATATGTAGGAGCTCATCCAACATTTTGGGATGAATGATTGTTTTTAAATGTTTAAAATGCCTTTATGTTGGTATTGTAAACACAGACAAACAAAAAAACAACAACAATCTGTTGAACTGAAGATTACATCTAGATTCTAGATAACCATGTCAGCTACCCCAAGAATATAAAATTTTTTTTTTAACATATTATCATCTAAAACAATTTTCATGTGCTGAAAAGGAATATTTTGTACAGTATTAGACACATCATGTAGCAATTTCACACTCCAAAACATGTCATGCAAGTACAATTAAGCCACCTGTATGAAATAATATCATATATAGCCATCAAATGATTTGAACATCAGTCATGCATTAACTTAATGAACTTCAAAACTGATATGGAACTATTTATCAGGTTTCATCAGGAAGACATGGTTCCTATGCCTCCATTACAACTACAAAAACAAGATTAAGAATGTGAAAATTACATCTTACAGCATCTAGGTCAACTTGGGCTACCAAAACCTCAACATCCTTTAGAGAAAACTGTGATCCTTGAGCAACCACATCTCCATTAATCACAGTGCAACAGCATCCATCTGTCATAAGTAAAGTTTGAATTAGTGTCATCACTGGAAAAATAAATAATGATAAAGAAATCATATATTGAATATTAAAGTTCTCCAACCATTCATCAATGAAAAAATAAACTAAAAAAAATTATATAAAACAAAGCAGACAATCACATTGTACTCTATTCAAGAATAACAAAATCCATAATAAAACAATTGTAATCCAATGTCAGTGCTAAGGAAATTGGAAAGGGGGAAGTAGAAATGAAAGCCAATACAAAAAAAATAATAATAATAAATAAATAAATAAAAAATTGACACACAAACAAAAAAGTGTTAAGGAGCAAATATTAAATCTGGCATTTTTTTTAAAGGGAAAGAATTCTTTTTTTGTTGCCAAAAGGAAGAAGAAAAAGGATTAACTATATAGACCCAACTGTCCTCGTAGAAAACTGGGGTGATTGCTGAGGGGCAAACCATCCATACAGAAAATCTTTTCATGTACATAAGTGAAGATGCTGGACAAAGAGACAGCCACTCAATTTGTCTCTCTATAAACATGGACAAAGAAAGCATGATAAGAAATGGCCTTAAGACCACGGCTACCTAAACATCAGAATACACCTTCCCCAGCTTAATTCCTCCCCTTCTAGCCAACTCTCAAGCTCCCTTCTTATATCTACATGGACAGACATGGCTAGAGAAATAACCCCCCCCCCCTCCCAAGTTTGGTCCCTGGCAACACTTCCATGCCTTCACTCCTCCATAAGGGATCAATCTGAGTTTGAAGCCACTGGGACCGGGTATGGAGGTTTTGAATAGCACATTTGATGAGGAGAGGGGAAAGAGGTATGGTGCATCATTGGGCAATTTTTGAGTTCATAAGAAGGCAAAGATCCAATCTAACAACCTACAAGAAAATCCTCTACTCTTTTGTATCCCTTCCTAGTTTTTTTTTTTTTTTGAAGAGAGAGAGAGAGAGAGAGAGAACTCAATTATAATGATGAACCTATTGACAATCTTGTTTACTCATATCAAGAGCCATCCTAACATTTGTCATTTTTCAATTTAACAAAAAGAAATTGAAAATACAAAGAACCCAAATGAATACATAAAAATGGTATACAATTTGCAACTGCACAATCTAGATAATAACCTAATGCATTCATTATTTGCATGAGGTTTTATTTAATTATCCAACCCAAAAGCTTAAGCTATTAGGTGGAGGGCCCAACTTGTATATGAAGTCTAAGTTCCCATAGTAAGTTGATGTGGGATTGTTTCCCGACATAGGCATCCACTATTGAATCCACAAATGGAAACATTTAACAAGAAATGTATGCAAATTGTTAACTTAAAACATAAAATTAAGAACTCCTAATGTAATCAAGCAAGAATTACAATCTATAAAGCTAAAACAGCATAGACTTGTGAAAAGAAGTCTCAGATTATAAAACCATGTTCAAGGATGGAATGGTAGAGATATAGCAATGGTAGAGGAATTTTTCTTATCCTAAGGCATGCTTTTTACCATAATAAAGACGGCCACCATCACATCCTTGGTGATTACTATACATGTAAACCCCTCCACGGGTATGCGTAGCACCTATAAAAGCACGAAGACGAATATCGAGCTTTCTCAATTGGTGGTGGCTTCCACTTGCATTCATGAACACTTCCACACCATTCAGTGCAAGCTCAGCATGGGGAGGTACAGGTGTAAAAAGCTCTTCACAGACTTCAGCAGCAACAGCCCTAATGAGAATATAGGCATTTAAGAATAAACTCAGCATGATATATATTTTATTACACAGGAAAACATTCCCCCCCCCCCCCCAATGCCCAAAAAAAAAAAAAAAATAATAAATAAAAGGGGGAAAGAAAACCCAACAACGTATAAAAGAATCTCAACCAGGAAGAACACTCCCGGCAAAGCCTCTATAAACAACAAACCCTAAAAGATATTTCTAGTAGTTCCATATAATAATTATCATATACATGATTCCTTCAAAATTTATCTATAAGTAACAAAAAGTAATATCTTTGAAAAGAAATGATGTGGACCTTTTAATTCAGTGACAATGTTAGACACCTATTCCCTTTAATATTATAGAATAACAAATGCAACAGCTAGAGTATTTCCATAGAAGTATGCAATTTCTTAAATCAACAGGAAGATACAACTGATGTTGGGTCTTACGTGTCTAGAAATTGAATGTAACCATAACCAAAGGGTACAGCCTGCTGTGACAAAGCATCAGAAATGTCTTTTGGGAGCTCAAAGTCAACAAGCTGGTCTTCTTGTTTCCATGGAGTAAACCATCGAAGTTCCCTATAATTGCCATCATTTGCAAGCCACATCTTTGGGCGGATCATGAGAATTTTTCTGTTTAAACAAATAACTTGACAGTTGTAGCGCACAGATCCTTTAATGATGGGCATACCAAAGCTGCATAATATACCTTCAGTATAATCACCAACTAAAATATCTTTCAAGCACTCCCACCTGCACATATATTTGAAATATGAAATAAATACTACCAAACTCATGAGATCTTTGTCATTAAGAATACCAAAATCAGTACTCTCAAATCTCAGTCAAGGGGATAAGGAATAGGCGAAGCACAGAATGAGAAAAAACAGAAATACGATTAAAAAATGAATATCAACTTCAAATACATTGGATGGAAATATCAACATCTTGATAGAAAAATGAAATAAACCATTTCAAAGATCATCCAAATCAAAACTTCTACAACATGAGGCACAAAATGTCTATTAACCCCCTAAACCATCTCCTTTTCTGTAAATAGGTTATGTAAAAGAAATTTCTCAGGACAGTGTTCAGTTTGAGTTATAATGTAGAACCTTATACCTTTCATGCTTATGCAAAATTACAAGTTAAATTAGACTCTAATATCCTAAGAATTCTATTTTGCATGAACCTCACAAAGCATTGCAAGGGATAATTACAGATTAAAATAGACATCTAGTCCCTACAATTCGGTTATGCATAAATTCAAGATAGGATTGCAAGGTGTCCCAGCATTGATGAGCTTACCAATTTTTCCACTAGCATTTTAGTCAGCCAAATTGAACCCAACATAGCATTACTAACAGGTAGTGAGAAGAAAATCAAAGGGAAGGGACAGCTGAACAGCTAAGGATCACTATTGAATTCTGAGACTCAGTCTTACTTAAATGAAAAACTTAAACTTCCCAGCGTTGATTTCGTCGCCACATTTTTAATCAGAATCCAAGTCATAGTCTAACACAGAAAGACAAAGACGAAGACACAATACTGTAAAACTTACGCATGAGTTACAGTATCAAGCTCCAAGAAATGGTCTTCACAGCCATAGCCAGTAATTTCAAGCTCCGGCCCAAGCCTTATTACTGCCCCTGCTTCTTTAGCTCTCACAATTGACTCCTTGATGTTCCGAAGATTGCAATCGAATTCCATAGCCCATTGGTTCAAGTTACAGGTTGCCACCTTCAGCAACCTCATGATTTATTGTTCTGCATACAAACATTTCATATCATCAGCAACATCATGGCGGACACCAAGAAATATGATTCCTCTCTCATAATAATCTAGATTCAATAAAAACAAATATAATTAAAATCAACCTCAAAATAGAACTACGAAATCCTTAGCCATAAATCATAATATGATAATGATGATGACGATGATCTTTTTCCCCTATTCAGTCTGAACCGACAGCAACACTAGTTGATCATCCAAATTGGGAACTTGAGCTAATACAAATAATAATCCAAAAGTCAACTCTTTTATTATCAGTATGGCCCTAACAGTATTTATTTAATGGATCCAAACACGATAAACCCAATTTGGAAACAATCGAGGTTCATCACATATATGGAAAATTAACAAATCAGTGAGATTTTCACACTGGAAAACAAGAACGGGGGGACGTGGGACACAGAGAGAGAAAGAGAGGGTTTAATCATATATTACCTTGTCGTCTCTGCAAGGAATTCCTTTGCGATAAAGAATCCTGCAGTCAGTAAGCAGAGAATGGAAATTAACAAACAGGAGATCTTGGAAGAAACTGCGTACACCACAAAACAAACCTGAATAATGGAAAACGAGCAGGGTAAAGGCAAATTATATATTGCGCCAAGGAACCAAGATAGCGTTTCTGTGGGGGGTGGGAGACGCTTTTCAGCGCATTTCGTCCCGTCTCTCAAGTTTCATGAATTGTGATGAAATGTCTGCGGTTATACAATTCCTGCCACGTGGACTCTCCGGGTTACCTCCACATAAATAGGTTCAAATTTTTCATCAGACAGTAGAATCTTGGCGGCCAGGATGGATGGCCGCCACCTGGTTCTCGGGTGGATCCGAGCCCTTCATCCGAGCCGACATCCCTGTCGGCTCAGCTTGTTGGTTCAGGTATCAGTTCGGGTGTCGGTTCGGATGGAAGACTTTGATCCACCCGAGAGCCATGTGACAGCCATCCATCTGGGCCGCCAAATCTCCCGCCCAAACTCAGGCGGGAGAGGATGTGAATCCGAATCTAGCAGCTATAAGGTTTATTTATTTATTTATTTATTTTCTGAACCCCAAACCACCTTTTAAAGAAGGGTGGAGCTGTGGCTGGTCTGGCTGTGATCTAATAATAACTGAAGTTACTTTCCATGTATACCAAATATATTTGGTATACATACGGACTGACTCCAACCGTTGAATCATTAACTTAAAGAGTTGAGACGAACCCTACCTTATACCAAAGAAAAAAGACAAACCCTACCCTAAAAAGTACCTATATAGGCTTCATATGTTTTTAGATAAAATCTAAAAAAATAAAATGTAGGTAAACTTAGGACCCTTTTTTATATGATGATGTAGACGTATTCAGTCCTTCGTTTTGTTAGAGAAGACAAATTTGGTATTATACATTATTTACGACTGAATACAGGATCATCCACAAAACCTTTTGTCGTAAACTTATCCTAGAAAATTAAGATTTTAGATGGGTTTTTTTTTCTTTTTTTTTTTTTTTTTTCTTAAGGGATGGGGATTTGAGAATAAGTTGTTTAACTCATGTTCCTAGGCTTTCAAAGGATCCAAATCGTCTCCCGCCTGGGTTTGGGCGGGAGATTGGGCGGTCCAGATGGATGGCCGCCATCTGGCACTCGGAGGGATCCGAGCCCTCCATCCGAGCCGACCCCCCAGTCGGCTCAGCTTGTCGATTGGGGGGTCGGTTCGGATGGAGGGCTCGGATCCCTCCGAGTGCCAGTTGGCGGCCATCCATCCGGGCCGCCCAATCTCCCGCCCAAACCATAGGCGGGAGACGATTTCTGTTCTCTTTCAAATGGGTATGGAGATAGGATAGCAAGTAGCTAAGTGGGTTGTAGCGGCCCTAGTAATGGGTTTTGGGTTCCTTGATGCTGGATTGTCTACAAATTATAGTATGTATCCTCTCCAGTGTAGGTAGGTTTGCACTCAAAATTTTTTTTTTTTAAAGTAATTTTTTTGTGGGTGCATTTGTTTGTAATCCAGCATGTCACAAACATAGTTTGTAACCAGACATCATTTGTCCCTTGGTATATATAAATTAAGGTATTCTTTAGATAGGGGGAAACACAATAATTTGTCATAAGGTTAGTGTAATTAGTATACATTAAATGTTTTGGCTAAACGGTACAAATGGGAATGTCAATATTTCTCTCTCCTCTTTTCTCTCAATATCTCTATTTTGTTTCGATTTCATTGGCGATAATTGAAGCCGAAGTTATTTGTGGGATGTATCAACAACCATTGAGTGGTCTATTGTGAAAAAATTCCCACCAGTAATTGCAGAGTTGATAAGAGCTACTTTCTTCCAAGACAATTGTGGATCTGAGAGACGACATTGAGAAATTCCCTAACCCCAATGGGGTAGCTCAGTTGACAATGAGCTACACCTTAGGAAATGGAAGGTAATGAGTTTGACTCTTCTTACTACCTTGGGGCCACTCACACGGGGTGTTAAGTGTTCTTTTTTTCCTGTTATGAGTGCAAGTGGAATGGTTCTCATTCAACCCTGGAATGACCCAGTCCATGCGGTTATGGGGTCAGTATGGACCCGTAGAATTAGTTACACCAAAAGTCTAGAAACCCATCGTTAGCAAAAAGACAAAAAAAAAAAGACATTGAGAAATCCCCAATTTCTCAACTAGTCCAATAGACAATCACCGATTTGAGAGAGGACATTGAGAAACCACCAAGTTTCATCAACAACCTCAATTGACAAAGAAAGAATTCAGACCGAAAATTCATGTTGTACGGCCCAAATCAAGATCTTGTCTTCAAGAAAAGAGATTGGGACAAATTTCTGGGGAAGAAACACAAAAGAAGGGAAGATGGGGAGAAGGTGGAAGGAAAGACATATTCAAACAGATTACAAACAGATTTTCTCTTACAAACAGGTCTCGGATCCTCTCTAATGGCTGGGCCGCCCAGAGACTGATCCAACTCTGCGGGTTGCGCACCGAGTGATCCGAGGACATTGGTTCACTATCAAGCCGCCGGAGAGGATACCGGTCCCGGGGGAGAATTGAAACAAATTGAGTCCATAGTGCAAATATATGTTGGGCCTGGTCCACATCATATATAAAATGGAAAGCAATCGTGGTTCAAGCCCAAACATAGTAAGCCCGTTAGGAAAAAAAAAAAAAAAAACACTTGTCTATGATTTGCTTTTGATTATGTGTTTGTTTAGAAGTGTTTTCCTTGATTTTTGGTATTTTCCAAACAAGTTATCTACCTTTTCCATTTTGGATCCCAATCGTCTCCTCCCTGAACTCTCCCTGAAGTACAGGGAGGAGGGAGACGCCCCCGTCGGATGACTGACACGTGACTCTCGAGAAAATCTGAGCCCCACGTCCAAGCCGACAATCCCTGTCGACTGGGTATCGGCTCTGACATGGGATTCGAATTTTCCCGATAACCACATGTCGGTCATCCAACGGAGACGTCTCCCTCCTCCCTAAAATACAGGAAGGAGATGATTTAAATCCTTTGATTTTGCTTTCCTTCGAAAAAATAGGAGGAAATTGAATTTTCTACTTTCCAGGTTTTGTGTCTAAATAAATATAAAATGAATTTTCTTTGCTTTACTTTTCTTGAACTTTATTTTTCGTCAACTGATTTTTCAAAATTCTTTCAATTTCCACCCACCCAAATGGAAAAGTAAACCAAACAAGTGTTCTACATTTTCTACTATATATGATAAACTAAATATAATCATCATTTTTAAGGTTTCCCCTTTTTAGCTTTTTCTATAGCCAAGGTGGATATATCTCACTGCAAGAATTCATATTTTTGACGACGGAAAACATTACTCCACCGTGGAAAATACCAATAGGCGATAGAAATAGTATTTCCATCGTGAAAAATACTCAGTGTTATATTGCCACAAACTTTTCGTTGCGTTATGATATCCTATATCGGACGACGACATATATTATTCTATCGTCGAAAAATGTTCGGAAAAATGTAAATTCTTGTACTGTGATCTATTAATACAGATTTTTTTTTGTTTCTAATTTTATTTTTCTCAATAGTCACTCAGATTTTAATCTAAAAAATTAAATAATAGTTTTATGGAAAGACAAATAACAAAAAAAGTCTAGAGATTTTCATTAGTTCATTCTCAAAATTATTTTTCCAAGTTCCTTGGCAAACCAAACATGTTTGGAAGCTAAAATAATAAAATTTCTGAAATAAATTACAAAATTGCAAATGCAATAAATGAAATATGATTCAATTTTTTCTTTTTGGGGAATATTTTCTAAATCTATTTTATGATTAGGTTGGGTCTTTCTGCTTCTCTTTAGAATCTTCAATCTATCATTTTTGGAAAAAAAATAAAAATCATATGATAATTGATGTTCTTAACCTTTTCCTATTATAGTTTATTCTATTTCTCAAATTAAAAACGAGGAAAAAGATTGAAGGAACCAAAAAGAAGCTTGATGTAGATGATATTAGATTTTCAGAAAGTTTGAAAATTAGAAAACAGTGCATACATGGCCAATTCGAAGAATTATTATTATTATTATTATTATTTTATGGTATAAGTAGTAAGAAGTTGTTAATATGAAAGACTTGTATATAAAAAGATTTGGGGATTATTAAATAATGAAAAGAGACTTTATCTTGTTTTAGAAAAAATATATAAATCAAAAGAAACAATAATTTTCAATTTAAAAAAAAATATACGAAAAAATCCATCAATAAAAGTAAGTAATAGTCGTAGGACAAAAGTTTTTTAGCGAGCAGACCAACTGACACCGTGATTTACTAGTCAAATACCCGTGATTTATTGGATTGGATCAAAGATCCGTCGTGACACCCTCAATTTCTTTGAAGACCAGAGAAGGTTTCCCTAAAACTTTATTGGATTGTTATTAAGAAAGAAAACCCCCTTTAATGATCCACCTGATTGTATTACATAGAAACGTGATACCACAATATTGAAGGGTTTTTTTTTTTTTTCTTGGTCGAAATTTTTGAAGGTTGGATATTTAGGAATGACTAGATAGGTATCAGATTCCATACAAATCAATCATATGCACTTCTATGTTCTTAAGTTTCCCTTATAGTTTTTAGATCAATCATTTATTTTCAATGTTGTTTTATATATTCTATTTTTCCACAAGATTAAATAGTTAATTTCACGTGTCACATGAATAAACGATATTGGAGTCTATTTATCCATAAAATTTTAATCTCATTATTAGACTGTCCAAGAAGGCCCTCCTAAGTGGCCGTCCAAGAAAACCTCATCATGATTCTATCTGTGAGATTAGACCTCAATGGATCTACATCGTCTCCTCTCTGAGATTCGGGAGGAGGGCGGCGACTCCACTGGATGGTGATCACATGAAGGTCGGATGAATCCGACCCCTCTATTCGAACCGACACTCCATTGTCGGCTGGACTTGTCAGCTCGGATGGAGGGGTAGGATTCATCTGACCTCCACGTGGTGACCATCCAATGGGGTCGCCACGCCTCCTCTCGAATCTCAGGGAGGAGACGATTTGAATCCGACCTCAATAGTAGCTGTTTACTTCTAAACTCCCAGAATCTATATATTAACCAATTTTTTAAACCATCAGTACCTGAATTACATCAAATTAAGGATGAAATTACCCTAAAAAATCACAAGTAATTTTATACTTTCATTATTCCACGAAGATTGTTACTTGAGAAAACACACATTTTAATAAATCATAACATTCTAACTCTTACTTTCTTTAAATTAGGGTTCGTTTGATAAAACTTCTGCTTTTGGATTCTACGGATTCTAGTTCCCAGGGAGCCATTTTGAATTAGAAGCGTGTTTGATAAGTTCGATTGGATTCCAACTCCCACAGAGTGAACGGGATTCAAAATGACTCCAGAATTCAAAATTTTGGAGTTATAAATACTTACTCTAAGCTGTTGGATCAATGTTTTGGGAGAAAAAAAAGACTCTCACACGACTCTTACTTGACTACCACCACTACCACCACCACCGTTGCCACCACCTACCACCGCCACCATCCACCACCACCACCCACCACCACCACCCCCGCCTCTGCAGCCACCCACCACCCAATTCCACCATCGCCATCACCACCGCCACCACCACCACCACCACCACCACCAACACCATCACCACCACCACTGCCATCACCATAACCACTACCACCGCCACCGCCACCACTACCACCGCCACCACCCCCAACCACCACCACCTACCACCCACCACCACCGCTACCACCACCCACTACCCACTTCCACCATCACCACCACCACCACCACCATCGCTACCACTACTGCCACCACCACCGCCACCATCACCTACCTTCCACCACCCACCACCATTGCCATTACCCCACCACCACCACCACCACCACCATCATCGTCACCACCACCCACCACCCACCACTACCATGACTGTTTTTCTAGACTTCGACTGGGGGGATAGTGTGTTATCAAACATGTTCCTAATCCAAAGATACTCTGGAATCCATTTCAGAATTGCATTATCAAACAAGTTTCTACTCCAAAATAATCTTGGAGTAGAATCTAAATTTGAACCAGAATTCAGAATCCAAAAACAGAAGTTTTAATGTCCAAGCTTTTCTTTCAAATAATTAGTATTACGATAGCAAGTCTATTTATATAGACATCCATCAAATCCACCAAAGATAGCATCCTATTTTTATCCCATCTGACAACATTTTTTTATTTTTTTTTATATATATATATATATATATATATTATATATATTTTATTTTTTTTTTATATATATATATATATATATATATTCCCTACCTCCCCACAATGTTACTGACAGTCCTTAGAGCCTTAGTTAGGTTTTCCCATACAGAGACAATTTATAAGAAAACCAAAACCTAATACCCACACTAGTTACGGTTTTCCATATAGAGATAATTTATAGGAAAACCTAGAAACCCTAATCGCCTACTACGTGTAAGATATATGATATATCATAAAATTAGATCATTATGCATGTAATTCAAAAATTGTAAAATAACTCTTTTCAACTATAGCATATAATCTTTCCGCAAGAAATGAACCATAACCCTGTAATACAAGTACAACTCTATTAATTGTGTTCGGATCCTACGGCGGCAGCAACTCTATTAATTGTGTGAATCCCACAGAATACAAGACACCAACCCAACAAATCTCCACCTGGCTTGGATTCTACAAGTCACCTTGAAGAAGAACCGTTAATGTTGATTCTATAAACCTATCTCTGCCAAACCGTTACACTCAAACCAGCATAGCCCACACCTCGTCCAAGTATCCCGTACATCTCACCACCGTATGATGTAAAATGACTCCATCTCTCCCACTACTATAGCATCACCGGAAAGATCACCATCACTCACAATCCTCCTGCAACTTCAATTGCACCTGGAACCCGAGCCTCTCACCACCGCACCTCCAATGCAGACCTTGAGAACCGACTCCTCATCCCAGTCCTCTACAAGTCTTCATCTTCCTGGGTAAACTACATACCCAGAGGATTCATAGATCCACCGTAACTCAGCCTCGACCCTATCACCGCCATAGCATGACCACCAACTACCAGATCAACACCCTGATCAGTTGCTACCACCAACCCTGTCCCATTGGTCGAGAGAAACAGATCCGATGATGTACCTAAATCCAGTATCATTAGATCTGTTCTATCAGATTTGTAGGAAGCTCCACTGCCCACTACTATGCCCGCCACATGCGATACCGTCTGAACCTGCCCAGAGTCGACTTACTCCCCTGCTCCAAATGTTCAGTGCCTCCCTCTGGTGGAACTAGACTCACCACTAGAACTAGACTCACCACTGACTCCGTTTGAACCACCACTGTCAAGAAGGCTGACTGGGTACAGCCAAGACCAACACTACCGTCGGCACACAGGCCTCACAGACCATCATCGTCGGTGCCATCGAGGTTTCCAAAGATGCCTGCCACATATCCCCTGCACCTCGAGAAACCTGGTTCACCATCGTTGGAGCACAGACCGCACTCACATGCGATAATAGGTTTGATGCTCTATTCATCTAGTTCACATGGTTTTTGCATCGAGCAAAATACCTAATCACAGATCCACCTCCAATACCCTGATACAGGCCATGATCCTGGACCACAGCCAGAACCCTATCACCATCGGTCTGCGACAGCTCACCTGCCACAAAAGTCACCATCTGACTCACTAGCACCACCAACTGCTTGGTTAGGCCAGACCTCCACTCAGTCATATCAGAAACCCTATGACTCATCCCTGCGGTAACAGAAAACCTAAACCTGGTTTTCTCTCTCTTTTTCTTCTTCTTCTTCTTCTTCTTCTTCATACTTCCTATCTCCCTCGTTCTTCGAAAAACCTAAGCTCTGATACCACTTGATAGGATTGGGAGCACGCAAACAAGAAGAAAATGAGAAGATTAACATGGTTCAACACCCCATCGTGGGATGCCTACGTCCACCAGAGAAAAGAGAAATTCTTTATTCCCAAAAACTTCTACAGCTCTCTACCTGACAGGCTTATCTCATCTGTCAGCCTTACAGCATTCCAGCTCTCCACTGTCAGAGTGTTCTCCTCTGACAGTCCTTAGAGCCTTACATAGGTTTTCTCACACAGAGACAATTTATGGGGAAACATAAAAACCCAAATCCCATACAAATACAAGTTTACCCCGTACATGTGATAGACCAAACCCTATTACAAGTACAACTCTATTAATTGTGTGGACCCCATAGAATACAAGACACCAACCCAACAGCAATTTCTCCCCTAACTGACTTGGCAGTGGTCGTTGCCGAAGAAGGCTTTTATCCGTTAGCGAAGAAGGCTTTCACTCGCAGCGGCAGATGACTATAGTCGTCGGCGAAGTATAACGGCTGCAGACTATAGTCATCGACAAATAAGGGTTTCAAGCTCGTCGGGGAAGAAAGGTATCGACTTTTCTTTCTTTTTTACTGTACAAGAAGAAAAAGGATATATGAATTGGTAAAGGTAAATTTCTAGTTTGGGGGGCATTATGGTCTTTCACCTTTAGCATAAGGGCATTATTGTCACAATATTTTTCAAATGGTGCTTACGTCATCAACTAACTGGACTCTACTAATGGGTGGGGTTTCTTTGACTAACAGTGACAGAATTTTGGGTGGTAGATGAGAAATTTGGAAACCTGTAGGGTTAGATCGAATTTGACATAGTTTTTGGGGTGTAGATTAAGGGTGTCAATGGGCCGGTCTGAGCTGGTTTCGGTCCGGACTGAATCGGTGTTGGGTTTTATAAGCCCAGCCCAAAACATGTCCATTAAGAGTTCGGTCAGGTGGGCTTGGCCGACACAATAAGTACGGGCTGGTCCGGTGTCGGTTTGATATCGGACTAGGTTTATTGAGGTGATTTCGGGTTGGTTCGGTCCGGATCAGGTTTATCGGGCTTATCGGGCCCCTTTTATATGTAAACTATATAGCCTATTTTATTATTTCTATCTATAAAATTAACATTATTCCTTCCATATGTATGTAATTTAATAAACTATAACAATTAGCATAATCTTTTCAACTATAGATTTACATAATCTTCTAGATCATGAAGTGAACTCTAATAGTGTAACACAATTTATTAAAATTTAAAACTATTAAAATTAAAAAATTGGGCCCGAACGGACCTTATCGGTGTTCGGGTTGGGTTTTATTGGTTTGGGCTAATTCGGGTTTCTTAACGGACCGGTCCGATTTGGTTTTGGTTTGGGCTCAAACGGTGTCGGGCTTTACAAGCTCAGACCAATACCTGTCCATTAAGGCTCGGTCTGGGCTGGGTTCGGGTTATATCGGGCTGGCTCGGTCCGTGCTACTGGACCGGGCCCAGTTTTGACACCCTTAGTGTAGATGAAAATTTTTCAATGATTTATTATAAAAAGCTCATAAACATAAATATAAACTATACCAAAGAGAGCCTAAATATGCATGGCAAAGAGGTTTGGGGCTTGCAACAGAGAAGGGCCTAGGGATTATTGATGAGAGCCTTGAGAGGCCTGGAAGCATTAAATTGGAGAGTAGGACTTTGAAGTAGTCCGGCCCATAGTGAAACTTAATTGGGAACGTTGGATAAGCACCCATCATCTCCACTGTTCTTCCTTCTCTATCTGTCGCAATTAGGTTTGGAAGACGCCCAGGGTGGTTGAACCAACGGGGACAATCAGTCGGCAACTAAAGCGGCGGCCAAAGGGGAGACGGCAAGATCAGTGAGTACCATGTTCAATCATAACACATTTGTCTCCAAAGGTCAACTTAACAGTGTCAATGAGATTTTGGTTTTGGTTCGGTTTTCGATTTCCTACATGTATATTTTGCACAAGGTTGACTTAATGGGCTTTTATCGATCCATTCAGATTGGTTTTGATACCTATTTGGACTTAGTGGATTGTTTGGTTTGAACTTATCAATTGGACTAGTTTGGTTTCAGTTTTTTACTATACTCTAAAAACACAGCTCCATTATGATAA
The DNA here is from genome assembly GCA_028583415.1 of Protea cynaroides. NCBI lineage: Eukaryota > Viridiplantae > Streptophyta > Magnoliopsida > Proteales > Proteaceae > Protea > Protea cynaroides. The sequence continues at coordinate 78,279,094 of CM053265.1, read as the reverse complement.
TTTCGGTTCCATCCAAGCCGAATCAAACTCTTTCAGTTTCCATTTTGAGTTTGAGCCCAATTTTGACATCCACACCAATTGTGGCACAATGTACCACACTCTAAAATGGAGAAAAATTTAAGAACATGAGAAATCAACTTTAAATAAAAAGGAAAATTTCTCCAACCTCCCGTGGAGGATATCTAAAAGGCAACCACCACCAATTTAACACAGAATATCTCCCACCTCCTCTGCTTTTGAAGATATTTCTTCTCAATCTTGCTTTTGAAGATATTTCTTTTCAATCTTACTTTTAAAAGTATTCCTTTTCAATCAATTGGGTGATGAGATATGTATCATCACTAATGTTTTTAAGAATAATAATACCTTTCAAATTGTAAAAAAAAAAAACTTTTTCAAAAATTTATAATATAATTTAAGAAAATAAATTACCAACGCTTCTTCCCGCCCCCCCTCCTTATCTATTCAGATTTAAGATCGTTGTCTTCGTCGAACTCGTCACCGGTGCGTTGACGTTACCCCCAAGTTATTACCACTGCAATTTCTCCGGTAGATTCCGACTTCAAATTGTTTCCATGCAAAAAGCTCTACAGAGTACTCCAACTTCCTATGAGTATCATCCTATTTAAATTATTATCCTTCTCTTTCCAAAATGAATCAGCACAATTCAAAAGAAACACAGGGACAAAACCAGGGAGTTCAAGATTTCAATATCAAACCCTGTTCTTCATCCCGAATTTCCCATAGAATTTCTTTGTTTAATGATAAAAGAAACCAAGACACGGAGGTTTGCTTGCTTGATGACAAAAGAACGATCCTAAATCTGAATAGATAAGGAGGAAGGGCGGGAAGAGAGAAAAAAGAAAACCTGAGAATGATCGTTCATCATCTTCTCCATTAGGGTTTCGACGGCCAGTCGAAGTTCAGAATCGGAAGAACGAACGGCCCATTTGATGGATTTGAGAAGTCGACGATCAACCTCTTGAGCTGTTGAGTTCGTTGCCTACTCGATCAACGACCTCACCTTCCAGTTCCCATCTCTCTGACTCTCCTCCTCCATCACTAATCACTTCCAGTTTTATTTGAAAATATGATGAAAAACAAAAAAAATAAAAATAAATTGTAGATCCATGACTGCAGAGTGCAAAGTGACAGAAGGCACTAAGATATCATGCGCCGGGGGAGTATTACGCGCTTCCGATTGTTATAATGGTGAAATTGCTTGGAGGTAATTTTGAAGGAAGAGGAAGGGATTGAAGACGTCAGATTCTTACATGTCCACCCCCATCGATCTCCAGCGGATATCAGGGCCGAAGAGGGTGGAGAGATCGGTGGGGACATCGATGGTGCTGGAGGCGGAGAGAAGGAAGGGGAGACCGGCAAGGCCTGCGAAACCGGCAGAAGGGAAAGCACCGCCGCCGCTGCCACTTGGAAAGGTGTCGGAGTAAGTAAGGGTGGGGTTAGGGGCAGGATCCACATCGTCTCCCGCCTGGGTTTGAGCGGGAGACTTGGCGGCCCAGATGGATGATCGCCACCGGCTCGGATTATTTTAATTTGAAAGGTTTTATGGTCCAAAAAACATTGATGACGATGATAAACCCCATCAATAAACTGGGAGATATTTTGCATCAAGTGGTCGGTCTTATCATCGATCTCTTTTTTAATTTATTTTTTTTTAAATGATTTGTCCCCACAGCTAGTGTCTAACTAAGCTGAGTTGTTGAAACTTGAAACACATGTGGCAATCAATGCATGCAACCAAACAAAGCTGAGTTGTTGAAACTTGAAACACAGGTGGCAATCAATGCATGCAACCAAATAAATTGTCCGAGTAAGATATAATAAATAGATATTTTTTGAATAGGCCATATGTTTTAATTAAGGGAAAATAACATGTATTATCTCTAGATATATTTTTTTGTGGGTAATAGTATTATCTCTAGATTATAGATTAATTATATTTATTATTGTCCTTAATGAAAGTTGAAATATGGTATTTACTCTTAATATAACATGAAGTCTCATTTTTACCCTTTCAATTTTTCTCAAATAAAAACTTATGACTCCTAAATCAGCGTTTTTGCTCTGATGGAGAAAAAAGAGTTGCAGGCAGAGTAACATTTTCTAAACTTCTGACAGTTAGCCCAAGACGCTGATGACTTGCGGTTCGAGTCACGCAACCGTTCTCCTAAAACGATGAGCTTCGGCTACTCTCTATTTGTCTTTCACAAAAAATTTCAATGAGAATTCCAGTGTTTTCTTGGCTCCTCCTCAACTTTGTTTCTGTTCTGTTCGCCATTGATGAAGTTTTGGTTTGTGATAGATGTCCTTAGGATCAGAGGTATCTGTTGCTCCAGTTGAATCAAAGATTGTCCTTCAACAAGTTATGTCCCTTTGATTTGAAACTTGTCTCTTGGAACAAAAGCATCGACTGCTGTGATCGGAAGTGAGATTTGACATCATGACAAAAATGTGAGATGAATCATATGAAATATAGATTGGGTTAGAGTTGATTGTATGTGTGGTAGGTTTGATCCGTTTGACAATAATTATATATGTTATGCATGTATAATATCTTAAACATGGATGATATGACTCCCAAAAAAAAGAAAAAAAAAATACAATTTTTGCATGAAGATGCCATAAGAAGAATTTCTCTAACAATAGAGACAAGCGGGAAAAAAAAAAAAAAAAAAAAAACACATGGATGATATGTATGGCTTGGCATATGTGATTTATGTATTGTTATGCATTAATTAAGCTTAAAATTTGAGTTATTTCTTATCCATTTTTATGATTATCTATGCCTTTCATGGTTTTGAAATGGTCTACGGATATCAGGCTTTTCTACCCGGAAATCCATGTTTGATAAGATAAGGAATTTCTAAAACAATTCATATGTTATAAATTTCGCAATATTAATGTGCTGGGTTAGTCTCTTTGAAGTAATTTTATTGATATTAAATTTAAAAGATTTGGTCTAAATGTAACTAGGGTTGGTACAACTATATATATAGTTGTAATCAATTCCCTTTAATGCATATTTATTGGGCATCATGTGGTAATCCTTATCAGGCTCTCTCAGCATTTCTTTTAAATTTAATTTATAAATTTATTTTAGGGAACTTTTTTCATGCATAGACGACAATGACGGTGCACGTGCATGGTTAGGGAATCCACCCTTCAATTTTGCCTTTACATAAAGGCATTCTCCTTATAATCGTCCCGATTACAAATAGACATTGTCGCTGGATGTTTTTGTCGAAGATCAATAAAATCCCATCAAACCGCACTTTCGATAATGCCATCAACAAGGAAAGATCCAACCTATCAAGAAACAAAAACCTTGGACACTCTTGTGCATCTCACAAAACACCCTCCCTAACAAAATAAGCGCAATTCTCCTGAAAACCAGAAGACTGAAATCTGGCCGGATAGCGCATTTGCAACCATATTTGCCTCTTTGAACCAGTGATTTATTGGCCATTGTATCCGTTGAAGGAACTGTTCTACCGCCATCCACTGTTGCTACACCGCCTTGGAATCGCAGATATTTACATCCCCTCCACAATTGTTGCCTAGACATTTTTTATCCATAGATCCGAGAAGCCATGCTCCATAGCGATCTGAATTTCAATCATCAACGCTGATAATTTTGCAATGTAATTTGTTGAGTCTTCATAAGATTTCATCACAATCAATGTGGTGTGAGATCCACCTCTAAAATGCACGATCCACTAGATCTAGAGTCTAGACAATAATGAAATCCCAATAAAAATACGAGCACATGCAAATGAATTATCACCTCATTTATACCGAAGTTAATACACCCGTTAACAAACTCCGAAACACAAGTCCTGCGCCCGCACAGCACTTCCATCCAAGATGCTGAGCTACATATGGAAAGGCTGAAACCTTTTCAATAATTAATGAAAGTGGGTCCTCTTTCATTAAAAATTTATTGCAATGCTAAAGTCGAGTAATAAATAGTCCCCGAAGCAGATGTCTTCCAACCAATTTACTTGTCAGTACCTCTCTCTCTCTCTCTCTCTCTCTCTGGGATTGAAATTCTCTTCGTTCTGGGCTCGGATGGAGACACAGCTGTCGATCTCTGATGCGTAATACGTGGGAGTCAATTAAATCCAAATCGTCCATCCAGTTGATAAGGTGAGAGGTGAAAAAAGAACTCGTCAATTAGATGGATGGCTCGGATTCAGCCAACTCCCATGGCGCATCAGGGGTCGACAATTGTGTATCCATCCGATACCGAGGATGGAGAGGATTTCACCACCTCTCTCTCTCTCTCTTAACGCACAGGTGAAGTTGGTCAAACCAAGGAGTATTGTTAATATAGCCAGGGCCACCATCCCAACACAAAGGCTCACATCTAGTTGGCTAATTCTATTTATAAAACCCTTGGATTATCTCCCTCTATCCACCGCCTCATCTATCAAACCAAAGGAAACCAGTTCTCCTCTCTCAACCACCCACTTACCACCATCATCTTCATCTTCTTCTCCAAAATGGGTAGCCTTGCTGATGGCACTGGAAACAACTATGAATTCACATTAAATGCTCTAGACCCTGAGGAGTTTAGGAGGCAAGGCCACAGGATAATCGATTTTCTCGCCGACTACTATCGCGACATCGAGAAGTACCCGGTCCGAAGCCAAGTTGAACCAGGTTATCTCCATAAACTTCTTCCAGACTCAGCCCCCAATCACCCAGAACCAATCCAAACAATCCTCCAAGATGTAGAGACTCATATCATCCCAGGCATCACACATTGGCAAAGCCCTAACTACTTTGCTTACTTCCCTTCAAGTGGTAGCATTGCAGGTTTTCTCGGAGAAATGCTTAGCACCGGATTCAATGTCGTGGGATTCAATTGGTTGTCTTCTCCGGCGGCAACGGAGCTCGAGACTATAGTCATGGACTGGCTTGGGAAAATGCTTAAGCTTCCTAACTGCTTTCTCTTTTCCGGCAATGGTGGTGGTGTCTTACAAGGGACTACTTGTGAGGCCATCTTGTGCACACTCATAGCCTCTAGAGACCGGATGTTGAATAAGATTGGTTGGGAAAATATAGGGAAGCTAGTGGTATACGGGTCGGATCAGACCCATTGTGCACTACAAAAGGGGGCCCGGATTGCAGGTATCCACCCCAATAATTTTCGACCTGTTTCCACCTCGAGGTTGACGGCATTCGGGCTATCGCCGGATTCCCTCCGTTCGGCAATTCTCGCTGACCTTGAAGCCAGGCTGGTACCACTATTCCTATGTGCCACTATAGGCACCACATCTTCAACCGCTGTGGATCCTATCGGGCCACTATGTGATGTGGCGAAAGAGTTCGGCATATGGGTCCATGTCGACGCGGCGTACGCCGGAAGTGCATGTATATGCCCGGAGTACCGGCACTTCATGGACGGTGTGGAGAATGCAAACTCATTTAGTCTTAATGCACATAAGTGGTTCTTCACCACACTTGATTGTTGCTGCCTTTGGGTTAAAGACCCTAGTGCCCTCATTAAGGCCCTCTCTACCAATCCTGATTACTTAAGGAATAATGCTACGGAGACCAATACCGTTGTTGACTATAAAGATTGGCAGATAACCCTAAGCCGCCGGTTTAGGGCCATGAAGCTATGGCTTGTTCTACGTAGCTATGGTGTGACCAACCTTAGGAACTTCCTAAGGACCCATGTAAAGATGGCTAAGCATTTTGAAGGGCTTGTGATCATGGACAAAAGGTTTGAGATTGTTGTCCCAACGACTTTTGCTATGGTGTGTTTCCGACTCTTGCCGCCACCAGTGACCGTGCATGCAAATGAGCTCAACCAGAGGTTCCTTGAATCGATGAACTCGTCCGGTCGGGTCTACATGACTCATGCTGAGGTGGGGGGTGTGTACATGATCCGGTTCGCCGTGGGTGCAACTCTAACGGAGGAAAGGCATGTAATTGCGGCTTGGAAGGTTGCACAAGAGCATGCTGGCATCGTTCTCACTACGTGTTAAAGTAGGGAAGCTGTTTTTAGTTTTTTGGGTAAATAAGGAGGGGAAGATATTGCTGGAAATGAGTTTGACAGAGGAATGAAGTTGGACGATGGTGACGTTGACCATAGAAAAATGGAGAAGGGGAAAAAGGAAAATTAATGTCTAAAAAAATTTACTATTTTAATTTTAATTAATTTATTTATAACTTTGGATATGTACAATCTATTCAGGATTTGTTTTATACTGTGGTAAATATTTGGGAAAATTTTAACCACTCCTTTTGTATTTTGCTTTTAAATCATCCAACTCTAATTTTGAGATGAATTTCACGCGCATCCCTCGCTGTGAAGTTGACTAACAGGAAATGCAAAATTACTCCATTACTCTCTTTGATAATTTGACAATCAAATTAATAACAATTTAGGAATCCAGTGGAAGGAAAAAAAAAAAAAAGAATATTTAAGAAGGTAAATATGTCATTCATTAATGGTTTGAGAGAGAATAAGATAATAAGTAAATAAATTTGAAAAGATAGTTTTGCCATTAGAAAATTATAAACCATGTCATTTCATGACTTAACATATTTATTTGTTATGATAGAGTCTGTCTGATACATATTTAACAAATGAGGAAAGTGTGAAATTAATCGTGAAATTGGGATTGATATATATTTAACAAATGAGGAGAGTGTGTGAAATTAATCGTAAAATTGGGATTGAATGGTTTAAAAGCAAAGTAAAATGTGGAGGGGAAGGGATGTGAAATTTTCTTTAAATATTTTTAAAAAATTTCCATCCATAATTGAAGTGACATGTTGTCTCTGCCCAAAAAATATTGCATATCTTCACCTCTTTCACGGTTTTTTATTTTTATTTTTTATTCTTTATTTTGGGATTGTGGTTCAAACCACTATCAAATATTGAAATTGTTCAAATTTCTATCAATTTATTGAAATTTATTTAATGGCTTCTCCCTCTCTCTCTCTCTCTCTGATACAGGAACAAGAACATAAATGACATGTTTGATAAAGTTAAAACTAAGTACATCAATAATTTTTATTTTTATTTTTTTGTGTTCAAAAACCTTGGAGGATAAAATTGTATTCATCCACTAAGGGTAGTTTTGGTAGCAAAGGTAAGGGTGATCACTTAAGTAGGACGACTCTCTTTGATATGTATCATAGAATTATTTATATAATACATTATGATATATGCAGTTATTTGGTAGGATTTATAGTATTTATTTATATTTAAAATAAATAAATATAATCTAAAATCTACAAATATGTTATCATTATTGTGATAATCTATTATTAATTTCTTATGTTTAGTGGTATCAAATTGTTATTATTTATGATTCATAATTTATTCTCATAAATGACTTATTATAAATAACTCATATATATAAATAGGGAAAAAGACAATTGCCTCCCCTATATTATGCCTAAAAGACAAATGCCCCCAGAAGTTTCTAAAAAAGACAAACATTCTTTTTTCTTTTTTAACGGTGTTAAAGTGAATTTTTCTATGGACCAATATACCCCTGAATATTTTATTACTTTAAAAACCTATTAATGTTAAAAGACTACTATAACCCTCATATCCAACTAAAATTAATTCCAATATTCCCTCATCTTCCTCCTCCCCTTTGTTCACCTTTATTCGGATGGAACAGAGAGTATTACGTTCTTGTGATATCAGTCCTAGGTTTATGCTCAAGTATCACAGGGTGTTATGCTTTTCTTATTGAAAATTTTCATGTTTAAATCCTAGTTTATTTCTTATTCCATTTTGGGTTTTACTTTATCATCATTTTCTTTTAATTCTCTTTTGATTTTGTAAGATAAGCCATTGGAACAATATTCAAAGTGGTGATTTCGGGGGGGTGGAAGGGGGGGATTCAATCCCAATAAAGGCTGATTTGAGGTTCCATTAAGCCATTTTTCTTCTCCTCTGTTTTGGATCGCAAATTCTGCGGCTTTTACTTTTGATGTATCTTTGAAAAGTTAGGGTTTTTAGATTGTAGAGCACAACCAATCTCATCTCTATAACCACTTTTGATTTGGAAAAGCACACGAAATGAGATGATTTTTATCCTTGAACTTGGGTCCAGTGCGATCTTAATTTGCAAGTGGAGATCGTAGATCAGGGTTTTCAAAGCTCACTTTTTCCCTCTCTCTCTATTAGTCTGAAGACTGAGTTGAAATCCAACCGCCCAGTGTCTGCGATCCTACAATCCTGATAAAAGATAGATAAAAATAGGACCAAAATGAAGGTCTTACGGCCAACATCAACAGCTTTCGATCCCTCGAGAAAGTTGTCGCTCTCTGGAAATTTCAGACTTACTATCGACGGTCAACGAGCTGCTGAACTGATTCTGCGATCCATTATATTGCTTGTAACTATTAGGACCAGACCTTTATCTTCTTGTTCTTCAATCAACCAAATTGTTGCTTTGATTCGCTTTCATTTTTTTCTAAACACAATTAAAATCCCGCATTGGTGGATCTGTTAACCATAAACATCTTATGTTCGAGGGTTGAGTGTTCTTTCGCATGAGAGGGGTTAAGCTGGAGTTTGCAGTTTGCAGAGGGTAAAAATGATATTTCACCCTTGCAAAGGGTTAATTTCATCATTAAAATAAATTTGAAATGTCACTATCAGAACCAAATAAAAAGAAAATACTTTTTTTTGTCCCTACCACAATAACGAAGGCCAGATTATTATCATCCGTAGAATTAATCGAGCAATTAAATATTAAAAGAAGAGAAAATATCTCTAAAATTAACTTGGGAATGTTGAAAATGACCAACTCAGATGTCCAAGGAGGAAGTATCATAACTTCACCCATGGCCACAACCAGCCATCCTGTCGATCCGAGCATTCCACTAGAACAAAGTGTTTTTGACACTGTGTGAAATACGGTAGAAGGAGGTGTTAGAATATTATATGTTTAGGGTTTCAATGAAACTCATTCTCCATCCATACAGTTGTCTTAGAATACAATAGAGAAGCCATTAACTATGAATCATAAAGACATACCTGTCTGTGAAGAGATCAATTCCCATGTGCTCTATGACGCTCCAAGCTTTGATCGAAATCCCTCGACTACAGTCTTCCACAGCCTCCAGAGGATATCCTGACGTCTCTTGCTAATGGGTGCATAGAACTAATTAACTGTGGTTATGGGGACTCTAATCCAGTATTTATAGAATACTGTTGTAACCCTAAAACCCTTCCCACTATAGAATTAGGGTTACCAAACCTTTCTCATACCATGTGACAAATCAAACCAAATCGGTTCTATCGTGTTCATTGGACTCCCACTGAATTGATTAGTTTAGGTCATTAATTAAGTCCACATAAATCTAACAGGAGGTGAAGCTATAGTTGATGTAAATAACATCAGAGCAAACCCTGGGAACCCAAGTCCGGTTCCAATAAACTCAAACAAATATCGACCTTTAGTAATACAAAACTTAGATCTAGTTTCAAAAGAATGTCATTACTTAAATATAGATTGTGTCAAAAATTCAGAAAAGATTATTGACAAATGGAATCAATCTATGAGATCATCATAACAATGCATTCAATAATATCATTAAGTGATACTTATGATTATGTTATGACTACTCTACAAGGACAGGTTCAGAAATTATGGATAAATATACAAGTCCAACCAGAATTTTAGATAAAAATTAAAAACTATTTTCTGGCAAAGAAAGCTATCTAGCCACTAAATTTAAAATTCTAGACCTCTTTACTGGTTTAATAAAAAGAAAATTTTTAAGATATTCATCAGATAAATATTCATCAGATAAATACTCTGATAAACATTGGAATGCTCAGAGTAATCTGTTAAATCTATAGATTTGTGATAATTGTAGTTTCGAAAACTTTAGCTGCGAATATAGAGATTATTATTATCAGTTGTCTCTTTTCAGAACAATAATTTTAGAATGAAGCATTCTTTAGAAAATTACCTTCTTTCTGGGGTAAATTAGCTAAAGAATGTTTCAACAAAGACCTGAAAAAGGGACTGATAACTAATAGTTTTGGGGGTAGAATACAGACAGTAAAAAATTGTCTAAAGGATTATTGTACCAAACAAATTATTTTGGATAAAGCAAGATCCTTCACGCAATGACTGTCATGTTGTGGTGAAATCACTGATATTCCAGGAAACTATGGGTGTTATCTGGAAGGTCAAAACATAAAAATAAGTTTTATTAAAAGAAAAAACTCACAGGGTTAGGGTGAGTGAACTCCGCTGAATTTTGGAGCACACAAACTTTTCTGGTATCAGAGCGAGGTTCTGACGATCCTCGATATTGATATTCTAAGAAACGTAAAATAGAAGTTGACAAAAAAAAAAAAATCTCATAACAAAATTATATGTCAAATAGTGTGTGAAAACTCAAAAGAAACAAAAACGTTTCAAAAAAAGTTTTGAGAAAAAACAAAAGTAAAAATGACTTGACACTAATGGTTTTCTGTGGTCCAACTTCTACTCTCTTTAGTATAAAAAAGAATAAGAAAATGACAATTAGACTTTTACGTAAGTTTCCTTAGGGTGTAAGTACTCCTCAAGCTTTTGATGGGCCATTTCGAGCTTGACTTGCACCACTACATCCAAGAAGCCATGCTCTATAGTGATCCAAATTCCATCATCAATGTTGAGAATTTTGCAATGTAATTTGTGGTGGTAGACACCCCAAGTGTGCTCTATAAGAAATTGATACATTTCCTGACAAACACTGAAAATACCTCCCGTCCTGGGATGCTTAAGGAGCTTTCATCCACATTTAGACGTAATTCACCTACGTGCAAAAAGGTAGATTTAAACAAAAAAAAAAAAAAAAAGGATTATTTCATTCCATTAAATACCCAAATTATCCCTCCCATACTGGAGGTAGGTCCTGTCTGAGAATGATCGTCTGTTACATTTGTGTTTAGTAAATCTGATCTTGACCATTGAAAATGCATCAGAACATATGTTTGATATGCAATAGACGATCCCTGCTGTCTGGTTCACGATGCAGAGCTACAAAATGGTAAGGCTGAAACAGTCTTTCTGTTTTTTTTTTTTTTTTTGGGGTAAGACTGAAACAGTCTTTCATTGAATTCTAATAGTCTGCGACAATGTCCTTTTCCATATTAATTTAAATCCTAATCAAGTGCGGGTCCTTGTTTAAGAATTTATTCCCATAATAAAGCCAATAACCCCAACAACCGACCACCATCGGTCCCCCCCCCCCTCCCCTATCTCTCTCTCTCTCTCTCTCTCTCTGTCTCTCTCTCTCAATGCCTAGGTGAAGTTAGTAAAACCAAGGTGTGTTGTTCCTACAACCTGGGCCCACCATCCCAACCCCAGCCAACTTCTTGTTCCTACAACCAGAGCCAACCATCCCAATCCCAATGGCTCACACCCAGATGGCTAACTCTATTTAAACTCTTGGATTACTTAACTCTATCGACCACCCTCATCTATCAAACCAAAGGTAACCAGTTCTCTCTCAACCAGCCACCGCCATCATCTTTATTTTCATCTTCTTCTCCAAAATGGGTCCGGCCGATGGCTTTAGAAACAACTCTGATTTCACATTAAACCCTCTAGACCCTCAGGAGTTTAGGAGGCAAGCCACATGATAATTGATTTCCTCGTCGAATACTACCACGACATTGAGAAGTACCCGGTCCGGAGCCAAGTCGATGCAGGTTATCTCCATAAACTTCTTCCAGACTCAGCACCCAATCACCCAGAACCAATCCAAACAATCCTCCAAGATGTACATGCTCATATCATCCCAGGCATCACACATTGGCAAAGCCCTAACTACTTTGCTTACTTCCCTTCAAGTGGCAGTGTTGTAGGTTTTCTCGGAGAAATGCTTAGCACTGGATCCAATGTTGTCGGATTCAATTGGTTGTCTTCTCCAGCAGTGACGGAGCTCGAGACTATAGTCATGGATTGGCTTGGAAAAATGCTTAAGCTCCCTAACAGCTTCCTCTTTTTCGACAATGGTGGTGGTGTATTACAAGGACTACTTGTGAGGCCATCTTGTGCACACTCCCAACCTCTAGAGACCAGATGTTGAATAAAATTGGTAGGGAACATATAGGGAAGCTAGTTGTATATGGGCCGGATCAAACCCATTGTGCACTACAAAAGGTGGCCTAGATTGCAGGTATCCACCCCAATAATTTTCTACCAGTTTCCACCTCGAGGTCGACGGCATTCGGGCTATCGCCGGATTCCCTCTGTTCGGCAATTCTCGCTGACCTCAAAACTGGGCTGGTACCACTATTCCTATGTGCCACTATAGGCACCACATCTTCAACCGTTGTGGATCCGGTCGGGTCACTATGTGATGTAGCAAAAGAGTTTGGAATATGGGTCTATGTCGACGCGGCGTACGCCGAAAGTGCATGTATATGCCTGGAATTTCGGCACTACATTGACAACGTGGAGAATGCAGACTCATTTAGTCTTAATGCACATAAGTGGTTCTTCACAACACTTGATTGTTACTGCCTTTGGGCTAAAGCCCTAGTGCCCTTATTAAGGCCCTCTCTACCAATCCTGAGTACTTGAGAAATAAAGCTACGGAGACCAATACAGTCATTGACTATAAAGATTGGCAGATAGCCTTAATTAGGGCCATGAAGTTATGGCTTGTACGTAGCTATGGTGTGACCAACCTTAGGAACTTCCTAAAGACCCATGTGAAGATGGCAAAGCATTTTGAAGGACTTGTGACCAAGGACAAGAGGTTTGAGATTGTTGTCCCTATGACTTTCGCTATGGTGTGTTTTCGACTCCTGCCGTCGACGGTGACTGTGCATGCCAATGGCGAGGCCAATTCATTGGATGAGAAACATGCAAACGAGCTCAATCGAAAGTTCCTTGAATCGATGAATTCGCCCGACCGGGTCTACATGCATGACTCATGCTGTGGTGGGGGGTGTTTACATGATCCGATTCGCAGTGGGTGCAACCCTAACGGAGGAAAAACAAGTGATCGCAGCTTGGGAGGTGGTACAAGAGCATGCTAGCATTGTTCTTAGTACGTGTTAAGGGGGGAAGGGTACTGCTGGAGCTGAGTTTGACAGGGGAATAAGATTGGAAGATGGTAACCTTTTTATTTTTACTTTTTTGTTTTTACCTTTGGGTCTATTAATCTGCTCAGAATTTGTCAGTGTAGTGTATATTTCTGAAAATTTTCTATCCGTAATTGCAATTGTTAATATTGTAAGGGTGTCAAAACTGGGTCCGGCCCGGTAGCACGGACCAAACTAGTCTGATATAACCTGAACCCAGCCTGGATCGAGCCTTAATGGACAGGTTTTGGTCTGAGCTTGTAAAGTCTGACACCGTTTCAGCCTAAACCGAAATCAAACCGGACTGGTCAGTTAAGAAGCCCGAATTAGCCCAAACCGATAAAATCCAACCCGAACACCGGTAAGGTCCGTTCGGGCTCAATTTCTTAATTTTAATGATTTTAAATTTTAATAGATTGTGTTACATTATTAGAGTTCACTTCATGAACTAGAAAATTATGTGAATCTATAGTTGAAAAGATTATGTTAATTGTTATAGTTTATTAAATTACATACATATGGAAAGAATAATGCTAATTTTATAGATAGAAATAATAAAACAGGTTATATAGTTTACATATAAAAGGGGTCCGATAAGAACGATAAGCCCGATCCTGATCGAACCAATCCGAAATCACCTCAATAAACCCAGCCCGATAACAAACTGACACCGGACCAGCCCGTTAGTTATTGTGTCCAGCGCAGCCCACCCCAGCCCGAATTCTTAATGGACATGTTTTGAGCTGGGCTTATAAAACCCGACACTGATTTAGCCCAGACCGAAATCGACCCAGACCGGTCCGTTGACACCCTTAATCTATTGTCATCTCTTTCATGGTATTTTTTTTTAATCCTCCGTCACATGTTGAAATTTATTAATCATAATTCATTAAGAGTTATACAAGGCTTTCTTTGATATAGTTTATATTAAATAATTATTTATAAAAATAAATTATAAATAATAAATAATAACCATTTATTATCACTAGACATAAAGAAATAATAATAGATTATCACAATAATGATAAATATCTTTTAAACTTATATTTAGATTTTAGATTATATCAATTTATTTAAATATAAATAAATACCATAAATCATATCATCAAACAACTACATATGTCCTAATGTATTATATAATTGATTCTATAATACATACCAAAGAGAGCTTAAATTAAGACTCTCTCTCTCTCTCTCACCTAGTGGGCAAACTTTTATGGGTTGGGCTAATTGTCACTGATCAAGATCTAATGACAAAATTTGATGTTATTGATTCTCTTTAATTTACATTCTTTTGGTCATCATAGAAACTACAGTATATAGGAATAGTTTTGATATTTCAAGGAGAGATCAGGTTGTCTGTAAGATCTGATGGTTTAGACACTATACATGGTTGACAACTAGTTTTTCCCCTTTTTTTTTTTTTTTTTTTTTTTGCGCCAAAGGGGGGTGGTATGTAGCTTTTCCCAATTTTTTTTTTCTTTTATTGGTAAGACTTTTCCTAAATTGTTACTTCAAGCGATTCTGATAAGTAGGCACACGTCTATGGAAACATTTAGTCTTCCACTAGCGTGTGATAGTGATCCAGATGTGGAAGGAAGGATTCCCAAAATTTGATTCCTCCAAAGCAAGGGTCGGATGTGGGGAGAAGACCTTCTGGCTCGTTGACTGTTAATCCTCTGATGAATCTTCGATGATGGCCCCACAATCCTTGCTCGGTGAATTGACGTGTGAGGGATTAGGAGGAATCTTCCTTTCTTTTGTGTGGATCAATGATTATTCCCATGATCCTGAGGATAATCCTTCCGCTTATATGCTTCATGAGATGGCACTCACCAGTTTACTTGCGTACAATGGCACGTGTCTGTCCTTTATTAGATGAGAGTTTTGAACAAGTGTCCTCTCTTGATTGGAAGTCTTATTTACTCCTATCACCCCATATACTGAATAATATTAATTGACATGAAAGAGATTATGGCTTATAAGAATTATAATCCATTTATGGTAGGCACTATCAAGTGGGGATGATTGTTTACCACGATTTAATTTTCAGATTTTTTTTTATTTTTTTTTTACATTGAAATATGTAACATCGTTGTCTAAATATGAATGAACCTTTGCCATTGAATTTTGTCACATGGCATATTGGGTGGCAAATAAAACTATTGGTAAGAATTGGGACAAAGAAACTATGTTGGTCACATGGAAATTGGGGGCATATCATTTAAAAAAAAAAAATTCTGTAGTTTCAATGAATCAAAATCTTTTAAATATTTATTATTTATTTTTAATGGAAAATTTTCCCATGTCATTGGAAAGAATCTTTTCAATAGATACATTTAATTTTGCCACATAAAGGGGTGATATGATAAACTTAACCATTTGATATAAAAAATGATATAGAGAATGTGTCAAATTAATACCTCATATTTAATCATTTATCTTTCCATGTACCACAATGTGCCTTCCACTACAGTGTTGTACACATGTTGGCAGGACCACTTGTGAAGTTCATGATTTGAAATTTGACTTGTCACTTAACTTTTAAAAGCTAGTTGTCACCCATGTAACAAGTACACTTGTCATCGAGGGTATTATGAACAACCAAATCTGACAACCCCTCCCTTGGAATATCAAAAACTATCTCTGAATATTGTGGTTTCTAGTTTTATCAAGACCACTCTGTGTAAACCAACCGAACCTGATCAATAATGGACCGACACGGACTGGTTTGATTATTAAACATGTCGGGCTTAGGCTCGAACCTCTTATTAAACAGGTGTTCACGGTGAAAGGGTGTAGCCCAATTGAACCGAACTAATGTACTGAATATACCTTTAAACTAATATAAAACCCTAAAGCTAAAAACCTAAATCAGTACAACTTCTCTTATTTCTTTCTTTTATTGAGTCTTTTTCACTCATTCCTTTGGTCCTCGTTTTTATCTACATAGGTGATGACAAGCTTAATAAGAGTCTTTTACAATCCCACAAGAAAGTATATATAATCATTTTGATATTAGCCCATTTACAGTACGTTTAAACCCCATTTAACATTGACCTGATAATGGACTGGAAACCGACTAATTAATGGAATGTAAACGTATCTATGCTTAGCTTTTGATGCTCAAATAGCTAAATAGGCTGATCATGGTGCGATGTGTTAAATAATAGAAAACAGATTAGACCCGACCAAATTGATCGATTGTCAACCCTAATGGTTTCCATGAGGGCTAAATGAGTGAATTACAGAGAATCGGTGGCACCAAATTTTGTCACCGGATCAGTGACATTTAGCCAGACCCATTAACTTTTGACTCTTACCATCCTTGATCAATTATTTTCTTATTAGGCAATCACTTTTGACTCTTTCCATCATAGTCAATCTTTATATGAGGAAATCTTTGACAAGTCAAATAAGGTATTGGGGCTGCAATCCCTCACATGGAGCCTAGTTTGTTTCCTTGAGGTTGAGGGTTGAGGCCCACACAGAACTTCTTAAGTCCATAATGGCCCAAGTAGGCTTGGGTTTGGGATTTAAAATGTCTGGCTAGGCCTATTTATCAGGTGGATCAAGACTCTTGGTTTTACTCGTGGGAGCCCATTCTAAGCCCAAAATATGATGCATGGCTCGATCTGAGGATACCCTAACATTTTTAGGTTAAAATACATGACAAAAAGGTATTTGTAATGTATTATGTATACCGTATATGCTGGAACCTCAGGGGAGAAAATACTTTAGGTTTTGGTTTAGGTTCAGGCTGGCCCAGTGTTCTGAAAAGGACCATTGGACTAGGTGATCTGACCATGATTGGACCGGGCCACTGTTTACATTTATTTTGGGCAATCTAGATGTTCTAGGATCATGACTCTGATCTAGTTCTGGTTCTGGTTCTGGTTCCTAATCAGATCAACATGATGTGTACCTGTCCAAAGAATGTCAGGCCAGCCTCTTCGTGTTCGTGATCCAAAATGATAACGCTGATGATGCAATGGATGATGAAAATCATTTCATAAGTTACTACAAATTAATTGTAAATGCCAATGATGCAATGGATGATGAAAATCAATTTTAAGTTACTAAAAATTAATTAAAGAACATCATGAAAGGGTTTGATGAGGCAATGGATGATGAAAAAATTAATTAAGCCTCAGACAACGAGGACTCATCCTTGGAGCCTCCCGATGTTCCTTCTTGTTAGAAGGAAAACGACTGCAGTTTTTCCCTTCCCTTTCTGAGAAGAAGCAACCGCCCTCGAAGCCTCTCGCTTGTCTTGAAGACGTGTGAGCTTTATTGTGATTCGTTGGCCTGTTTTATTTCAGAGCTATGTCCTTTTTAGTGTATTGGGGTTTCCATCTCTTTAGTGAGTTGGTGTTCTTTTTGGGAGGCCCTTAATTGGATTTGGTCTTATCGAGTCGGTTTGGGACAACCTTCTAGACCTTCTACACTCTTGGATGCTCAAGCCCCTTACTAAGAATGGGTATATGGTCAGCAAGTACATCTATGCCATGTCACATATTGATGTTCCACGGTGGCTTCCGAGGTCCCACTTGTATTCCAATTGGATGGGGTATGTGGCTATTACCAATGATGATGAGTCATTAAGAATCGGAAGACGAAAGATTGCGGTGACTTGGCGTGGCACCATGGCACCTTCTGAGTGGTTTGAAAATGTACAAGGAAAATTGGACGAACTTGGAGATGGGGATGTGAAGGTTGAGCATGGCTTTCTTGACATCTACAGATCTAAGAGTTAATCTACAAAGGACAACAAGACAAGTGCCTCAGAGCAAGTGATGAAAGAAGTAACTAGACTGGTTAACTTCTATAGAGTAAGAGGGGAAGAAGTGAGCCTCAACATCACTGGCCACAGCTTAGGTGGTGCCTTAGCTCTACTCAATGCTTATGAGGCTGCCAAGGCAATACCAAGTCTTCCTATCAGTGTCATCTCTTTCGGTGCACCGAGAGTTGGAAACAACGGCTTTAAAGAGAAGCTTTGCGAAATGGGAGTGAAGACACTATGTCAGGTGGAAGCTCCAAGGGACTTTAGCTATGGTGAACAAAGGTTGTGGAATGTTGGTGGATGAGCTAAGGATACCAGAGTGCTGGTATCAATTTGCCAACAAAGGACTAGTTCTAAACTCTTGTGGGAAATAGGTCAAAGCTATGAGAGACCCTCCCAGAGAATGATCTAACTAGGCTTTTGTTGATATGAATACAGATTATGAAAGGATGACTGCACCTAGTGTTTGTTTCATGATATCAGATCCTTGAAGGATTGTAACAGATATTAATACCAGTCAAAATTTTCAACCTCAGCTCTTGAGTATGAAACCAATATCACAGCATATGAAATGCTAAGAAATGAAAATGAATATCTCTGCTCAACAATGAAGTGTTACTAACTGGAGCTATCAGCTATGTACTGGAAGAGCTTGGTTTCTTTAAAACAATTTAACAAACACAAACTGGTCGAGATTCCTAATTTCAACATTTCTGATGGCCATGGTTTTGATTTTAAAACTAGCAGAGCCAGGCCCAAGAGTTGTTTTTAGGATGGAGAACACCATTGGGATCTGAACACATAATAGTCTATAAATGCTTGAAAGAAATGGTTCCAAGAACTAATTATCAATAAAAAAAATTTAGGCCAATTGTATGTCCATAATCTAATACAAAATACATGTTTTTCAATTATTTACATCAAATGAATGATACTGTTCTTGAATCCATATGGGTATCTCATATGATCAGACATAAACTTTTAGGGTTGAATGAAAGAGCTTGGGTGAAGTTGGACCAGCTCAACACAAAAAGGTCATAAGAATAGCCTTCTACTGGGGGAGGGAGGATCCATACAGTTAGTGCAATCTGAGGTAGGTGTGATTCCAATACTGTCTTTATCTGATTGACTTCAACAATTGACTTCAAGAATGGAAGCAACTTCTTTAGATTCTCCAGAGATGTAAATGCAGAGATGAACACATGCAATTGAAATTATGTAGAAAAATATGACTAAAGCCATAACCAAATTAATAATACTTGGCTGTATTCTTCTCTCATAATACTTACCTATAAGATGACTCCATGTTAGTTGACTGGGTTTTCTGGAATCAGGGCATGAAGACTGGCATGATAGTTGACCGGGTTTAGCTAATCGGTCTATCATCAGTCAGGCATGGACACATTTTACTAAGTCCAGTCAGTCTAGGTGCATAATCGATCTTATGCTAATCAAGCTAATCGGTCGGTATACGGACTATAGTGGGTTCATGTCTAATTGAAATAAAAATAAATAGAGATGTTGGGCATGAGAACAGAAGGAACAAGTGGAAGACTCAAGAAATGAAAGAGTAAGTAACGTTTTAATGTTTTAGGTTTTTAGCTTTAGGGTTATATTTGTTTGGTTTAAACCAAGATTCAGTCTAGTTTAAAAGTATACTCGGTTCATTCGGTCGGGACTAAGCTACACCCTTGCATTGTGAACATCCTTTTAATATTCAGTCCGAACCTAAGCTCGACACCTTTAATAATCGAACCAGTCAGTCTTGATCCATTAATGGTCGGGCTTGGTTGGACTACACATTGCGGGCCTGAAATTGACACCAAGTGATGGTAAATTGTCCCTATTGGATTAACCTTTAACCAATAACGATAGTTAGTAAACATAATTCCTTTTATCTAACCATGCAAAATTTCATTGCAATGGTTTTTATTTGTTGCAAAATATGGACTAAAAGAACAAGGGGAATTGATTTTCATTTATACAAAAGATGTACCCCTTCAATTACAACTTGTTGTAATTTTGTGTGGTACATATTATAGAAATATACCATTTGAGAAGTCTTTAAATCGGTTAGATTTTATATCCGGCCGTGTTCTTTTAATATAGATCCTCTCACAAGAGCTGTGAAATGACTTCTTACCCCTCAATTTGGATACTTGTGTTTGCTCTACGCAGCTGCACAAAACACCCCTGCCTAGAAAACTTATACGGATTTTTAAATAAATAAAAAAAAACTTACACAAATTTAATACTTATATCCTCCAAAATGGTCAACATGTCTAATATTTATAGAAGTTTCATCAAAACCCTCAGTCAAGAATCCAAAATAACCAGAGTCAAATAATCTCATAGAAGCAAAAAAAAAAAAAAAAAAAAAAAAAAGGGCAAAAAAATTTCCATGAGCTGTTTCCAGCTATCTTCATTCCTTGGCATTCGCAACAACAAAATGTTTGTTCAAATTATATACTATAAACAATAATAAACATTATTATAAATGTATAATGCGTGCCTTCTATGCCTTAGATATAGAAGGGGTGAAAATGACTGTTGGCTTTCTTGAAATGAACAAATCTCGTCTCCTTGTATTTTCTGTGTGAACACTCTCATTGATCTCAAAATGATGCAATCATTCAAAGATCACGCAACCTGACATCGACCCCCCTATCCTTAATTTTTAAAGATTATTAGAGAATCCGTGTGTAAACTTGACACTACAAGTGTCCTACATCTACCGTTGATAGTATCTTCTTAACCAAGCAAGAAAGGGAGAACTAGTTAAACTTTTCAAATCGATCCATGTAATATGGGACTCGTTAGATAGGTACACACTTATGGATAGTGATGAGGTCCCGTGAAGCTCTCCGGCCAGGGGAAAGATTAATCCACACTCCAAGAAAGAAAGCTGATACTATCTATCAAAAATTTTAAAAAATAATTGAAAAAAGAAAAAAGAAAAAAAGAAGAAGCTGATGATACTCTGGGTTAGACAAAAACAAGATGGAGTGGAGCAAGGCACATAAATGTAAGTTGAACCCTCCATGCTAGAAGCTTACACCGAACCCACTCCACATTGACTGGAATTATTAAATTGATTTAATAACCTTTTACCTATGAAAAATTATACAAATTCAAACTTGATAGCCATAAAGTCAGCATTACATTTCTTTGTTTTTATAACTGGGTTGTGTATAGATCCGACAATTCATGAGGGCAGATTTGGTATTACACATTGTTTTTCTCTCTCCATCCTCTCATCCGACGGCAGAAATACATGATTTCATCTTCAAATTCAAGTCCATGGCCTCCTCACTATATCTGACCCAGACAAAGGCGCGTTACCATGTAAAGGAACCTTTCAACTTCAACCTTACAATTTCTGTTGGTAGTAGGTTTGGTATAATTGACATCAGGGTTTGCAAGACAAGCTTCAACTCCCCCCTCCCTCTTTTCCTATATATATATATATGTCTCTCTGAAGAACAGAAGCAGAACCCATCACCTCTTCATCTTTCAATCATACAATTTTAAGAGATTTCAGAGCAACTTAAAATTATTCCCAAATTCACTGTTCCTCTCCTTGATCATCTTAGGATTCAATATTGGATATGAAGACCATAACACCAAACATCCATCCACATCTTGTGGGTTGCAATGAGAGATCTCTTGTAATCCATGCCCATCAGAAAGCTACACTTCCACCCCAGCAGCATCAAACAGCTAACCGTGCCGCTCGCCTTACCCAATTATTCTTGAGCCTCCCCATTCTCCACCTAGAGAACCCTCATCCAGCAGAGCAGCATCCCTGCATAGATTGGAAAAATTTATACCATCACAAGGAAACAGTTCCAGAATCACCCAAGGAGGATCTATCTTCAAAATGGCGCGAAATCCATGGTTTGTTGGATTGGGACAACCTTTTAGACCCTCTACACCCTTGGCTCCGACGGGAGATCATCAAATACGGTGAATTCACTCAAGCCACGTATGATGCTTTCGATTTTGATTCCTTCTCAGAGTATTGTGGCAGTTGTAGGTACAATTGTCATAAACTGTTTGATAAATTGGGACTTGGTAAGAATGGGTATATGGTCAGCAATTACTTCTATGCCATGTCACATATTGATGTTCCATGGTGGCTTCAGAAGTCCCATTTGATGGACAGATGGAGCAAGGATTCCAACTGGATGGGGTATGTGGCTATTAGCAATGATGATGAGTCATTAAGGATCGGTAGACGAGATATCGTCGTGGCTTGGCGTGGCACCGTGGCACCCTGTGAATGGTTTGAAGATCTACAAGGAAACTTGGACAATCTTGGAGATGGAGATGGAGATGTGAAGGTTGAGCATGGATTTCTTGACATCTACACATCTAAGAGTGAGTCTACAAGATACAACGAGTCAAGTGCCTCAGAGCAAGTGATGAAAGAAGTAAGTAGACTAGTTAACTTGTACAGAGAAAAAGGTGAAGAAGTGAGCCTTACCATCACTGGCCACAGCTTAGGTGGTGCCTTAGCTTTACTCAATGCTTATGAGGCTGCTAAGGCAATACCAGGTCTTCCTATCAGTGTCATCTCTTTCGGTGCCCCGAGAGTTGGTAACAGCGCCTTTAAAGAGAAGCTTTGCGAAATGGGAGTGAAGATACTACGCCTCGTAGTGAAGCAGGATCTAGTCCCTAAGATGCCTGGGATAATGTTCAATGAAGGGCTACAGAAGTTTGATGAGATCACCAGAACATCAAAATGGCACTACACACATGTTGGAACTGAATTGAAACTTGACGTGCATGCATCCCCTTACCTCAAGAAAGGATTCAATTTTTCAGGGTTCCACAGTTTAGAGACATACCTACATCTTGTTGATGGTTTTCAAAGTACCACATCGACATTCCGAGTAGATGCTAGAAGGGACTTGGCATTGGTGAACAAGGCTTCTGGGATGTTGATGAATGAACTAAGGATACCAGAGTGCTGGCATCAATTAGCAAACAAAGGACTAGTTCTAAACTCTTACGGGAGATGGGTTAGACCTAAGAGAGACTCTGAAGACATACCCTCTCCCCCCTCTGGAGAATCCTCTAATCAGGCTTTTGTTGATATGTATACTGATTATGAAGGGATTGTTGAACCCTTTGTATTTGCTTCATGATATCAAACCCTTTGAGGCATTGTACAAATACTAATACAATTCAAAATTTTCAATTGAATGGATACACATAATTGAAAGAGGCCAGCTGAGAATTTGATGCATGGCGAATCCAAATCATTCTAAATATGCCCACCTTACACAAGAGTATGTGTGTGTACCCAATCATATAAACATCTTAGGATTTTGTGAATTTTCCCTCCAGTTCAAAGCAACCCGGAAAAAGTTGCCAAAAAAGACATTCTTGTTAGATACATTTGACTCAAAAACCAATGTGGAAAATTCAATATGATGGATTGTTTTTTGCTTATTTTTGTCTGTCAGTCCAACTCTCATAATCCAAGCAGCAGAATTCAAGGAAAGATTTTTACTTGCATTCAACAAATGAAAAAGTAAAAGGCTAAGTTTGGTTGTCCAGAGAAAATAAGTTTTCTGATAGAAAACCTTCGTTCTCTGATTAAAAACACCAGAAGGTTTTCTATCAGAAAACTGACCAAGGAATCATCGTTTTATGGAGTTTTCCAATCCACTTCTGGACAGATATAAACATAACCCAAGAACTGGTGTTTTCCCATCACAAAACTGGTCAACGAATCACCTCTATGGATTATTTCCATTCTGTTTCAGGACAGTGTCTGTTTCGGGACAGTGAAATAACCCAAGAACTCTTCTGTTAGTAATTGATTAATGACAAAATAGAGAAAGGAATGCAATGATTCAGGTCAAAAAATTGTGCTGCTTGGAAACCTTTGAAATATTGAAGTTCTCCTGCTTCAGAAGAAAAAAAAGAGTTATTGTAATTTGTGCAGGCCCACAAAGATCTTGCACAAATATATTGTGTTCTCAAATTGAGGTAGCAAAAGATAAACAAGAAAACATATATGGCTGGTATTAATCATCAACTACAAATTTATACCCCATTTGGGTAGCAACAAGGGAAACTTACTCCTTACCAACCCCCTTCCCCCACCCCCCACCCAATAAAAAAAAAGAAAAAAAAAAGAAAAAGAAAGGAAACTTACAACTCAAAGTAGACAGAAAACTTCTCACACAATTGGGATCTGAGCATACACAGACTAGAAAGGTCTAAAAGAAATGATTTCTAGAACAAATCATAAACAAAACAAATCAGGCCAATTGAAGGTCCATGATCTACTAAAAGAAAAAAAAAAAAAAAGTATTATCTGGACATATGTGTTTTCAAGTATTTACATCAAATAGACAATGATCCTGTTCTCGAAAATTGACCGAGAGCATCCTCAAACTGGTCACCATCATCGAACTTTTCGGATCTCAAACATGCTGGAACGAACGCTCTGAATATGGATTCCATGTTAGGGATCTCCTTTACTTCCCGGCAAGCAACCTCAAGAGGAGTGGAGCTGAATGATCGGTAAAATTTCCCGGAACATACATAAGCGAAGAAGATAGAAAATATGGGAAGGGGAATCAGTAAAATTGTATAGACGAATTCCTTCAGCACAAAGTAGCCTAACATTGTAATTTGGTAGACAACCAGAGAAGCAAGAATACGTGAATGCATGTGGGGCCACATACGCCCATAGCTCTCATATGATGGAACATAGACTTTTATGGCCTGTATAAAAGAAATGTCAAAGACCTTAGATGAAATTGGACCAGATCAAACAAAAAAAACTCAAGAATAGCCTTCTACTAGGGGAGGGAGGGCCAGAGATAAGAACATCCAATTTTTAAGGAAGATAAATTGGCCGAACATCAAACTTGCCAAGAGTACAAATGGTTCAGAAAAGCATATCTGCTGTCTTTTATCCATGCAATCTTCAAAACCCAATGGTAGATAATTAGGTTTTAAGTTTGGCCTGGCAAAAACCTCCTAGGGAGGTCCAGCAAAAGTTTTTCCCCACAAGTCCTCGCGTGCATGCTATTATTATGGCTGTGGTAGGTGGAATTTCGACCAAAGCATTCCTTAAAAACTTAAAATTAGAACTCGTTTCAAATTGCTCTGAAGGTTCAGCATTAGAAAGTGTATAAAAAGAGTAATGACAAACCTGATTCCGAAGAATAAGCCATCCAAGACCGAAGTATACCACACCAAATGGAATGATAATAGGAGCTATTACAGAATAACAGAGGACAATTGTGATGATTAGCATATCATTCGGAACCCTTGTACCATAGCCAAAATCACCAGGAGCCCAGGCTTCTTTCAGCTCAGCTTCAGTTTTACAGATATATTTCCTCTTTAAATGGAAAATGATCAGAGGAACCAACCGGGAAAGCTCAAGCCCATAGCCAACAAAGAACCTGAGACATTCATGAAAAAAGTAGTACATTCAGTAAATGGCAGGAACCTGTCAAGCTCACACAGCAGAGAAACAGATAATTTATGTCCATATGGTTTCACATACAAAAAATCAGGCTTAAGGAGAGGCATATTTATGGGCAGCTCGATTGGAGCCACATGAATTGCTGGTTTGGCCAATCATTATATAGAGAAAACTGTAGGGCAATCAAGAAATAGAACATCCAAAAAATAAAAGTTGTCAACAAGATGTTGAGAGAGAAAAACAAAAGACGAGGAAGGATGAAATTATTTGCCTCATCAAATAAGGGAGACGATAAAGAGTCCAACTCAAGTGTTCTGATAACAGCAGCATTAAACTAATTTTGTGCAAATGACTACAAAACGAGAATGGGTGGGTATCCCTAAGGATATGAGTTGAAATAGTGAGAAAATATTTGAATAGAGGGCATATGAGCAAGAATGGCAGAACAAAATTCATGTACTTAACCCAGCTAACTAGGAAGACATTCCCAGTGATTTATAGCTATGACAATGGTAGATTTGTAATATTCTATACTCAATATGTTATTTAGTAAGACTTATAACCCCCCCCCCCCCCCCCCCAAAAAAAAAAAAAAAAAAAAAAAACCCCACCACCACTCTTTCTTTACAACTCTGGTAGTACAAGAGCCATACATCCTGATGTTCCTTATACTTTTCTTATAAGGATCTAAATGTTTTCTAGGATTCACCATTGAAGTAGGCAACACTAATATTTCTACTTTTATACCAGAATGATAACACAAGTTGAGAAAACGACAATAAATGCAAATAAATATGTCCACTTAACAAATAAATTGACTCCTCACATAAATAAACCACTTTTCAGGACCTTGCAGATCTGACCCATAGCATTGATCCATCACTTAAACCTCAATCTATCACTGTCTAGAAAAATTACCACAACATATAGTATGTATAATATAATCTTTCTATCAAGGTTTGAAAATAACCATTATGGAGATCTTCAGTCTGGGACCCGAAATGCAGTCTTAAAGTTAGCAGAGTTACAACATTCCACTCATGTTTGCATCTTCCTAGCTTCCTGCTACCCATAGGTGCGGTATTAACCCTACAAAGCAAAAAATAGATATCTCCAAAACTGTTCATGCTCAAGGGTCTCATCTAGAAATATTCATCACCAGAAGAATTATACAATTGGATGATAATAGGCTTCTCTTCTTCATTGATCACTTCAATTTTTTTTCTTGTAGGACCAGCAGATATGGTCAATTGGTCTGATTGGTTTGCTATTTTGTCATGGAGATGTCCCATGTGGTCAAATCAAATGGCAGATCTAAGCTTTGCATGTGTGTCATGCCTTGCCCAACCCTTAAATGCTTACTACCCAGAATAAAGTGAAATTTTACCACGGTTGAAGTAAACTAAGAAAATGCATTCTCCAGGGAAAAACTACGGAATCTCTTGATGCACAACAGAAATTAGAAAATGTCTCTCTTAGTATAACATTAAAAAGAAAGTGCCGGGTGTGGGGGGAGGAGAGTAGTCAACTTACTTCAATGCCACAAAGGTCAGAAAGAAGGTTGCATTAGCAGGAAGACCCGTACCCAGAATAGATACGGCTTTGTTCGGTTGTTTCTCTATGGTCTTGAATGTACTGAATAAGGTCCCACCAACGGTAACCCCAATAAAAACATTTAAAACTGTGAAATAGAAATATTTCCCTGAGGTGGCTCTCACAGCATGAGCCTCTGAAGGGATCCCTTCAGCCTTGGAGAGCATCATAAGAAACTTTGGCAACAAAGCCAGGAACACAAGAAGTGCAATCTGAGGTAGGTAAGCTTCCAATATTGTCTTAATCTGGACAATGTTAATAATAGACTTCAAGAATGGAAGTAACTTCTTTAGATTCTCCAGAGTTGTGAATGCAGAGATGAACCCAATTGGAATCATGTAGAAAAATATGACCAAAGCCACAAACACATAAACAATACTTTGCCGTATCTTTCTCTCATAATATTTAATTGCAAGGTTACTCCATAGTAGTTGGCGTGGTTCAGGAGCTTCTGTAACTGTCCATGAATCAGGCATCTGTGCATGAACAGCCTGGGCTGCAGAAGCCGCAGCCAGCCTGCTGTTGAAGAAGACAATAGCTGCTGCTTGCTGCTTCTCTGTAACAGTAGTCTTCTGCTCAGATTCTAGTTTTGGGATCAGTTCATTAATTTTCTCATTGCAGTAATCTATTGTGTCAACTTTTTTGCCTACAAGACCAAGGAAGCCAAGTTTGTTTGTCGGTCTTGTTCCTTCTGGTTTTCCTGCTGTTTTCGAGGCTGTGAAAATGGCTTCAGCATGGGCAAGCTTCTTTCTATATTGTTCCAACTCTTCCCAAATTTTGTTGGCCTGGGAGATCAAATGAAGTCATCAGTATTTTTCTTATTTAAGTGTTATAACACTAGACTCTAAAGTTAAATCAGTTTCAGTTGCAACTTTACCCCTCCCCGGGATCAAATGAAGTCATCAGTATTTTTCTTATTTAAGTGCTATAACACTAGACTCTTAAAGTTAAATCAGTTTCAGTTGCAACCCTCCCCCCCCCTCCTCTTTCTCATGGAAAAATCCACTCAAATAAGCTAGCCATCGGACATCTCACATATTTTTGTATGGTTAGAGAAAAAGTACAGGGCAAGCCTTGGCTTGACGGTAAAGTTGTCATATTGCAACTTGGTGGTTATGGATTCAAAACACAGAAACAGCCTCTTCAATTGTGGGGGTAAGGCTGCGCACATTCTGCCCCTCCCCAGACCCTGCAGTAACGGGAGCTTCGTGCACTGGGACACCCCTTTTTTTAGAGAAAAAGTATGGACAAGTGGTGCAAAAAATCCAAGTGGCTACTTACATTCTGCCCCTCCCCAGACCTGCAGTATTGCATATTGATTGAGCAACACATGCAAGCATGCTGTGACAGAAGCACCTAGGAATCTACCTAATAAGTACCATCAAGACAAACAGCCAAGATCTCTCCCCATGAAAGTATTTCTAACCCTAATTATTTTTCCTTCTGCTGCAGTGGTTGCATCAGTGAATCACTATGTATATGGTATGGAACCAACACTCACATCATATAAATCTAGCTGAACATTTTTCTCTTATATCCCCACAAAAGACTACTCTTAACTATATGTTCCCAAGGCAAAGAAACTAATCCAAGTCACGAAACCATTAGTTTCTTTGCCCTTCAAGGATCAATTCCATGTCACTTCTCTAAGAGCTTGATGATAAAAAATTTATAGACAACTTTGAGGAGAATGTTCACCAACCAAGAAAAAACATATACATAAAATAAGTATAGCTGCTGAGAAGGATGAGTGGCAAGACTGGAAAGGAAGAAAATCATAATTTAGTACATATGCAGGAATTTAGGGCTGGCTCTGACTGACAAGATCGGGAAACTTGAATAACAGTCATGTCCACTGGACAATAGTCAGAAGGAGTAGTAGTATATTACATTTTTTTCATAAATGTAGACAACGTTGAGGCAAATGATGTTCAGGAACCAAGAAACACCACATATACATAAAATGAGTTCAGTAAATATTCAAAGATGAGATGGAATAATGGCTAGACAAAAAAATAAAAACATAATAAAACCCATATGCGGGAATTCAGGGGTTTAGAGGGAAAATCAAATGAGAAAAATCATTTACAATGAACAACAGTCAGAAGCGAAGTCACAAAACAATTTTTCTTTTTCTTCTTTGGGAAAATCACTAAGAAAATAAAGTCACCCTGGTTGAGTCTTACCATACCTTAAATTTATTTATATTGCCTTTATCCCTAAATTTTTACCTCCATAATTTCCATTTAAAGTCATTTTGTTCCAGGTAAAAACCACATAAAAAGAAAATTTTGAAGTAAAATCTGTCCAGAACATATAATGCCGAAAACAATAGATAAACTACACCTAATATGTTGGTCAACCTGATCATTGGATAGAAGGGGAATTCTCTGGATACCTCAACGGCTCAACCATACAGAGCAACATATCTGGGGGTTTTCCCCTTTTTCTCAAGCCCTGTTTTTCAAACAGTCCCCATACAGAGCAACATATCTGGGAATTCTCTGGATACCTCAACGGCTCAACCATACAGAGCAACATATCTGGGGATTTTCCGCTTTTTCTCAAGCCCTGTTTTTCAAACAGTCCCCATACAGAGCAACATATCTGGGGGCTTTTCCCCTTTTTCTAAGTATCACATTGAAGGGTATCAGATAAATTAAGTGATGAGTATATGATGCCATGGACAAAATAAAATATCCATTGAAGTTCAGCTGTAACATAACTGCCACATGGCAATTGTGCTAGATTTTCTTCCGGCATTATATGTACAACCACCCCCTTATTATCAGTGCAATTACATTTTGAATTTATTCGCAATACACATTGACGCCAGAAAGTAGATTCAATCTGCACAGGTAACATTGAGAGAAATGACAAATTATACCTGTTTGTTGTCCGTTACCACCATTGATCTGTAAAATGTTTCCGAATGGATTGTTTTGAAATATGAATCGACCTGTTCTTTACGAGTTCTGCCTTCGGGATCCTGAGGTATGTCTCTGACGAGAGCAGCAAATTGCTCAGGTTTCACTTCTGGAGACATTAAAGCTCTGGCTCTCAGATCAGATACATGTTTATATCCCTTCCATAAGATGTAAAATGTAACAAAAGTAACCCAGTAGGTGCCAATCAAGTATGCCCAAAGTCTTGGACTCCTATTCTGAAACACATACAGAAAGAATAAATGAGCAGCTAGTTCTCAATCAAGACAAAGAGAACAAGCCCACTTGGGGGAAACAACATACACATATAGAGAGAAGAAAAACTAGAACGTAATTCATGGATAAAGTAGTGTAGCTCACTGGAATGTTTCCCATGGATAGCTTGTCAAGGTTACTGAAGTTCCCACTACTGGTGCTATTTATATTTGACTTCATCTTTTCAGTTGCAGCAACCGGCAGAAGAACTGGTAGTAGCACAAGGCCAGATAAAACCAAGATGGCCAGAACTGCAACATTAATTAAACAAATGAAAGAAAAAAATTGTTAAGATAAATAACTTGCACGTACATCAGTGCAACTTAAATCAACCAATAGAAGGAAAAACAAGGAATTCAAATGTGAGAATCTAATGAGTTCCCAGTGATCAACTTACAAAACATTATGCGTGCATGACAACAATTCACTCCTTGATGCAGGTCAACAAATATTAAACATACCAGATAAAACACCCAAAAGGAGAGAAGAGGGGGGGAGTGTTCCGTCAGGTTCTCTCTAGTTGCAAGGAAATTGAAGAGAAAAGAAGTGAAATTAAATCAAAATAAAAAAGAAGACTTCTGTAATCATTACCTAACATGACTGTGAAATCATTCTAAAACATTCCAAATTTGATTATTAAAATTTACAACATTTTGCAGTTAAATTCATTTGATTTAAGAAGGGGGAAAAATCATGTGAAAAGTTCGATTACCATATTTAGTAAGAGTTTAAGGTAGCTATATACTTGATGATCATTAAAGTTCCTTCTTTTTTTTGAAAAAACTGATTTCCTTTCCTTTCCCTTCCCTTCCCCTTCCTTTTACTTGCAACCAGAGGAGCCTTAGGCATAGGAATGGCCACCTCCCTCAACAAAGACAAGCGGAAGAACCAAAATAATAATAAATAAAGAAACGAAAACTGATCACAAGTCCAGAAAGGGATTTATCCAAGTACTCAAACGAAGACTCGTAAACAAAAACAAAGTAAACTCCCGTACCAGAAACTAAATTGTCCAAGCACTCTCTACCCCCCAAAAAAATTGTTTTATGTACTCATGCAGACCTCATCAATAGCAGAAATGCAATCCTTAAGGGGAAAAATAAAATAAACGAAACAATATAGATAATAAATTACAAAAATGAACATTCTTAAGAAAATAAAATAAAGTTAGAAGAAAACCTGTTGAAGAAAAGGAAAATCGTACAAATACTCAAAACACAGAGATACCCATTGCAGAAAACTGAATCTTTCAAATTAAGCAGTTATCCCCATGTCACCCAAAAGAAGAAAAGAAAAAACGTCAACCCATCTAAAGGGAGCAACACATACATCACAAAAGCAAAATCTCTCCAAGCACGTCTAAGAATTAAACAATTTAAGGTACTAAATAAGCATATGCTCAAAAAAATTGAACAAAAAACAAAATCAAACCAAAAAAACTCCTGTTATCTATCCCTAAACTCACCAACAGAAACCGTAAAAATGACCCACAAGGCCACAATAGGCAAAATTTATAGGTTGGGGATCTGGGGTCGAGGGATATAGATACTACAAGAGCAATAAATGCAGTGAAGAAGGCCATACTGACCGGAGCTCAAGAAAACAAAGTACACGGCTGTGTCCACGCCGGACATAGAAATAACATCTGCTTCTGTGGAGCTCACCGCTTCCCCAATCCAAGCAAATGGGTTCCTTGACTTTGGCCCCTCCCATGGCTCCAACCCTTTGAGAATCCGATTCGGATAGTAAACAACATTGTTGCCAGGTCTTCTCGACAACCATACATAAAGAAGCATCAAAACCAGAAATATCACGAAAGAGGTCGTAAGCGACGTGACAAACGAACTGAAATCCATCTCTCCTTAATCCCTCTGTTACTTTCTCCAACTTTTTTTCTTCTTCTTTGCACCTGAATGAGGTTACTGGAACTAGTGCAGCCCTCTATAAATGAAGAAAACTAGCCGTTGATTGGTCCATAAAAAACAAGAAAGAAAACGAAAGAGATAGCCGTTACAGAGTATTTATGACAGTTAACTCTACAAATTTCTGAAAAAAACAAAAAACCCATTTCTCATTTGGAAGAAAAGAGTTTTTCCAACTTTTTTTTTAATTTGTAGTCTTTTGATTTATCTAACGGAAAAACAGGGAAGCATGTGTTTCTGTGTCTGGGGCTGTGGGGTTGAGCTGGGAAAGTGGAAGAAGGTGTAGAAGACAGCGCATTCAAAGGAGAAAGAACCTGAGTGATTTTGAGTGTGGATGTTTAATTGACCAAATTACCCTTTCTTTTATTTTTATTATTATTTTTTAAAAAAACAGACAACTCACCTTTCAAGGAGGATCAGTTTAGCGTTTTTAATTGTTAATCAACAGTCACGTGTAATGACATAAATACCCTTCTGACAGTACCTCCTGTCTAACGGAAAGTATGTGGAAAGTAATGTTTTTGCCTTCATTACACGACACGCGTAATTATCTTCACCCTGTAATTTTGTGGTTTGGAAGGAAAGTATTTCATTGCTCATTTAATACGTTTTGAACCCATAATTTGTTTACAATTGAAATCTTGATTGTCACGTGTCATTCTATCATTGGTTTTTTTTTTATTGATTTACTATCAGTTTTTATTTGATGGGAAAAAAGTTTTTAATCCATTGTCTGAAATAATTCTTATTTTTTTTCTTGTACTCATTTTTTTAATATTATTTTTTATAATTGTATTTTACATTAAAATTGAAAAATCTTTTTTTTTTTAAATCTTTTCACTATTTTAGAAAGAAACAAAAATCAAAAGAGAGAGAAAGATAGACATATAAAGTAATCATTGTTTCATCATTCCTTTTGTCGAAGAAGCCAATTTGTTTTAAAATACAAAATGGAATTTCTTTTAGGGTAATTAAATCCAGATTTAAAATTAAGAAAAATACAACAAAAGAAAGATTACAAAGTCGTAATAACCTCCACCAACCAAAGAGAATAATATATAATCAAATTTGTATTTAATATTCATTCGTGGATTATATTCTCATAATGCAGAAAGGTAAAAGAATATGTTTTAGAATGGGTTCTGTTCTCTTAACACATTCTATAATTCAAGAAAAAAAAATGCATACCAAATTCTTTTGTCAAAAAAATAAAAATAAACCTTAAATATAAAATCATCTCCAAAAAATATATATATATATATATGTCACAATGATAAACAACACCCATTAATTTATGATCCAAATTAATATACTTTTGGGACCATTGAATTAATTAACAAACCTTTTATTTATTATGCCTTTTGTTTAAGTTAGTCAAAAGGTTGACTAGTTAGTATCATTACCTAAATTTTTTTTGTCAAATACATAAATTGATAGAATTTACTGGATGACAATTGGAGGGAATATAGAATAGGAGAGGATCTTTTTTCGATAAATAGATCCCACGATTAATTATATAAGAGGATGTGAGAAGGAATCACCACTTCTAGGTACGAGTGGAGATCTTTTGCCCCTTTAGGTAAATGGATCGATTTGGCGATAG
Organism: Protea cynaroides; assembly: GCA_028583415.1. Classification (NCBI taxonomy): domain Eukaryota; kingdom Viridiplantae; phylum Streptophyta; class Magnoliopsida; order Proteales; family Proteaceae; genus Protea; species Protea cynaroides. The sequence goes on along the minus strand of CM053265.1, from coordinate 78,245,441 downwards.
TGATGGATACAAATATCTAATCGATACAAGAATGGATGATTGAAGCATAATGGAAATCGGTACTTGATTTCTTCAATTAAAATCATGGTTTAAAAAAAAAAAAAAACATGGTTATAATAATGCGGTTAAAAGGGTACTTTTGTCATTCGATGATACCTTAAGGAAGCATCATATGCGGTCACCCCGTAGGCCCCGCATATTCCGGTTTCTTCTTTTTCAGAAGACGTGTCACGGGAGCTCCTTTATGTGTATGACACGTGTCTCTATCTGATTGCTCTGCCGACAGACCGAAATCTCTGTTCCCGAACTGCGTGGGTACTGAGTTAAATGATTCGATGAATTGGACAGCCGTTATCTTTTATCCATCGATCTTGACCAATGGTGGTGTACACGTAGAAGCGTAAGATTCTAATCCAATGGGCTTCACATTCGATCTTTGTGTTATTCTATGCTCCTACGTGTATCCACAAGGACCACATACTTCAAAAGAAGCGTCAATGACGTGTTGTCACATCGTCGTCGTTGGGGAGAGTTGAGATAGACAAATGTCTGACTAGTGCTGGCAGTTGGAGAAAGCGAAAGGAATGCGGAATTGCGGATAGAGCAAAAAGTCCAAAAAGGGTAACGCTTTACATATTTTGGTCATTGAAGTGTAAGGGTGTTTCTGTAATTTAGTTGCCGACACTAATTAATCAAGGGCCATATCGTTGTAAGGTAGGCCCTCTTCCAATTTCCAACGCATGTAAATATTTTATTTTAATGGTGTGGGCCCGTATGATGAGGAGACCGTTGGGTTTTTGGTAATTGCGGATAGATGGAAATTCCAAAAAGGGTAACGCCTTAGATATTTTGGTAGTTGAAGTGTAAAGGCGTTTCTGTAATTTAGTTGCCGACACTTGTAAGGTAGCCCCTTCCAATTTCCAAAGCATGTGAAGATTTTATTTTAATGGTATGGGCCCGTATGATGTGGAAACCGTTGGGTTTTTTGGTAATTATCTTTTTTTCTTGGATAAGTAGGTCCCCAGAGATCTGAACTCATGACCTCTTGATTCTATGGTATTAATCTTTACCAATTGAACTATTCCTACCGTTACGGTCTACGAGTTGCAAGTGAACCTGATCATGGAAGAGAAAAAGTGTCATTTTTGTATAATTCTACTTTATGAAATTTTACGAGTCCCCATCATTGACATGATGTGGTACAATAGATCTGCAAAACAAACTAATATAGGATATACAAGTTTGGCTCCGCAAGTCCGAGTAGGTCTGTAAATTTCAAGGCTTGGACTAGAATTCTAGTATCATTGCCGAGAAAGTATTAATTAAAAATAAAATTCACTAATATTATTTAAGAAACGCAAAGGAATGAACATGATAGATCTGATTGGTTGCAAGGGAAATTAATTATAGAGAATGGATGTCAAACTTTTAAATTTAAAAATAAAATTTTTTATCATTACATCACATGCTCTCACATGTTTTATATATCTAACACCAAATCATTCTATATTCATTTATTAATATTAAATTTTATTTTGCATCCAATCCCTTGTATTATCTGATAAAGTATCATTATTAAATATGTAATAATTTTGTAATTTGATTTTCTAATAACCATCCGAGATTAAATTTTTTGGCAATAAAATAGCTAATATAATTTATTTTTTCACATTTAATTGGAGATGGGTTTCTTGATCTCCATTTGGCCTCCTTGCTTCCTTGCTAGCATCATTAGAAAAACATTTGTACCTTTGAGTTTTGTCATTATAATTAAATAATGTGACAGCTATCAAGGGGGAGGACATATACTAATACTTTCAAAAGATTTCCACCTATCATAAAATGATTGCATGGTTGAGTCTTATTCATGAAGTAATACTGATGGGCAATTAGAGTTTGTGGAGACTATGTTGATATTGTTGGCAATTATACAAGTGTTATGTCAATGTGACAGTGCTTTTATAATGACGTGGCAATGTTATAGAAGCAAGTGAATGTGTTGTGATCGAGTTGCTCGGACCAGGAGGTGCGTTGATTGGGTTTCAAAGCATACAACAATCGATCAACCCCTACAAGCATTCAGTGACAATCTGATGTAGATATATATGTTTTTCGATGCGTAGGAGACTCACGGCACAGGTGGTAATAGTTTTCTGGCCAAATTCCGAGTTTCGTTTGAAACTTTACACTGTTAACTAGGTTTTAGAAGGTTTCACAGTAATTTCATATTCATGTGAAAAACATGTATATAATCAAGTTAACTTTGCAACACATTTCACGGATCTCCATTCTCATATTGTATGGCGAAATTACATTCAGTTTCGTGAAGATGCATAGAAAAATCTCAAAAAGTCAGAATTTAAGAGTTCTCAGGTGGTGTTTGATAAGGGTTTTGAATATATAATATCTTATAAGATTTGTCCTTTTGTGCAATTATGAAAATCCAACAGCCTTCCTTCATAATTTTAAGATGTTTTCAAAATGCAGATCGAACGGTCTTCATGAATACATGTCCATTCTATTCGGATCTGATGGCTTTAACAAAGGATGACATGTCAGATCCTCCCACGAAATTGATTGGATGGCACATTTTAATTCGGTGTACCATGACGTATGCATTGTAATTAGTTCCTGTGTTTAGGGGCCATACCATTCAACGGCGCCAGATTCTATTTAATTGGACCATATTAAACTCGCTATTTGAAGATCATGCCAGACGATTGGATGGATCATATTCCACCCGCCATTTTGAGGTAGATTCGACAGATGATATCGATGTCAATGGCACGTGACGAGACAGAACGTCACCATGATCAATCCAAATCGATCTGAGCCATCAGATCTGATCACTGTTCACAAATCAAAAGCCAAAGTTAAAGCAGAGATTTGGAGGTTTATATAAGTCCACGTTGAGCTCAGTTTTTTCTGTAGTTTCATCTTTCGAGCCAGAACGTGATTAAGTAGTCCAAAGGAGCAAAGGGAGAGCAAAAGTAGGGTTTTTTTGTGGAAAAATGGGTCTTTGGTGGAAAAACCTACGTTTAGCATTATGGATGTTATCTTATCGATCTGAGAACATACAAATCACGTTTCTATATCATAGAAGCTAATAGTGGTGGAGTTACTCTGGTGGAGATACCCGTTCATGCAACTTCTCTTTGTTTTAGTCTAGGGTTTTGGTAAATTGTTGAGAAAACCTAGACAATCAATGTAATTGGGGATGAGAATTGTTTTATGAGTTTACATTGATTATTGTAATTACCTATCAAATGGGGCCTTGCTAGGTTGTGGGATTGTTGCCATCATTTGTGGTATTACACAAACCGAAACAGGAATTGTGGTTTCTAGACTATAAATATAGTCAAAACATTATTGGAGATTATTAAATAGATATGAAGCCCTGTTAGGGGTGTTGCTCTCTGTGGACGTAGCCTTTCACACACGATGAAGGTGAACCATGTATGATTTGTGTAATAGCATGATTTTTTTATATTGGAGTGCTTGTATTTTACCGAGTGGGTGTGCAGTACCTGGTAGACCTAGTCATTCTTTGGTTGTGAGATGGGTAGACATGCGATTGCGCATTATTAATAAAATTAGGATTGTCCCAACCAATTTATAGTTGTCATACAAGCAAACTTTTTGAATATATTGGTTCACCCCTGAATGTCAACCTAGAAACATCAAATACAATAATAATGTATTTCTTGTGATTGAAGAATTGGAATAATTTGCTATCCTATCTTAAATGTTTTTTTTTATTTTAAACTTAAATGAAGTTGGAATAGTTTAACTTTTTATTTATTTCTAGGTTCAAAACCAAAATATTATAATGAAAAATACATTTTCTTCGATTATTATGAACAAAACTATGCCATACAATTTGTAGAAATATCTTCTTCCTGGGCCATGGTCTTCCCACACGTAAACTAATTATTATTATTATTTTATTGATGCAAAACCCACTTAAGAGTAATCAAATCGTTTCTTGCCGACCTGTCGTCTGTCAAGGGCAGGATTTTAGCAGGCCCATCTCTCCATGTATTGGTAGGCAGATCGATTGATCCCCAACCCCTTGGATCAGCCGCAGGAGAGGATTTGGATCCCACTTAAGTGGGGGAAACAAGGCTGTCAAATCACTCTTCAGCTGTGGAAAGCAGTCCATACTAGTCTTTTGCCGACTGCTTTTGTAATAATTGAAATATTATTATTTTTTATCAATTTCAAATCATATGACTCATCATGTATTAGATTCTAATTTTATAGATTCATCAATCTACAAGTTTACATATACAATTAAAAAATATTATGCATAATATATCTATAATTTTCGATCACCATCTTATCGTGCAGAGAGCTACCCCCATGGCCCATGCAGATAAGTCTCTTATCTAATTATTATTATATTTGATAAAAAGAAGGCTATCAGATTGCAGCGTAGAGTTTGTAGCAGACACAAGAAAAGTAAAATGACTACCCTACCTTTTGTGACATGAAAAAATCTCGCCTTATTAGATGCCTTGTACATGTTCACATTTGCCTCATACGGGTGCAAAAATCATGCAACCTAACAATGATCCCCTCAATTAATATTATTATTAAATCTTACCTATAACATGTTTTTGTTGATGATAGCGAAGAAGGGATCCATTCTTTAATAATACCAGCTCATGTGCTAAAAGCATCTTAGTACCCCCCATACGAGGATAAAAGAAATGCTACATCCACTTTTTTTTTCTCCATTATTTGTCTAGAAAGAATAATTAATTGAGTGTGCAAGTGTGATATTGTTTATTCTTTTGGTCTCTTCCCACCTCAAAATTAATGTACCAAGTCAAAAGGCTCTATCGGCCATCTCTTCTCTCAAATCTCATTGAAATTATTTGGTTGCATCTGTTTATCTTATGTTAAAATACAAAGAAAAAAGTGCACATCTGTATGAGAGAGAGAGAGAGAGAGAGAAATCTTTGTTCCTCTTTTCAATCTCTTTTGTAGCCAAGTGGATCCATGGTTTAGCAATCTAGCACTTTGTATGCTCCTATGGACCTATGGGCTTATATCACTTTAAAAAAGGAATTAACCTATTGGATCAGACCAACAAGGAGCCCAAGGCCCAAATGCTGGAAGGGTAATAAATCTCAAGAGTCTCTATCTTCCACACTATATAAAAATGAAGAAAACTATACTTAGTAGTAGAAGTATCTGGTAGTGTAAAAAGTTTTAGAGATAGTTTTATATGATTTTTTGAACCATTAGATTAACAACACAAGTAAAAATCTTTGCCATTTATTTGTAAGGCCTCCCAGTATAAATAGGGGTTGGCCTTCATTTGAAGCAACAAGGCTTGAGCATTTTAAGAGCAATCCAAACTTCCTTCCTAAAAGTGTTTCTCTCTCTCTCTCTCTCTCTCTCTCTCTCTCTCTCTCTCTCTCTCTCTCTCTTTATGTGCTAGTGAGGCTTGAGAGTCTTAGCAACAAGGGAGTCTTGAGTGAGTAGGTTGACTTGAGTGACAAGTATGAGGGTTGCACAAGTGCCGAATGGACAAGTTAACTTCTCCAAAGAAGAAGTCCATGACATCCAGCTTTCATGGTTTCAAGGTTGTGTTTCATGGATAATGGTTACTACTTCAAGGTTTCATGGCTTTAAGGTAAATAGTATGACAAATTATTATTGTCACAAGGGTTTGTTATTTTTTTCAAATGTCACAAGGCGTCCATTCTACCACATGGTTAGATATGTGTCCATTTTAATTGTTGGATACAGAGAACATGGTCTAGATTAGCCACATGTCAAATTTTAGGCTCTAATTCAATTCAATACTTGCCTTCATATTGGCTTACATCTTGTGTATGTCTATGCATGAGTACTAATATTCTAAGTATTACTATGCTCTCTCCCAACTTGAATGGTTCAGTCTACCAAAAAAAAAAAAAAACCTAAAGAAATGAATGGGCTAGAATTGTCTTGTGATTTTCGAAAACATCACATTTCATTATTATATGAATAACTACCCTAATAGTATAGTATTTAGGGTTTCATGGTTCAAAGTTATAAATTTCGGGCTTTCATAATTTTGTTTACTGATATGGTAGTTTCGAGGATCCCATGGAGGTTAATTTTCGGCAATATTGGTATTCCCCGACTTACACATGCAGCCTAACAACGATCCCCTCAATCAATCATTGATAGATCTTACCTACAACATCTTTTTGTTGAAAATAACTAATAGAAGGGATCCATTCTTTAATAATCATAGCTCATGTGCTAAAAGCGCGTGAGTACCCCATAACATAAGATCTCGATGTAGATTCTAAGAGCAACACCTCCCACCTCAAAAATAATGTACCAAGCAGTCAAAAAGGCTCTCTTATGTTAAAATACAAGGAGGAAAAAAAAAGTTACACGTGTGTGTGTGAGAGAGAGAGAGAGAGAGAGAGAGAGAGAGAGAGAGAGAGAGACTATCATCAGATCATGCCTTATTCGACAGCTCTATGTTAAGTAATATCCGGAAGTCTTCTCGGTACAATCTATTTTGTAGCCAAGTGGATCCATGATTTAGCAATCTGGCACCTTGGAGGGTCCTATGAAGATAGTTATTCGACAGCTCCATGTTACAAGCCTATGGGCATATCCCACTTTAAACAAAGGAATTAACCCATTGGGCCAGTCTAACAAGGAGCCCAAGGACTAAATTCTGGAAGGTTCTAGCTTTTTCTAGTGTCCTACACTTGTATAGAAATGGAGAAAACTAGGAAGAGGACTAGATACTTAAAATATCTATTAGTATAAAAAATTCTACAGATAGTTTTAGATAATTATTTAAATCATTAGATTAACAATACATGTACAAATCTTAGTCATGCATTGATGTGTAAAGCCTCTAAGTAAGAGTATTCTAAGCTTTCTTTCTGAAAGTGTTTCTTGTTTTCCTTCTTTGTGTGCCAGTGAAGCTTGAGAGTCTTAGTAACAAGGGAGTTTATATGACAGGTACGAGGGTTGTACGAGTGCCACACGGGCGAGTTAGCTTCTCCAAAGAAGAAGTCGGTGACATCTGGCTTTCATGGTTTCAAGTTTGTGTTTCATGGTTAATGGTTACTGTTTTAAGGTTTCATGGTTTTAAGTTAATAGTATGACAAATTAGTATCGTCACAAGGTTTTTTTTTTTTATTTATTAAAATGTCACAAGACATCTATTCTACCACATGCGTAGATTGTGTCCATTCCAACTGTTGGATAAAGAAAACATGGCCTAGATAGTTACATGTCGAATTTCAGGTTCTAATTTAATTGAGAACCTACCTTCGTGTTTGCATACATCCCATACATGTCTATGCATGTGTACCAATATCCTAAGTATTATTGTGCTCTCTCCCAACTCGAATGGTTAACCTAAAAAAATGAATCGCCCAAACTTGTCTTGTGATTTTTGAAAACATCACATTCCATTATTAGATGAATAACTACCCAAATAGTATAGTATTTAGGGTCTCATATATGGTTCAAAGTTATAAATTTCGGGTTTCATTGATTTGAAGTTTTATAATTTTGTTTACTAATATGGTAGTTTCAAGGATCCACATAACTTAACTTCCGGCCATATTGGATTGGAATTCACGAACTTATTTCGGAGTTGCCTGATGAGAAGATTATCAAATCATGATGTGGTGTTGAGAGTAGTCCCATGGCGAACATCTCTGGGACCTTGAATGATTTATATGCGGACTCTCCACCTAACAGCTTAAGCTTTGGGTTGAATAATTTGACACAGTGTTAGAGCCATTAAGCCCAATAAATATTAATGATCTATTTGTGACTACCAGAAAGAGGATCTGCAACGTTGGGTGTAGTCTGTCAAGAAAAGTTAAAAAAGAGAGGCAACACTTAAGGGGTAATGTAGAGAATATTCCAATATCGACTATCTCTAGGACTTTGGATGACTTCATATGCCAGTTGAGCATATCCATGTTGACTTAAGCATCAGATATGGATACCCTAAACGGACAAGGATGCAAAAAATCGAATTACAAATCACTCTCAATCCATGTCTCTCATTTGTCTTAGTCTCTTGGAATTATATTATATTAATAGACTAATAAAAATGAATAAAAAAGCAGCTTCAAATGAAAGTATTTCATAATGAAATCAATAAATTTTCTTTTATGGGTACAGTTCCAAGGATCAGCACTGCTGAGGTGTTTAGAAAGCCCCTCTCTCTCTCTCTCTCTCTCTCTCTCTCTCTCTCTCTCTCAGCTATTCTTAAAACAGAAAGATATATTTTTTTTCTTTGGTAAATGAAAGCAAATAGATTTGAAGGAATGGATCAATGGTAACCACTAGTTTCCTCTCTCAACATGTCCAAAACCAATCTATCTAAAGGAACTGAATGAGCAGAGAGTGTCCCTCTCATTTGTTCAAACAATCTCGAAGCATCATCCATTCTACCAACACTAATCATACCATTAACCAGTGTATTATAACTAATCAAATCAGGTTGGTACCCTTTCTTGGACATTTCCAATACAAGCCTACAAGCTTCATCAACTTGCCCTGTGTTACACAGCCCACTCAAAAGGCAATTGTAGGTGATTACATCGGGCGACAATTGCTGCTCGGATTCCATCTGATTCACTAGCTTGAATGCTTCTGAGATCCTGTGATCCCTCCCAAGCCAATGGATCAATATGTTGTAAGTCACAACTGAAGCCTCAATGTTCTTCTCTTTCATCATGTTGAAAACTTCCCAACCTTTGTCACCTCTGCCATGCTTATAAAGCATATAAATTATAGAATTCATGGTAATTTCATTTGGGTTTTCTAGCCCCAAGAAGAGTTTATAAGCTTCATCCATTCTACCCATTTCCCCTAACCACATTATTAACTTATTCCAAGTACAAATGCTGATTGTAACACATGATTGTTTGATCCTCTCTATTAACTCAATCACTTCAGCAACCTTACCCTGTTTGATAAGCCCATTTATGCATATACAGTAAATGGTTGCATCAGCCTCAACTCCCTCGCCAGTCATTCTTTTCAAGAACAAATAAGCCACTGTACCCTCACCTAAATCACTATAATATTTGATAAACAAGTTAAAACTGCATAAATCCAGGTTGCACCCTTGAGTCATCATCCTCCCCATGACTCCTAGAGCTTCTCTGATCTGCCCATGATCCAAATAGGCTTTGATAATTGTGTTGTACACATAAGTATTTGGTTTGATTCTTCCCTTCTCCATTGACCTTAAGATAGAAATGGCTTCTTCCATCTTTTTGGTAACACAGTGTGATTTCACCAGTGTACTATATGTCACGACATCCGGATCAATGCCATCAGATTGCATCTTAGACCAAAGTTTTTGAACTTGTTCTTGAAGACCAGCTTCCCCAAGCTTGTCAATTAGGGTGTTGTAACAAAATGCATCTGGTCTGCAATTGTATTTTGACATTTCATGAAGGAGATCAAGTGCTTCCTCAACCATCTTGGAGTCGCAGAGTAATTGGATAAGAACAGTAAAGGAAATTACATCAGGCTCATGTGTTTCTTTCATAAGGGCAAAGAGTTCGAAGGCTTCAGAGACATGGCCTGAATCTCCAAGGAGTTTAATGAAGGTTGTGTATGTGACTATGTCAGGTAAGGGACCATGTTTTAGGATCTGAGCAAGAACTTCTAAGGTTGCAGGGGAGTATTGGTTGATTGTCTGCTGGGACTTGGTGTCATTTTGCGAGAAAGTTATGGATGAACAAGTGACCCTCTTTGATTTGCATTTGATTGGATATGTTGTTGGTTTGGGTGAAACAGAATTTCTCCAGTGAACATTTGAGTAGGTTGATGAATTGACTGAGAAAACTTGGATGTTTTCATTAGATTTTATTGGATATGAACCAGAAATTGGGACTAATGGTGTGGCAGCTGAAAATAAAGAGCTGCTCTTTGGTAGGAGATTCTGATGTTTGTGTAGTTTTGGTAAACTAAAATAGAGCAAATCAATTTCTTCAGGTTGAACTTTGATGGATCTGACTGGTTTTAGTGAGGGATATTGGAAGTGATACAACACCATTTCATCTCATTTCCCCATCAAAACCCAGAAATTGTATGAAAATTAGTACAAGATTTGAGAGGTGGTGAGCAGGATTCATATAAGAAATGCAAGAACTGAAATTAGGTTTTCATCAAATAAAAAAATCCTAACCGAAGAGAAAGATTACCTCTTCAATGCGGCAAAACACATTTGGCCTCTGGGTAGTTGTGTTTCTGCAAACAGAGATGCACAAAGCATAGCCATGGATCTCACAAGCAAAATCCCTTTTGTCTTCCATTAATATTATCTATACTGTCTCAACTTTTAGGTAGAGGAAACAACTAAAATCTGAGCCACCCATATATGTAACAGTGACAGATTACATCTTATCTTATCCTTTTAAACTAGATATGTAAAAGGGAGAGGCTCTCAACATGGGAGCTCCCTCAACATAGGTGGGATTTATTTCCAGCAGTTCAACTCAGGCTGGGCTGGGTTGGACAGTCGACAACCTGAATTACAAAACTGAACCCACTATCAGGGTGTTTTCCGAAGTAAGAATTCAGGCCGAGCTCTGGTTGATCTTTTCAATTCATGATGATGATCTGATCTATCTAACCAGCCAGCGACCCAACAGATTCTGTTGTCCCACTTGTAAACTCCTCTCAAGTTGAAATGAAACTTCAGACGTGAGCATGAGGCCGGTCTACAAGATTCCAGTCTTGTCCAGTTTGCCATGTGGCAAAACTTAGTGAATCAAATATGGGAAATATATACCTGTGTCCGTTTGAGTCATAAAAAGGGATTAGTGAATCAACTCGGATCCGTCCTAACTGATACCGAGTCAACTTGACTATGCCAGTTCTCTCCCTCTCTCTCTCTCTCTCTCTCTCTCCTCTTGACATTCTCTCTCCTCCCCGTCGCTATTGACTAACCATTTCCTTGCTTCCCACCCCCATCAGCTCAGAAAACCCTCTCCCAAATAAAATTTTAGACTGAGCCTTCCTTCACTCATGGTGAACCGAGAATCTCTTCACTCACTGCCTTTATTACCGTCAAATGAGATTCTTTAGACACTACAAGGCAATTTTGGCACTTGGTACAATAGGGGAGAAATCATGACCATCGATTTGATAAGGAATCTTTTCATCATCGTTATTGTAAGGAACCTAATTCTATCTTTTGGATACCTGATGGAGATTTAAAAGTGTAACCACAAATACACGGTATCATGCAGTAACGGATCGAACTCAGGGAGGAAGCGCTATTTTCTTAACTTAAATAGGGCAAAGTGTACTCAAGTGATTGAAATAAATTAGACAACCTAAAAGATAGGGAAAATTTCACCCACCCCCCTTGAACTTTACCTTTAATTCACGCAACCCCAAACTTTACCTATAATTTCACCCACCCCCCTCAGATGTGAAATACGTATCACACAGGTCCAGACTTAACAGATTGATCTGTTAAGTGATGAGGTGGCAAGGTTAAAAATTAAAGAATACCAAAATTGTCCTTTAGTAGTATTAATTTACTATTTAGGTTCTCACAATTTCCATTTTTTTTAAAAGGTAAATGGTACAAGAGCGCCGTCTTCGGCATTAACATCCCTCCCACCTTCTCCTTCTTCACTGGCGTCAACCCTCACGTCAAAGGAAGCGAGGACAGTGGTCACAGTACCGAGCTTGAGAGTCATTAGTGCGCCATACTTCTTGGCGAGTTTACTGCGGTTTGTTCGAAAGTCCATGTTATGCTTTCTCTTTCTCTCTATGGATCTGCACAACTCTTGCCGGCATCTGGTTTTCTCTCTCTCGAACAGTTGAAAGAGCTTGATTGAAGAAAACCGCCGCCCCTCTTCTCCCTCTGCAGCTGCGCTTCTTCCTCCTTTATTGGTGATGACCGATAACTAGGAAAGCCTCCAAATAAATCCTAACGAAGAAATAAATCTTTCCTTGGCGTTCAATATCTAGAAATTCCGGAGATGGGAAAAAAGGGAGAAAAAACAAAGAATAATAGTCAAATGAACAACACAATAACAATTGTCTTCCACACAAGAATTTCGACTAACTTATACCCAACAAAAAAAAAATTTCTACGTGGGCAAAGTGGAATTTCATAATCAAACAAAGTGGAGTTTCATTCATTTTCACGCATCTACCTAGGCCTCGCTCTCGACCTGTTCACCCCAAGCCCTTCGCCCTTGGACCTCTCCCTCTTTCTCCATCTACATGTGAGCTCTTCGAATTCGTCACGGATCTCATCCAGATTCAAAAGACCCCCTTATCCTCCTCTTACAAGAGGTTACAGGCTCGCACCGGCCTGGATTTCTATTTGTGCCTCTGCTATTGGGTTTTCGTTCTTGAGCTTGGATTCGATTGCTTCCCTGAGGAAAAGACTTGCAATCTAGACTGCAGCTATTCTTGAATGGCCAAGATCAAAGATGCTGTGAAGGACCTATAATCAAACAATGATTTCCTCAAGAAAGAAGGGAAGGAGGTGATACATAGGGGAGAGACCGATTTTGGACTCAGTGAAAAGGAAATGATCCGGTTTTGACAGAGTGTAACACTGCTCTCTGTAAAAAAGTAAATTATTTATTTATTTATTTATTTTTAAACACTAATCTATGTTCTTTATAATGAGGGTAAAATAGATTTTTCCATTTTACCATTAAATAATTAACTGTATTGGGTGTGGATGAAATTATGGACAAAGTTTGGAGTTGCATGAATTAAAAATAAAGTTCAGTGGGGTTGGGTGAAAATTTTCTAATATTCTAATAATAATTTAATCGAGCAACAAAAAAAATAATGATAAAACGGATTCCTAATTGCACAAAAATTTAAGGCATCCTAAATTAACCCTAGAATAACAACTAGCAATTGCGTGAAAGGAAACTAGAAATAAAAGAGTAAAAAAAAAACTAATCTCGGGAAGATTTCTCCGTCGTCGCTCGTCGTTTTGTTGTCACTCCAAGGCGATGCGCATATGATTATAAAGGGAGTCTTCTCCCCTAAATTAAAATAGTAATGAAATACTACCTATATTGATCTACCCTACTATAGAATTCTAAATCTGAAATTAAAACTTGAGAAAAGAAATTAAGCAAGAAGAACTCTCTCTCTTAAATAAAATTTCAAAACTAAAAAAATTACAATAGAATTCAATAAACCAAATAAATAAACTAGCCAAGCATTACAATCTTCTATAGAAAGAGAAAAGAAAAATCATAAAGAAAGAGAAAGGGAGTGGAATTTCCAATAAAAGAGAGATTATCTTAAACACAAGTGCTCTATATATAAAATAGTAATCCTTTGTAGCTTAGGATTCCATTTTTGTTTAGAACTCCTAGAGTTGTAGAGTTTCATTCTCCTTTTAGAATTCTGAAATTGTTGAATTTCCTTCCTCAGAGTTTTCTATTAGAGGTTTTCTAACCTGAGTAGGAAACTTTTTATGGAAATTTCATCCACCGTTGAATGCTTTAATTAAATCATACAGCTGCTCCGATTTAGATTCGGATCAAATTTTAGTGTCAGATTTTGACGCAACGTTTGGAGGCCCAAACGGGCCTCCAAACGAATTCGAAATTTTCTTCATAATACCATTACGAAAAGGTTGAGACGTCCTCTACAACTTTATTAAAGAACACTTTTCAATTTGAAAATTCTTTTTACTTCAAAAACCTGCATGAAACTCACAACATTAATGCTAAAATTTTCTCATGTTTTACTAATTAATTCACAAAGTCTCTAAAATGTACTAAACTTATAAAATTCATTATAATCAATTAGTAAGACATAAAACACACTTATCAATACCCACATCTGTTTTCCTTCTTTTTGGGGTGTTATTAATGCATTTATTTATTCACCACACACAAAAAAATGCCAGGAAAATGCAGTCATACGGAAATATCACTGAAATATCAGTTTCTTGCAATCAAGATAGAGCTCAAGAATGGTGAATTTTGGTACTTCTCACTGATCACTCATCAATTGCTAGTTTTAAATTTAAACTGTCTAAAAAAATATACGGTATACTATTACAGTTTGGCCTAAATTGCAGATAAGCCAGAACCTAATGCTTTAGCTGTGACTCAACACCACCAAATTCAATGCCCTTTTTCCAACAATTGAAAGATTCTCACTGGAATCTCTAAAGCATGGAGATGAGGACAAAAATTTCCATGTTTAATGTTACAATGATCTGCAGAAGAGATTGAGTATACAAATTCCTCCAATGATTATAGCCATTCATTGTCATCTATAGTTGCAACAATTGGCCCGGCCTCTGGACAGCTTCTCCCACAAACAGATCATCTGTGTAGGTGACTGGTAATGTGCTGTGTAGTAGTCCTGCAAACACCCATACTGACAAAATTTCCAGTTATGGGAGTACTGGACAGCTCTGGTGCTGTTGACTTGCTCAACCCACAATGCCATGCTGACATCCTCCATCTTGAACAACTGCCAAAGTTAAATTTCTTCAATCATAGGACTGACCAATAATAATTACAACAGTAACAGTGAAAATCTAATCCATGAAAAGCAACAACAATAAAAAGAGGGAAAATAAAGGTTTTTAGAATAACGAACTCTTAAGCTTTGGTTGGCATGTTGGGAGACAATAAAACTTGCAATATCGCTTGAAATTACGTATCCAGGTCCATTGGCATAAGGAGGATATACATCTTCTGGCCATTCCTGTAAAGTTTTGTGAGTCAGGGAAGGACATTGTGAAAATCTCCCCAAAAGCCTCTTTATTTGTATGAAACTCTTTTCTTATTTAACTCTTAATTTTTTTTTTTTTTTTTTATGAAAAAGTGAATATCAAGAACAGACCCAATTTTGTCGAGTTCTTGAACACAAAATATAAACCAATTCAGGAGACCAACAGGCAGAGTGTTGTTTCTAATAATCGAATCATATCATGTATCAGATCGGATTCACATCGTCTCCTCCCAGTGGTTCTGGGAGGACGCGGCAACCTATCTCGGATGGCCGCCACGTGGCTCTTGGGTGAATCCGAGACCCACGTCTGAGCCGACACCCCCTGTCGGCTCGGCTTGTCGGCTGGGTGTCAGCTCAAACGTGAGTCTCGGATTCACCGAGAGTCACATGGCGGCCATCCAAGGCAGGTTGCCACTGTCCTCCCAGAGCCACTGGTAGGAGAGGATGTGGATCCGTATCGGATATCAATATTTCATTTAAAAAATAATAAAAACATTTAGCCACTCCCCTGCCCCAGTGTTGTACATATGGAAGTTACTCATTCTATGGAATGAAAATCACACACGTCCAACTCAAGAAATCTTGTCACCCAAATTGGGAAAACCTGACAATGATACAACACCAAATTTTTTTCTCCTTCTTTCTGGATTAGAAGAATAATACAGCTGATGAATAGCATGTCACATCAGATTGTTAGAATCATGTAACCAAAGCACGATATCCCCTTGAGTAGGACTCATGGACAAATAGGTCATTATGCACCCAACCCCCCTTAAGTAAATTGATTAGAGAGGCTGGCCTTTGGAAAAAAGGGCAAAGTGGATACTCTTTCAGTAAATTTTTGCAGAACCCCCAAATATATTCAAATGCAAAACACAATCATACCTCGAAAGTAACTGCCCATTTACCATTTCTGAGAGGCCTATGCAAGAGGTTCAGATTGCCCATATAAAGGGACTTCTTCTTGTGAGAGATGGCCTTAATTTCATTTAAGACAGTGTCCACCCTAATGAAGGTATCATCGTCACTTTTCATGATGTATGCAGCAGTCAAGTTCTGAACCTGGAGGGAAGTTGGATTTAGAGAAACAAGAAAACTTAGTATGGGACCCAAATAAACTGCAATGAATAACCATCATCAAGACATTCAGAGGGGTGTCGGAAAGGGTTTAATTATATAAGAACTTTAACTCACCCCATACTTACAGATGGCGATAGTTTTAAGAACAACAAGTTCATACCGATCCATAAATGGCAAAATCACAATATCACCAAAGTAAGCTGCTTCCTTCTTCAGCAATGCATTCACCTCCTTCCTTGGATTCTACAAGTTAACAAGTAGGAACAACAATATATTTATTAAATATTCATTAACAACAAAACAAGAAGCATGAAAGAATATATAGATTGTAACAAAATAAAAAGAAAGAGAGAAGGAGAAGATTGAGAAAAACGAGAAGAGGGAGAGAAATTGTGTTGTTCTCCTCCCTTACAGTACTATTTATAGAGATAGAAAAATTACAGCCTAAGGAGACTAGGACTGCCACATGTCAATATGATAGAGCAGTCCTAGTTCCATATTGATACTAGAAGTAAAGAGCAGTCTTAGTTACACAATGATACTAAATAGAAACAACTAATCCTATCCCCTCCACACGGTTTACATACTAATATGACTTGGTCAAATCATTATTATTGTCACACCCCAATTCCGGTCGAACCAGAAGTGTGAGTGAATCGTCTCAAAACCCAACGGTTCACACTAGGATCTCAATAGACCGTGTCAACCAACCAATCACTGCAAACTAACCACAATCAAAGAATAATAATAGTAGCGGAATTAAATAATAAATGAACTGAGTTTCTAATGGTAATTAAATAATTATCCAATTATTCTCAAATCCCAAAATATAAATAATAACTTATTACATCAGTTATATCCAACTAAAAAGAATAAATAAAGAACTCCAAATAAACACACAGTAAGAGCACCCGCATGAGGCATCATGCTCGTCCTCCACTGCCTGTGTATCTAAAGCAGCCACTGTCCCATACGCTGGGGCAACCAGAAAGTCTTCAACAGTATAACCTATATTAATATCTGAAAAAGAGAACATATATTCGGGGTGAGCTCACAACTTAGCTCAGTAAAGCACAAGACCATGCAACACACAAAATGCATGAGATAACATTACAATTGGGTCAAGTATAACTTGCAAAGTGCTATGGTAAGGTTTGGCGGCCACCGCACCTCCATGCACGAGAGTGTGAGCACACCCAACAATTAGGCTCCGATCTACATTACTGTTGTTGCCTCACATCACTCACTCCGGTATAGAGATAGAGCTAGAGTCTGGCGGCCAGGCTACAATCCACACTACCGCGTCCTCCCCCTGATACTCTACACTGTACAAATATCTACACCCCTATTGGCGAGGGCTTGCAAGTGGGTTCTATTTCTAACCAGTCCTATATGTCATCACAGTATCTATGGCCCTACCCCAGCATAGCTCCCTATGACATAGAGATAGGGCTCGAGTCTGGTAGGCAGGAGGCACCACAATCCTACGTCCTCCCCCTGATACCCTATTCGTACCAAGCTTGCTAAGGTAGACGGCGATACGAAAAGGTGTTAGTGTGAGGATATATTCAGGGCTCCACTATCCTTCACATTCCACACACTAACGAAAACATTCACATGCCTAACAAACATCATTCCTAGCATACGAATATGCATGAACAGATAATAAATTTAAATAACTAGATGACATGTGAAATGCACAGGCAATAGGCAAACAGACATAGATATAAGTACGATTACAACGGTTTACTGTTATTTAGTTAGTTAGGATTTGGGGTCTTGTCCCTAACCTGAAGCGTGATTGCAAGTCTGCTCTGCGTCACAAAGTCTACTCACACCGTTCACAAGTCCTACACGACGTTATTCATTCTAGTTGGTCAGAACTAAGTCTGGCCAACAACCAGGCTCGGACAGACATACCGGTCTTGCTCAACAGGCATACCGGTCTGACTCTAGTCCAGCCGGTATGTGTCTGCTGTATATACAGTCAGGCCATACTGCAAGATCTTTGTCCGCTGGTATGCCCTGCGGTATGGCACTTGTTTGTCCAGCCGGTATGTTCGGCAGTACAGGTCCGAGAGTCCATTCTCGGACCTCCCTCTCCCATCGGTCCTTGGATCCCTTTCAGGGTTCCTCCTAAATTATTCTAAAGTCAAGATACCTATTAGGTCACTTAGGTTTAGATTATTCGTCGCTTAACCTCGTAAAACGACGTTCCCATTCTACTCAGAATGGATCTCAAAGAGAACTAGGGTTTTACAGTTCTAGAGTTCGGATGTATACGTCGTTTCACGGCTTTGATCCGTAACCTAGACATTATTACAGAGGTAGAGCACTTATAGGTGTTTGTTGAATGGTGGTGCTCTCCTCCCAACGGAAAATCCCTTCTCGAACAGCCTCCTTCCTCTCTGCTCCTTCTCAGATCTCTTCCAGAAGGCTCTAGGGTTTGAGAGTCTTTCGAAAGGATCTAAGGAGAAGAAATGATGCATATATAGAATGGGAGACCATTCTAGGAAGGTCTCCTACGTCCAAAAGATCTCCAAGATTCGGATTCTGAGTATGGGACCCACTGGAGTCCGTCAACACTTGCGCAAGCATACCGGTTGGACATATCTATTTGACTCAGAGTGCAGCCGGTATGTCAGACCAGTATGAGAAAACTTGGTTTAAAAGATCGTTTCTCATACCTAGAGTTCGTGGTTCGTCACCCGGCCTCGACTTCCTGTCTTGTTATGATTGGAAGACCTGTCACGACTCAAAACATAGGTTAGACCGGGTTTTCGGAGTGCGGGTCTTACAGTTATATTCTTTACGCTGGAGTTATAGAAGAGGAATCGACCATGGTCAATAAGTCCAGTCCTTTTATATAATCAATACCCCCCTAAGCTGGAGCATGAATTGAGCCGTTACTTGCTCGCTTGCCCTTTCCCACCTTTTTATAGCCCCCCCACCCCCTACAAAAAAAATAGGGAAGCTTGGAACAGTTCTGTGGCAGCGGCAGTAGGTCCAGTATGATGAAGATTTTGAATCACTAGTAACAGTAGCAATAACAGTATCAACAGCAATTTCAATGATTTCAAAAGATGAACTTCTAAATATAGCCTCTCCAGGTTTTCGGGTGACTACAACATATCATCAATCTTCATTTGGTTCCAAGCTATTTCTATTCCATTAACTTCATCAAATGCATTGTAAATAGTCTGGAAAGCTCCATCGCCCAGCAACTCATCATTCCGAACATATCAACCAATCAGATCTTTCTCGACGTAATCGTCCTCGACCGCTGTGGTGGCGGCCGCCATTTCCATTTTCCTTGGCTTACCATCCGCTGGCAATAATAATCCACTCCCCCAATTCATTATGGCGGTGAAAGAAAGGGAGATACCAAACCTTTTCAAAGCAGTCGTAGGACTCCCATCGGGATCACAGGGCGTTGCTTTGAAAATGCTTCAAACGGGATATAATACGAATAGAGTGCCGAACTCAGACGAAAACAGCATTCGACGACAAACCTCTTTATTGAGTCAAGATCCATAATCCAACCTTTCATGACATAATTTTCTCATCGAATAAAGTGCCGAACTCAGACGAAAACAGCATTCGACGACGAACCTCTTTATTGAGTCAAGATCCATAATCCAACCTTTCATGAAAAAATTTTCTCATCTTCATATCAAATCCGGGGCCCATATATCAAAAATCATCTTTTTGTTGTCTCGTTTTAGAATTTTGATTTTGAATTTGACTCTAATGAAGACGAATAATATTAATTAAAAAGAAGATAATGGGGACGCAAAGGACCCAAAAACCCTAAAATAAAATCTGATGTCTATCTACATTTTCTATAAGGCACCCATGTTAAGCTTCCATCTCAAAAGTTTGAATCATTAAGTGGTAGGACTCTCACATATGTAAGGAATTAGGAACCCAAGGTTTCAAACTTAAGCAATGTAGGACTATTCCCCACCCTCTCCCTCACATGTTGCCTCTCTTTTGGGTGGAAGTACATGTGGCAAATATGGTCCCACTTTTGGGTGACCGTGGACCCTCTTTTTGGATGACAGTAATGAAGAAACCTGGAGCTCTGATACCATGTAATAAAATAGAAAGAAAGAGAGAAGGAGAAGACAAAAAAATAAAAAAATAAAAACGAGAAGAGGGTGAGAGAGAAATTGTGTTGTTCTCCTCCCTTATGGTACTATTTATAAAGATAGAAAAGTCATAGTCTAAGGAAACTAGGACGACGACGACTACTACTACTACTACCACTACATGGTCTCCTTAGACTATAACCCAACATCTCCAATCTTTATTTCTCCATGGTTTCCATTAACAAAAATGTTGTCACATTTCAAGTCTCTATGAAGAATAGGTGGACTGTGACAATGAAGATAATGCAATCTCTCAAGGATCTGCTGTACCCAATTCTTTATGGCCTTCATATCAACATTCTTATGCTTCTTAAGGTATAGCCTCAGAATCCCGGAGGTAACTAGCTCAGTGATCATATTAACAGTCTTCTTCTTATCATCCACCCATGAATTATAAAAAACGATTTCAAAGATGTACTTCTAAAAATATAGCCTCTCCAGGTTTTCTGGTGACTGCAACATATCATCAATCTTCACTTGGTTCCAAGCTACTTCTATTCCATCAACTTCATCAAATGCATTGTAAATGGTCTTGAATGCTCCGTGGCCCAGCATCTCGTCATTCCAAACATATCGACCAGTCGGATCTTTTTTGATGTACTCATCCTCGACCGCTGTGGACCTGTGGTAGCGGCCGCCACTTCCATTTTCCTCAACTTCCCATCCTCTGGCGATAACAATCCACTCCCCCCAATTCATTATGGCGGTGATCGAAAGGGAGATACCAGACATTTTCAAAGCAGTCGTAGGAATCCCATCGGGATCAACACTACAAACAAGATATAATACGAATTGAATGCCGACTCAGACAAAAATGGCATTCGACGACGAGCCTCTCCATTGAGTCAGGATCCATAATCCAACCTTCCATGACTTATAATTTTCTCATCATATCAAATCCAGGACCCATATATCAAAATTCATT
This sequence comes from Protea cynaroides, assembly GCA_028583415.1. Lineage (NCBI taxonomy): Eukaryota > Viridiplantae > Streptophyta > Magnoliopsida > Proteales > Proteaceae > Protea > Protea cynaroides. The sequence goes on along the minus strand of CM053265.1, from coordinate 78,224,537 downwards.
TTTCTGTCATCTCGTTTTCGAATTTTGATTTTGAATTTGAATCTAATGAAGAAGAATAATAATAGTTAAAAAGAAGACAATAAGAAGAAGAAGAATAAGAAGAAGAAGAATTAGAAAGAAGACAATGAGGGAGCGAAGGACCCAAAAACCCTAAAATAAAATATGACGTCTATCTACACTTTCTACAAGGCACCCATGTTAAGTTTCCATCTCAAAAGTTTGAATTAGTAAGTGGAGGAACTCTCACATATGTAAGGCACCCAAGGTTCCAAACTTAAGCAATGTACGACTATTCCCAACACTTTCTCTCACATGTTGCCCCTCTTTTGGGTGGCAGTACACATGGCAAATATGGTCCCAATTTGGGTGATCGTGGGTCCTCTTTTTGGGTGACCGTAATGAAGAAACTTGGAGCTTTGATACCAAATAAAAAAATTTAAAGAAAGAGAGAATAGTGTTGATCTCCTCCCTTACAGTACTATTTATAGAAATAGAAAAGTTACAGCCTAAGGAGACTAGGACTGCCACATGTCAACATGACAGAGCAGTCCTAGTTCCATATTGATACTAGAAGTAAAGAGCAGTCCTAGTTACACAATGATACTAAATAAAAACAACTAATCCTAACCTCTCTACATGGTCTACACACTGATTTGACTTGGTCAAATCAGAGTTTTATTCTTTATGCTGGAGTTACTAATAGAAGACGAATGGACCATGGTCAATTGGCTAGTCCTTATAATATAGTTAACATAGACGAACCAGAAAACTACAGGAAACTACAGGAAACTACTTGCACACAAGAAATAACACAGTACAATACCCCAGTCAGGGAGAGAAGTCCCCCAGTATCGCTGGTCTGTCACAATGCCAAACAATTGATCTTGTAATTCAGTTGTAGGATATTGCCCAAACAAGTTAATTGTTACCATTGCAGGCCAACCAGTCCACCTCCTGAAGAAAAGATTGAAGTCCCCTCCATAATTATTATTTACTCTCGTAACCTTAAGAGTGGAACAGTTCCCAATCCTGGAAGCACGGAAAGCATCTCAATTTTCATAGGATCCCCCATTTTAACTGGCCAACTTGTGCATTGGCATGTCTCTTTCCAGTATCTGAGGCAAACCCCAACTGCCAGAGATCTCTCAAGAAGTAACCATCAAAATCAGGTTTCAAGGAATCTACAGGTAAATCAATTCAGAGAATGGCAGATGCACTTCAATATTGAATTAGCTAGCTTATAGATGATATCAATATATGTAACTCTTCTTTTAAGGAGTATTAGAAATGTATCTGATCTTTTTCTTATTTTCTTTTTTTCCTGTAAGGGGTGGGGGAGGTTGAGAGAATTATGTGTAAACGATAAGAGAGAATGGACCATATTACCATGGTCCATTCCTAGTACTGCTAAGAAAACTTAGTCAATATTCTATCTGCCACATCAGCAGCAGCAATGCAGTGTGCTATCAGCGTACAAACAATGTTAATGGATAAGATGTTGACTCAGTCCTAGCTTTTATGCTTTAATTCTATTTCTATATCGTAACTAGGATTCCTCTGCCATGTTGACATGTGGTAGTCCTATCTCTCTAAGCTTTATCTTTACTTCTATTTCTCTATTGTAACTAGGACTTCTGTTTCACGTTGACATGTGGTAGTCCTATCTCTTTAAGCTTTATTTTTACTTCTCTATAAATAGATACTGCAATGGAAGAGAACGCTTACATGTTCTCTTTCTCTCCTTCTCCATTCTTTCTCTCGTCCTTTATTTTTTTACAATATGAAAAGCAAGAAGACATGAGAGACAAGCATACTCAAATCCACACATGTATTCATTTATAAAGGGATGAGGACCACGAGAAAAATTGACCTATGAAGGGTTTGCTCAGTTAGGAGAGTACAAAAGTTTGAAGTGCATACCCTTTATAGATGAATACATCTACATCTGAATCTTGAACTACTTCCATTGATTTGTTCTGAAGAAAATAGGTTTCTGAAACCCCCGAGTGCTTTGGTGATCTGTGTGATGGGAGGGATTAGTATTGTCTAGTAATGACTAGAAATGTGGGAAAGATTATAGCATGAAGATGGAGCCAAAGAAAGACTGATTTCTCTTCGTTGCCTTTGCCATCTAACCCCAAGCACTACCCTAGTAATGATTTGTCAGAACAACCAAGATCACCTAAAGAAATAAAGGACACTTTTTCCATAATGCCATCATCATCTTTTGATGCATGCTCTTTGTAGAGCCAAATCCGGTTTGCAAGACTGGGTCCAGGCCTGGAACCAGAAGTGGTAGTTGGTATAATACCGCAGCAGATGGGCCGCCACCTGAGAATTAGAGCAAAAAGCACTCTCCCACACTCGAGCAGTAAGAGGTTGAGCGGGACGAGCCACCTTGTTTTCCCCAAGAAATCAAGGAACGGATTCCAAGGAATTGAACAGAGAGCAGAATGAACTTATATGCCATGGGTGTGCGAAGTGCTACTATCTACCTCAGTTGCAATGGCAAACCCATTTCCGATCCCGATCTGCATTGGCTTTGGACTTTCGGCCGTTGCTGCGCTGAACCTTCCACCAACCCAGGGGATTCAAAATTAGTCTAACTTCATACCTTTCTGGCATGAACCGTAACCTCAGCAAGTGAACTAGTGAGTAAACTACCTTCTCGAGCTTATATTTCTTCCGTTAAAGGAGATTCGGGAAGCCACACCCCCCCCCCCCAAACAAAAAAAAAAACCCCAAACCAAGGCGCAGTTACATTTCGCTCCATTTACCATTGATACACTTAAAACTAAAGATCCACTTCAAATTGAAGGAATCATAAGACCATGCTACCATCCCTCCCTCCCTAAAGCAATCTAGCAATAGAAATTACTTCCTCTCTAGCTTTACCAAGAGATAATCCACAAGGAAACAGTTAAATAACAAAAGTAGTGTTCTGCATAAGTGTAAAAGAGGGCTTCTATGCTCTATGCTACCACCAGACAGATGTCATGAACAGGCTAACACCAGTCAAAGTTGTGACAAACATGGACAGAAAAGACACTGTTCAATGGTCCAACTAGGAGATTTCCTTTATAGAAAAAATATCATGATAGCTTGCACAGGTATCCAATCCACTGATGCACAGGTATCCAATCCACTGACCATATTTCAATAAATATCTTTCTTAGCGCAAAAAATCACGAATCTCTTGGAAAGATAACATATAAAGCTTACCAATGCTACAAAGAAACGAGCCACAACATTTGAGGACTTGATTTCAGATGATTGCATCCAGGTTTTTCTAATCGTCATGCGCTCCACAAAGTGATTTGAAGCAGAAAGAATCCCAATAAAAAGCTGTACAGGACTTTTGGGCAAAGGACGAGCCTTCCACTTCTCTGACATTTCCAAGACTTGCTGGGAGGAGAAACTTGGATGAGATGTAGGAAGAGAAGTTGCATATACTGAATGCACATCCACATCACCTTTAATTGCTAATCCTGTTGCATCTTCAAGAGTAAACCCCTGAAGAACCAGAAAGAGTGATCTTCATTCTTCAGAAGAGAAAATTCATTTCCATTTCAGCAGAAGAGTTTACAAAGAACATAACCATTAACTTTCAAAACAATGGAACAAAAGTTACCGTCAGGGAATTGATGGTTAAAACATATTTAAAAATTGATGAAATAGAGCAGATAGGAAAGGACAGATAAAGTGCCATAGAGTTAAATGAAAACATGTATTCTGGTAAAACAACAAGAGGAAGACATCTTCCTTAGTTGCACCACATATATTAAAGCTTCAGCAGTGTCAGCACACATCCATGAGGATCAGAACTCAGCATCTGATGGCACTAGGTGAATATTAACCAGATCTGTTGCTATTAGCCTTTGGTGTTATGAGATTTTTCTTGACCATACTCCATACAAATTTGGCCATCATAAAGAATGAGATAGGGTTCAGATTACTTGATTTGTCATAGGCCAGAAAGCTCGAATTACTTGATTTGTCACCCTTACCCTAGGGCATCCGAACAGTACATGATCAATGAAAACAATTCACAAGCATCAAGGTGACACGTGAATGGACAACTGAAATGGCACATTTAATTCCCATCTTCTGATTATAACATGAGTGGTATGTTTCATATAAAGCACTTCTGGATAACACAGTTACATACCATTCGATAAGGGAATGAAGACGCATGATGGCCACCAACATTGATGTGATATCCTTCTACACCAGCTCGGATAGTCAGGATAAACATCCTACCCTCTGCAAAAGGAAAGGGCCACGTAACTTCTGGCTTTTGTTTACGCCCTATGAATCGCTTGAACCAAGAAGTTGTCTTGGACTCTTTTGTCTCTACAATATCATTCCGCATCCATCTCTCACATCTCCCAAATCCATCAACTGTCCAACAATAAGTACCAGATATATGAGTGAAACTCAAACAAAATATAGCAGCTTAGAGATGGAAGATCTATATCTGAGAAAGGAGCAAAATTGCACTGCCCTTCGAATTATATACCATATGCCTGGCACAGTTATTGAGACATGGATTCGTCAGAATCAATCAACCAGAATGTCAGAATGGAAGGTAACGCACAAAATAAAAACATCACAAACTTAACAAACTTGACAAAAACAGCAAACAAATAGAATTGTAGTAGAACCTTGGTGTCTGAACTTTATCAAAAAATTTTAACACCACACTGGCAATCACCTCATCCAGATGATCATGTAGGCAGCTCAGAAGATCCAGAAGACCTCCAAATGAAAGGAGTAGCCTATCTCTTGCTAAAGGTACAACTAAGAAATATTTATATTTAAAAAAAAAAAAACCATGTTTCTGGTGATATGTACGAATCTGTTGGCTTAAGAGACCATGCCAAACCATGTTCCCATGCTTGTTTTGCATTATGTATCAAACTATCAATATCTTAAAGCCCATAAAAATATGCAAAACTATTTACCTTTTCATAATTATCTTTAATTAAAGCTACCTAAAAATGGAAAATTCTTGGGATAATATGAAAATGATGGAACCAGGAATTTTTAGGTATACTTGCAAATTATGGAATTATAGTTCCAAGTGGCATATGTTTGATTAGGGTGTAACCACGGCCACCTGGGTTGGGAAATAGATGGATTTTGAATCAAATTGAGCAAGAGGCAGCCAAAGCCTGGCCTGATTTGGTTAAAGGTTGAGATTGAATTTGGCTCGAGTTGCACCAACAAGTTTGATCTAAACTTTTGGAAACTCAGCCACAGCTATATTGTCTGTATTTTAGAGCTCATATTTCCAATGTTCCAAAACCTCAACGGTTACACCATTCACCAGACATAATCCCCAGCACTTTTATGTTTTCTTTCAACTTCATTAAAAATGTAGATTTTGCAACTATTATTTGATAACATGTCCATATACAGATACAGACATTTGACATGAATCCCATAACCATTCCCTCAATTTCTGGTTTTATCTGGAACTTTATGAGGATCTGGTTAAAATGAAAGGATATGTTTGTCTTGCATCATCCCAGAGATTTTACCATAACTTACTAAATTTAAGCACAAAAAAAAAGTTGATGAATTCAAACATTTATAATTAGATGTCTTGTTTTAAAATCAAGAATTATTTGACAAATAATATTACAGCTGGTGGATTTCATAGGGATTAACAAATCCTTGAAGCATCTCATATCTGATTAGAGAAGTCGACATCCTTACCTTGAAGGTGAAAGATCAGCTAATGAAATGACAGGTTGAATTAGCCATACTGATAATTGTCTATTTTATTTGATCAGTAGCTCATCTATTCCAATGCAATCTTGCATGGATTCTCCACTGGCCTATTAGGGGTTTAGCTTGTTGTAGTCTTTTTTGTTTGTTCTATCGATGCATTTCCTTTATTATTTATGAGAAACAAACATTTTTGTCATGTGTGTCTTGGATTCTTCTGCACTTTTAGATTCATGACCCGCTCCAACAATTTTGGTGAAGACCCGAATGGAAATATTTCTGAGATCTGTGATGGTAGCAGAGGGCTTTGGCTGATGGGAGCAACCCGATGGTTCTTTTCTCTTGTCTTGTAACCCTAGCCACAAAAAGGAAGAGACAAAGGGGGGTTTCGAGCTTGGACTTGGGAGAGAGCTTGTTCTTGAGAAATCTCCATTGTAACCTCAAATTTGACATAGTGAACCATCTTCATCTTCTCCTGTGGACATAGCACATTGTATTGGTGTGTGAACCAGGTTAAATCTCTGTGTCATTTTACTTGAATCGTTTTCTGTTTTCAGATCGTGTTTCTTGGTGTTTGCTCTAACAATTTCCATTTTATGTTGAATTATTCTGCACTACCCAAACGAAAACGAAACTTATAATAATTACTTTAAATAGAAAAGATGACATCATTGATGATTTCTGACTTTTATGAATAACAGATTTTGTTCCAAAGAATAGACCTGCAAGAAGGAGAATATAATCAAAACAGCCAAATGTTGGGAGAAAAAGCATTAACATGACATTTGACCCTTAAGCACATCGCATCTCACAGAATGGACCAGTTATTCTCAAAGGTGCTGGATGGGGACTGAATACATGAAGTCCCACATGGCCTCTTCTTTAGCACATTCTTTTACCAAGATGTTGCTGGATAGAGAGTGATCTAACCCACCCAATAAGGAGAATCTTTACAAACCATTTCAACCAGAAGATAGCCTTCAAATCACCTTCAACCTAGTATAGGAAAATAAAAATGTTCCCACACAAATTCTCCACTGAATGATATAATACATTCAATGAAGCTTAGCGTACAATAAGGAAACACAAGCCATGAAAAGGAATACAATATAATAGGGTTTTTATTTAGATAACTATAGAGAAACTGTGGGAGTGCAATGTAACAAAGTTTTGAGAACAAGAAAGAAATTAGAGAACGCTACTCAAATAAAGAGAGAAATCTACTAAATTTAAAATGGGTGATTGATAGGTTTAATCCACCGGCGAGGTTAAAAAATATTTGATTTCTCTTGATATACAGGTGGTGCTGCTGGGTGTTAAATGAGTTAGTAGAGAGAAAGCTAGTTTTTATGGTTAACCACTCGGTCAATGGGTGGCTACTAGAATAGTGACCAATTAAGGTGGCTAGAATAGTGACCAATTGATGTGCAAAGTTTGGAAACTTGACGAATGAATGGTAGGATGACAAATTCTTAAAAATGGAAGCAAAAATTGGTTACGATGAGAGATAAATAAACGAAGAGGGAAGAAGAAGAAGAAGAAGAAGAAAACCTCTGCTAAGGATCCACCTAGAACATGAGTGAATCCATCCTCTACCCAAATCGACATGGCTGAATAGAACACTCCAGTGGTTTAACAAAACTCCATATATTAATCAATGCTTTAGGGGTTTACTACATCTCTATGTATAGTTTTCCATAACTCAACTCTTAATAATTCTAGACCCAAACCCTATTAGAAATTCTAAAATTAAATAAGTAATAGAAAAATAAAGAAGACAACCGAAACGAACACCCCGTGCATTAGTTATTTTGACCCATACCATCATATTTCAACTATGAACGTCGTTGGTTAGCTGAAGTTCTGTATGGACTACGTTTGTGATCGTTAAATAATGGTTTCTTTTCATATCTCACTCCTCCCCCCGGGCCCCCTTCCCTTTTCTTTCTTTCATCAGGAACATTAAGAAAAAAAAGTCAACTAATTGAAACACTAGATTTCTCAACATCCCAATAAAACCTGTTCAGAGTTTAAACCCCCAAATAACCATAATATACTGATTAACAAACAAAAGAAAATGGTCATAAACATGTCTGGACAGAAAATCAGGCTTTCTACTTTGGTCCATCACTGCCACTAAGTCAAAAAAACTCAGTGTCAAGGATAAGCATATGCCATTAATGGAATTAAAAGAGTATAAACCCATAATTATAGGCAATCACCTGACTATTAATATTTCTAAGACTGTACATTATCTCCTAGGTATGTGTAGTAATCCAGATATGTGTTGTTTTAACTGTTCTTTCTTCATTTCAGTTGGATACTTATACCTGAGTGGCTGAGTATGGCTTAGCTGTTGTTTACAAATTATTGTAAAACAACACATGTTTCCTGACTCATAAGAAGCACAAAATGAAATAGCATTTACTTCAATCTTGTTGAAAACCACAAGCAAATTCCCCTTCATCCTCTTGTTACTCCTTTGGTTGTACCCAAGAAGAATGATTAGAAGCAAACCACTAACCATATTTGAGACCAAATCCTAACAGAACTCCTTGAACACAAGGCAAGGACAATGCTCCACGTAGGCATTGGCATAACAAGGAGACGCCTACAAAAATGGCATCATGATCCTTTCAGATTATTTTCTATATCTTTAGTCGTGGAGCAAATAGTCTACTCCCCCATCCTCGTCTGGTAATATTTTGAAAATCCTAAGCCTAAACAGAAGTTCCTGAGAATAACTTCACATAGTACCTCCAAATATCCCAATATTAATACCTCATATTTTGGATTTTTCTGTTAGAAACTCATACATATTAGTGATTACACCGGTAGCATTACTTAGCCAGCGAATTCCTTCAGAGAAAAAATAAATTGAAAGAAGAAGGATAAGAACTTACCGAGCATATCAGCATCATTGCCTAATGGAAAACCATTACACCTTTGAGCCACACCCCACTGCATCCTATAGCATGTATTGTGTTCAATGACTGGCCAAAGACTCCAGTCTCCTTTCAATCGCGGATTCAAATGCAGAATTTTTGGTGGATCCTCCCCATCCACTGCCTTGAGCCCTTGCAATTCAACCATAAACTGTGAAACCCATACCCTCGAAACCCCACGTTTCGACCTTTCAAGCCGAGGTACAATCTCCGGATGAGCAGTATGGGGCATCCCCACTACTGTTATGGAAGAACCTGCTGCAAGACCACAAGGAAGAAACATGACATTGTCCCCACTCTCAAGTTCTTCTCCATTCACAGATATAGATGATGGACACAACTCTGGCTTCCCTTCAAGAACAGAACCTAGACTAGCTTCTTCGGGATCCATTTTTTCAACTTCTGCCCACACTTTCTGGCCTAGAGTCCATGCCTCATCAGCCATTCTCTCCAGCAGGGACTGACCCATTGTCTTATTCCTTCGCCTCAAAATATCACCTGTTATCCTACCATAGAGGTGGTGAAGTGGCTTGACAGGTGGAGAATTCCCGGTCTCATCTTGGAATGTTTCCTTATGATGCATTAGTGATGCATTGTGATATTCATTATCTTCCAATTTTCTATGATGAGTATCATTGTAAACAGAACTAAAGAAGAGTTTGCTGATATTTCCATCTTCACCCACTGCTGATCCATCCAGACCAACGAAAGTGTCATCTCCAGTGAACAAAGAAGCAATCTCTAACAAACGAGGGAACTTGAAGGCTATAAAAACCAAGTACAATGCCGCTATACCAAGCAAAAAATGAGGCAATTTGAACCTCCTCCCACCAACAGGATCGATTTTGGCTCTCCTCATCCTGAGAAACCCTTCAGAAAACTGCAACCATCCACAAATATCCAGAAAACCAACTGATAATCCTTCTAAATTAGCACTTACAATTCATAAACCTGAAATTGAACAGTACCCCACGACCAAAAAAAATCTAGATCCCAACAAACCGAACTCCCTCACCAATCAACCAATATAGCTCCAGATACAGGGGAAAAAACATACACACACACACAGCGGATTTTGCCAATAGAATCAACCCAAAATCCTTATAGATCCAAAATGGGAATTGGGCCTGTTTCACCAATCAACAAGCACTGCAACTCTGCTACACATTTGCAGCAAAGTCCATTGTTTCAAACGAAACTGGCAGAACCAACCTGATGAGGATGAAAACAATTTCGATCTCAACTCAGTGGTTCATCAACGTGGGCACCAACTACTAGCATTTTGAAGATACAGCAGATCCTAAACCAAACTAATATCAGTGAAATCATGAGAATGAAACCCAAGCAGAACGTAGAACCGAAAAGAAAACTCGTAGAAGAAATTCAAACCGGTCTCACAAATGGGTCGTTCAACTTCCTTAACCAACTCAGAAACAGTAACAACCTGTTTTAGAGAGATTCTGGGGAAATGAAGCAGAAACTCAATGGAACGGAATCCTAGTGAACAAAACACAGAAGAAATGAAGTACACAAATGCAAAATGAGGACTGAACTTCCAAATTTCAGACCCTAAGGGAGCAGCTCAGTTAGTAAAGACCAACACTTCAAAGAGGTCATGAGTTCAACTATTCTTCTGCTCTATCCACCCAAAAAAAAAATTCCAAATTTCAGAGGAAATCAATCATATATCACCTGCATTTGCTTCAAAGCCCAAAACAGAGGAGAATCAAATAGAACTGCGAAGGACTTCCACTTCTTTCTTCTTCTTTCTAAACTTTGCCATGGAAATCCATCTCCTTAGCTTTCAGATGAGACTCTCAGTCTCTCTGTCTCTCATGCGACAAACAGAAAGAAGAGGGGAAAATGCAAAAAAAAAAAAAACAAGAGGGAAAAATGTTGTCGTTTTCCAACATATATTTGCTGTCGTTTTTACTTCCCTTCTAAGTATGGTTCCGCAGTCTACCAAATAAAAAGGATGGTTCCGCAGCCGGCTCGTCTGTAACGTTTAATAACGCTACTGGACATGCTGCATCCATTAGATGGCTGCCACATGGATGAGCATTCGACGCTTAAATTAAAAAAAAATGCAACGAAAACTGATCATTTTCCCACCCAAACAACGATACGGCATTGGTGGCAACAGCTGCTGGATGCTCAAACTACGAGGAGGCAACCTCTTGTAGCCCTTTCCCAAGGCCTAAAGAGAAACCAGACAACTTCATCGGGGCCACTGGAGGCGACGGCAACGGCGGTGTCCTCTGCTCGCTCGCAATATTCCAGCACGACTGACTCTAGCAAAAACGCGGCTGCCATACTGGAAATCTGCAAGTAAGATCATTCTTTTCTAGTGGTTATCGATCTATCGGGTTTCCTTGCGTTTTTTTCAAACTAACCGTCAGATGCGAGCTCTTCCATGTGGCATCCATTTAATTGATGCAGCATGTTACCGCTACAGACGAGTCTATATGTGGATTGAGATCATCTCCAGTCCGTTTAGTTTTTTTCAATTATAAACGGACGGACTAGATTTAAAAGACGCACATACCATACATTGGAGGATACATCTTGTGATTTCAGTCCGTTCGATCACGACTGGATAATTTGATAGACTGGAGATGATCTTTTTCCCCGCATGTATAATACCAAACTTTAAATTAATTTTGGTAAAGAAGAAAATTTTGACTTGTGGGTCAGTTTTGATCTCAAAGCTAAAGAAAATCAAACAGTTTTAATCAATTTTCCATGAAGAGCCATCCTAAAATGGTGCAGGGGTTGAGCTGTAGTCAGCCTTGGATGCCAGTTGAAGAACTGGATTGTCTTCCTTAGAATCTGCAATGTTTTGCATCTCACCTGATGTTGAGACTTTATCAATGGGTCCCAAGGGACCTACAAGTCTAGATGTCACCTTTCAACTATAAACTTAAACTAGACCTCTCCTCCACAACTACATGTCTACATAGGTTAATTAAAGAAATCCTATCTAACATTCTGGGACTGTAAAGTGTAACTACTACATTTCTGCACTTTACCCAAAACCAAAAAAAAACCCTAGCATCACCACCACAACTGTTTTTCCTCCTATGCATTAAAAAAACCCAGTAATAATAAGGAGAGATTAAAATTAAAAATGTATCTGACATGTGATTGGTCTGTGACATCACAGTCACTGGGAATAGTATTTTTATATACCTTATCTACACCCAAATATAGGATACATTGTATGTTGGAGGATTGGATTGACCTTAACATGAAAGATAGCAATGTTGTTGGCCTCTCTAGTGGTAAGATCCTTTACTTTGAAGGAATAGATCCAGTTGTCCAATGTCTGTTAAGCCAGAGAATTTAATATTCATGATTCATTCAATGATGTGATTAGGAAACATTTTGCTTGTAGAGGGGAAAGATTTCACTTTTAATGGATTCTATTGGACCATTGTGGGGTAAGTTCTATTAATCACATTTATATTTAGCAAAATGTTAGCTTAATGGGTCTCGTCTCGTCTATTCATTATCGACTTGGTTGGTTTCGATTTGATCCTGTTGAATCGAATTGATTCGGGCTTATCAATCAGTTTAGTCTGTTTCAGTTTTCATCGGCGCTAAAGATTCAACCAATTATGGCCCTATAATATTGGATTTTTGGATTCGGTCTAGGCCGAATTGAGTTGATTTGGTTTGAATTTTCAGTTTGGCCCAACTTTAACACCCACAATATATTGTATACAAGTTAGTGGGGACTAAAATATATCAAGTTTGAATCCGGTTCAATCGTCCCCTGAGCTAAATGATGATGAATGATGCAATCGTTTCTTTACAAATAAAAAAGAGGAAATAGATCCATAGGTTCGATACCTTGTTTTGTTATAGAACTTATGCTTGATAGAAATATCAGATCGGATAGAGTCGACAAATGAGGTGGGTTCATTAACGATTCACAGATTCAAAATGCAAAAAAAAAAAGCATTCACTCCCCTCCCATATCTTGCATCTATAGTTTTTTTACCCTGGTGGATCTCTCTCTCGTTTAATAAAAGTCTGGAATCTTGGATTACTAAAAAACTAATGGAAAATCTTATCAAAAAGACTAGTGAAGAATCAGAAGTCAAAAACCAAATCATTCACTCTTAATTCTCTTGAAAACTTGTATGTAAGTCTCTACAAATCGTTCTTGAAAACTTGTATGTAAGTCTCTACAAACCGTTTCCAAGTGCAGACTAATGTTCTTCTCAGTCCTACTAAGATTGCTTTCATTGGTTGCTGTTTAGTTTCCATTTCAAAAGTTCAAACTAGGAGGGACTCTCACATATATAAGGCATCTAAGATTCTTGTCTCTAAGCAATGTGGGACTATTTCCAACACTCCCCCTCATGTGTTTCCCCTCTTTTAGGTGACAGTACACGTGGCATGTGGTCTCTTTTTTTTTGAGTGATCGTACATAGTGAACTTGAAGCTTTGATACCATATTATGTTTCCATCTCAAAAGTTCAAACTAGTAAGCAGAGGGACTCTCACCTATATAAGGCACCCAAAATTCTAGTCTCTAAGTAACGTAGGACTATTCCCAACAGTAAATGAAACTACATTCCACTCAATTTAATTTATGATTAGATCCCAAAACTCTGTCGATTTTTGGCGGAATGACAAATACGGAGAAGCTTAATTCGATGGAGGAGGAAAACACAATTCATTTTCAGATAAGAATATCTTTTGTCATATTATTTCTAATTATTTATGCATTTTGAAAATTGGAAGGAAGTGGCAGGAATGCCCAGTTGCATGGAAGAGAACAGAATAAAAGAGATTCCTTCATGTGTCTTTCCATTCCATGTCTTGGGATAGTGAGGGGCCCAGATCAGAAGAAATGTGGTGATCTTTGGTTGCTGCTGCAATGAAACTGGTGAAGATGTTGGAACACCTCCCCTCTCATTTATTGATGTGAGGATATCAAACCCTAGATTCTCTAGCACCAAAGAGCCACTTCAATAAAAAAAATATGGAATGATAGAGGGGTAAGGCAGGGGTGCATTATGAAAGAAAAAAAATGCCATCATAAATATCAATTTACAATATCATTGTGGGATTTTAGTAAAAAAAAATGAAATTAATGTCAGTTTCCCCCATTTTATTGATCATCCAATGTCCCATTGCTCCATAGCAAATTGAATTTTTCATTATTTTGTTATTTATTTTCAAATGTAAGTTACGTAACTCACCTTTGTTACATGAATAACAATCCTTTTTTTCTTATGGTTAAGTTTAGATCAATCGAACTTCTCTTTTGATCACTGTTGAGCCCTACTGATGGCATTGCCAAAGGTGGAGTTGAACCAATAGTTGATTTGTATTATTTCATTATTCTTTCTTTTTCATAATATATCTTCTTGCTGATTTTTAGCAAAAAAATCTAACTTCTCTTACTATTAATGTAATGATTAAAAAATTGTTTGATCTAATCAATTCTAGGAAAAATCAGTTTTGTAAAATAAGGGGATTTTTTTTTTCCCTTTAAAATAAATTTTCTACCATTTGTTTAAGGTAAATCCAAAGAACTGATTTGAAAAAATTAAAAAAAAAACTTCAAGTAACATATCGTTTACACAAAAATTTTGACAATGAAACAAACACGGCTTTAATGAAACTGAACTAGTACTAAGTCAATATAAAAAATGAAAATGGATTTTAGATCCAGGTATAGGTTCCACCTTGGCAAGTTATGAAAAGAACCTCATACATGGGCTACATGATAATAAAAAGAACCTCATACATGGGCTACATGATTAGAAAAAGAACCCATACATGGGCTATATGATTAGAATAGACCATCACATAGTAGCTTGAGACTTATCTTCTATATATATTCAAGTCTGATAACTAATCAGATTTTCCTCAATTGAATCAGATCAACATACACCAGGGATATGTCCTTGCCCAGTTGAAATTTTAATATGAGCCGAATTAGGGGTTGGGATCCTCTGTAGTATGGCCACCCCTGTAGTGAGGTGTAATGAGAATCTCACCCACTCAAAGTGGATCTGCTTGTATCTCGATGCATTTTTAGTGGATCGAGATATGTGTCATTCCACTTTGAGTAGATGGGATCTTCGCTACACAGGTGCCTCACTGCAGAGGATCTTTCCCATATAGGGGTGCAAATCCCAATCGAGTTGGGCCAAGTTTTTGAAAACCCAAGCCAACTTGGGCCCCAAAGGTTCAGCCCAGGTGCGGTTCTGTTTTTGTCATTTTTATACAAAAAATAAAATAAATATTTCATTTTTTTATATGTTAAATTAATTATATTAAATATAAATTATGCTACTTAATTCCTTGACCTTATTTTGCATACATTTATACATATAATATACAAATATATGTCAAATTTTTTTTTTATATAGTCTAAAATAAGGGACTCCTTAGTATGGAGAATTATCTACTCTAAAAAAAACTCATAAATCGTTCCATAATTAACCCTCTCTCATTCATGCGCCCTTGATTTCTTTGACGTTCAGAAAGACCAGAAAACCTCTTTCCTAAATTTTTTTACATATGTGTATATCACATCATACTATTATTATAAAAGCATGAATCCAATTTCATGGCAAATCTTTCATCTACCAATAGTACCCTCCAATATTTATAATAATGTCCATAAATACATCTTAATCTCTTTTAACTGGTTATCTTAAACTTATAGTTGTTTGGTACCCTTCCCACTTCTCTACTTCTAAAATAATAAATACAAATTAATGAAGTATAAATAAATAAATGAGAAAATGTCTAGAACAAATGAGACTCATTTCAGTTTTAAAACATGCACGTAATGAAAATCAAATGAAATGCATTTCATCTGATTATACTGATTATAACTCAGATATCTCTTTCTTTAACAATTTTCTCTTCTTGAATCTATGTAGGGACAAGGTTCTAGCTTGTGCGAAGCACTTGATTGGTGATGGTGGCACAGTCACGCGGCATGGATTGGTCAGCATTCAAGGATCGGGCTCGTCTGGCACTCCGCCAGATCCAACAGTATGAGAGTTATTGAGTTATTTTGTATTTTTTTTTTTTTTTTTTACTTTTTTGTACAATAACTCTCATATTGTTGGATCTGACGGAGTCCCAGGTGTTGGTCATCCAATCGACACTGACTCTACTCAAGTTCATTCTAAACTTGAGAGGATCCCGATCCAGCATTCACATGCCAATTCACTGCAACTTCATCATCAAGGATGTTTGGACTCTCGTCTCCTACTCAAACTAGAATGGGAAAAAGATGCATGCCAACCATGATATTGTCACTAGCTTCCTCGAAGACAATTTAAAATTCCAGGTAAAGACAATTACCTTATATGCCCTTTTTGGATCAAATATCAGGAATTTATCATCAGGTTTGGCAAGGGATTGACAAAATTATACCCATACCTCATTCAAACTACACACTCTATCGAAACTTCAATTCTTGTTGGCATTGTCAAGTTTGGAGGTGTCATTTTCAAGCCCACGCTGTGTAATCTGATACAAACCGATCATTTTTTAGGCGTTCACAGTGCAAGGGTGTAGTCCGACCAAGCCGACCGAATATACCTTTATACAGAACTGAATCTTGGTTTATACCAAACAAATACAACTTCAAAACTAAAAGCCTAAAGCATTAAAAAGTCTCTTACTTTCTATTGTTTCTTGATTCTTCCACTAGTTCCCTCCATCCTTGTCCTCGTCTACAAGATGATCACAAGTCTAATAAGAGCCTTTTACAATCCCACAAGAAAATTATATAAGCTACAACATGCGTACAATTATATATTTGAAACTCAACATCTCTCTCTATTTTTATTTACACTTTTGCATGAGCCTGTAATAACATGTTTACAGACCTATTAATCCGATTAGCGTAAGACCGATTATGGATTGAGGTTAATAGGACTGAATATAAACATGTCCATGTCTCGCAAATCAAAGAACAATTAGCTAAATAGACGGTCACGATATGGGTGTTTAAATAATAAAAACCAAATAAACCAGACTGAAACTAACCGATCGACATCCCTAAGCATGTTAGTGGCTCTAAGGTAGAATGGAACATTTCTCTTCCTTTCATCCTTCACAACTTTTTAATCGAATCTTTATAATCAAGGAAGACTCCGCTTCTCATTTAAATTTTTTTAGAAACTACCCTCAACTCTCACATATACATGTCTCCCTTCCTTTTATCCTTCCAACCTTTCAACAAAATTTTACAATCAAGGTAGATAATCTCTCTAATGAAGGAAGAAAACAAAAAGCTTTCCTTCTCTCTCCTCACTTTCACTTCTCGCTTCCCTCTCTCCTTCACCGTTTTCTTAATCACCACACTTATCCTCCAGCTTCTCTCTCCCTTGGGATTTCAGTATTTTTAGAATTGAATTTTACTAAATCAAAACAGAATCTTTGTAATAAAAAATAAAAAAATAAAAAAGATAGCCTATCTAACAAAAAAAAGTAACAAAAACTTTCGTTCTCTCTTCCAAATACTCATCTCTCTCTCTACACTTTCCTAACTCCCTCTCTCAACTCTCTCCCATCCTTTCAAAAACCTTTAACTACCACTCTTTTGGATTTCAGTATTTTTTAGCATTGAATTTTACTAAATCAAAGCAGAATCTTTGTAATAAAAAAAGGCAATCTATCTAATAAAAGAAAGTAACAAAAACCTTCCTTCTCTTTTCCAAATACTCATCTCTCTCTCTCTCTCTCTCTCTCTCTCTACACTTTCTTAACTCCCTCTCTCAACTCTCTCCCTTCCTTTCAAACCTTCTTTAACTACCACTCTTATCCTCCACCAGCTCCCTTTCCTAGGATTCTTTTAGAATTCTTATCGAACTAAATCAGAACATAATCAAAGAAGAAAATTATCTTGATGGTTTCAGTACTGTTACAGTTCATGAAAAGTGTTTTTCTTTAATTTGAGTTCAAATTTATCTAGTAATGATGTGTTTTGTGTACCTAAGTTTCCATGTTATACCAGTCAACTTAGCTGTAATTTTATGAAAAAAATTAGTGTAAATTAATAAATAAAAAAAGGGCAACTTTCACTGCTTCTTTGAAACCCTTTATAATCAAGGGATTAGATAGTGCGCTGTACTTTTATGTATCTCATCTTTCCACTTATATATCATTATTTGGAATTTAAAAAATAACATCTAATTGATAGAACTTTTAATATATTAATTGCTTGAATTAAAATCATTTTTCATTGATAATATAAACCTACATCAGTCAATGAATTCATTTTGTGGATCAATATTAATTTATTTTTAAGTATGAAGGAATTGATCTATACAACTGGTTTTAACTCAACCTCTCTCTCTCTCTCTCTCTCTCTCTCTCTCTCTCTCTCTCTCACAATCGATCCAAACAATCCTATCAAGGTCATGATTTTAACATGCTTGAAGTGGGAAATGATGGCATGACAAAGGATGAATACTACTTATGTATCAGTGTATATGGACATTAGTTAAGGTAGCAATAAGTATCAACTTGACTTATTTAATGATAAAGATATTAAATGTGCATACTCCTTTGTTGATTGGTTGTGATGTTCGATCAATGGACAATTAAACCCTTGAAGTGCTTAACACAAAGAGGTTATTGCTGTTAATATGAAGTTCAGTATTTTCAAATTTTAATCGAAATTCTTAAGTCTTATTTTCTTAAAATGTTACAAGAAACAAAATATTATCCCTATCATTTGACTTCGATCTCACGTGCATTTGCATGTGCATGTTTATATATATACACACAGTAGGGCCAAATCCGTGGGGCACATCCCAAGGCCACACAGCCCAGGCCCAATCCTGAAAATTTCAGCCCCGCACAGGCCATGGGCTGAAAATCCTAGCCCAGGCCATAAAATTTTGGGGAGAGGCTTGTGTCTTACTTGTGATTCAGGTTTGGCATTTGGCAATAGCTTACTCAAAACTTTGCTTCAGACAAGAAATTGAGCTAAGGACTAGGCTGGCCAAGATGGTCTTGTGGGACTATTGGGCCTAACTGATGCAGCCCAACTAAGTTCTAATAATACATCATGGCTGCTTCTCTCTCTAAGTCTCTCTCTCTCTAAGTCTCTCTCTCACACTGACATCATTACTAGTTTAACTTTATCATAATATGGCATAAAGAAAGATTTAGACCACAAAAGAGACAGTCAATTAGAGGAGGCTGGATACTTAAAAAAGCTAAAGTCACGGATACCAAGCAAGAGTGAGTAGGGCCCTTTTGGCCTTAAGTTAGATTTGGCTTATGTAAGCAGATTTCCCTTTTACATTGAAAATCAGCTGCTTTTGGACTCAAGTGTGAGTGACTTCCAGTGCAGATATGGTATATACCATCGCCTTCTCCTACCCACCTTTGTTTATTGTTCCCCCCTACCCTACAATATCTAACTAAAGCCTCAACAAATCTCTCTCTCTCTCTCTCTCTCTCTCTCTCTCTCTCTCTCTCTTTCTCTCTCTATTATTTTTCTCCATCGTACTCTTGTGGTTTCACCACCAACTGACCCACCAATTTCTCTCTCTCCTGATAAAGTGTTTGACATTAGACCTAGATAGTTCAGAACAGGCCACAAAGTGCATGAGTATGGATTGGTTCATGATAAAGATGTTAGGAATTAACAGCCCAATAGAAATACAAAATAGAAACAAAAACACATTGATTTATGATCAGAGCTTTCAAACAAGAATTAAAACCCTCACAACCCTCTTTACAAATTACATTCTATATATAGAGAAACTCTAAATTTCTCAAAGTACAAAACTGTCCATAGTACAACCGTCTTAAGAAAATTCATATCAGAGCTTTCAAACAAGAATTAAAACCCTTACAACCCTCTTTACAAATTACATTCTCTATATAGAGTAACTCTAAATTTCTCAAAGTACAAAACTGTCTATAGTACAACCGTCTTAAGAAAATTCATACTTCCTAATAACTTTAAGATAATATCAAGCTTCAACAATAACAAAAGAACTAGTTGAATCCAACAATTGAAAATCACCCATTAACACAAAGATCTAGAGAGAGAGAGAGAGAGAGAGAGAGAGAGAGAATCTGACTGGGGATAACAATCATCCTTTTAGTTTTCAATAACCCTGATGATGCAGATATGATAGCACACAAGAGCATAGTCAGCCACAGCATAATTAGAAAAAATGTACTTATGAGATAGTTTGTTGGAGGTTCACTGTCACCTAAATTGTTGGAGGTTCACTGCTGTCACCCAAAACATGATCAGGAAAACTAATACACAGAAGATTGCCTGCTTGCTTGCTTTCTTGCTAATATTAAAAGTGAAACAAAGGAGAATTAAGAAGAGAAACTATTAGGTCAAACTGTGGGGGAACGATTATTGTCGGACATCTAATGCTATTAGAGAGGCTTAAAACAAAGGAGGGGACAAAATTCTTAAAAAATAATAAAAAAAGAAAGAAAGAAAAAGAAAAGACCCTTTTTCTTTCTTTTTCTAATCATATCATTAACTTCCCTTTCAATCTTACTTTATCATCTTAATACCATTCTCTTTTCCTATCTACTTGCAAAACGAATAACCATGTAGGGCTGCTGTAATCATGTTCCCTTTAACATTACTTCTCTAATTGATGTCGAATGTTTCCCTAATTGTCTACTAAATTAACTAATCCGACTTGATTTTAGTGTAAACTAAGCCTTAATCCTTATCACAGTTCTCTACTACTTAGGGTCAGCTACACAATCTACTTATGCCTAGTGATCAAATCTTAATATATTAGATTTATCTGATCTGAGTATTAGTTCATTGTTAAAAGAAGAAAGAGGATTAGTGGTTCATATTTATTGTAATGGATATTGTTATGTGTATTTTGAATTCTTGTACCCGTTTTGAAAATTGACCTACTCCAATGATATTTGGGGGTGATCTAAGTGGGAAAATTTTATATGCCTAAGCCCGGATCCCATCACTAATCTCGTTTAGGGGTGGTATATATACATCTTTTCGTGTCTTTTTGCCCTAGATGCAAAAACAAGATTGAAAGGGGGTTTTCGAGTTTGAGTACTCTTGAGAGATGTCCTTTGTAATACATGATTTTACATAGTAAATCATCTTCATCTTTACCCGTGGATGTAGCACATCGCATTAATGATGTGTGAATCACGTTAAATCGTGCTGTCTCCTGTTTGCTTTCGATTTCTGTTTGTTTTATTTCTGCATCTCATTGGTGTTTATTTTGTGATTCTAGGGCATTTTTCATACCCTATGTATATAGCCAGCCTCCATGGTTCAAACCAATGGACTATATTGACTTACCTCGGTTATGCACAGGAGCTAGCTGTCCTTCCAGAACTGCAACACAGCACCTGCTTAACTTGAGCCGCACAATAGAAAAAATCACCCTGATCCACCTAAAGAGAAACCCAAAAAGTATTTCAAAGATGGATTCTCCTTTGGCAGCCACAAGCACAAAAAGGTTATTGGAAGAACTCATATTCCTGCATGACTCAAAAGTAGAGGTGTCTCACCTTATAGATAGGGAGCCCTATTTCAATCACATGGAGTACAATATTGATCCCACTATGAAGTAGGATACCCCATCATGTATTGTTCGATTCTATCATGTGTTTAACACCGGACAAATTTTACATGCATTGACAAGTGGAATACCTTGTGAACTATAAGGGCACTCATCCATGGATCCATAGAGCTTAGGTCTATGTACCTACACATGCAATTAATGCGAATATATCCCAGGGCAAGGATGATATTTCTTATGCATAAAACTAAAATGGTGCTGCAATTGAAATTCAGTGTTTAGGATTTTTTATGGCATTGAAGATAAACGACGTTAAAATAAATATTTCAACGGCGTTTATTGTTAACGCCGCTATAAGAGAACAAAGTACACTTAATCAGCGACATTTACCAACAGACGACACTAAAAATATGACTTTCTACGGCCCTTAAAGAAATGCTGTGGTAAGTAATGCTAAAAACAGCGTTCATATTATCGCTGCTATATTGGTTCAAAGGTATATACTTGTTTTTGTTATCATCTCATCCTATAACATGTTGAAACAAAAGACATAATTAATACATCTACCCATAAAAATATTCATTTCACTAAACTAGTCCAACATCTTTATACATCCATCATCTGCACAAATCCCATTATCTGGTTCATCAAGAAAGCACATTAAAAAATAGTGGTCATTGCAATAGTCTGGCCTCTCTACAGACATTAACCCCTTCCATTGGCACAGTTGTGGCAAAACAATCCAAAATCTGAAGAGGAAAAAGACAAACCTATATGATAGAAGGTTAAAACTCATGTATTGGGTGGAGGGTTAGGTAATATAAAATTACTGCCAAACATTTTTGGGGTATTTATCCCACACATGTCCACCATATGACTTTAAATTTCCAAAAGCTTGTTTCCCACAGCTTCCCTCTTGGATGATAAATTTCAGTGCTCTTGTCTTTGCCATGTGAACTCTCTCTCACCATCCCTGTGAACATTCAAAGCCTGAATTATGAAGAGAATGAATCCATTACAAGGTGGGGCCGGGCCGGCATGTATATGAATCTATCAAACAAGAGCATTTAACAAGCAACACATTTCCAATCTTGTGGTCTCCATGTCCATAGATGGTCTAGGTTGGTGATCACTTGATCCTTCCACATAACTCCTTAGGGGCAACAAGGACGACCCACCTAAAGAAGCTTTGCTCTACTATATTAACTTACACAGTCTAGAGATGGTAGTAAGACATGGCTTGATACATTAAAAAGTGAACCCTATCTCAATTCAGTAGATACAATTCTCAAATTCATATCCTCATGCTATTCTCTAATTTGTATTGACTCAAAGTCTGTCTAAACAACAGAAAATGGGTCCCCATCAAAGTTGCATGTGGCCTTGCTTGCTGTGGAAATTGAAGAGCTCACAATTTTTTTATATTATTTTATGGAAGAGAGCTCGTGACAAAGTTGATATGTTAATATCAGCACCTAATAGTGCAGAGCAGTGTGTGTACAACCCTTGTCGGTGTCCCACACTTTAAGGGTCCTCTTCTAATGAGTTCTTCATGCTGAAAATGACACAACATATTTCAGTTCAGACATTGCCAACACATCCATAAACATGTTGCAGCACATTCTAATCCCGGCTGACCACCTTAAGCACGACTTAATTAAAGACAACCTAAGAGATTAATTACTCTTTAGGTCAAAAATTTTAAAAAAAATGTATGATCCATCTGTATTGATCTATGTGTGAGGTCTAGTTAGGGTCATTAAGCCTGAGTCATAGTCAGTATATTTGGGTATGAAAGAACAAGATTTCTGATGTAATTCAATCGTGGATTTATAAAATCAAATTATTGGAATCTAACAACCCCAATTCTGATTAATACCGATTCCCAAAACCTATTTTGAAATCAACCATGAATGCAGTTTGGTCTTCATTTGTTGGGTTTTTTTTTTTTTTTTTGTCAGTAAAATAATAGAAAATTAATGAAATATACCTCTTGTAGCTAGCTAGATCTACAAGACTTTTTAATAAAAATAATTATATAAAAAAAAAAAAAAACCAAAGATATATGGAAAACTTTCGGTTCTTCTTCCCTAACTAGGGTTTTGGCCACCGATTATGGGAAAAAGAATAATAATTTGCAAATTGACTAACAATCTCTGAGTATTCAATTCACTGATACAATGGTCAGGGCTTCCTAAGTACTATTGATATTTTGTTCTTCCTTATGTCTTACACACGAAGGTTCAGTTTGGTTGCAAGAAAATTAAAGGAAAAACAAGTTAAATTTTTTAAACCTCAACAAAAAAAACCCTTATATAACTCTTAACACAACATGATTTTATAACTATATAAATTTATTACCATATTAGCAATGATACTTAGATGTAAAATTTATTTTAATTTTTAAATTCAAAATATTTGGTTGTAAAGTAAAATGTAAGTTAATAATTAAATATGGAATGATTTACAGTTTGTTATATAGTCTTTTGATAGCATGTGCTGTAATGATTACAAAAATTTCTTTTTTAAGTTTGAAATTTTCACTCTCTTTTCCCTTTAATTCCTTTTCAGCCGTATTCAAATCCTCTCCTCCCAGGGGTTCGGGAGAAGGACGACTTTCACTAGCCGATGTTTGATACGTGGGTGCCGGCTGAATCTGAACCCTCTATCTAGACCGGTGCATAAGCCTACGCCGACACCCCCTGTCAGCTCACCTTATCGGCTTTGATGGAGGGTTCGAATCTAATCGATACCCACATATCGGGCATTAGCTGGTGGTAGCCGCCCTGCCTCCCAAACCTCTGGGAGGAGAGGATTTGGATCCCTTTCAGCCGAAGTGATTATATAAAGAAAAGTTGGAACTTTGGATCCAATTTGCATGTCTTCAACATCTATTGTATATTTTACCAAAAAAAAAAAAAAACATCTATTGTATATTTTACCAAAAAAAAAAAAAACATCTATTGTATATGGTTTGGGTTTTTTGCTTTTTGTTTCTTTTAGATATTTTATTCATTAATGAAATTAAAAATAGAAATTTAATTGATTACTATGAAGTTTTCTTCTCTAAAATTCAAACTAATAAGTAGAGAAATTCTTATATATATTAGGCATCCGAGATTTTGATATCAATTTAGAAATACATGGAGCTCCAACCTTGTTAAGTTTTCATCTCAAAAATTCAAATTTTTAAGAGAGAAACTTAACCATTATAATGACCATAGTCACTAGACAGGATCAGTTTTTGGGGAAGATGTCATCAAATAAGCAAGATTTGTAGATGTAAAAATCTCAATCAGCATCATTATACCCTGCAAGTCAAAACATTTAAAAAAAAAAAAAAAAAAAAAAAAAAAAACAAAAGGGGTTATATCACTTGATAAGATTCCTCTCCATAAGCGGCAGTTTTAACCTTCACATCATCAATATAATTCTTGACAATAAGAGGTTGGTGGAGTGTCAAATGGACTCCAAATATAAAGGGTTTCCCCACTTAAGATCCCTATATTAATATTAATGTATCGGATTTTATTTATTAATGATAATGTTAGGTAATTTATTATCATTGTTGTTGGCCAAATGAATTAAAAAAATTTACATGTAAGTCTTTTTCCAATTATAAATAAAAGTTGAGGAAGAAAAAAAAAACACTAGAGGCATAAAGCATAGTTCAATAACTTTTTTTTTTTTTTTGGTAGGATAGTTCAATAACTTTAAAACCCCCAAATTTAAGGAAAATGTCAAATTAACTCAATTAAGCCATGCACATTTATTGTTGAACCCAACCCCAAACTCCTAATACTCTTTTTAATTCGCAAAAAGATGTAGAATAAAGGGTTGAAGAAGATCTCCCTAGCTTTGATGCTGGCTAGCCCTTTTATTTTATTTTATTTTTTGGTATAAAGCTTTGATAAAAACCTAAAATTACTTTGGTTGGTGTTGATTCACCCATTAGCAAAGGAGGCACGCAAGATGATTTTTAGTGTCTGGTGTTGTCGAAGAGGTAGATTAGGGGGGAGAGAGAGAGAGAGAGAGAGGGGATGCAGTTGCAGTTGAGAGAATGGGTTGCAATAGCGGAATAATAAACGGTCCAGAAACGAATGAGATCCAATGGTTAAGAATGTACTAACATATAAGATTCCATTATGCAATGCTAGTATGTACATTATTTCCCCTAATGGTACGTATATATTATTTGTCTGTCTTATGAGGTATTAATAAGAAAAATCTCATTTATTAATACTTAAGAGAAAAGTTCTGTGATTTGTAGTACAAATTAGAATCTTTTTGGCATGTGTCTAGTTATTCATTAATCATAATTTCTTATTCCAACTCCCTACAAAAAATGATTGTTCGAAACTAAAACTAACTATTATTAAACTCATGGTAAGGAAACCAAAAAAATGCACATAAGTGTTATGTTTACACAATAATCGTGTAAAAATAATTTGGATGTGATGATACGGATTCAGATACCCCAAACGGATACAAATGCAAATCTAATTTGGATTTTAAACTATTCATTTACACTTCTGACTTATATATACTTCAGTCTTTTTTTCCATATATAACATAAAATTTTATTGTAAAATCTTACACGTAATATTTTATATGTAAATAAATTTTCAAAATTTGTTTTCTGTAGATGAAAGAAAAACAAAGTTCTTGTTCCATCCTTCTAAAAAACACTATATAAAATAAATATTAATTTTTTTATATTTAAAATGTTATACGTAAATCCAAACAAAAGGAACCTACTTGGAAAAGAAAATGGAAATTCCAAGATTCATATTCCACGCCATCCTCTCTCTCCTTTTCGATTAGTTGCTTATACCTTGATAAGACCCAAACACCAACCCCCATCATTTTGTGGAAATGAAAAGTGAAAGGGACATGAATGAATTTGAGAGATAGATACAGAGGGAGAGAGAAACGCGTCTGCATCAAAAGGAAAAGGAAAGGCGTCAAAATCCACAAAGATGATTGATGGAAATTAGTGTGGGACCCCAAATATCTAGCGCGTTGTGAGCTGTTGTTTTTATCCCATTGATCTTGATGTGTATAGAGACAGAGAGTCTGTGTAAGTCCTTTTCTGGACTTTTCCAGACTCCCTCCAAAGAGCAAACCTGAAAAGGGTTCAGCCTCTTTATATCGTATGTTAGATGCTAAACCGGAAAAGAACCAAAAAAGAAAAAGGAAGTAAGAGAGGTTTTTTTTTTTTTTTTTTTTTTCCTGAAATATTTTGAAAAAAAATTTCCCTTCTTTCCTTCAATGGAAATTATTTTGCTTTTTTTCTTTTACTTCTTCTGGATAGTCAAAAAGGGAGGGCGTGGTTATCTAGTCAAGACCTATCTCCACCATTAACCAAAAGATTGATGATGGCAATACCTTTAGTTTTCTTGTATTATTCTTCAAATATTATATTTTTATAATGTTGATATGTTTGTTTTGAAAGGATGTAAATTTTATATTTAAATAATATATTCTTTGTATTCGTATGACAATAACATTTTTTAAAATGATACGATGATAGATCACTTTCTAAATATTTTTGAAAACTTTTTGGGGGTGCATGCAAACCCAACTTAAGAGTAAGAGTTAATGAATCATTAGTAGATGATAGAGGGGAGACAAGGCGGTCCAAATCATTTGGCCACGAAAGAAACCAGAGGCCATCACCGGGGATCCAAAGAGCCCAATTATCAGTTATTTTGGGGATAAGATGAGAGAAAATTAAAAGAAAGTTACTTCTTCTAAGTTCATCTTTTTGGTTTCAACAATTTTTTATTTTTTTTAATTGTTTAATAAATGTTGCAAACATTCGAGGGAGGCGAAGAAAAAAAAAACAAAGATCGCATGCATCAATGTATGATCTTTATATTCCAATACAAACTATTTCATTTATTAATTTATGGAACGATCATTTTCTCTTAGACTTTATTATTATTATTTTTTTCTATTAGGACAGAGACAACAACACAATCAAACGTTAAAAGAATTAACCCACCCATGATGTCGCTGAATGTCATATATCATTTTAGACACTATTTGGAACATAAGATTAGGCTCCAAAGGATATATATATATATATATTTTTTCATATGAAAGTAAGAAAATCTCATCATTTCATGAATCATAACATATTCTTTAATATATATGCCTTTGATTCTTAGGTACACCCTTTATAGATAGGATTTAGCAGCTAAATCCGAATAACTCAATTGAAGTCTCCTCATGAAATCTCCTCCCTTTATAAGATTTAGCAGTTAAATCAGAATAAGTCAATTGAAATCTCCTCATGGAAGTGAAACATATATGCACCCTTTTTCTCTTTATTCCAACTAGAATCCACTTAATAAATAGTGCTCAACCAACCGTATATTGCTATGAATCTCCTTTCCCACCAAAGTGATAGTTACAAAGTCTCCACTCAATCGTATTGCAAAAGTGCCCTTTTTGAATTTCATATGGAATGGCAACAATTCCATTAAATAATTTTTTAGTGGAGTGCAGTGGATTGGAGTGGAGTCTCTTCTCTAGAGCATAGGGACCTAAATTCTGACTGTAAAACCTCAATCAATCTTGTCATATCTAATTAAAATGAAAGGACTCCCCAAGTTGGACACTTGGACTTGTAGTAGTCCATATGAACCCAAACACCCTCTCCATCATTTTCACAAATGTATAGGTTGAAAGGGTCCCACCATCCCATGGGTGGTAAGAGCATTTTTCAATGAAATCTGATTTGGAAATCTTTGTGGGGCATTGAATCATTAGACATGGTATGGGTATTGTTGATAGATGTTAAGGGTATTACTGAACTAACATGTATGGCTGTGGTGATTTATAACAGGGCAAAGCATTGAAAGTATATGGAGGAATTGGTTAATGAGGTGGCAAAGGGATGACCACATGGAAACAAAACCCTAAGGTAGAGAGGGTGGACCTCCTCTCCTGTTGTCCAATGGTTCTTTCATTCATTGTATAGATTTGATTGCATCCATATGTGTGTTGATCATCTTAGTTTGTCGGTTCTAGTCCCATGGATGGCAGGAGACGAGGCTCGTCTATATTAATTGTCTCTATCTCTCTCTTCCTTGCAATATAGGCTTAATTTCTTTCCTTTCCATTTGATCGACTAATGATCTTTCTTGTATTCCATTTTCAGACTAACGTATAAGATTCTAATATAAATGGGAGTGTCTACATGGCTAAGTTTGATGATTTTGATCAATTGAGATCCATCGATTGAGAAAAACCACACATGAGAGGCGATTCCAATCGTTTGTTTGATGCAGCTTAATCTAGGTCGTTCTTACAAAAAGATCTTCTCTAGTGATTGGTAAGTGACAGTGAGAATTTTGATCGCTCAAAGTGCATCGACATGTGTCTTGATGCACTTTGAGTGACCAGAATCCTCACTGTCAGTGATAGTCAATACAGAAGATCCCGGTCCACAGCTCTTACCCCGGATCCCCGTGAATCATCATCAATCAGATCAGTTGCCAGATGGCAAATGCTTTATAACCTAGAAAATCCCACGTGATATTTGGTGGAGAGAGAAGGATAAACATCTAACTTAGATTAAAAAAACGTGGCAAAATAGAGACCGTCCATTTAGTTGTGAAATATCATCATCTACTATTGGACAGACACATGGGCCTATAATTGAGGGGAAGCTTTTGTACTAGTGGTCAAAAGTGCTACGGTAAAGTGGGTGCCTGTACCTTGAGATGATATTATATTATAGGACAGAGCTACACTCTATCATTAATTCCACGAATATTAGGTTTGGTACGAAATGATGGGAAAACCTCAGGTTTACAAGACAGCTAGGCCCACGTAGGCCGTATACACTGAATAATAACTCATGGATCTATGATATGATACATTGTTGACACACGTTAAATTTTAAATGATTGAGGGTAAGTGATAAGGACTTGGCAACCTTAAAATCATTGTGATTGCTCAAATCAATGAAGGTGGGACCCTTATGCACTTTCCCGTGCTATTGGAATGCAAGATTGAAAAAAAAATAAAAAAAATGAATTGATGAAAAAAAAATAATAAAAAAGAAATGAAAAAACTTCTTAGGGTTTTATTCATTACATTCATCACAAGCTTTTTTTTTTAATAGTTATTTACCAAAGGGCTTAGGGTTTTGGATGACCAAAATCGCATCTCGTTGGTTAGATATATGCGCGTCAATTGCATTTCAGCTGTATGATCACACTGATGCCTCTTCAACGAGAGAAGAGGATTTGAGTCTTAGGATTTTTATAAATTTCACATGCAAATGATATTTTACATAAAAAAATTGTATAAAATTTTTCTTTTATATATATATATATATATATATGTGTGTGTGTGTGTGTGTGTGTTTTTATTTATAAAAAATCTATTTTGCATGATCTGATGGAAGAACAAATAATAGATTTGACTAAATTACTAATCTATTAATGGAATTTAAATTTCCACATGCATGTGTGGATCCAATTTTGACTTTGCTATCATAGATACATATGTGTAGGATGGGCACCCTTAATGATTTTGGTTTCAAGCATGTGATTTTTGTTGAAAAATCAGGTTCTGCTTTGGAATATATTCTAGGTGAAGACTATATTTTGGGATGATAGAAAGTAGTGTTTGTTATTCTTATTCTTGGATTAGGTAATGCTTCGTTAAAAGAATACAATCCATTCTAAAACTTGATCTTTTGCTCCTTCTCATGTCTCTTTTTTTTTTATACCATTTTCATTCAACTGGAAGAATGCATTCCAAAAACAGTCTAAAGCTTCACGTCTCTCATGGGAAAAAAGGAAACATGGCTGAAACACCACCACACAACCAAACCACAGAAAAGGAAAAAGAAGTTAAAATATATTCAATATAGTTTGGCAAAGAAGACATCTCCCAACTGAGATGAACAAAGACAGGTCATGTCGGCAATCGGAGTTGGTCCCGGGGACCATGAATCTGCATCTATGTTTAGAAAAACATCCCTTTCTAGTGAGATTAAAACAGCGGAAAACGACGAATCTAACGTAATTTTCTTAATTAGATCTTTGAAATCCAATCCAAAATTATTGAATGAGACACCAAAACTTTGGTTTTAACCTAATAAGTAAACCGTGTTATCCTCAACCACCTAATGTCTGCACCTCCATATTATGCTAAAGGAGCTAGCTCTTTCCTTACTGTTTTTAGGCAATTTCCAAACTAAAGGCGACTGCATCTACATTTCCACTGGAAAGGAAAGAGATGGGTGTATCAGCTTTTGTTTTTGGTGTTTTTTTTTTCTTTTTTTTTTCATTGCCATCAATGTAAAAGCACATTAGGTAGGACAAGAAAGATGACAGGTCTTAAATTACATTGTTATGGGGTTATGAGAGAAGTGGTTCTAGACAAAATCTCATTACCTTGTTTGCAGCTTGGTTTTCTTTATGTGGTTCACAGTTTGACAGATTGTTTATCCAAGGTGAGGAAGAATTTGCTTAATTGGGTTTTCACTAAATTTGGAGGGATTAGGTAACTGTAGCTATGACAGGTATGACATGACTTTTTGTTCATGATCAGTTTTTATATCTAATGAACATTAAGAATGAAATTGTCATTAAAGGGGATTTTTTATTTTTCCTATCTAGCGAATGCCACATAGATTTCCAATGATTTTACTCAAATATAATGAATGAATCAAACTCTGAACTTTTTTTTACACAATTAAGATTCAAAAAGATAATTCAATTGGTTGTAATTTTTTTTCCCTTTCTTGATGTAGGAAAAATATGTTACAGAGTAAGTTTGAGACTATTACAGAGTTACAAGAAAAACAAAATTAATATTAATAACATTTAAGTCAGAACACTTACAGAAATTATGAAATAAGATTAACAATATGGATAGGACTGAGTCGTGCCACCGGTCACTATCCCGTGAGATTAAACCCCAAGATAAAACAGTCCCGAAGTCGAAGTTTCTTCTACTTAGGTTGCACTCTAACGAATGGTCTTCGTCAGAATCCCGACGGCTACAATCAACACTCAGAAGAAATCGATTGATATTGATAACTATGAAAAACAGAATAAGACTGGAAGAGGGAGAGAGAGAGAGAGAGATAATAAAGATCAATGGTTGTATACGGATAAACTGTTGTGCGTCAGTAGAATAGAAGGTCAAGATTTAATCTCTCCAACGATCATAAAGATCAATGGTTGAGATTAAACCCGCACCCGACCCGGCCCGGGGCGGCTCGGTGCAGGTGTGTGAAAAGATGTTATAGGGTCACACAATATATATATATCTCCTCAATCTTTCCTCTTCAAGCAATATGGGACTAAAACAAGTCCTACAAGCTATGCCAACCAAAAAATACAAATGAAAAAATTTCTCTCCAAAACCAAAATCAGAAAAAAGAATCAAAATTTTGACACTTTTAATTGTTTTTGTTTTTAAAAATCTAAAAACCCAACACTTGACATCCAAACAAAGTCTCAAAGAATGAAGATTAATTTGATCATCCAACATTACAACATAGATATAAAACTATGAATACTTTTATGAATTAATTGCTTATAAAAATTAGTCATCTTTGTATAAATAACTTGGATTTAAAAAATAAAAAAAAAGATAAAAATATATGTTGGGCTTTGTCTGGTTGTAATAACTGACATTTGTCACTTGGTGTTTATTCATTACATCTTAACATCTCATCTTTTTAAATATCAAAACAGCCCCTATTAGATGCAGGGCTAGGATGTCAACCTCGATTACACTCAGACCAACCCCATTAAAAACTTGGAAGTAGGTCATTTAATTTGACATCTGATCTATCAAACGTATTGCTCATTTGAGGCATATTTGACTAATCTTCTCGACAATCCTGGTTCTTAGCTTTTAAAAGCTATCTTATTATGTTTATTTTAGGGTTAAAAAGAGTGAGTTCAAGAATATCTCATTTTAAATTTTTTATCTTTTAAGGGGATGGGGATGTTTCTCATGTTCTTGAGCTTTTGGAAGTAAACAAACAAAAAAATTTTGTTCACATAAAAAACAAATAAATTGTTTTGATTGGATCCACCTTTTAATCCCCCCCCCCCCTAATCACCCAAAGCTAGAAGCCAAGAAAGAAAATATTGGAGAAATCAAGCAAAAATGCACATAGAATGACAGAACTGACGAGCTCATATGACAAAAATGGGTGCAAGGCAACTAGCTAGAAAGGCCCCCCAATAGGGCATTCCTCATCAACTTTTTCATATTCTCACTCCAAATAACGAAAATAGTTTTAAAAAAGTATTTTTGCTTGTAAAATGACGTTCATGCCCTCACTATTTGATTCATGACGTACTCCCCATTGGTTGGGACGTGGGTCTAGGCTACTCGCAATCGGACAGCGATCCTCAACCCATAATATTATGTTATATATAGTTTTGAATGATCGTTTGTGAGATTTGCAGGGCTACAAGTTCAAGAACCTACTAAAAATCTCACTGGCATGTAATAAGTGTTAGAAAATTTAATTGTAGAATTGAAGATGAAAACAAAAGGTAATAATGCGTAATTGCGTGTAGAAATCTCTCCACATTGTCTTTAAGGTGATTATTGTCCACCCTATAATGTTGTAGGGATTTTGACGATTCACTTCT
The DNA here is from genome assembly GCA_028583415.1 of Protea cynaroides. Lineage (NCBI taxonomy): Eukaryota > Viridiplantae > Streptophyta > Magnoliopsida > Proteales > Proteaceae > Protea > Protea cynaroides. The sequence continues at coordinate 78,191,675 of CM053265.1, read as the reverse complement.
AGGATTCAATTTGCACCCAAGGAATTGGAGATAGCACTCCTGAAATTCTCTTGAAGTTGAAGAGTTTTTGTTAATTATGGCTTTGTACAGCATTCCTCTTAAATTGTTTTTCTTTCGGAACCTTTTTTTTTTTATTAAACGTGATTGTTGGAGATTTATTTTAAATTTTAGCAGTCACAATTTGGAACCTTTTCAAACGTGACGATTGGAAATTTATTAAATTTTAATAGTCACAACTGTTAGTTACAATCCAACCGTCATATTTGTTTGTGTTAAGAAAAAGAACGAATTATATTCAAATTCAAAATTATTAACACATTTCAAGGGGCCATGCGACTGTTCCCTATAATCAATGTTACATTCTGTTCATACCAACTCAAGTAATCATGTAATCATTCTCTATAATTAAGGTTTCACTTAAACCAAAAGATTCTTGTACACGTGGATAACAATGATCCCAAAACATCCAAGAGTTTGAGTTATTGTATAACTCTATCACGTGTAAAATAACTATTTTTTCTGATTTATAAATACAAATAAAATAATTATTATTTCCTACAAATTCTCAAACTCTTTTAATACATTTAACTTATTATCTATCAAGAGTTCCAACAATAAGATCCTAATTTAAACTCCATCCTCTCTCATGTGCTAGAGAAGAATAAAATTGTTTTTTTATTATAATGCTAGGTTACAAGAGATTTGCACTTCCATAGTGAAGTAAAATAGTATTAATAAGCATAAATACTCACCTGGCTTATGCTATTAAGTATCTAAAAAAAATATAATATTTTATGGAAAATGACACAGTATACCACTAGTTCATGCTATGTTATAAATAACAAATAATATTTTTTCACATAAAAAAATCAAACACCTGAGAATCCGGAGACCTAATTTTCTTTTGGAATAAGGTTGTTCACCGGATCCAGATCAAGTATCAATTTTCTCGACCAATCTGATAAGGTACATTGGATTCAAATTGAGTCCAGGCTCTGTCCTGTGTCTCCTAAGTGAAGACAATATATAAAATTTAAAAAAAAAATATCAAATGTAATAGCTTCTGCAATGTTGTTTTCCTTCCCAACAGAGGTGTCATATCTCCCTGTGTAAGGTTAGGTGGGACTCAAACTTCATTCACAAGTTAGCTTCAATCTCCTCCACTTCTTTTTTTGTCTTTTTTTTTAATTCAAACAATCACTACAATCTTTGGAACCACCATAAATATGAGAGAAAATTAATATACTATTCAACTCAAACTCAATTCAGTTTTATCTCCACCAAATAGGGTTTTGATTATATGGATTTTGTTTTTTCAACCAATTATATTTAATTTTTCGTGATTCTAATTTTAAGTTATACATATTTTTCCTCACCATTTCTCCTATGACATTGGTTTTGATGTATAATTTTATATTAACATTTTTTACATGTAATATTTTATATGTTAAAAAAAATTATGTTAATTTTCAAGAGGTAGAAGAAAGACAAACTTCTTTTTTCCTTCCCTTAAAGATCACTATATTTTACCTTTGGAAAATAAATATTTAAAAAAAAAATTACATATAAAATATTACATGTAATTTACATAAAAACAAATGTAACCTAAGGTGATAATTTTAAAACTTTTCCCGTGTGATAGAATATTTCTAGCCATATAATTCAAGAATAGTTATCCAAATAATGGAATGTCTTGTTTTCAGAAATTACAAGACAAATCTGAATAATTCATTTTTATAAGTTTTTTTTTTTTAATTTATACCATTTGGTCATGTTTAGAGTTTGAAGAATGCACATGAATATTGTTTAGAGTACTGGTACACGTGCATGGATATACACTAGATACATGTTAATATATTAAAGATATTCAATTAAATTATATCATGAAATTTGACATGTGGTTAATCTAGACTATATTATGATCCAACGATTGATCTTCCCATGTGTCAAAATATAAGATTTGTGTTATTTGAAAAAATAACAGAACCTTTGTAACAAAATTCATTTGCCATAATAAAATTAAAAAAAATTTCATCTACCACCCAAAAAGTATTTGATATATGACTTACTACTCACACTTTTCAGTTAATTTCATCCGCCCCCACTTAACAGACGAAATATACTAAAAATAGAGTTTGACATTTCTACTCTTCCTCCTTGAAATTGAAAGATTTTAAAATAAAATAAAATTACTAATTTGACCTTAAAACAATGACAATCCAAATTCGGCCAATCCCCCATCGATCGAGGATGGGTTAAGATTGATGACGGAGATGGAGAAGAAAGAGGAGAACGACGCCAAAAACTGCTGCCTACCTGCCGGAATTTATAACCAACTGGAAGCAAGGAAGAGAAAATTGGAAAATGACAAACGCAAAGGAAAAACAGATTTCTTCTTCAGCCCTCTTCCATGGACTTATTCATTTCTCTCAGCAAACCGAGACTGAAAATACAGGACTAAGACATTGAAATCAAAACTTTCAAATACATTCAACAGCACATTCGAAACAAAAATGGAAGAAGCAGCTCTTTGTTCTTCCTGAAATTCTTTATTTTTTTTAACTATTTATGAAAAATAATGCTGCTATTCCCAACGTTACCATGCCATGAAGACTGCAACTTCAATTTTGGACGAAGCCATCGAAGTGGATGACGAAGCCATCTGTGGAGGGAGAGATTCCGGAATGGTTCGATTGGCTCCTCTATTGTGATGTCAGCATGGTGGTGCCGGTCAAAAGTTCATCCAATCTGACCGATCTGAGCACTGGTTATGTTGGTGCCTTGCAATCTAGGTTTCTGTTGGAATGGGGAACGTCATTGAGAAGATGTGTTGAGAGCGAGGATTCCGGTGGGCTTTGTGTTCAGCAGACGGACGGATTTCTACCACCATCACCGCACCCTATTCTGCAAACCCTCACCCCCGCCTCTCAGTTTTCACCACAGCCTATCCTACAAGTCCTCACCCCCGCCTCTCGGTTTCTATCCCATCATCACCACCACCCTATTCCGCAAACCCTTATCCCCACTTCATCGGATTCCACTTCGTTGTCGCCCTGTTCTGCGATCCCCCACCACTTTGCAACTTCCTATCTTGATCGTTTGGGGGAAGACGACAAGGTCTTTTTTTTTTGGTGAATGACGAAGAAGGTCAAATTAGTCCTTTAACATTCCAATAAGGGCAATATTGTCCCAGAATATTTTAAATTGAGATGATGTCATCATCTAACAGGATTCAACTAACGACGTGAGTTTCTTTTAGTATTTCAGTCAAACGTTTGGGTAGTAGATAACATTAGCTGAAAAGTGTGGGTAGTAAATCGAATATCGAATACTTCTTGAGTGGTAAATGAAAATTTTTCTAAAATTAAAACCTAATTCTGACACGTGATCAATACGTTGGAGCATTAAAACTACCTTATAAATTATATGTAAAATACATCCCTGTATTGCTTTGTTTACGGAAAAGAAGTTCAGAGATTAAAAGTTTTCTAAAGATTACATTTCAATAATTACATGACTTAACATTCAAGTACACCCACACTCAACATAAACCTTTGAATTATAATCTTAAAAGCGTGATATATTAGAATGCTTACATCTTGATGATATCATACTTGCTTTCTTTCCAAAGCATTTCTTTCAAAGACTATATTATTAATGACAAGCATTTCTCTCTTTCTCATCAACCAATTCAGCTAGGTCTCGTTTACCTAAAAATTAGAAATAAATACAATAATATATGATATTAAATAGAAAAAATTTTACCACACCCCAAAAACTATGTCAAATTCGATCTAACCCTATAGGTTTCCAAATGTTTCATCTACCACCCAAAAGTTTTCCAAATATCTCATCTATCACTCAAAAATTTTTCACCGTTAATCAAAGAGACCCCACCCGTTAGTAAAGTCCTATTAGTTGCAAATCTTGGGATAAATAATGCCCTTATTCTAAAAGTAAAAGACCATAATACCTCACAAACTAAGAAACTAGACTGACTACTTGTGAGTTGTGAACTCCATCGTTTGCAACGTTGGGTGAACTCCCAAGTCATTCCATCTTCTCCTGCAACAACAGTCTTCTCCTGCAATAACCGTCTTCTCCTGCAACAACCGACTTATTTCGTACTAAATCATAAACTCAATCGCAGCCATTATTGCTACCAGTACCCAAATTTGAGTTTTGAAACCCTAAATCACAAATTCAAGAGCTATTCCCCTCTTCCATACCCCATAACCAGAACCTTCCAATCCTTATTTGTTAGATTTTCGATTTTGAATCTTCTGTTTATCATTTGTTGCTGAAGAACTCTTTTTAATTTTTTTCCCTCTCTCTCTCTCTCTCTTCTCTTTCTTGCGGTTTTGATTGAAGTGGGGGTTTTTATAGACTGAGTGGGGAGGTGGAGTGGGGCTCAATGGAGATTGGTGGCCCAAGGAGGATGAGTGTCTCAAGGCTGTCGTAGGGATGGGGGAGTAGTTTTTTGGGCATACAGCTACTGGTTGCATGGGGTAATAGTTGGTCAGGTAGGTTCGGCGATGGAGGGTGTAGCATGGGTAGGCCAGGTGGTTCAGCGACTGGTGAGAGATAGTTTGGTCAGTGGAGGATTTATCGGGGTAGCTGGGAGTATGTTACAGTAAGGTGTTGCGGGTCTCAAGGGAGTATGGGCATCGCATGATAGATTTCAGGGAGTTGTTTAGTGGAGAGATTTCAGTGGTATGAGAGAGAGAGTCAGGCAATCAAGGAGGGAGCAAGTCTGGCCAGCTGGTTTCAAGGGAATAGGTGAGAGAGTGGCCGGATTTAGTATTAAATCCTAAACTCAACCGGCCAGTTCATGCTTGGTTGGCCGGATTCCTTTCCATTCTTCAATTTCCTTCTTACCATACAAATTAATCAGAATCAGGTCCTGTACAAACCAGATTGTCGCCGAAGATGAATAGCGATGAAGGAAAAAATCAAACAGGAGAAGATAGAAGGGAAGTTCATGAACAGATTCATTTTTTCCCAAATCAAGGAAATAAAAATTTCAATTTCAAAGAATAAGGTCAAATTAGTAATTTCATCTCAATTTAATGTCTTCCAGTTTCAAATACAAAAAGTAGAAATGACTTATCATATTTTTAGTCAAGTCCATCAGTTAATTGGGGCCGATTGAAGTTTCTGCAAACCATTGGGTAGCAGATCGAATTTGACATATTTTTTGGGGTGTAAATGAAATTTTTTCTATTAAATATTATAATAATTGTTATGTGTGAAACTTGATATTATCTTAAATCAAAATAGAAACAAAATAAAAGTGTCAAAATAAATGATTCATTTTGTCATAATTTTCAAGATTTAAAATTTAAGATTTTCCTTAATATAGGATGTAATCCCATAAAGAGAGGGATTGAAAATTATAAATTTTCATTGGAATATTGAAATCAATAACTGATCACTTTATTGTAAACGTAACCCATATCCCATACACTAACCAAATAAAATCGTTTTTTTTTTATGTGTTTACTTTTGTTTTTCTTTTTGGCTATTGTTCTTCATCTATGATGTTAATTCCTAACAACAATAATCCATTTATCTATGTTTTTTTCTCTTAATAATAAGATGCAATTTCTTGAACTACCATGTTGAGTGGGTAGTTACTTAAACACTAATTTTATTTTAATTTTCTTTGACTCCATTCCCTAGTAAAAAGATTTAGAAGCCCATTGATTGAATCTAAACTTTCAAAATCTAACATATTCTATCATTTATTAAAGATATTTTCTCAGACAAGAATAGGTGAACCTTACAGCCAGCTGCCTCCTATTGTTATCCATATTATGGAGCCCACATGAGACCCTACAACTTTAAGTGCAATGCATGGGCTTTTATTCTTGATTATTCATGCACTTTGTATTTTTCTAAGTTGGGTAGTCATTTTCGTATAGGACCCATATTTTAGGTTTTATGATCTTAGGGTACAATTTATTCTCTGCAACTTCTTTCATTTGCAATCTTCATTAATTTTTAATCATTAAATTATTAAAAAAATTAACAGGTAATACTTATCTGTTCTACAGCACAAGTACATACATATTAATATATTTGAATTTGAATTTCTTATTTTACCAAAAAAAAAATTGAATTTCTTACATGAGGAGATGCACCTGGGTCATAAAAAAAAGTCATATTATGAAAATCATGTCTATATAGTGGGTATATTTGTATTAGACACAATTATTTGCCATGTGGCAAATTAAATAGAATTGAAATTTGTAGTCTTGTAGACCGAGGTTATATATTTACATGTCACGTTTTCACAAATGAAATAGAACAATCACAAAATAAATCTATTAATTGTAGATAGAATATCATATGATTGAATTTTGAGTATAAAATTGATACGTGAACAACTAGATTATTCATAGATTAACAACATTGTGCTAGCTAGAATTGTCGCATCACCTTGTCGCATGTATAGTTTAGGGTTTTTTCTAGACAATATCGACCACAAAAACTTTTTTCTTTTTTATATAATAAAAAAACATAATTCATTAAAATTTTTAAAAATAAGCTACACGATAATATAGTACAATATCTACCCCCCAACTCTTAAAAAAGAAAAAAAATCTTAATATAGTACAACAGCTAGACAAACTAATATAGTACAACAGCAACTTATGGTCTAGTCTAGTATACCCTTATTAAGTATGTAATAACTTCTTATATCTCCAGCCAAGGTAACCTAGTACATGCACAACTCCATGGTGACCTTGAAATTTTTATGATTCATCTTTGCAAATCCATCCACATCCAATTTAATTTTTGCTAAATGACATGAAACAAAGGTTGGCACAACGATGTTATCAAGCTATCAACTATGATATTGACATCTGTATTCACCTTTTTTTTCGAATATAAATTTCTCTTGAACTTGTCAACAATTCAATGGCATGTACAAAAGCTTCTTATACATACGTATTAAATTCATTGTTTTTCAACCCCCCAAAAATAATAATAATAATAATCATTGTTTCATTTCATTTATGTTGATTGCAATTCATTAAAATTTTTCTTCATCATAGATGAAAGGAATCAACTCACAAATAATAATATCAACAATGACCTGCCATCTGTAGACGGACTATCTAAATCTCTCTCTCTCTCTCTCTCTCTTCATCCTAGGTGAATGAAGATCCCCCCCCCCCCCCAAAAAAAAATGCAACAAATACAACCATCATATACTCTAAATCGACTAAATTAGTTTTAAATTTGGTGCAGGGTAAACTGTTAGAATTGATAATTGCTAATTTTTCAAGTATTTGGTTTGGTAAATTTTTTTTTTTTTTTGGGTACAAACCCACAGAAGGTTGGAGATTTATTCATCCACAACGATGAAAAAAAAAGTCAGTCACAAGGGTTTCCAACTCAGCCGGGAAAAAGGTGACTCGAAAACCATTGTTGACAACTCTAAGGGCCCACTTAGCTAACCTATGAGCATAAATATTCTTGAAAAAACATTTTTACTTCCATGCACAAAGGTGAAAGAACAAACATTAAAACGACCAAGGAGAATCCTAAAATGCTTTGGTTAATTCTAACCTAACTTAATGTGATGATGTTTTCTTCTTCTTCTTCTTCTTCTTCTTCTTCTTCTTCTTCTTCTTTTTTATTATTATTTTTTTTTTATGTTTTTTGGGCAGGGTTTAGAAATCATCTCAGGTTGCTTAATTGTCGTGATTGCATGGTTAGCCTTCACTTAACACATATACCCAAGTGTATTATGCACATCGGATGAAGTCCAGCCATACAATCATGGCTGACACCTCTTCGACAATGGAAGAGGATTTCTATCCCATGAACCATGATGCTGTCTTAGAGTCAGGCAATTGCCAACCAACCAATTCAAATCTGAACCAACCGGATCCAACTGGTTTTTTGCCTTGAGTTGTACGGTCTACCGTAGAACTTATTGGTCCCGAAATGGTGTGAAGGTACAAGCATGAGCCTGAACTGAAAAACCTGTTTCAGTTGTCTTCTTGTCTCTATTGTTGTCGTGCGGTACAGGTTAACCAGTCAGTCTCCTGCAGGAACGTAAGACGATCATAATGAATGATCATCAAACTATCAAACAGTCAAACCGGTTCAGGTTGGCAGAAGTAGCAGTGAAACATTGGTTATCCAATTCCTTAGCCATTAGCCCCACTCACAAGTTCTCTCTTATGTTTCCAAGGTTAAAAAAAAAAAAAAAGGGAAGGCTTCAACATGGCTGTTGTAAAAACCTTCAACCTGGACAGATGATGATGTCGCTATTTAGATATTTCTCATGTATGTCCATGCATGATTCAATACTTCTGCAATTACTATAAATTCTCTTATGATCGTGGATTTCTAAACTTAAATTTTGCCACATGGAAGACTTAGATATGATTGAAATTCGATGTTTTGAGTAGGGGACCTAGGGATCTACCCATTGTCTATCATATCTAGAGCCTCTTTGATTTGCAAGAGAATTGTATTTATATATATATTTTTTTGGTAGAAAAAGATACTATTCATTAAGAGGATCTTGCAACACCACTACATCTTACTTACATATGTTTACAAGCCAAGGGTGTGATAGGGGCCAACTGAGTCGACTAGGAAGAGTCATGGCCTTTCGAGCCCAGGAATGAGCCACCCTATTGGTTTTCCTTGAAATATATACAAACGACAAAGATACATCCGAAGTATGCATCAACAAAATATCCTGAACCAAGGAAGATAAAAACACATCCCCACCATGATGGACTCCATTGAGCACATCAATCAACACCATGCAGTCATACTCCACTCATAGAGATTTAAATCCATGATACACAGCATCAGCAATGGCCATCCGGAGAGTAATAGCCTCTCCAATAATAGTAGAAAGGAATCAAGTTGGTTGCGTGATGTAAATCGATTTTGACTTGTGGAAATAATGGATCGAGAGAGTGGATTTATACAAAACCAAAAGAACCTAAAGAGAAGTGAAGTGCAGAAATAGAATTTGAAATTTTTTTAAAGGTAAAGAAAGAAAAAATGATATAATTGATGGAAGTGAAAGTGGGGTGACTTACTTCTCTTCTAGGATGTAAATCAACTCCAAATGTGGCCTACAACTCTTTAAGGAAGTAGGTGAAGAATAAAGTTCCAATTTTTCTAGGATGGAATGAAACTTCTTCAAGGTTTCAAGGGATAGGAAAGCTCAAACTCTTCAAGGTTGAAGTGAAACTCTTATAGATTTCAAGATAAACTCTTATAGATTTCAAGATGAACTCTTCAAGGTTCAAAGGAGAAGATAAACTTCAATCCAAATTTCATTCACCAAATCATCTTCTTCTATTGCATGAGAATAAACCACTATTTATAGGCTTAACAAACCTTAAATAACTCAAAATAATCTCAACCATTCTTTATAATCTTAAGGTCGAGATTGTACATAAAGAAAATAAAAAAGAAATATAAATGATTTAAAAATTTTCAATACATAAAAAGTTGTCCCAATGTGTTGATTCTTGTTCCAAGGCATTGAAACTTGTCCCAATGTGTATTGATGCAAGCTCCAAAGTTTTGATGTAAGTTCTCATGTCTTGATGCAAGCTCCAATGTATAGAAGACTCTAGAAACATTAAATAAAAAATACCACCTCACTCTCTACTAGAGACTTGAAATATCACCAAAAAGAGGTTGGTTTCAAGGAACAAGGACTAGGTTCATTGATTCTTTTGTAACTTGGTTCATACTTTGGTCTTAGACCAAATGGTCCTGATGTTATGGCATAATTATGGAACATAGATGCAATTGGACTGCATCATTGCGAGAGTGCCAATAAAACATTCCCATTAGAGTCACAAACAAGATACCCTGAGCCCCCTTTATGAGTGTTCTCTTGAAAAGCCGCATCAATATTGAGAGTGACCATACAATAAGAAGGTGGCTGCCAATGCATTGGTTGACTAGATTGCACTTGATGCTGATTGTTGTTAACCAGAAGCTTGAAATTCCACAAAAACCCTGTCAGCACTCCTAATAACCGCAACAGGGGTTGAAGATTTCCTATGAAAATAAAGCTCATTTCTGGCCAACCACAGATGCCAGCATGAAAAACCAGCAAATGATAAAGTGTGAAGCCCTACAGACCGAGAAATAGAAAAACAATTAGATAGCTGCAATAACCAAAAAATGAAAACTCATATCATGAGATATGGCACCAGAAATAACATGGTAGCCCCCAACCAAACAGCCCTAGCAAAAGGGCATTGAAGAAGAATATGATCCGTAGTTTCCGCATGAAGACCACATCGTTGACAAATCTGATCCACAAGTACTTTCTGAAGATGCAAATTTTCTGAAGAAGGCAAAGCTTTGGCACAACATCGCCATAAGAAATTGCGAATTTTCAGCAAACTATGACACTTCCAAATCATATTCCAAACTTTCGAAGGAACTTGCTGCCATTGAGAATTAGGATTAAGCACATTATATAGACCTTCATACTGTGAAACAGCAAGCATGTTATATGCCCTTTTAACCGAAAACACTCTAGATTTAGTACCATACCATATTAGAGAATCAACCCATGAAGCAAAAGGTAATGAGATTTGTAAAATAGCATGGACCTCTACTGCAGAAAATAAAGAAACTAGTACATCTATCCTCCAAGAATGTAAAACTGGATCAATGAGATCAGAAACCATCATATCAGCAATAAAAGGAGGTTTAGGAGAAATTATTTTGTGATTAGGAAGATTGGGAATCCATCTATCATCCCAAACATTAATACTACCTCCATCCTCAACCTTCCACATCAACCCCTTAACTAAGACATCGTTGTCCAACGAACAAGCTTCACCACAGCCATGAAGGAGAATGGCTCAAAGAGGCATGTAAAAAATCAACATGTGGATAATATATATATTTGCTTGAGCACTTGGACCCAAGGAGCTAAAGGATTACAATCAAACTAAGCTTATGAATCAATATTTTAGAACAACACATAATATCGTACATGGAATAAATATTCCCCCTTTTTCATCCCATTCTACAATTTGAACATTTCTCTTACTTTTATTGCACATGCTTAATTTTGCAAAAAACAAATTGGATTTGAATAGTTGAATTTTAGGACCCACCACCTCAATGATAGAATTCAAGTAAGAACAACATTATAGATATATATATACCAAAATTGAATAAGATCTAGCAACTTAGGTCATTTATTATTATTTTTTTTCAAATTATTCCAAACTCTAAAAACTCTTTTTTTTTTCTTCAGATTTTGCTTTAAAGCAATCAAGCTAGACTCAATATTTTTTTTTCAACTTTTTTGTTGTTTATAAATACTATTATGAGTTCTTCATAGTACATGATGACTTCCCTCTTTGGGAATAATGAGATATGTCCTTTATGATCTATAGCCAATAGCTAATATATTCAGTACCTATTCCATCTTAGAAGATGATTGGATCAAAACTTGCCACGTGAATATGATGACATGGCTCTCACAAAAAAACCTATGGTTACATTTTACAAATTGGGAAGGAACAGTCACTAATTGTCTAGTTGTTTTCACAAGTACTTGGGAGTAGGGGACCCCTTCTAAATGGGTTTCTTGTTAGCCTCTACCACTTCATGTACATTTTCAAACGGTGCCAAAGTGGCTTTGTAAGGATTGTCCGACAGGTGGTTCATTCGGATCGTCAACCTTTTCTAATAAATGATCGCCACAATGGTAATCCAAAAAGGGATTTGCCGCTCAACAGGCTTCACGGGAGAGGAATTGGAGAAAATGAGTGGTCAGTCGATCAGTCAACCTGTTTAACTTACATCAAATTCACCTGTTGGTACCGTCACTACCTACACGTGCTTCTCTAACCTTCATATTACATAATAAAAAATTTTGTATTGATTTACATGATCTCAAATAAAGTGACTATAGGATTCTTACCCATGATTAATATTGATTGCCAGATGGCTATTTATTGTGACATTTCAAAACTCACCAACCATAGTTATGTATAGATTTAGGTTTATCCATTGTTGGATACATTCCACATCCACTCGGGTCAATTTTTTGTTTTTGTTTTTTTTTTTGTTGGCAGTCAACCAGCCAAGATATCGTAGTGGCTTTCATGTGCTTCGGTTCCATCTACAAATTGCAGTTGATTTGACTCCTTATTCTCCTTCACTTTTGTAATGGAAAGTAACAACCAAATGCTTTGGCTCGAGACATGGTTGATCCAATTGGACTTATTGTGGTATGAAATCTACCACTAAACATCCTGGACATGAATCTCATAATATATGAGTTTACTTATTCAAGATCCAAGTATTTAATGGTCACCACTCATTGGATTCCCAATTGGTTAAATTCAGAATTTTGTTATCATTAGATGTATGTATAAGAATAAATTAGATTTGTGAGTTCAAGATCAAATCCTAACGTGTTATATAAGGTTTCTAGAACACAATAAGAACATAAACTAATCAATACTTGTAAACTAAATAACGTTCCTTGCTAATGTGAATTCAAGCTTTGATTGAGAGTCTTCCACAACTCTTAAAGATCTCCTTTGTTATCTTCATATATAGAAATAAATAGAAGAATGAATAACTAAGGATACATGGACTCAAAACACACTATTTGTAATATTATTCGAAATCATGGTCCATCCCTACAATAGATAGATTGGTTTATCTCTAATCCAACTAAGTAAAACATTATCAAGGCTAGAATTTTTCTTCCCATTTAATAAAATGGGATATATCTAAATTAATTTAGAGGTGAATTTAGTCATTCACATTCACAATATTTTATCAAGATTATTGTTGAATTTTTAGACCTTATTAACAAAAAATATATATATATATATATATATATATATATATATATATATATATATATATATATATATATATATATATATATATATATATTATTTTTGCAATGAGCACGAGGGATTTAAAGAAAATAGTGTTAATTTGTGGGTTTAATTATATTTTGAAATAATCCTACATTAATTAATTAAATTTGTAACTTAAAATGGTTTCATATATCAATTGGGTCTCTCAACCTAATTACTTAAAATTTTGAATTAAATAATTCAATAAAAATTTTTTTATGATAATAAACTCAACAAATTATTATTCCCACGTAACTATTTTGGCTTATTCACCCAAAAAAGAAAAAAATTAACTCAACTATATTAATATTGGGAGAGAAGGGACTCATGATGGCTTCATTTGGAAAAAAATTATATAAAAATTCATTATTTTAATTTGAATTAAATAAAAAATAATAGTATATTTCATTTTTGGTTATTCTCACTGACTTCACCTTGCTGAGCTGATATCTTTAAGTCATGGTACAAATAATAAAACTAAAACTAGGGGAGGACCCCTCTCCTTTCCCTTATAGAGGGGTGTAGGGCTCTCTCTTGCAACCAAGGAGAAAAATACAAAGCCAAGCTGGTGGATGACCTACTCTATGTATGCTTCATCCTTGTCTTCTTCTTTGATTATCTAAATTTGTGTATGATGAGTTAGTTATATAAATTATTAATTTTAGTGTAAAAACTGAAATTATATAAAGAATTAGACATCATTATAAAGGGTGTCAATCAGTTCGGTTTGAGATGTAATGAACATAAATCAAAACCGAACTAATTATTAATCGGATTTAATTTTTCAAATCAAAACTAATTAGTTAATGATTCGGCTTATTCAGTTCCTAAATGGTTTACCTTTTATAGTATTTCCTGGCATTGCATAACTCAACATTTTTTCTACCCATTTACCCATCCACCCACCCACACATAAAGAAGAGGAATCAATGCTAGGAAATCTTTAGTCTGTCAAATTTGACAAAAATAAAACAATGATAAGAGATGAGAAAACACAAGAGAAAGGAGAGAAAAAATAATATTATAAAATTCAATTAATTTAATAGTTTATTCAGTTCACAAGTGACGAATTTTCAGTTGAAGCCAAAACTGAATTGACTAGTAGACTTTAAAACAAACTGAATTAATTACCCAAGATTCGGTTCAATTTGATTTTTTACTGACCGATTTTGACTCGATTTATCAGTTTCGATTTAGAATCAACACCCTTAATCATTATTGATGTAAAATATGCAATATAGCAATAGGTAAGGAGGTATCCATTGATGGTTTCTAGTTGTTAAAACTATGGGTTGAAAATAAAACTAGATAAATTGATATATAATAATTTACATTGTATACATTAATAGTAGTGTATATTGTATATATTTTAAAGTAATTAATAAACTATTAATTAATAATACTATCATTATGCATAGATGTAAGATATGTTTGATTACATTAATAGTTATGTATGTCTGTTAATTTGCCTTAATAATTAAATCCGTTAAAATAATATAATTTTGATTAAGTGGATCTACAACATTAATGTATGTAGTCCAATACATTACGATATTTCTTTAAGATCTAATAACATATGGTATTTGGTAGGTACTAATTAATTTATTATAACACTATAGAGTCATTATAGTCTTTCATTTCATATTGAAAAAAATAAAAAATATATTATATGAAGAATTATTAATAAAAAAACCTTAAAACCAATCTCACCCACCCAAAAAAAAGAGGTTTTTTCAGTTATAAAAATAAAATTTTTACCTATATATATCAAAAAATACTCATTTTAAATTAATAAATTCAACTAGGTTGCATTTGAATACTTTCCCGAACTCGTAAATTATCCAAACAAGATTATTAATTTACATACTTGTTTTCATTGAGAGGAGACTTTTGTCTAGTTTCTTTCGTTGTGATTCAGTGGTTTGAATTCCCTTAATACGCAGCTGCTAAATCATAACTCGAGAGACTAGCAACAGGAGATGATCTGAAGAACCCATCTCTGACTGCCCAGCCCACCTAAAGCCTTTGGATTCCGCTCTCTCCCAAGAGAAAGTTCTACCGGTGTTAGCACGCTGGATGGTGGGAGAGGATTTTTCTGTAATTTAGATAACATGTTTTATCACCGTCTGATTCTCTGATGGGAAGTTAGGGTGATGTGATTTCAACCATTAGATGAAAAAGTGAAAAAATATGTAATATCAAATCTACCCTTTTACCTTGGCAAGGTGACCAATACGCAACGACAAGGTGACCGATACGCAACGGTGTTTCCTGCAAGAAAAAGGGGTGTTGTCAGACAACTCACCCGGTGTCAAGTTAAGTAAAAAAGCCAAAGTAAAAGGGTATTATAGTAAAAGCACAAGAATCCGAGTCCGGAATCCTGACTGGGGAGCTGCTCTGGTGTGTACGAATGATCACGTCAAAAGTAGAAAAACAGTAAAAAACGGTAAAATAAAAATTTCAGTTGAAAAAAAGCACCGAAATTCGAACATTTTCTCCCATTCTTTCTCTGCTTTTCTTTCTCCGTATAAAAGGGAAGTAGAAAATAATGGCGGTTGTATTGATTGATTGAAGAAAGCAGAGAAAGAGAGAGAAAGAGAGAGAAAGAGGTAAAAGAGCAGAGCATAGCAGAGCACAGCGGTAGCTATCAAACTTGGGAAAACGAAGCTGTGATAAAGAGAGAGAAAGGAACTGTAAAGTGTGTGTGATGATGTTTTTTTTATCAAGCTTTGGATCGTTTGAGAAACGTCACTGCAAATCCGATTTATTCTTTGCTCAGTCTTAAGAGAGGTGTCGATTAAATTATGTGAGCTGGTGATGAAGTGAAATCCTTCCGAAAAGATACATGATTTGCGGCTGGAATTGTGGAATCTGGACTTGTTAGTCTGTATTGGAGTGGAAGATCTGGAGTTGCTTGCGATTTGAATTTTAAAGTTGAGTATTTCGTGTATTGGAAGTGCAGGACTTTCAGGTTAGGGTTTTGTGTTTTGCTCTGCCTTTGTTTTTATATTGGAAATGGTGGGTTTCATGGTTTGAGTTGTTGAAATCTAGTGGTTTTGTTTTTTTTTTTTTTTTCTGCAGCTTTCGCATGCGAGTTCTGCTTGTTTTGGAGTGCGGGAAACCCTAGGAGCTTGGAGAATGTGTGGCTTGTAGAGGTGAAGGTTGAGTGGATTGGTGATTGTAGTGCAGCGGTTTCGATTGGTGAGGATCTGAAACGGATGAGGCTGAAAAGAATTTTGTTTTGCTATGGAACCGGCTTTGGATGAAGGTTTGGGGGGGAGGGTGGGGGGTTTCAGCTGCGAATGAAGTTTTTGAAGTTAGTATCTGTTTTATCTTTTAATATTTCTGCTGGATAAGTCGGACTGCGTGGTGCTTAGGGTGTTTGGGGGAAGAAATTGAGCAGCTCAGCTGATTAAGCAAGGTTGGTAAATATGGATGGGCTTTTAGGGTTGAGCAAGAGATGAAGTGGCGTATGGTTGTTTTTGGCGAGAAGCGAATGGTTGTTTACCGGAGAGGGCGTCTCTTGGCGATGGTTTTGCTGGTTTTATGAGGCTAGCTGTGGTTTTGGATCTTGTGTTGGTTTTTTTAGTAACTTCTTTGTGAAAGTCATATTCAATCTGCAGAATGAGGCTCTCTTCGTCAGGTTTCACTCATCAGGGACAGGAAGGTGAGCTTACATGGCCGTCGTCTTTCTTTGTTTGCCTTGTGGTGGGTATCCTTTCATGTGTATTTCCATCCCTCTTGCTTCAGTCTTGTCGTGTCTTTTGTCAATATGCTCCTTCTGTAGGCTTGTCTGGGGTGATGACTCGTATATAGGATCTTGGAACCCTCAGCTTTCTTTAATGATTTGAGGGTTTCAGCTCTTTGTAGCTTACTTGCTATGATCTTTATCTGGAAATTCTCCTCTTTTCTGTCATTGTAGTAGCATTGCCACATGGTTGATGCGAGGATCCTTAAGTTCTCAGCTTTCTTCAATGTTTATTGGATTTCAGTTATCTCTAGCTAGTAAGCTAGATGGTATTTGTCTTGAAATTATCCTGTTTCCCGCCATTGTATTAGCATTCCTTTCAATATATTTGAAGAGAGGACCGTGGGGCGTGGACCAAGATTTCTTTAATGATTTAGGGATTTCAGCTATCCCTAGCTACCTAAAATGATGATATTTTTCTTGAAATTCTCCGCTTTCCTGCCGTTATGTTAGCATTTCCCCCAATATATGTGAAGAGAAAAACGGATATGTTGACAAGGAAGTATAGGAGGGCCTTTTGTGAGCTTGGTCTGTAGTGTTCAGTGCCCTTGTCAGTTGATGTATTTCAATCATTTTCTTTTCCCTCTTCCAAGCTAATTTGTGGTCGGTGAAACATGTTGCAGGGGAAAAGAGATGCCTGAATTCTGAACTATGGCATGCATGCGCGGGCCCTCTCGTTTCTCTACCCGCGGTTGGGAGCCGTGTGGTCTACTTTCCTCAGGGTCACAGCGAGCAGGTCAGTATTCATGAATTTGAATTTTCCTAGTTTGATACAGTTTACGGCTGCCCATCTCATATGGTATGAGCAAGTAACATATGCTCAAGTCATAGCCCATGTTAATGAAGGAACAAGGATTGTTACTTGCTTTCTGGGTTGCCGTCCACCTAGAATAGAGTATTTGCACATTTTTTAGCTGTTAAGGAGGAAAGGCGGTGTCTAGTTACTATTATTGTCCTCCATGCACTCATAGCCAGATATGTGAATCTTGTAAGATAATTGTTTGATTGATTATATTTTCCTAATTCTTGTTTTGTGATTAGTGTTTAAGATCAAAATGCTCCATTTGACTGCTGGCACATTCACTTTGACTCTTCCCCCTCCTCATCTTCCTCTCTTAATCAAACAAGAACTTATGAAATGAAAGAACACTGCTCAACTGTCTTCACTACTTCAGGCATGTTTCTGTCTACGAAGAATATGAACTTTAACTGTGGAATGTGAAGGTCTGGACAAAATTGAGAATGCTGATTGAATAACATCTAGTCATATTTCTGCCTACTGAACACTTCAACTGCTGATTGAATAACCTTTGTGTCGAAGGTATTTCTTGGTGCATTGAGACCAACATCAAGTTCTCCAGCTCAAGAAATTAAGATCAAACTCCTTGTCAGATTTTATCTTTTTTTCCCCTTCTTGATTTGGATTATGGGTGATGGTGCTGTGTGGAACCCACCACTGCCACTAGTTGCTGTCTCCGGGATGACTGGCTGTCTGTTCGAGGCATGGAAATAACTTTTATCTTTCATGGTCTATGGGAAATATTGGAATGGATATTTTGGTTAGCCAATGTCTTCTTCACCCTGACCTGTGAGAGTATTCTTCTTATCATCAGCAGATTGTTGATGTTCTTCCAGACAAAGCATGCATGGAATACAACTTTATTCCTTGGAAAGGGAGGGGGAAAGCTTTGCACCCCAAAAATTGTTAGAAAACATGAAGCTTCAGATATTCCGAGAATTTGTGTCTACCCACCTTGAATCTAAATTTCCAAATTTATATGCTTCAGATGCTTTGTTATATTTACTTCTGTGCATGTGCGTGTGTATGCGTGTAATATCGTCTTATGTGGCAAGTCATGTTCAGATCTGCTCCTTGTATGCTGACTTGCTGAGATTGTTCCCTGTTTCATGCCATTACCTTTTTTGTTTATAGTTTTGGTGCATTTAATTTATCTTTGCTGTTTCTTATGCAGGTCGCTGCATCTACCAACAAGGAGGTGGATGCCCATATACCTAATTACCCAAACTTACCAGCACAGTTGATCTGTCAGCTTCACAATGTAACCATGCATGTAAGGTTCCCTTTTTTTTTTATTTCCTTTCTTACATATGATTCTTAATGATCTAACTGTCTGTTCCTAAGTCTCAAAATCTATCAAACTGCAGGCAGATGTGGAGACGGATGAAGTTTATGCGCAGATGACCTTACAACCACTGAGTCCGGTAGGCTACTGCACCGTGATTGCAATTTAAGGATTTGCTTTGTTGCAATTTTCTTCCCTTCCTAACCTAAGCCTGTTTTTCCCTCAGCAAGAGCAAAAGGACCCTTACCTGCCTGCGGAGTTGGGTACCCCCAGCAAGCAGCCGATGAACTATTTCTGTAAGACATTGACTGCAAGTGACACTAGTACTCATGGTGGATTCTCAGTACCTCGCCGGGCAGCAGAAAAAGTCTTTCCTCCATTGGTATGTTAACCCTTCAGGCTGTTGTTTTCCAATGTCTTATATCCTTTAGTCTGAACTGAATAGTGCAATCATACCTTTGATTTTGTTGCTTCAGGATTTCTCACTGCAGCCTCCAGCTCAAGAATTGATAGCAAGAGATCTTCATGACAATGAATGGAAATTCAGGCATATATTTCGTGGTTAGTCTTCTAACACTGGTGTGTAAAAAAATGTTTATTGCTTTATATCGCATATACAATATGAGTCATTGCACTCCTGTGGTTAGATTGTATAGGAACAAAAGGTCCCAATTTTTAGCTCAATCTCTCTCCTCATTGTATGTGTTCTTAATTGCAGGACAGCCAAAGAGGCATCTTCTTACAACTGGATGGAGTGTGTTTGTAAGTGCAAAAAGACTTGTTGCTGGCGACTCCGTGCTTTTCATCTGGTACCAATTGCTTCTTCTCATTACAGATTATCTGAATCAGGATGAACAGTGGGTGGGAGGGGTCTCTTGTCTGTGGTATGCTTGTGGGGTGTGTGCAGGAATTTCAGGCCAAGATTGATTTGATTAGATGACTATGAGAGTTGTGCATCTACTTGGACCATAGTTGTCAAGGTGCCAAGGCGATCCAAGGCGTCGGAGGGGTGTCTGGGTACCTAGGCGTCCAAGGCACACCCTTCTTATATCCCCTTAGTCTACTTATTACTATTTGTATGCTTATGTCATACACCAAAAATCAACCTAGGCGATGCAATAAGATAATAATATGACTACTACCACTAACATCCATTGTATATTATATGCAAGACAGCAAGGTAAAAGATTGGAAGTTTGAAAAATCCATAAAAAAATGTAGGGTTCTCTACTTGAGTTCAGACTCGAGTTTAGCTTTTCTAAAGTTTTCAAGATCGATTTTCTCATCTCATTTCAGCTTACATAGCCCACTAATCCTATGTATCTCACGTGTACCATGACTTGTATACACAGTCGAATAAATATACTGTAATAAAAGATTTAAAAAAATGATATAAAAAACTGACTCACTTAATAAAACGAGCAATGCACCCTAGGCAACGCCTAGATAGCCAAGGCGCCTGCCTTTTTGATATGTAATGAGACGCCTAACAGCCCAGCCCTCATAGTCTCTCCTTGTTGCCTAGGCAACACCTTGACAATTATGGCTTGGACTGTCGAACAAGAATTTTTAATATTGATATACTACTACTACTAAAGGTAAATAAGAGGGGGGTGATTGATGAGGAAAAATGGTTAAATACATATCATCTGTAGAGTAACTTGCTGGATTGAATATGGAGCTAAATCCTCCCGGTGGCGGGGAACTGTCGGAGTGGTAGATTGTTCTCCATGCACGTGTACTGCCTGTATGTAATAGACAAGGAGCACAGCTGCTTCCTATTGGTCATAACTGATTCTATTATATGCTTATGGTATGATCTTTTGGTTTAGTTTTCATTGCTCCCTGTAAAGTATGTTTACTTCCATCAGGAATGAGAAGAACCAGCTACTTTTGGGAATCAGACGTGCTAATCGGCCACAAACTGTGATGCCTTCTTCAGTTCTTTCAAGTGACAGCATGCACATAGGACTTCTTGCGGCTGCAGCACATGCAGCTGCAACAAATAGTCGTTTCACCATATTTTACAACCCAAGGTAGGAGTCTTTTCAAGGAGAAAGTTGGGCTTTAAAGATTCTTTTTTCAGTTTGCTTATTTGTGGTATTGCTTTCAGAGCTAGCCCATCAGAATTTGTCATACCTCTGGCAAAGTACATTAAAGCAGTTTATCATACTCGAGTTTCTGTTGGCATGCGCTTCCGGATGTTGTTTGAGACTGAAGAGTCAAGTGTCCGCCGGTAGGTCTCGTGTTTACTCACCTTGTGAATATTTATAATAACACACTATGCTTAATCATTTTTGCATTGAGGGAATTTAAACTTGTCGAATCAACTCTTGAGGTAGCACAGATGCATAATGTGGTGTCATGGTTTGTAGTTGAAAGCCTCATGTGAGTGTCACACCTAGGAATCTGCAAGGCCCAAGGTAAATTAGATTTTTAGTCTTATTCCCTTTCTTCTGGATGTCCTTATAAAATGTTGAAAACGATGCAATGGAGGTCCTAATCCTTTATAGAAGTTATAAACTCACCAAAAAGGAGAGAGAATCATCAAGGCCTTTAAAGGAGTGCTAGTGAATGTACTAACTCACTGGTGAGAGATTACAATGTTTATATTTAACCAGGTTGAACTTGGCACAGGTCATATAGGTGTGGGCTAGCAGGAGGGGGAATCTGTACCATCTATATTTACTCCATGTTTATGGGTATATTTTGTTAAGAGACTGCTGTTATCATCCAGTCGGCAGGATTTTTTTCATTTCTTTATGCCGTTATATCCTTTCCTGTCCATGTTTATTGTTCCTGGGCTACCACTTGCCATGCTTATAATTAAAAAAATTGACAATTTAATTTCAATATTTCAAATATGTATTTTTTAGTCAAGATACAGTTCTACTGTTTATGACCTTTTCTAGTGCATTTGCTCATTTTTGCTCTTCTTTATTTGCATTTCTGGTAGACACTTGCTAATCATCAAATTATATTTGCTCTAGGTATATGGGCACGATTACTGGCATAAGTGACTTGGATCCTGTTCGTTGGTCGAATTCACATTGGCGCTCAGTAAAGGTATATGGGGATCTTTGCATTATTTTGTTATTATATTTTCTAGGATAGTTTTCTGGATGTGCTCAATATCTAACTCAAGTTTTTTCTTTCAATGCCAGGTTGGATGGGATGAATCCACTGCAGGGGAGAGGCAGCCGAGGGTGTCCCTGTGGGAGATTGAACCGTTAACAACATTTCCAATGTATCCGTCGTCATTCCCGCTCAGACTTAAGCGGCCATGGCCTCCAGGACTGCCCTTCCTTCAGGGTAAGTTTGCTTATTTTATTTGTTTTAGGTGTAAAATGCAACAAAAATTCTCTGGAACTTAATCAGTTTCAACTAATAATTGTGTGTTTTTATTTGTCTGCCTCCCCCCCAACCTTTTGGAATAGGTATCAAGGATGAGGATTTGGGCCTTAATTTTCCACTTATGTGGCTTCGAGGAGATGGTGGAGATAGGGGGATTCAATCCCTAAATTTTCAGGGGCTTGGGGCACCTTGGATGCAGCCAAGGCTAGATGCTTCCATGCTTGGTTTACAACCTGATATGTACCAAGCAATGGCGGCTGCAGCGCTTCAGGAAATGAGAGCTGGAGATCCTTCTAAACAGGCATCTCCATCCCTTATGCAATTCCAGCATCCCCAGAATGTCCCAAACCGATCTGCTCTGCAGCAGATGTTGCAACAGCCTCAATCTCAGCATGCCTTTTTTCATAGTGTTCCAGACAATCAGTCCCAGGCTCAGGCTCAGGCTCAGGCTCAGTTACAGGCACAGCTTATTCAGCAACAGTTGCAGCATCGCCACACTTTTAATGATCAACAGCAACCACAGCAGCCGCAGCCTGCACAGCAACAGCAGCAACAGCAGCAACAACAGCAGCAGCAGCAGCAGCAGCAGCAGCAGCAGCAGCAACAGCAACAGCAACAGCAACAGCAACAGCAACAGCAACAGCGGCAGCAACAGCAACAGCAGCAGCAGCAGCAGCAGCAGCAGCAGCAGCAGCCACGGCAGCAGCAATTGTCTGATCCACAACAGATCCCGAATGTTGTTTCTTCATTGTCTCAGCTTGTGTCTTCATCTCAGTCTCAACCTCTATCTTTACAGACCATCACTTCTTTGTGCGAGCAGCCCAATTTTTCGGATTCCAATGGGAACCCTGTGACAACATCCAGTGTTTCTCCTCTCCACAGTCTTTTGGGTTCATATTCCCAGGATGATACATCTCACCTGCTTAATTATCCAAGAACCAATTCTCTTATACCGTCTGCCGCGTGGTTGCCCAAGCGAGTTGCAGTTGAACCTCTTCTCCCTTCTGGAGCAGCTCAATGTGTTCTTCCCCAGGTTGAACAGTTTTGTCCTCCGCAGACTAATCTCTCTCAAAATTCAGTCTCATTGCCACCTTTTCCTGGTAGAGAATGTGCAGTAGACCAAGAAAGCGGTACAGATCCCCAAAGCCATATTCTGTTTGGAGTTAATATTGATTCCTCCTCTCTTCTAATGCAACATGGGATGTCAAGCCTAAGAGGTGTTGGCAGTGAAAGTGATTCAACGATAGTGCCATTTGCTGCTTCTAATTTTATGAGTGCCACAAACACCGATTTCCCGCTTAGTTCGGCTATGACCACTTCTAGTTGCTTAGATGACTCGAGTTTTCTGCAGTCCCCAGAAAATGTGGGCCAAGTGAATCCCCCAACCAGAACCTTTGTTAAGGTGAGAAAGCTTCTCTTTGTTGTTTTTAAGCATTACTTTAGCTCCTCCATAAGATCTCGTGTGGGAAGAAACCCCCTCTTGTTAAATGTTGACTTGGATGGATAATTACAAAGAATGTTTTAATGCTGTTTTAATAGCACTTTGGCTTTCATTTCTGTTAAACTTAAGGGCCTGCTTAATTAGATGAGTGGCCTAAGATATATTTGGTGCATAACCTTCTGTATGTGCACCATGTTCGGGCATTGGGGAGAGGTCAACCTTTCTGTCCTTTCCATTGATCAAGGATCAAGCCAATCGTCCTTTACACTAATTTATTATTATTATTTTATTAACTCTTTCTGTGGCTTCAACCCACATCTTGGTTTCATTGTGAGTTGAAATATATGATTTATTTCCTTCACCTGTGATCGCTTACCATTTCAAATACTGTAATTGTTGATAGGTTCACAAATCAGGGTCCTTCGGTAGGTCACTGGACATCACCAGGTTCAGCAGCTATCAAGAGCTGCGAAGTGAACTTGCTCACATGTTTAGCCTCGAAGGCCAGTTGGAGGACCCTATGAGATCAGGCTGGCAGCTTGTATTTGTCGATCGGGAGAATGACGTTCTTCTCCTCGGTGATGACCCCTGGCAGTAAGTTCCACCATTTATGGATAATATTGCTTTATAGTAGGTTTAAGCTACAAAAAGAAACAATATTCCAAGGATTGACTTAACGAACTATCATGTCTGTTAGTACTATTTGCTTAAACATGTGAGTAGGGATGTTATGGTCTTTCTAAATGTCTAGCTGTAATGGGTAGGGATGTGCCGTCACTTGTGGCTGGATGTTCCTAGTTTTTTATCAGAATTTGTTATCGACAAGCATGTGATGGGTAGAACAGATTGAACCAATTCATTGATGGTTATGATTGAGGCACTGCTATTGCTTTAAATTTGCACTGTGGTCAAATTTGATTTCAATATAGCCTGGCATTGGTATTGTTAGTAGTCATAGACACATTCATCCACATGATGCATAACAAAACAGACCTTGCATCCATGAAACATAAGACCCTTTGAGTACCAATGAATCATACTGAGCTGTTAGTTAGATTTCTTTTGAATTTCTATTTTGCTGCATGGTATATAGGTGCTCTCCTTTCATTTCTGGTCATATTATGCAGCTTATGGTTTATTTCAGCGTTTCATTGTTCCTTCAAAGTTTCTGGCTCATGGTTGAATTTTTTTGTGCATTTATGCTACTTTGCTTCCAGGGAATTTGTAAACAGTGTGTGGTGTATAAAAATACTCTCGCCTCAAGAAGTGCAGCAGATGGGCCAGCAGGGTAGGGAGCTTCTAAACTCTGTCCCAATCCAGAGGCTCTCCAGTAGCAGCTGTGATGACTACGTGAGCAGGCAGGACTCAAGAAACCTGAGCATTACTTCTGTGGGGTCTATTGACTACTGATGAACTCATAAGAAATTAGAAAGAGGTTTTTGCAAAATTCACCAGTTTTATGTCATCATCTTGCTTTCTACACTCTCTCCCCAGCCTTCGCAGTGAGTGGACAGTTTAGGAGTGAGTCCTCTTGATGCTTATTTATGAACTACTTTGTGTAATTATTACATTCAACTTTCCACGTACAACATCAAAATACATTCAACACATGTCAGTAACTGCTATTTATGAAGTTCAGCTTTTGAATGGTTATGTTGCATTGTTAGCTGAGAGCTCTTAATGAGGGGAAGAGGGTTATGTGTGCCAGTGCCCGTCAGGTGGTTGGCTGGCGGGCTGACGCACGGGAGAGGATTTTTTTTTGGGGGTGAACTGGCTGTGTTTGTTGTTCCTTTTGGGCCTCAAATTTGCTGCCAAGGATCATCTCTTTGGTGATCTTTATCAATCTGTCGTGAACTTAACATCTATCTATTTTGTCCATCAAACAGTGTCTTCAAATTCTGGTCTAGCCCCTGTCCATGAATCTGAGCTATGTTGCTGTCTTTACCCTCAAAATAAAAAGAGTTATGTTGCTGTCAAGTACTCAATGTTGGGCTATAGGTTTGTATATCCTAACCTTGAACCTCTCATGCCAGATGCTGTGGTGTAGTTGCCCTCTTTAGTACTCATCCTCGTGTTCTCTTCAAATTTTGGGGAGTGGGAATGCTTTGCTTCATCAGATACAAGGCCTCTTTTCTGTCTGGAATGAAATGC
This sequence comes from Protea cynaroides, assembly GCA_028583415.1. Lineage (NCBI taxonomy): Eukaryota > Viridiplantae > Streptophyta > Magnoliopsida > Proteales > Proteaceae > Protea > Protea cynaroides. The sequence continues at coordinate 78,165,995 of CM053265.1, read as the reverse complement.
ATTTGCAAATGATTGTTCGTGGGGAGCAATTGGCTGAACTCCTAAAGTATGGTTCTTGATGTTACATTCAAACTCTATTGGGTTTTGGTCAAATTCGTCGCTTGTCTAAAGTGATTCCCAGTTTCCCATCAGCGTATTCCTCTTAGATTACTTTGAATCGAAGGTTGAGTCGATGTTACTCTTACCAATTTGAGGAGATAAAGGGGGTATTTCTGTTCGAATCCTTTCATTCAAGGAATTGGGTGTTTAGGTATAAATGAGCAATTCTTATATGGATTGGTCTTTCCTGCAATGTCGGCTGGGCTTGCCAAGCAAGCTGTACCTCTGGTTTAGCTGTAAGTTTGTGTGGCCGGCCTTGATGCCTTTATTGGTGACCTCTGTGGGGGTGGTGGAGGGTTGAGAGGTTTAAATTTAGATATTGAAGATTGAGTTAGGTTTTGGGATTTTTTTTTTTTTTTTTTTTTTTTGTGGGTGGGTGGGGGAGGATGTTTTCCGCCGTAATCATTGTTTTATGTTTGGGTTATTGGAAGCGTGTTGACTGATGGACATGACTGTATATTGGTAGTAGTTATTCATTAGTTGAAAACTCTAACCGTATTTAGAGAAGAGAGCAGACTAGGCCAATGAAGTGTTGTATGGATCGTCTTCTACAAACGCTATAGATGAAGGTGGATTCTACTATTTTTTACATTCATGTTCAATTATTCCATATGACAATCAAATAATTCTTTCACTGTCAACCATGAGTGAGCCTTCACCAGGTGAGGGTGGCTCTGGCCCTAACTCTATTATTCCTTTTTCGTGTTAAAAACTGTCTGATCTTCCCTTCCGCGTTGTATGGTTGTACCTGAGTTGCTTCAGCTGGTATAATTGTCTCCTGGATGGGTCGTGTGTAAGGGTTGGTCCAAGTTCACTTCTATTTGAGATGCAGACATATCTAAACAGGAATGGTGTTAGATAAGAGAAGGTTCAAAAATAAACATAACTTTAGTTTAGTATTTCTGCATGGAGTGAACCAGTCCCTGTCATGGGCTGAAAGTCCTGAAATCTGAGGGAAAGTGGTAACTAGTAAGAGAAATCTCTTGGGAGATTGGTATCTTCTTATATAAGAACAGGAAGGGTTTTAGATGAGAAGGTTTAAAAAGAAACAAACTTTAGTTTAGTATTTCTGCATGGGGTGAGCTAAGGGTGTCAAATGGGATCTGAGTAATTGGGACAGTTCTTTACTGGTTTCAGTCCCAAGGGGGCCATTCCTAGAACCATCCAATTTACTAAACGATTCTCAACTTCAAACTCGTTCCGTTTAATAATGGGTCAATACGATTTCGATTCAATAACGGTTCTGGGCACTATTTATAAAGAAAACCTTTCATATTTATCACAGAAAATTTTTCATAAAGATAATATTTATGAAAAAAAATATATATATAAATAATGTCCCCAAAAAGTGGAAAGTGGAAAGTAACCGGGAGAAATCTCTTGGCAGACTGGTATCTTGTTATATAATACAAGGATTTCAGATCGACTCATTTGCATATCCTTTTGGCGAAATGACTGCATGAATCAGTTCTATTAAGGAAGACTGAGGAAGGTCAAGAGCAGCCATTGTCTTACAAAACAAAGGGCTTTCTAGGCCATGGTATGTATGTGTACTTCAACATGTAGACTTTCTTTATATTGGATACAGATTTAGACCTATTTACACAAATAGAATTGCAGTTCATGTGGGAAGCCAAAAGATAAATATGAAATACATATGGTCTCAAATGCCATGAACAATTACCTTGTCCAGTTGGTTGGCCGATATGTATTGGTATCGGGAAGTAGCTGATATGTACTGGTATTGACAATGGCACATACGGATATTTGGCTGATACAGTATCAGATGACACACGGACAAAAAGGTATGACATCTCAGTGATTTGATTGATACGTATTCGATACCCATTCCAATACTGTGAACTAAAACCAGGACCCTCCTTTGCAATTCTAAGTAATTATAGACAAAATCCCAACAAGCATATAGATAGGTTGGAGAGATGATGTATCAGTTCCAACTGCTAAATAGAGATAACACGGTTTAGATTAAATGTGTTAAATTTCAGGTCTAATTCAGTTAAATATCTTCATTTGTATTGACATGCATGCATCTTGCGTATATCGGGCTCATCGGCTATATCCATGCATGTGTCCCAATACTCTAAACATTAATGTGTCTTCTCCCAATTCTCTACTCTGATTGTTTAGATTAAAAAAAGTTCAGATTTGTCTTGTGATTTTTGAAATTAATATATTTTATTGTTACATGGATGACTATCACACACATGGTTCAAAAACCAAGTATGTGACATAGTAGCGGTCATGTCCAAAACCGATATTGTTGTATAGATCTAATAGAAAATCAACATGTGTTCGAACTTATTAAAATATTATTAAAATAGAGGTTAGAATTGGAGATTGGATGGAGGATTGGGGATTGGGATCGCCTATTGCACTCTAGTGTAGCAGTTTCGATCCTGACCATTGGTGTATCCCTATACACTTTAAATGATCAAGATCGCCTCTGCTACACTGGAGTGCAGTGGAAAATCTTTTTCCAAGTATTAGTCACCTCCAAACCAAAAATTGAAACTGACCTAGCCTGAAAAATTGTACATGTTAAAAAAAATTGTACAAATGCTTAGATATATAGAAAGTTATTTTCTTTAGTGGGACCCAATTCTTGATATTCTATATTGTATCTTGCCTTTTAGAAACAGTTAATAACAAATTCCATCAAACTCAAAGAAATACTAATCGTAGGTTCAAAATCGGCCACCACATAAAATATCATACCAAAACCTACATTTTTTTTTAAATTAAAAGTATCCAGATATATACAGCTCTATAAACCCCATACCACAAAGCACAAACCAACATTAAAATTTCATTTTCAGTTCTTCAGGCCACCATGTCTTCCATCGCAGTTCAACCATCTTTTTCTTCTTCTTCTACATCGACAATCTCTTAAGTTATTTGGCCTTTATTAACTGTTGGGCTTCTGGAGAAGTTTACAGGTTTGGGAACCCAAAGACACAGAGATGATGGAAGCAACAGGTTCAAATTTAATATCATCACTCATGTCAGATATCAATCTTCTGTAGAAGTACATGAAACCAGAGAAGTCTACGCAAAAGAGAAGAAGACCTCACGTCATTCACACACACTCACACACCGGATGAAGATCAGAAGAAGTACTGTACTTTCCTTCAGTGGGGACTATCTGAAAGTTTCAGAAAAAGATTGTCTCCAGTCGGTCCACGACTGGATTCAAAAGACACCCCCCAATGAATGTCTTGGTACCATCCTCATCTTTTATTTTCCTTTTTTGTTTCCATCCCTTTATTTACCGCCGGACCAACCTGGCCGACTTTTTCCGATCTGTTCCCGAAGATTTCATGATTCAATATTGACCTTTCAATCAGGTCTCTCCAACTGTTTTTCTTTATATATGAGGCTGATAATTGGGTTGGAGATTGGCTTGATTCCCTCCGATTCATTGAGGATACATAGGTAGGTTGAGAATCTGATCTCAAGCTAGGTCATCCTTTTTTTATTATTTTTATTTTTTTATTCATTTATTCATCTGTATACTTGCAATTTATTTTCAAAACTTGTGTCTCCACCTTAAATTAATAAAACTTAAAAACTTGATTTAGGATTTGTCCAAATACTTGCATTCCAAATTTGAGATAAATCTATAGGTCATCAGTGTCTTCCAAATTTGAGATAAATCTATAGGTTTCAGACCTTATCTAGGTGGTGACTCTAGTTTTTATTCCATCCATTAGCATGGATGGACAGGGTCACAAGGCGAAAGCTTTCGATCTTCATTAGGGACACATACCCCCTCTACAAATGCATTCTTTATGCCTGAAAGAAAAGACGGATAACCCATGTCCTCACACCTTTAAAATCAAAGATCCTGTATATGCTACTAAATACAAGTCAACTTAAGGGATAGATTAAGGTTTTATACTGACTGTCAATTTTATCGGATGTCTCTGAAGAGACTACTGACTGTCAATTGAGGAAACAATGCTTTCTTAATGTCACATTGAAGATCCAGCTCGGAGGGTTTCAATACAACATTTTCATTTTCATGTGGATAGTTTTTTGATATCGTATCATTGCTTAAAGAATCACTTTAACCATGATTGCAACAATCACACTAATTCACTTTTCATGTATACAGATTACACAGAAAAAGACCTCTCCAAGCTCGGAAAGGGTTACATATAGGACATTATCTGTCCAAAGAAGAGTAGGAAAAGAGATTTTGATGACTTGATGCTTGAATTTGAGGTGATTTACTCAGGAATCTTAAAAATTTTACGATACCCAACTACAACAAATGAAATGGGATGGTGGAATTCGGCCTGTTTGGCGGATATACTCTGCTTGTGCAGCAGTTCTTGCTGCTTGGCTGTTCCTTTTGGCTTCGGCAGCTGCCCTTTTTTCTTCTGACCGTTGCCTCGCGATTGCAATCTTTGTCATCATCTTCTCTTGAGCATGGATTCTCATGTGTTCAGCTTGGGCCTGAGATATTGCAAATTCTACATTATACTAACAAGAAGCTGAAAAGGCACATATTCATGTGCAATTAATAGATCAAATAATGTAAATTGAGGCCTCCAAACAATGTAAATTCCAATAAGCAATGACAATATCAATCCTAGCTAACTTGAAACATATTCCCCCTCCCCCCTCAAAGGAATTGTTCAAAAAACAATATGGAATACCTCTATTCTCCTAAGCTCAGCTTCTATTTTTGCTTTCTGTTGACTCTCCCATGCTTGAATTTTGATCTCTTCACGCTTATATCTGAAATTTTTTAGAAGTCAATTGTAAAAAAGCAAAGAAACAAGAATTAATGACAGAAAAAGCAGGCCTTTGACTAGGATCAGCCCCTCCCAGTACCATCATGCACAGAATATAAAGTTGAAATGAGATAAACTATTTTCTTTTCCCTTTTTGGTGCAGGATGAGGGAGTAAAAGGACAAACCTGGCTGAGTGTTTAGATTTTTCAGCTTCTTCCCATGCAGCTGCACGATTTTCATACTCGATTCTAATCTGTTCCTCTGCATCAATGTGTTCAACTGAAGTAGCAGTATTCTCCAACGCATTTTTACTTGCCCATGCAGCAATGTTCATCTTTCCCAGTTGAACACCAAGGGCTACAATCTCTTTTCTTGTTTTAATCTTCAATTCTTGCTCGGATAGCTCTTTCTTGTAACCTTCTTTAGGATGTTCTGCATAATCATCCGTGGTGAAATCAATAGGCGTGGATGCTGGTGCTCCTCTTCCGGGGGTTGATGGAATTGAGGAAGTTGGACTACGGAGAGGGGTGGTTGCCCCTAGAGGGGTTGAAGTCCTTGAAGGCTCTTGACTTGTAGCAGGTGTCATTTCTGTTCCCATGTCTCTCATTGCCACTGATCTTATGTTAGGAAAAACTGCATAGTTAATTAACAAATCCATAAGAACAAGACATCTTGATGAAAATATTGCAGGAGTAAAATGTCAGGTAGATTACTTTTGGGCAAAACATTAGAAATCCAATATGGAACTTTATGTGAAAGATTCAGTATGATATAATAAGAGAGACCATTCATAATCACACCTATGTCTGCTGTGCTTGCTTAATCATAAAGTAGATCAAGGAAGAGTAGTTGGGAGACCTTTTTCCCAGGATCTTCAAGGGTTTTCTGATTGTCCAAATCCAATTTTCCTAGACCTTTACAACAGATCTTTTCACATGACCAAAGGAAATGATTCCTTTAACAGTTAGGATCATCAGAAAGCTCCTATATTATGGTCTTCAAGTTTTCTAACTGAAGACTTCTAAACCCCATGGATGTTTCTCAGCATAGTGGCAGAAGCAGGGTGCCCTAATATTCATATACAAGATTCTTGCAGATTTTTTATTCATTAATGATTCAGTCCATGAAAATGCAATTATGCAGTCATAAAACATGTTTCAGATATAGTTAGAACTGTATTGAGTTGACAGTATCTAATGAAAAGTTCAAATATCTGAAGATGTATCTCTTAAAAATTAACCTTTTGACAAGAACAGACTGAAAACACCATGTACCTGCTGTATTTGCAGTGAACTGTTCTAGATCAGATAGTTCCTTTTGACTCATTTTCTTCTCATCTTTGCCAATTGGACAAAGATCAATTGCTGCACTTTCCTGTAAGGTAGATTGATGGGAATCAATCCTCTTAGTATCCACCATAGAAATAACTGATGCCTTATGATCAGAACTGGTGAATTCAGGGACAACCTTCCCCAAGTTTGTTGTTGTTTGCCGGTTCACTTGACTTTGCAGCATCATCTTCTTAGAATGATTAGAGTGTACAGGTTGTTTATTTACTAGCCATTTCTCTGCGTCATTCCATTTAGAAGGTATCGATCGAGAGAACGGTCTCACCATGGGATTGTGTAGGGATTTCTCACCTTTATGAAACTCAAAGCTAGATGAACTAGCATTGCTGTCATAATCAGGACTATCTTCTTCTTGGGATTTCACAGGATGAACTGTGCTTAAGTTCCCACTAATGCCCCTTGATAAATGCTGGATTTTGATACGAGTCATATCCCCAGTCTGATCCTTCGGCCTGAAACCAGTCTGATCACCTTGGCCAGAATTTGATATTCCTTCTCCAAGTGCTTTTACAGAGATTGAATTGATGTTGGAAGCCACAATTTGAAGGGAAGGATCATTTGAATCTTTTGAGACATCTACAAAAGATTGGTTCTGTTTAAGGTTACTTGAAATCAAAGATCCAAATCTCGATTGACTAAGTTTGACTCTGTAGTCTTCACTAAATCTTAATTTTTGTTTGCTTGAATCTTTAGTTTAAAGAAAAATGCAGGGGGAAAGGATTTTGTTTGGGAGAGTTACTAACCCTCGTCCTGGAAATCTCCATTTTCGGAAGCTAATAGACTGTTCTTCACAAACTCTGCATCATCATCAAGCCTGGCTGGAGATGTTCTTGACGAATTATTATTTGTTCCATCCTTTCTCTTCTGATTCTGATGTCCAATAAGTTTCAGCCTCAACTTACTGGGAGAAATTATGCCCGACTGCATTTAAATTTAAAAAATCAATAAATCAAACACTTAATAGACAACCCAAGCTTTAATTTATAGCTAAAGTTCTAAGAATCAATATCTGTTAAGCAATTTAATTTCGAAAATATATTGTTTCCCACCTTCAGATCAAGCTCTAGATGTTACAAAACTAAAGAGGAAAAAGTATCAGAAGAAGATACAGACATGTTAAAGCTTGCTGTAGATAAAGAGATTCAGTGTACAGATTATAAAATCTCCAAAAGGCTAGAACAACAAAAATCAGAAAAAGGGAACTTTTGAATCCATCTGAATCTTGATAATTCCATCATTTCTTTCAGACCCACCAAAGAGAAATAACACAAGCTGCTGCAACTGCAAAAAATTTCAAGAATGCAGTTGCAGAGTACTCCATCACCAAGAAAAGATGGCTCTGTTAACGTAGCATCAAAAGACAAAAAAAAAATAAGAGATGGGTTTTGTTGTTCATTACATACTGCAACCAAAACCATACCTGAACTTTCTCAATCCTCTCATACTCCATTAGATTTCTCCTCTCTTTTGCTGGGTCTGGCTGTGCTGTTCAGAGAGAGAGAGAGAGAGAGAGAGACAGAGTGAGAGATGAGGGAGATCTTACCTTTCTATGTTTTTGTAGTTCACAGGACTGAAGTAAGACAGACGAAAGGGACGAAAGCGTCGGCGATGTTTTGACCAATCCAGCCGAGGAATACTCCATTTAATTCGTTCTCACTCGCCAATTTTAATATTTTTCATTATTCAAAGTTCAGCTAAAAGAATTGTTGACCAACTTTAATTTTGAACAGTGACATGATGACAGCAGTCTATCAATGATGAAAAAAAGAGCCTTATCTCTGCATGGGAACTGTTCAACCACGGAAGCTCAGCCATCAAATAATCATCAATCACTAGTCTTTGTTTATATTTCCTTTCTAAATTATGAATTCCACTGCCAAGGTGGTAACCACAGTTCCTGCTCCGAAGTAAATCGGATTTAGGAAAAAATGGAAATTGACTCACTTCCATGAATCACAGGGCCATGATGTGGGTCCCATGGAAGTGAGTCAATTTGGCTATAGAACTGAGTCAGAAAACAGATACCCATTGCCTGAACAAATCAGCTGAATTGATTTGAAGACAGAAGACTATTAACTTGGCTTGAGGAACTCACCTAACAAAATGGGGAAATCTAATTTTTCATGACTGATTGACTGGTTTCAAGAAATGTTTTTTTTTAACGATTAGTAGTAAGTAAGAAATGAAGGACATGGGTCTTCACTCTTTTACATTTTATATCTTTAGACGGATGATGTCACTTTACAAGTGAAAGATCTCATGAACTCACCCATGGGTGGTGCACCTAAATTAATGGACCCAGGATTTCTCCAACCATTCTAAGGCTGAGAAGAAGTAGATGTATTGCAGTTTTGTGCTGTTTTTCTGGAAAAATTATTATTATTATTATTATTATTTTCTTCATTTGAATCATGATCCCTGTGCCCGTTCTATCGTTCTATTCGATACTACTTTCTTTACTCGACTTGTTTATATAGTCCTGTTGTATATGGACTCGACTCGCACTAATGAATTAGATTGCAATAGAAAAATCCCATCCTTCATCTATCACTACATTAACAATGAGAGGAGCTCGTCTTTTGTTATCCATTCGTCCATTGGATGGACTAGACTGGGATGGCATGTGTGTTAACACCCCAGTCCGTCCGATGAATGACCTGAGATGAACCCGGTTCATCTTTTTCCCAATGATTGATGAACATGGTTAGAAAAGATAAGAATTAATTAATGTTGATCTCAAAGATACTCCATCTACAGTAATCCCATGAGTAGAGTATTCCCTGATGAGGACATGAAGTGGGACCCACCAAAACGGACAGCCAGAATTGTCCTGATATCAATGAAATGAGCCAAGAATTTTTCTTTTTTTGGTAAGAAAATGAGGCAAGAATTGCTTTACCCATAAATGAGAACTTCCGTTAATTTCGTCTTATTTTCTGTTTAATAAAATTAGAAAACATAATGAAGAATTAATTCCTCGGCGAGGATAACCTCCTCCCATCACTACGGACAAAGAAAAATCTCCATATTTACATACTAGGCAGTCAAACGTACTTTCCAACAAAGTCCGTATGTCAGAGTGTACAGAATTCTATACTGTCACATTCCATATATTTCATCCCCCCACCATTGCCTAGAGATACTCCCACCCTTCAACCTTATCCATGGCCTACCATGGTGAAACTCATTAATTAAACTTTAATTACCTAATCACCAATAGAAATGAGAGAGAGAGAGAGAGGTGGGTCCACCTTAATCCTAAAATGTAAAAAAATTTCTTCCCCCAAGGTTTCCTAGGATTCCAAGCCCAATTCTATTTGTCTCCTTCCCAACCCCACAACCTACAACCCCATGTCACATACTATGAATGATGCTCATTTTGCTTTAGAGCCCAAACCCTAGAGAGTTAAAAGGGGCTAAACCCCTCTCTAGTGCTTTTCAGGGGAACCGACTTTATTGTTGTGATTATCTTATAGTTTTAGGGGAAAAGCCTACTTTATTTATAATTGTCATCTTTAAGTGGAGAATGAGAAATGAAGGAACAGAAAAACCTTAAACATTCTTTACACTCGATCTTTTGAACAATCACTTTGGTTCCTAGACTTTGTTGTCTATTTTTTTTATCTTTTTTGTTCTTTTTCTATCTTGTGATGTTTTGGGTATTGCATTTTGAATTGTTAAGGTCTTCCTTCTCTACAACTTTTCATTCTTTTTCTCTTTCTCTACAACACTTCTTTCAAAAGAATTCAATGTAATTTTCTGATTTTTTTTTTCCTTCTAATAAAGTGGTCTAAGTATTAAAAAATAAAATTTAAAAAAAATGAGGGTTTTGGATTTTGTTGAAGTTTGAACCCTTATGACATAAGGTGTTGTCCTTGTCATTGGTCCTTGTCCTTAGTATAAAATGACATGTCCTAGACTAAGACCTTTGAACCATTTTACTCTCTTAGCTATAGAAAAATGTGTATCAATTTGAAAATTTGAAGTATTCATATCTATAAATTCCTTTTGGACCACATTTACCACATGGCATGCAATGATTACACCAAAAAGGGTTCTTATATTTGACTATTTCGTTTGAATTAATGTGTATGCATTTGAATTAAGGACAAGGAATACTTAGTTGGTGATATTTTAGGTTTGATGTATAATTCTAAAGCATCCATACTCTAATGTTTCCTTCTCAAAAAGAGCAAGTTAGGTTTAGATTTTCCAGATGGTTTTATGACTCGTTTGATCTTTTATCTTTTTTTCTTGTATGGGTCCTCAACAATAATATTATATACAAAAGTCATGTGTCATCTATAGATTTAGTCTCTCATCAAGTGTGTGTCTCTATAGATATTTGCTATTCCGTAATATCATGAATTGATTAATTGATTAATTCTTTTAACGTTGATGTGTGTTGTTCTTGTCTTACCTCAAAATAAAAAATAAATTTTTTTTATAAATGGGTTCTGAAAGTTAATTATTTGATTTTTAAAAATTGATATGTGAGATAGACTACGTTGGCCATTAGAATGTTTTTTTATGAGTTTTATTCAAACATGAGGCTTGACTTGGGGTGGCACTTTGGACTTCAACTTTGTCATTGTGGGCCCTTTAATGTTTCACTTTCTTTCCAAATTTTGAAACCAAGACATTTTTGGACTATAAAAGGGTGTTTAGATATTTTTAAAAATAAAAAAAGTGGGGTCTTTTTATTTTTCTTTATGTGGATAGAAATAATAATTCCAACTTTCTCATTGTGTTAGAATGAATTCCGTAGTCTTAAAAGATGGTCATAGCCCTTTTGATTTACAAAGTCGAACCCAATTATCAATTATTGCCTTGTGGACCACGAGTTTTATGAGAAACCATGTTCTTGCCGACCACAAGGAAGAGAGAAGAAAAGCTGTTACACGTGTTTCTAGAACATGTGGAATGTCTTTTAATAGGCAGAAGATGTGGAGATGGAAGACAGACAGTGTGATTGGAATTCAGTATAAGAGAGAGAGAATGAGAGATTTAGATCCTCTCCAATTGTGGTCGTCGGAGTTTCTTCAGTAGTGATTCAATGGTTGGAGTTCATTTGATTTATATTTTAATATTTTCGTGTTTTAACTGTTGAAATCAATCAGTCTGTATATCAATACATTGGTATGTGTGTTAGGAACTTCAACCAATGGAGGAACTAGACAACGAATCAAGATCCTCTATAGTGATTGCAAAGCAACAATGAGCAGCTAAGATCCTCATTACTGTTTGGCAATTAGACAGAGAATCTTTTTTGCTACATCTAAAAACGTAAAGAAAAAGATGGGAAAATATAAAAAAGTTTGTGGAGTAGATAGGAATCAATGTTTCTGAGTTTTATAATATCAAAACTCAAATTAACTAGGTGGGTAATTTTGTAAATTTAATTTCAATTTTGAGTAATATGGTTATTTTTCAGATTTTTGGTCGAAGATTATGAAAAAAAAAGAAAGGAGAAAGAAGATAACCAGTCAACGATACTGTTTTGAGTTTGTACAAGAAATCTAAATCTGAGTCCAAACTTAAAATGCAAAGGTGACAATTGAAGAAAACGTGAATAAGAGAATATCCACAGAAAGGACAGACTGGATTTGATTCAGAAAGAACATTAATTATTGGTACTTAGGAGTAGGTTGGGAGTTGGGACGATGGAAATATTTATGTTTTTATTTTTAAATTCAAGGTTGATGCCTTGATGGTGATGGGATGATGATTTGATTTTTAATTTATTAATTTCTTGGTTTTACTCAACTGAATTGTTTTGATTCAAACTCTTATAATTGAATTGTTCTATTTAACAAAAATAGAAACTTTTCGGAATACGAAGAGAGGATTAATTTAAACATTTTAAAATCTCAAAGGAGAAAGAGTTGAATTCGAATTGATACACCATTACCTGAATCTGTTTACTAATGATCGTATACGATATTTGTCAAATGTTTAAAAATTAAATTCAAATTCAGATTTTTACTAGATATCCATAGATATCCAGTTAAAATCCGACTTGAATATAAAAAATAGAATTAGAATACAAATTGTAAGAAAAAAGAAAAAAAACTTTAATTTAGAACAAATATATCATATACTATTGATTGTTGATCATAAAAATCAAGTAATCATTGGAAAGTAAAACTATATGCATCTTAATACTAGACAAAACGAAGCAAATATAATCCAATCGTTTTGAGTGATATCCGAATTGCATCGAACCTGACCGCAGCTACCCAAATCTGAATGCTCAAATTCAGATTATTATAATCGACAATCAATGCTAACAAAATAGTTGTCATAGAAGAAGTTGGATGTGCATCCTTTGGATATTATAATTGGAAAGTAATAGTAAGTAAGTTATAAATATTAAGAAAGAAAAACAGTAAATTATTTGAAATTAGAGAGAGAGTTGATGAGGCTACCATCCATGTATCTTTATTTCCATAAATACAAATATTTTTCTTATAAAGAAGTAATAATAACAAAAGGAAATTAAGGGATTACTTGAGGTACTGAAGGCCTGAGTTCTTATTATCTTTTCTTTGATTTATTTATTATTTTGTATTTATTTAATTAATATAAAATAAATAATTACTAAATAAATTTTGGACAAAGATGGAGGTGATATATATAAGAAAGGAAATGGGTGCATGAGACAACTTACTTGGTTGGATTTTATTGGGTTTGGCTTAGGGTTGCTAATTTTTGGCTCACACCGGGTAGTCTGACCAATGAAGCATAAGGCTGGCCCAGCCTAGTTATTAAAAATGCCAGGCTTAGGTCTAAGGTTGGTTTGATCTAATTATTTAATGTGTCGGGCATAGGCCCGTATCAACTATATAATGGGTGTTGTCAGTGCAAGGGTGTAGTCTGACTAAATTGACTGACTGAACCAAATATGCTTTTAAACCAAATCGAATCTTGGTTTAGACTGAACAAATACAACCCTAGAATTTAAAACGGTAAAACATCTCTTAATCTCTTTCATTTCTCGAGTCTTCCTTCATTCGTTCTATCTTTATTTTTGTCTTCATCTATATGGGTGATCATAAATTTAATAAGAACCTTTTACAATCTTACAAGAAGGTATCTAGTCTACAATATCAACATTATTATGGATTCGTATGTATATTTTTATTTTACACTTTGGCATGAGTCTGTTATAATTCATTTACAAACCAATTAACCCAATTAGCATAAGATCAATTATGGATCGAGAGTAATTGGATCGATTACAAACGTGGCCATGTCTCGCCAACAAGGGATTGATTGGCTAAATTAGTGGCCATGGTGCAGGGTGTTAAAATGGTACAAAAAAATTAAGCTCGACTGAGATCGACCGATTGACACCACCAGTTCGGGTTACGTTGAAATTTTCTTTCGGGTGTGCTGTGCAGGGTTCAATTATTCCGAATTGGTTTGAATCGGTTGGAGAAAAACTCAATCCAATGCCAATATTGTTTAAATTTTCCATTCATATGCCTATCTGGAATTTCGTGAGTAATAGGATTTCAACTACAGTTACTAATTCTTACATAAAAAGAAAAGAAAAAAGAATACAGTTACTAATTTAGAGATGCAATCATGTTTCTAAATCCGGACATGGTATCAGTCGTGTTCAATGTGAATTAGATTCGATAATAGATCCAATGAAAACCAATATAAGTTCGATCTTTATTAAAATAATATTAAAATAGCTAGATTAGGATCGAATTGAATTGAGGATCGATTAGGGCCAACACCAATATGATTCTGCTGATTTGATACCGATACCTTGAATCAGTTGCAATGCAGTGGGCGACAAGGAGAGGAAAAGGGAGAGACAGTGGAAGTGGAACTAGGGGTGAGAAAGGGAAATGGCCAATTCGATTCGCATCCATATCCATTTAGGGATATTTGTATCTGATTATGGGTATTTGCCAATTTAATCCCATTGAGATTTGGTAACCATGAAATAGTCATTTGGACAGGTGATGTAACAGATAAATTTTCGATTAAATCAGCATGAAATATTCTATGTCCTAGGAAACCAGCTCCAAACTGGGCATCGACAGTTTGACGCAAAGGTATGAACCCTAGCCTTTCTTGCTTTGTTTGGCGTTGGTGTTTAAAACGTGTCCCCACTGATGAATTGGTTAGGAAAAAAAGTGTGGGGTTGATTTTCAAGTGTAGCCTTTTGTAAGAAGGATATTGAAACCGCAGACCATCTATTTTGTTATTGTGAGGCCATCTCCATGATTTGGAGGAAAGTTGGTTTATGCTTCGGCTGTGTTATTCCAAGGTTCTTAAACTGTGAGGAAACGTTAACTTGGTGGCTGAGGAAGGTGGGAACTTTTGGCTATCGTGGGTTATGGACTGGTGTTCTTTTTGTTGCCTTGAAAAATATATGATGGGCGAGAAATGATTCTCATCACAGGAATGTTGAGGTATCTAATGAGATACTTTAGAGAAGAATTAAAACTGGTTGCAAGGATATATCTATTTGAGATCCTTTGATTATACAAACCATGGATGATCTTAGATTGGCTCGTCTGTTCTTTTTAGTGACTAAGCTACAAAAATTTCAAACTATGATTGAATTATTTTGGCGGCCTCCCTTTGATGATTGGTACAAAATAAATTCTGATGGGTGCAGCCTTGATAATCTTGGCAATACTGGTGCCGGAGGTGTATTTTGATCAACAAGTGGTATGGTTCTATTTGCTTTCTCTAAATGGTTAGGTGTATGCACAAACTGTATTGCAGTGTAATTTTGGGTTTGAATGCTGCTATTCGGTTGGGATTTCAGAAAATTTGGTTTGAAGCGGATGCAAGCTCTATAGTGGGGATCTGTTAAACGGATAATATTCCTTGGGTCGTTCTCCAGGAGTGGTTAGCTTTTAAGGTTGATTTATCTTCTTTTACAGTTCGTTATACTCGTTGTAGAGAAGTTAATTCAGTTGCTGATAAACTTGCGAAGACAGTTGCTCGGGAACGAAATTCACAATCATGGATTTCATGTCCACCTTCTGTAGCTCGTGAGGTAATTTGGGATGCTTCCCACCAACTACCTCATTTTCGTTTCCAATAGCATTGTAATCATGGTTTTCCATCTGGGGTGGCCCCTGCTTGTGGCAATGCCAAAGGTAGGGGTTCCATCCTATTAGATGTTGTGTAATCTGTTCATTTTTTTAATATAATTTTTCTGATTTCTAGCAAAAAAAAAAAAAAAAAAAAAAAAAAAGATATCTGATCATGGGTATCTGAACTGGATCACATATGGATCCATATCCATCCATATATACTTTACCCTTTACAAGGGGGATGGAGAAAAGGACCAATATGACCGAAATTGGACCAGCCTGATAATAGACCGATAATAGTCTATTAAGTCAACATTTTAGTAAATATACATGTAGGAAATCAACATTGAAGATCCAATTTATTACTACATACACATATAGTAAACTAATGATAGTGGATTGATATGAGCTCATTAAGCCAGCCCGATAAAAGCCTAAAAACCGAACTAGACCAAAATCCAAACAGGACCAAAACGGAAATTTTTTTATTGGGCCATAATTGGACGGAGGTGTATTGGACCGAAAATGAAATGGCCCACACCAAAAGTGGGCTGAACTGGTCCGTGTCAAAAATGAAACCAACCAGTGTAGGGAAACCTAAACTGGTTATTAAACGGTTCGATTCTAGTTTCAAAAACTAAAACTATTTAAACTGACTATTTAGAACCGTTAAAATTGACTAAACTTTTATTAATCCCTTAGTGCTAAATCTCTATATTTGTAGAAATAAATTTTATTTTAAAGCTTTTCCACATGGCATACTTCTAAATAATATGTGCACTTCCATATATGTTAAAATTACTTTAATGCTTTCCGTGGCTTTTCCTCTCTTTGGTTCATAACTCTCTCCTCTCCCTCCCAACAATGAAACTGTTATAAACCAAAAAATCAAAACCAACTAATAGTCGATTTTTGTAAGCATTTTGAAACCGTTTAATAAACGGTTTGATTTTACATTTACTCATTTCACATCAAACCAAAACCAAACCTCCTGTTTAACACCGGGGTCCCCTAAAGAATCAAATAGACGGCTTTTTTGCTTACCCAGAATGAAGGACGCATCAATAATTTTTGCTTTCATTTATGAATTAGTAGAATTGAGATTGTAAATAAATTGATTTAGGTCATATTTGATAACACTCGTGATCCTTTATGGTGTTGATCCCTAAAAAAAATAAAGAAGGAATGGAATCCTGTTTGGAATATCCGGTTTAATCCCCTGTTCCCAAGGATCAGATTGGTACCAAAATCCCTCAAAGATCAGGATTTCTCTATGATGCCACCACATGACGGTTTCTGGCAATATCTAAATCCTAATAATTTAAAAAATTAAATTTTTTTACTTGACTTCAAAACAAATTGCCCTTATGATCTGACTACAGGTAACAAGAGGATGTAATCAGACAGGGATCGTCTCCTCTCATCCAGTCACTCCAGATGTTCATCGGATGACAGACTGAGGTGGATGGTATGCTTGCTGATGCAACAATCAAAAGCCAACTTGGTCAAAGTCTCACATGGTGTAAGGTTCAAGGTATTGGTATTAGATTAGTAATCTGACCAATTTGTGGATTCGCATCCTCTCCTCCCAGTATGATTGGGAGGTCAGCAGCAATCTCTTTCGGATGGCTGTCACTTGGCTCTCGGCGAATCCGAGGCCCACGTCCTAGCAGACACCTAGCAGACAAGCCAAGCCACTAGGGGGTGTTGGCTAGGACTTGGGTCTTGGATTCACCCAAGAGTCACATGGCAGTCATCCGAAACAGACTGTCGCGTCCTCCCAATTATTCTGGGAGGAGACGATGTGAATCCCCAATTTATATCAGTCGTTTTAGACTTAATCGATCCCGATCCAAAATCTGTATTGATCACATGTCAATTTTCTGAAAAAAACTGATCCATTGGTTATTGACATTAATTTCAATCAAATCGATTTTGGACGAGATGAATGCCATATTTATTTGATTCCTGGATTTAGAAACTTTACATTTTTAAAAATCCATGGCCAATTACAATAAAAATGCATTCGACCCAGAGGAAAGAAAAACACATGGCAGAAAACGATTGAACCACATGCATCCGAATATATATATATATATATATAAAGAGAGAGAGAGAGAAGAGAAGAAGGCGATTTGATCAATGAAATTTTAAAACCTACGATATTTTTTTGGGTAAGTAAAAAAAACCTGCAATATTATTCAGATAACACAAGAATTTTATAGAAAGATCCAACAAAAGTAGCAGTACTACAGTTATTAATCAGAAGATCGATGATCATCATATGTCATTTAATTAATTAAAAAAATCCTAATTAAAACTATATATATTAATCAGATTCTTCATAAAACAATGCAAAGCGGCACAGAGGACATGAATTCTTTTTATCGAACCACTGGAATATGCATTCGCCATGAAAGAAATGTTTGCAAGGCAGTTTTACGATTTCAACTCCTTTCACGAACTCATCCATGCAAATCATGCATGTCGAAGACTCTTCTTCAGCAAATTTCTTAATCTCCAATCCATCAATGACACCCATCAAAATGGCATCGATGTCTTTAATGCAGTGAAAAGTAAGACATACGACGATATCCAAGAATCGCGCTCTCTTCTCTTGGCATAACAAGGCCTTTCCAAGAGCATATCTGGATATCTGTTGTTTAAGTCCACCTTCAATAGTGTCTGGTGAGAGAATTGGGAATTGTATAAGCATACCTTTGATGCAAATCTCATTGATAATAGGGAGAAGCAGGTGAAAGAACTCAACATTGAATTTTGTTTCTGGCCACCCAAAACTTCTCGTCCCAATGATTACTGTTTCATCAGAGCCTCCTTCATTAGTAGTATTTGATACTACAACATCCTCACGTTTAATAATGAACAGGAATGATGCTTCGGGATCTACGGGTCCTATGTTGTCTGAGATTTCACTGCCATGATGATCTGCATGCAACTTTACTTCAAGGAAGGTGCGCATGGTTGATGAAAGGAAGAGGAAGAATGGATCGATCAACAAAGAGAGAGAGAGAGAGAGAGAGAGAGAGAGAGAGAGATGAACAATGAAGCAAGCAGAGAACAAGATAGCTTAATTTGAAGATCTGCACTGAATGAAGAAGAAGCAGTGATCTGAGGAGTTATACAGGGAGGGAGGGGGTAATTAAGATCAGAATTTAAGTAGGACTGTAAGACTAGAATTAAATAGCCACGTCATCATAAAAGGGTTTGTTTAAATTGAAGTGAGGATTTTGAGCCGTATGATAAACATTTCTGGAGTTTAATTAATGAGGTAAAATAATATAATATGTTAGATGGAAATTAATTAGACAGAATTAGGTCTCACTGGCCGTTAGGGTTTGAATAACGTGTGGAGAAACCTAACCCTAGTAGAAGATGGGATTCAGACTTCTATTTTTTAATTTTTTTTATTCAAATCCGTTGTGGGCCAACCCATATGGGATCTTCTAACTTGAAAATCGAAGCTAGCAAAAGTAGTAGTCCTAGAAGAAGATGGATACGCGTCCTTTGGATATTATTTCGAGAGTCATAGTAAGTTGTAAATATTAAGAAAGAAAAACGGCAAATTATTTGAAATTGGAGAGAGAGAGAGAGAGAGAGAGAGAGAGAGAGAGAGAGAGAGAGAGAGATGAGGAGGCTACCATCGATGATCCATTTATCTTTTATTTGTCTAAATATAAATATTTTGTTTATATAGAAATAGTATATCATTATAATTGAAGAAGCTTTGAAAAAACGAAAAAAAAGGAATAAATATTAGAAAAATGTTGAGCTTGCTTTGATTAAATAAATGATAAATACAGAGAGTAATAATAACGAAAGGAAATGGATTGAGGAGAACTTTACCTAGACACACGGAGAAAACAAATTGATAATGAAGGTCTAACAAGGCTTACTACTTGACACAAGGTTCCCAGATGGGGATTTAGCACCCTGCGCAACAGGGATTATGGCGAATCATTGTTGTGATAAGGGAGAACTCCCTTTCTCCATTACTGAAGCTTCTTCCAGTCTGGATCCTTTGAACCCCTTTTCTCCAGGTTTTTTTTGGAGAGCTTCCCTCCATTGGCTGGCCATCCCTCTACCACTCCCCTTCCCCATCCTTCGGATGATCTCTTCCCTCCCCATTCTGTTAGTAGTCCTATTGGGAGGAAGCCTGCTTGGGCAAACCGGCCTCCTCAACCTAAGTTGACAAGGCCTAAGGTTAACTTACATTTTGTTCCCCTACTAAGGAAGATTCTAGTACATTGGGAATTTGCTCCAAGGATGCAGTTGCTCAAGAGATTGAGGCCCTGCAAAGTACAATAGTGGGTTTTTTCATGGGTTAGCGTCCGAGTTTCAACCTTGTGAAATCCTCTCTCTCTCTCTCTCCCCCTCCCCCCACAAAATAAAAAAAGAAAAGAAACTGATACTTTGGAGAAACCAATGTTCAAATATCCTGAGTAACTGATAAAACCTCATGATCACCATCCTTATCATCACTGTTCAACAAATTGATAACCGGGAGACAGTCTGATTCCACATCCAGATGAAAGAAACCATGGTTCTATATCAGGTATCCGACATGATATTACTTATTATAATCAAAACGAATCAGATTAAATTGGTGTATGAATCCAATGGAAAACTAATTGGCATCTGATCTTCAATAAAAGGAACAATTATATTAAAATAGAGAAAAAATTTCATCTAACCCCCAAAATTTATGTCAAATTTGATCTACTACCCAATGGTTTCCAGATATTCTAACCGGCCCCATTTAACTGACAGAATGGACTGAACATATGAGTAGACATTTTTACCCTTTCTATTTCAAACTTTAAAACATTAAAATGAGATAAAGTTACTAATTTGTCCTTTCTTTAAAACATTAAAATGAAACATTAAAACATTAAAATAAAACATTGAGTTATGGGAATAATTAAGAATTTCGGCCGGAATATTTCGGATTTAGCTAACCCAAAGGATACTGGGTATCGACCATAATTTCAAATTTCGGCCGAAATGTTTCGATTTTTGGTCTATACGAAACGAGATGTGCTCTCTGTACCAAAAATACAAAAATTCGGCTAAAATTTCAATTTCAACCATATTTTCGGTCGAAAAATATGGTCGAAACTCGGTGACATGCTCTAGGTAAAATAAGATGTGAAACCCATCTCTAGAAAATGATTTCACTGGATATAGACCATGATGAGATTTACAGGGAGGATACACGTTCTATAGCTCTCCTCTGCCTTCTTGTCCTCTGCTTCATCGCTGCATACTCTGTCTCTTCTACTTCCCTCTACTATATACGAGGAGCAGTAATCTCTATATCAAGTGTTGGATTCAATCAACTCCGGCATCGATTGGCGATTTCTCTTCCCTGACGACCTCTGCAACTCAACTCCTCATGGCATCGTCTGTGACTATTTCTCAGACGAAAATGGTACCATTACGCCTCACATCACAGAGCTCAACTTCGGTTGCGTTTCAGATTTCTCTCCTAACCCTCCATGCACTTTTAATTCCATGCTTTCCCCTCGACTCTCCTCCTTCATCTATCTCCGCAAGTTTTTCTTCTACAGATGTTTCATAGAAACCCAGGTTTCTTTCCCTGGGTTCCTCTCAACCTTGGGTTCTACCTTAGAAGAACTTGTGTTCATCGAAAATCCATCTATGGTCCGGACTCTGACTGGAAAGCTCGACAATTTTAGGCATTTCAGGAGGTTTATTCTCACCGGAACTAGCGTTTCTGGAGAAATCGTGAATTCAGCTCCTCTGGTTTTCCAACAAAAATTGCAAGGAACACCTTCAGCAATGACAAATACTCATCTGTCGGTCGAGCAACTATGAATTTAGCTGCCAATGACACTTCCACTAAGTACCGATTTCCTTCTACGATCACATCTAGGTATTCATAATCTCCAGTTAGAAATCGCCCAATTTTCTCCCATTTCGATTAGAGACATGCATCAAGACCTCTCTGGCTTAATCGACTCATCAACGGACGTTTCAAACTCGATAATGAATCCGTTCTGAGAGATTTGATAGCTTTTCTCAGGTACAGAACAAGTGCTTCTTCATCTTCCTTCAAACAAAACCATTCTCTGCAACTCACCGTCGTTGGTTTTAGGTAAAGGTGTTTTTTAGTTTGGGGCTATTACGGTCTTTTACCTTTGGAATAAGGGCAATATTGTCCTAATATTTGCAACTAACGGAACTCTACTAACGGGTGGGGTCTCTTTGACTAACGGTGGAAAAATTTTGGGAGGTAGATGAGACATTTGGAAACTTTTTGGGTGGTAGATGAGACTTTTGAAATTGTTGGGGGTTAGATCGAATTTGACATAGTTTTTGGGGGTTAGATGAATTTTTTTCTAAAATAGACAGAGATTAGGAACCGGATCGAGAATTGACTAGGGCCAAAACTGAAACGATCCAACCAATTTGATGTCGATTCCTTGAACCAGTTGCAACACAGCAGGTGATAGGGAGAGAAAGAGTGAGAGGGAGAGGGAGAGGGAGAGGGAGAGGGAGAGGGAAACGGTCAGTTTGATTGGCATCCATATCCATATGAGGATATTCTTAATTATCTAGTCATGAGTATCTAAAACTTATTACATCTTGATCCATATCCATCCTTGTTCGATTCTACAAGGGTGTGGGTAAAGGACTAATAGGACTGAAACTGGACTAGTCCGATGATAAACCAATAAGAGTTCATTAAAACAATATTTTATTAAATATACATATAGGAAACCAACTTTGAAATGAAACCAACCAAATAATGGCTTGATAAGCCCATTAATCCAACTTGTCACTACATACACATATAGTAAACCAAAAGGATAATGGATTGATATGAGCCCATTAAGTCAGCGCCATAAAAGCCTAAAACCAAACTAGACTGAAATAGAAACTGGATCGAAACTATAATTTTTTTATTTGCCCATAATTGGGTTGAGGTGTATAGGACCGAAACCGACAAAACCAAAACTGAAACTAGACTGAACCAGTCTCTTTTTTTTTGGGTAAACTGAACCAGCCCATTGACATCTCTGACTGGAAAGAGGCATCAATAAATTTTTTTCGGGGTGATGAAACAATAAAGCAGGTGAAATTTGTAATTTTTGTTTTCCTTTTATGATGTTTCTTTGTAACCTCTGTTTAATTGTGCAATCTTTTGTTTATAATTAATGAAATATCCTTACCGTTAATGGGCCAATGGTTTATGAAGCCCATATGCATATGGTATTGACTATTACATTAGTTCGGTTATAATATTACGTGGACATTCCAAGCTCATAAGCTTCATGGTCAAGAATGAGGGGTCTAGTCTCATCTTAGTAGGGTAATGTCTGGATTCTTGGTTTATAGTCTTGGGTAGGCCTATGCATCCTGAAGAACGAGTTTTTGGATTGGGTATCATCAAATGGTATTAGAGATCGAGGGTAGTCCATGCATGCACTAGCCATGTGGGGCTCCATGACCTACAGTTAGGGGAGTTGATGCAGCCCTTATGCCTATGATGAGAAGTGTAAAAGTTTATGGGAATGGGGGATTTACTTACACATGTTGAAATGTTTGACTTATGACCTTGGGTAAGACCTCTTCACCCTAAAGCTTGCGTTTTGGATTGAGCATGATCACCAGATCACATACGAGGATAACACGATGAAAGAAATGGGATAACTAGCTGTCATCACAAAAGTGGCAATACAAACAAGATGAAGCTGTCACAATGTTAGAGAATATTTACCGCATGTCAAATTTCAAGCTCAAAGATGGATGGACATGCACTCTCTCAACACTCCTAGATTTTTCATCTTTTATCACTTGACCAACTCGTTGTAGAACCGGGTCAGAAAGCTAAATAAATCTAGAAAGAAAACTTGAATATCATAAACATATATAGGACCAAATTGACCAGTCCAAGAAGCATATATATAAACTATGGAGAGAGTAATAGGGATTCTTACCTTTCAACAAAATCTTATCCCAACTAAATTGAATAAATTATATGAATTTTTATCCTTCACTTAGATATATTCGAGTACTTCTCGTGCTAATATTCTTATGAACTCTTCACAATATTAGATATATAAGTTCTAACTTACCTAATATTGTGAGGAGTTCAAAAAAATATTAGCACAATTCATCAATTGTTCCCATCGCCAAGAACTGCAAAAAAAATAAAATAAAATAAAAATTGTCAAGTCATTTCTTATTTCTTTGAAATATGGGATATTCGAAGATGTATGTCTTTCATAACATAAAATTTTAATCAGAAAAAAAAAAACATATTTTAAAAAACCCACTTGCATACATATATATATACATATACAAAGGTTTAATGAAGAACTACTTTTCGCCTGAGTTTGGATGGAAGACTTGGCGGCCTGGATGGATGATCGCCACCTGACTCTCGGGTAGATCCGAGCCCTCCATCCAAGTTGACACCTGAGCCAACAAGCTGAGCTGACAGGAGTGTCGGCTCGGATAGAGGGCTCGGATCCACCCTAGAGCCAAGTGGCAACTATCCATCCCGGCCACCAAGTCTCCCGCCCAAACTCAGGCAGGAGACGATTTCTATACTCATGAGTCATCCGTAAGAAAAGAAGAACAGTTGAAACTCCAACCATCTTATCAGGTCATGAGGTTCAAATGTCTTTTTACCCCCTCTTCATCACTTATAGTCTTATATATTAAAAGCATATGTAATATGCCAATTTTGTAATGATTAAAGTTGGTAAATACCAATTAGATTGGTGTGGGATCCATCAAATTGAATATGAAAAAGAAAATTGAAATATAAGAATCCCATAGGAAATATGGCACACAGAATCACACATCTAAGATAAAGAAAGGGAGTTATCCAAAAAAATAAATAAATAAATAAAGAATCGGGGATGATGATTATAAGGAGGATTCAAGGGAAATTTTAAAAAGAGAAATGAATTTTAATTTTAAACTATGGAATCAGTGTAACAGGCGCCATGTCATTTATTAGTTATTACTTTTATTTTATTTTGTATTCAAATTCCTTGGTTTTCAAAAGAAAAATAAAATTATTATCAAATATGATAAAAGAATCTTAAACAGGTTACAGAAATATGTCTACAATACATATAACCTGGTTACGCGTATTGACTCTTCATCAAGAAGGAGCAGAATTGGTAATGCATAGCCTCCCACTCCCTCAATCGGTCTTCATTTTTTTTTTTTTAATTAAAAAATATTTATGTGATACCATATGTATCAGACCCATTTTGGAAAAGGTAGAATTTTTTATTTTTTTTTTGGTAAAAGGAAAAACGTTGAATTTAATACCTAGATTTAGAACCTGCAAGGATGGCTAAGAAAAAAAAAATAATACGTAAACGATGATTGATTGATTGATTGATTTTAGGAACTAACTGATCCGGAAATAGGTCAAACAGACTTGATTTTTTATTCAACTTAAAACTTCTACCAGACCAGTCAAAAATCACAACCCAAACTCCATCTTCCATTTTACAACCCACCCACCCAAAAAAAAAAAAAAAAAAAAAAAAAAAAATCTATCTTCGACGGTAAGTGATCAACCTACTTGGTAGCTAGATTGTATATATGTTTTCTTTGTTGCCATATCAAAACAAAACAATAAAGAAGAAGCAGATGAATCCTCACGATGACAAAAAAATATTAAAAAAAAACACAAGATGATGAACAAGAAGAATAAGAAACAGATCTAAACTAACAATGGAAGGAAGATCGTTTGAAACAATAAGTAACTATGAATCATGCATAACGCGGATGGAAAAAGATTTTAAAAATGATGACAAAATAATGGTGCAACTTACCTGCTGGAAGTTACCCTAGAATCGTTCTTTCTTCCATGTGAGAATTCATCAGAAAGGCTGAAGAAATGAAATAAACTTTCCGCTCAGCATCTATTTATAGTTTTCAGAAAGTACTCAAATCGAAATCAAATCCTATTACAATAAAGAAGATTCCGTCAGATTTAAAAAAAAAAGAAGAAGAAATAATCAGATTTATGAAATTCCAAAATAAAATATCAAAAACTGTCTCCCACATATTTAAGTACTAGTTTCTATGATGACTTAATAAATGTATACATTAAAGAGAAGGGATTACAACTACAACTACATGTTGTAAGCAATCTTGTCAACCCAATTTATGTTTATGAGGGGACTGACCACATTACCGTGTGATAGTTGACCCAAACAAAAGCAAATGAAATGATGGAATGAAATAAGCCAAAAGGTGTACAAGGGTACTTATGCAAATGGAGCCGATCATAGGTATTGTTTAGTCCCAAAGGAGCGTCCATGAGATATTGTTCATTTTGGGCCGTGGCATGTATTATGGTTTTAAAACGTGTCCACTACAACAATTTTCACTTTTTGCGATGGTTTTTTTCCGTCATAAAAGGTTTTTACAGTCACAAATAACTTTTTCCGACGGTAAAAAGTCATTGAAAAAAATCCAATTACCGTCATAAGTGTATCCGTCGTAAATTTTAATGACGAAATTTGGGCGGCGTCTGCAAAAACTATATTTATGACGGTAATATAAAACCAACGTAATACGCTTAATAGCGACGGGACAAACCCGACATAAAAAGGTTGGATATATAAGAGGGAATTTATTTTCTGTAGTATATCATTTTTTATGACGGAACAATTATGTCGTAATAATAAAGTATTTACGATGAAAATTACGTTCTGTTGGAATAAGGTACTATTTCTCGATGGTAAATTACGTTGTTATGTAATTTTAACGACGGTTTATTATTAACGTCGTTAAAATGTTTTTTTTTTAAATACATAATATTCATTTGAAATTTTTTTCCCTATAAAAAAATTTCTTATAATCCACATTTACATACATTCCCTATACCACATTCCACATCAAAAACATCATATGTACAATAATCATAAACTCACAACTTTAACAATCCTGAACATGTTGCCATTAACATTAATAATCCTCTTCATTGACAAAAAAATAAAAAAATAAAAAAAATCTTTCTTCAATCAAGATAATGTTTACAACGAAAGACAACCTAACAATTACATCTTTTGATTTCTTTTACATTAACTTTTGCCTAGAACGATCCATATATACCCACCACCAATGTAGGATCCAATGCTTTTGGGAGTTGACAATCTTCAACGTATTATGGGATCATTGAAAATGTTCCTCTTGTCTTGACTGCATCCTCTACTAGCACTAGCTTGTACTGTAATAATCCATTTCCAAGGGTTGGTCCTGCTTAAGCCTAAATCATATATAATAGCATAACAGAAGAACAGAAAAATCTGCATTTAGCTACAAATTACCAATAATAATTACCTGTACTAAAAAGCTTATGTACATCAATATTCTAACCTTTCCTTTAGTGGAAGGATCATCGAGAACCAATGTATTATTTATAAAATAATAATTCTACAAACATTAGCAACCAAAAATAATAAATTATTGCCAACCTGGTCTTGTGCTTTCATTACCTCTGAAAATAATAATGAATCCAAAATTAACAAAAATCAAAGCTTGCAAAGATATCAAAATTTAATTACAAGTGATAAACCTATTAATAAAGAGCATAATTCAAAGATCCAAGGTTAAAACTTCAAACTCTTTATCTACAATTTCAAGCTGCCCAACAAATGATAAGAAATAAAAAGTTCTTTATTGACTGTAACTAATTGTCTGCATCATATCACTCCTTTCAATAATTGTCAAAGGAAATCCACCGCAAAGGAAGAGAGAGAGAGAGGGGGGGGGGGGATAAAAAATTAGTATACAAAAATTAAGATGGGAATGAGAGAAAGCATTCAAGAGAAATTAAATAAACATACCTGACTCGCTTATAGATTTTGTCGTTCCTGCATTAATTGAGTCAACATATATGATTGGGATGTCATTTCTTCCTGCATTTGAGCTAACCTTTCTTCCATTGTTTGTTTTTGCTGAGACATTTCATTCTCCAACTGTGAGATTTTTCCACATAGTTGCTCATTCACCTTAGTCAAGTTTGCAGCGCGCATTGCAGCTGTCCCATATAAATCTTTAGGGGTTGGACCATGACTAGCCATCCGCATTCGACCATGATTATCTGGTCCACTGATAGATGTGAAAATAGTTTCCTTTATTGTCTTGTCATTTTGTTGCTCTTCAGGTTTATCATTGAGAGCACTGTCCATCTCAGCCTGTAATTTACATTAAAGGATTTCAAATGACATTTTTATGCAATTCATTGAAGACATTGTTATGTAATTTTCTACTGACGTACCATCTTCTCTTTTGACACGGGGTCAGAAACACTGCCATCCTTCCTAGTATGAACTCTTTTGAACAGGTCAAAACGAGAGGGATACAACCCTTCTAGATGATTTGAACGCTGATGAAATAATTCACAAATCAACATAAATAAATAAATTTTGGAGTATAAACAATAGTATGTAAGGATTTAAAATTATGGTGTATATTACCAAATCCTCATTTATACACGCATAAGAGGTTCTTCCTCATTTAAACTTTACTGCATAAATCATGAAAGAACCCACATACCTTTACCAATGCTGCTACAACTTTCTTAGGCAAAACATTGCGTACGACCACTGGTAGTAATTGTTGCATCATGATATGACAGTCATGACTCTTCATTCCTGATACCATCCTCTCGCGCACAAGAGCACAACGTGCGATATTACCAGCATAGCCATCAGGAACTTTCACACCACTTAAAACCCTACAGAATGTGTCCTTCTCCTTATTAGACATTGAATAGTGAGTAGGAGGTAAAATGGTTTTATTTCCACCATCAGTCCGCTTTGGTTGAAGATCTGGACGTATCTTCATATCTTTTAAATCTAAACGTGCATTCAGATTATCTTTACTTTTTCTTATCACATTCAATAATGTGAAGATGATACTCACATACATTCTTCTCAATATGCATTACGTCTAAATTGTGACGGACTAAGTTATATCTCCAATAAGGCAAATAAAAAAATATACTCTTCTTCTTCCAATTAAATGGGAGTTGAGGCTTTTTCCTCTTCTTCACACCCTTCTCAGTACTTTCTTTCCCAAAATCTAGAAATTGTCCATCCCATAATTGCTCCATATGGTCACAATCGGACAACAATTTATGTAAGACCCGCACGCCACGAGTTCGGTCTAACCTTACATTTCGTGTCATGACCGGTCTACATATCATGGTCGAGCCAAGTGGACCAAGTGTGTGAAGAAACATAAAACCCAATATGAAATTTTACTCAAAAATAGTCAAAATGAGGGCAGGGTTGCATGCCTAAACAGGCAGGGTCGACCCCCTGTCCGACCCATGACTTTTTGGTCTGGGGATCGCAGGGGTCTCGAATTGTCCGACCCCCCCCATCGACCCCCTACCATCGACCCCCGAAAAACAGCAAAAATAGCACGAACCAAAAATTAGAAAACTTTCCTAATTTCAATGGGAACCTTTCCTAAACTCAATGAGACTTATTTTGGGAGGTTTTACTCTATAAATAGGACGTCTCTAAGCCTCTTTCACTCCTTTTACAACCCTAATTGGATTGGGAGAAAGAGAAGAGAAGGAAGAGAAGGAGAAGAGAAGAAGAATTGAAGAAGAAGACCAAGGAGGAGGAAATTCAGAGGAAACTCTGAATCTCAGCAAACCTAAGGTATGAATACATTCTCCATGATTTATTTAGGAGCCTAGAATGGTTCATGAAGATGGTATAACTTAGGAGAAACCCAAATCATTCATCCATGGGAGGATTTCAATGAAATCCATGGAGGAAATCATGGTAGGCAAAGTAAAGAAGAAACCTAGAGTTGTAAGCCATAGAACAAGCATAGAATGGATTGTGGAAGTAAGCCATATGACCCAAACATGAAAGAATGGATTGTAGGATGAAATTCTCGACTCAAACCACGGGGGGTCGCACCTAGGGTCGATGGAACATCCGACCCTAGCATCGACCCCCAGCATTCGGGAAGTCCAGGAAAGGGGTGGTCGCACCCAGGGTCGATGGAACATCCGACCCTGGCATCTACCCTACCCCTAGGGGTCGCAGAAAACTGCTACCCGTCCTGCTACCCCCACTTAACAGCAAGCTTAAAATTTTCGGAATGAATTCTAACTAAATCTATCGACTTGTTAGGTTTCCTATTGATATAAAAGTGATTCTTAAAGCTTGAAAGAGGATATCCAATCAAACAAAGGTGAGGGAACAAGACCTAAACTAATTGGTTAATAATAAACTGTTTTTATTTCTTGAGTCCAATGCCATGATTGATTCTATGCGTGTATGCTTGTCATGTGCATTTAACATGTCATCCAATATTTCTATTATTACTGTTCATGCATATTTAAATTTATTGTTTATAACATGATGATGATGATGATGATGATGATGATGATAGGAATAGGCATGTGAATGTATGTGTGTGGTTAGTGTGCTTGATGCGAGCGAGTATCAGGGGACCGGACCTCAACACTCTAGCTCTATCTTTAACTCAAGTCTTGTCCACTAACATCGTCGTATCGCCATTACCTTAGCAGAACTATTATGTCGTAGAGTATCAGGGGAGGTGGTCTCGGACCGTATAGTCTCTGACTCTGCCGGGGGGCCTTAGCTCTATCTCTATGGACATATTGAGGGATGCTGGGGTGAGGCCTTGGATACACTGTTTGACATTAGGATTGGTTAGTTGCGAGTCCAGTTTGCAAGCCCTCGCCAACAGGGGCTTACGTGTTGGTATGGGTAGAGTATCAGGGGAAGTGTCGTAGGCCGGGCCTCAGCACTTTAACTCTATCTCTATTCCATGGTAGGGTGGATGGGGACGACAATAAACGATAACCTTTGGGCGGACCTTCACACCCTGTGCATAGAGGCGAGGCGGCCACCGAACCTTTCTATAGCGCATTGCAAACTTATATACCAGACCAAAGATATGAATGAATGCATGCATATATTTGTTGCATTGTTTTATTTTCTCACTGAGCTCGAGTTGGAGAGCTAACCCTCGCACGTGCAATTCTTTTTAGTTTCTGATGTTGCAGGTATTACGATTGAAGATTATGTCAACACGCCAACATATGAACGGGTAGAGGCTATGAATGAGCAAGCTGTGGAGAACAAACATGGTTCGTTAAGAGAGCGTTTCAACTGTGGATACGTTTAGTGTTTAGACTTCGTATTTGGATATTGTAATATGTATTAAGTTACGTTTTGGTTATTTGGAAATAAATAAAATATTAATTATTTATCATGACTAGACCTCAGTTCATTATCTGTAAGACTTTCGCTATTTACTTTATTATCTCTGATTAATGTGGAATGTGTTTTGGTTTATCATATGTGGGATAGCCTATTCGAGATCCTGGTTAAACCGTTGGTTTATTGACGGTTCATCACACCATTCTGAATGATGCGGAATTGGGGTGTGACAATTTAGGTTGGCCTCTATGTTCCTCATGGCTGTCAAAGCTCCTTTTATTACGACGATAAGGGTGATCTTTGGGAAGGAATCGACGATGTCCCAAATAACAATATTTTCTTCCATTCTTTTGCCATCGAGAACAACAATCTTCATTGCAAATCGGGCAAGCCAAAGCACCTTTAGTACTCCACCCAGATAGATTTTCATATGCTGGAAAATCATTGAAGGTTCACATCAAAGACGCACGTAGTACGAAGCTTTCCTTCTTATGTACATCATAAGCTGGAACACCACCATCCCATAATATTTTAAGTCATCTATTAGTGGTTGTAAGTACACATCTATATCATTCCCAGGTTGTTTTGGACTAGGAATAAGCAATGTTATGATCATGTTCAACGGCTTCATGCACAACCACGGTGGTAGGTTGTAAGGGATCACCACAACAGGCCATGTGTTGTGGGTGCTACTCATATTTTCAAATCTTTTAAATCCATCACTTGCTAGCCCTAGCTTAACATTACGAGGCTCCTTGCAAAAATCCGGGTACAACTTATCAAACTCCTTCCATGCTTTAGAGTCAGCTGGGTGTCTTAACCTACCATCGTCAATTTGATCTTCGTGATGTCATTGCATATCAGCTGATGTCTTAGATGACATATATAACCTTTGCAGTCGTGGGATCAAAGGGAAATGACGTAATGTCTTAGTCGGTATTTTACCAGTAGATTTATGTCTTGGTGAACTACACTTTTCACATTTATCCAAACTGGCTGACCCCTTCCAAAACAACATACAATCTCTCGGGCATGCATCAATTTTATCGTAGTCGAGTCCTAATTCCTTGATGATCTTCTTCGTTTCATATAAAGAATTCGGTAAAGAATTTGACACAGGAAAACTCTCTTTCAATAACTCCAGCAAGACCGTGAACCCTTTATCGCTCAGCTTGTATAAACACTTTATGTGATATAAGCGAAGCAAAAATTTTAGTTTCGTTAACTTTCGACTTCCCTGATACAACTCTTGATCTGCATCTTCCATCAACCGTCTAATATTCACTGTCTCGACACTCTGATTCCTTGTATGTTCATCCATTACAGTATCTTCAACTCCTTCATTCTCATGTGCTCCACACATCTCATTTAACATATTGTGTATACCATCATTAGTATTTGCTTCATCAGTGCCAACTGGATTTACATGGAATGGATTTACATCAGAAACCAATTGAGATGACGAAGATTCACCATGGCAATCCCACACGACGTAATCTCTATGAAATCCATCAACAACCAGATGTTCTTCAACATAATCTTCGTAGAATACCAATATCGATTTTTGCATTTAACACATGGACATAAGATCTCTGGGCCAACGTTCGCATTATTAGAAATTGTAAATTCTATAAAATTTTTGACCTCCTGCAAATACTGTGGAGATAACCTGAACCTTGCATTCCGTGAACCTCTATCAATCCAACTACTCCTAGACATTGTTGACCTCTTAAGATCCAACAACCAGTTTTGCTTGGAAGTCTGGTAAAGTGCAAGCCTTAGCCAGACCAAAATCTAGAAAAAGAAAAGAAAAGAAAAAAGAGATTAAGTACCGAGAAAGTGATTGGATAAATATAAGACTACATAGTATCCAAATGAGATTCCCCTAATTTAAAAATCACACTTCAGCAATATTCCTTTTTCTTCTACTTGAATTCTGTTTTCAAGTTTATAAATTAAGAGAAATATTTCTTTTTTAATTAGGGTTTAACATCCATATTCATGAAACCAAATATATAAAAGCTTAATTGAAGGGTAAGAGAAAAAACACACTACTCCATTAGTAGGAGTACCAGAGGGTTAGGTTTACCACACTTCAGCTTAATTTGGTGTTCAAGTTTATTGATGTTGGAAATCATTCAAAACCAAATCAATTGGTATGAGCCTGCCGATGAATGGTCACATTGTATATCAACACAAACATATTGTCCATTTAACAACCACGTCGATGTGAGATCTGAAAACATGCATGATCTCTCTAGTTAAACAAGTTAACTCGATAATTAATGAAGGAAGAACCCCAAAACAGATCCAATATAATAAAAAAAAATCTCTAACAAAGCTATATCCCTGAGAATGATTGCTAAATAATGAATCTGTTGTGTTGAGAGATTGGAGTATTCAGAACATGATAGAGTTTAAGAGATAAAGATACCTAAAAAATTCAAAGAAATCTGCAACTAAGTATTACAAGGAATTCAGAAGATAAAAAAAGACAATGAAAGATAAACCAACCTAAAGTCACTGAAATACCGACGATCCAGATAGCAATGACAACCGATGGTTGAGTACGTTGATGTCGAAGCCGAAACCCTCGATGGTAGAACCCCAAAACAGATCCAATATAATAAAAAAATCTCTAACAAAGCTATATCCCTGAGAATGATTGCTAAATAATGAATCTGTTGTGTTGAGAGATTGGAGAATTCAGAACATGATGGAGTTTAAGAGACAAAGATACATAAAAAATTCAAAGAAATCTGCAACTAAGTATTACAAGGAATTCAGAAGATAAAAAAAGACAATGAAAGGTAAACCAACCTAAAGTCACTGAAATACCGATGATCCAGATAGCAATGACAACAGATGGTTGAGTACGTTGATGTCGAAGCTGAAACCCTCGATGGTAGAACCCCAAAACAGATCCAATATAATAAAAAAATCTCTAACAAAGCTATATCCCTGAGAATGATTGCTAAATAATGAATCATTGTGTTGAGAGATTGGAGAATTCAGAACATGATGGAGTTTAAGAGACAAAGATACATAAAAAATTCAAAGAAATCTGCAACTAAGTATTACAAGGAATTCAAAAGATAAAAAAAGACAATGAAAGATAAACCAACCTAAAGTCACTGAAATACCGATGATCCAGATAGCAATGACAACCGATGGTTGAGTACGTTGATGTCGAAGCCGAAACCCTCGATGGTAGAACCCCAAAACAGATCCAATATAATAAAAAAAAATCTCTAACAAAGCTATATCCGTGAGAATGATTGCTAAATAATGAATATGTTGTGTTGAGAGATTGGAGAATTCAGAACATGATGGAGTTTAAGAGACAAAGATACCTAAAAAATTCATAGAAATCTGCAACTAAGTATTACAAGGAATTCAGAAGTTAAAAAAAGACAATGAAAGATAAACCAACCTAAAGTCACTGAAATACCGACGATCCAGATAGCAATGACAACCGATGGTTGAGTACGTTGATGTCGAAGCCGAAACCCTCAATGGCTGGGGAGGGATTGGAGAGAATCAAGCACTGATGGGAATTCCAGTCGACAGTGAGAGATACAGGGAGGGATTGGAGAGAATCAAGCACCGATGGGAATACCAGTCGACAGTGCAAGATACAGAGAGGGATTGGATAGAATAGAGGGGCCGGTATAGATTGGAATGGTTAGGATCTACTTGGAAGAGATTGCTGGTTCCTACTTATAAAGGCTCTCTCAACACCCAACAATAAAAAAAAAAAATAATAATAAAAAAAAAAAAAAAAAAAAAAATCAGACTAACATAATAGAATACAAAGATGCAATGAACTGAAATGGTGTTGATTACAATTGCAGATCCTGAAACTTCATAGAATCCACTCCATGAAAACAAAACATTCTTCAATTATCAATGAATTCCGGCAACAAACAGGATAGGTTCTTTTGTTTTGAAGCCATCTGATAATACAATCTCGATGATAAATATGAGAACATGCTTCTGGTCTTACAACACCTTTCTAAACCTGATTTTCCAAACTGTTGCAGACAAATGGGACATACTTCTCTTGATAATAATTCATTATTGATTCTGTAGAACTAATTGCTAATATTGATTATTGATGGCCGGAAACGGCAACACTGCCGTCTTCATCCTGGATTGGCTGCTTTTGAGCCCTGCAGACAAGCTGAGTGGGCTTGATGATAGACATATGGCGATGTGATGAGGAAGGACCTATGGGGATGGTGAGTGCATGGTGGTGAAGGAAACATGATGAAGTCCATTGGTTCCATAAATCAATTCCATCCAAATCGGTTTTGGACATGATGTATACCGTATTTTTGATACTCTTGGATTTAGAAACTTGACAAGGAATTTACGTTTGAACTTTTAAAAAATCCATGGCAAATACAATAAAAAGGCATTCAACCCAATGGAAAGAAAAACCCATGGGAACAACACAGAAAACGATTGAACCACATGCGTCCGAATT
Organism: Protea cynaroides; assembly: GCA_028583415.1. Lineage (NCBI taxonomy): Eukaryota > Viridiplantae > Streptophyta > Magnoliopsida > Proteales > Proteaceae > Protea > Protea cynaroides. The sequence goes on along the minus strand of CM053265.1, from coordinate 78,130,990 downwards.
AAAAAAAAGAAAAAAAAAGAAAAAAGAGAAGACGATTTGATGAAAATTTAAAAACTGCATTATTGAGATATCACAAGAATCTTACAGAAAGATCCAACAAAAGTAGCAGTACTGCAGTTACTGATGAGAAATACGATCATCATATATATGTCATTTAATTAAAGAAAATTCTAATTAAGCAAGAAGTGGTAGTGTACATGATCTTTCACTTGATAAAATTTAAAACTATATATTAATAGGTCAATTCTTCAACAGGCAATGCCAAGCGACACAGAGGACATGAATTCTTGTTTTCTAACCACTTGAAGATGCATTCGCCATGAAAGAAATGTTTGCAAGGCAACCTGGCGATTTCAACTCCTTTCACGAACTCATCCATGCAAATCATACATGTCGAATATGATTGTTCTTGATCTTCTGTTTCTGTATGATATTCATCATCAAATTTCTTAATCTCCAACGCCTGAATGGAAGATCGTGAAGCTGGAACACGGGTGAAACCTCCATTAATATCTCCTTCAAAGACGGTACCCATCATCATCGAGCTGCTGGGCTCACCGATTTCTTGAACGCAATGAAAAGTTAGAACTACGAAGATATCCAAGTATAGAGCCCTTCTCTCTTGGCATAACAAGGCCTCTCCAACAGCATAACTGGATAATCCTTGTTTGAGTCCGGCTTCAATGGTGGGTGGTGAGAGAACTGGGATATCTGTAAGCATATCATGGATGCACTTCTCATTGTCAATGGGGCGAAGCAGTTGAGAGAAGTCAACAATATTGAACACAAAATGTGACCACCCAGAAGTTCTGGTTTCATGAATAATACTAGTTGATGATACTACAACATCCTTACGTTTAATTATGAAATAGAATGATGCCTTAGGTTCTACGGCTCCTAAGTTGTCTGCGCGTTCACAACTGCCACCATGGCCTGCACGCAGACCCACTTGAAGGAATATACGCATGGTTTATGAAAGGAAGAGCTTGGAAGAATGGATCGATCAACAGAGAGCTAGCTAGAGAGAGAGATGAGGAATGAAACTATAGCAGAGATTAGAGAACAAGCCAGAGAGCTTAATTAATTTCAAGATCTGCACTGAACGAATATATAAGAAGCAGTGATCGAGGAGTTATATATATATATATATATATATATATAGAAAGGGAGGGGTAATTAAGATCAGTACTCTTCAAGTAGGACCGTAAGACTAGAATTAGAAAGCCACGTCATCATAGATGTATTTGTCTAAATTGAATTATCAAGAATTGAGTCCCACAGGCCGTTAGTGTTTAAATGATGTATGGAAAGAATCCTAGTCAGAGTAGTTAGACTACTATATAATCCACCTCTACCGGCCTTGTTTTGGTGCGATTCGACTTTCTAACTGAATCATCGTAAAAAAGGATTTGTCCAAGTTGAAGTAAGGATTTTGAGTCGTATGATAAGCATTTCTGGAGTTTAATGAGGTAAAATAATATAATATTTTAGATGGAAATTAGACAGACTTAGGTGTCACTGGCTGTTAGGGTCTGAATGACGTGTGGATAATCCTAACCCTACATTAATCCAATCCACATCTACCGATCCCGTGAAGGTGGGATTCTAACTTCTATTTTTCAAATTTCATTCATAATCGTTGGGGTCCATTCCTTATGGGATCTCTTTACAAAAAATACTAGTCCTAGAAGTAGTTCGACATGCGTTCAACGATAAACATGTGCCCCGATGCACTATGAATGGTTGGGATCTTTACTGTCCCTTGGCAATCACTACTGAGGATTTCAGTTTGCATTACTGGCCACAGGTTAGGTGGTGCCTTAGCTTTACTCAATGCTTATGAGGCTGCTAAGGCAATACCAAGTCTTCCTATCAGTGTCATCTCTTTCAGTGCACCGAGAGTTGGTAACAGGTAATTCTTTAGTGTGGCCAAAGAGTTACCAAACCCGCTTTTCTATGTTTATCGGTTTCATTTTGACAAGAATCATCACCGGAAGCCCTGGGTAAGAAACCAACTTCAGGAGGAGTCTGGTCCCTCTTTGACCCCAGCCATCATGGAAACACTTCCGGTGTGACGGCCCTTGGCCAGGACGGGTTGAGGTTGTTATGAGACCAGCGTCAGGCTAAAGACACCTATTTCTGTCACAAGGAGGAGGTTGGCCTTTTGCACCGGGGACTCAAAACTTTCCTTAGAAATATCAACAAAGGGAAGTCCACAATCCTAAAACTATAAAATGAGCTTGGAAGATGGAACTGAAAAGGCATCCAAGATTCTCAGACCAAATAGAGAAGTGCTAGATTATGGAGGGAATAGTTTACGTTAGGCACATGTAAAATCTCTGCTCCAAACTCATTCAAATACCTTCACGCATATTGATATACGAATTTCCAATGCTTTGTTTTACTACTTGACAAACTCTCTATAACATGTGCTGTTGAAGTGTCTCTATCCACAAAATTTCATCCTCATCCAACCTACCACATGATTCCAAACTCATAACCTCCTCCACAGCTATTTTAACTCATATTTATAACAAAACCCATTTAAATTCAGAACAGAAAGACATGCCTAAAGAACTGAAAAGAGAAGTTAATGTTGGTTTCTGATTTGGAGTTAACAGCTAAAAGTGGATACTTATATAGTTTTTGGCTGATTTTGAACCGTATGGTAGCCATTTCTGGCCTTCTAAATAGGAGGTAAAATATAATATGTTAGATGAGAATTACCGAATTATACAAGATTAGGTCTCATTGGCCGTTAGGGTCTGAATTGAATAATGTGTGGAGAATAAATATTAGAAAAATGTTAAGCTTGCTTTGATTAATTAAAATATAAATACAGAAAGTACAGTAACGAAAGGAAATGGATTACTTGAGATATTGAAGGCCTGAAGTTCTTGTTATCTTTTCCTTGATTTATTTTCAGCGAGCGTAGTGAAACTGCATCACTATGATACCATTCATGCTCTTATGTAGCTGAATGATAGGCAATTAAAAATAGCATATGCATGAAATGCTTGAAACTCATAAAGGTTGTTGTAGGTGCAATGGCTGAAAACCTATGAACAGAGGTAGAAATGGTTGCACTAGAGGAAGTTTAGGAGTAGCATCACTAGGTGACAATGTAAGACCAAGAGTGCAACCAGTTGGAGAATTTGAAAAAGATGAGTGCAAGGCCACAATCTGGTTCTTCAATCGGTGGGAGGATTTCCATTATTATTTAGATCAGTATCTTGAAAATAAAATTTGGAATCTTTTCCAGCCATTGGGATTGGGGTTTTTTAAATTTGGGAATTTTGCTGTAAGGTGGTCCTCAAACTCAACGATTCAGTTCTGAATTGTTTTTTTTTTTTTTTGGGTAGGTAGAGTCCAGGATGAATTGAACTCATGACCACTTCATTTTAAGGTGTCAGTTCTGAGTTGTTAAAATTATAATTACTGGTTTTTTTTTTTTTTACCCCACCCGCACAGTTGATCAATTCTCCCACCTGGTTTGCTAAATTTTCAAATATATTGCTGCTTTTCTACAGTACACCCAGGTTTTTAGTCTTACAGCTTGAAGGGACTGTTCCAGTGGAGAAATCCAATGGGCATGATCGAACTTAGTGTAAAGCAAGGAGAACCAATATGGAAGAGATTGGCGACATCACAAAACCATATTCAGCAACTTAAAAGTAAGTTGGTTTATGACATTCCAGGCGCAAAGATTTTCAGAGAATTCGTTCGCTATCAATTTATAATGAAATCTATATAAGTGATGCATTTACTGAAATAGGTACCCAAATATTAATCCATAAAAAAAAATCAAACAGGGCAGAATACAAAGAGACAATGAAATAAAATGGTGTTCATAAATCAATTGCAGATAGAATCCACTCCATGAAAACAAAACATTCTTCAATTGTCCATGAATTCAGGCGACAAACAGGACAGCTTCCTTTGTTTTGAAGCCATCTGATAATACAATCTCGATGATACTTAAGAGAACATGCTTCTGGTCTTACAACATCTTCTAAACCTGATTTTCCAAGCTTTTCCAGACAAATGGGACATACTTCTCTTGATAAACACTTCATTATTGATTCTGTATTAGATTCAATGACTCTACATTGAAGCTTCATTCTCTATATCAACACCGACAGTCTCTTTCTCATCTCAGATGATGTGAGATGAACTTCTTCAAGATTCTCCAGTAAACACAGAATCGATTGAACCATATAATACTGGATCATCGACAACTGCAACCTGTTGTAGTCTTCAGTGGGTGTGAGTGTGAGCATAACAAGAGCTACTCTTGTCTTTCTTGAAGACTCCTCCTTCATATCCATCTGGGTCAGATGGGTAGCTTCTATGATTAATGATTTTATCTTCAACCGTATCATCTCCATCATCTCTGTATCGTTTGGTTCCAAACTCATAAGCTCCTCCACAAGCCTAACTGCTATTTCAAGTCTTATTTCTAACAAATCCCATTTAAATTCAGAAGAGAAAGATATGCTTAAAGAACTGAAAAGAGAAATTAATGTTGGTTTCTGGTTTGGTGTACTCAGAGCTAAATATGGATACTTAAATAGTTTTTGGAGTTTAATGAGGTAAAATAATATAATATATTAAATGGGAATTAGACAGAATTAGGTCTCACTGGCCGTTAGGATCTGAATAACGTGTAGAGAATCCTAACCCGCGTAGGAGATGGGATTCAGAGTCTCAGACTTCTATTTTTTTTATTTATTTAAATCCTTGAAGACGGATACGGGTCCTTTGGATATTAATTGGAGAGAGAGAGAGAGAGAGAGAGAGAGAGTTGATGAGGCTACCATCGATGATCCATGTATCTTTTATTTGTCTAAATATAAATATTTTTGTTTATATAGAAATAGTATTTCATTATAATTCAAGAAGCTTTGAAAAAACAATAGAGAATAAATATTTGAAAAATGTTAAGCTTGCTTTGATTAAATTAAAGATAAATACAGAAAGTAATAATAATAAAAGGGAATGGATTACTTGAGATATTGAAGGCCTGAAGTTCTCGTTGCCTTTTCCTTGTTTTATTTGTTATTATTTATTTATTTAATATTAATAAATAATGACTAAGGAAATTTTGGACGAAGATGGAGGTGATATATAGTAGAGGAAACGTCTCTTATGTAAAACGTAGACAATCCTAAAACCTAAAACAGTAAAACGTCTCTTACGCTCTTTCATTTCTCGAATCTTCCACATATTCTTTCCGTCTTCGATCGTCTTCATCTCCATGGGCAATCACAAGTTTTAAAAGAACCTTTTACAAACTATAAGAAGGTATCCAATCTAGGACATGAGAACAATTATGGATTCGTAACTCTATTTTTATTTACACTTTGGCTTGAACCCATTATAGTCCCTTACAGACCGATTAGTATATAAAACCGATTATGGGCCAAGAACGATAAGATCGAATACTAATGTGTCCATGGCCCACCAATGAGGGATACAATGTTCAATTATGCCGAATTGGTTTGAATCAATTGGAGCAAAAATCGTTCCAATACCTATACTGATTAAACGTGCTAGACTTAGGCTCAGACCGACTATTAAATGGACATTCACAGTGCAAAGGTATAGACTGATCGAATTGACCGAATGAACTGAATTTACTTTAATCAAATCAAATCTTGGTTTAGACCAAACAAATACAACTCTAAAACCTAAAATAGTAAAATGTCTCACTCTCTCTTTCATTTCTCGTGTCCTCCACCCATTCCTTTCGCCTTTGTCTATAGATGATCACAAGTAAGGGTGTTAAAAGGTTTATAATCGGTTTAACAGTCCGGTCCAGTACGATACGGTGTATAGGAGGATAAAACTAAAATCAAACCGATTAACTAAATAGTGTCAAAATTGAACCAAAACCGATTAGTAATGGGTTTTGGTTTGTCGGTTTTTAAACAATTTTTCATTAATTGGTTTTGCTTGCGGTTTATAGATGGTTTCATGCATCGGTTTTTAATCGATTTTTCATAAATAAAAAATACATGCTACAATCTCCTTGTTGATGGAGATATTCTTGACCACAAAGTTCATTTACATTAATTCTCTTCCCTCACAATAGAGTATTTCATCAGAAAGAATCAAGACAAGAAGAAAAACACACGCACACACGAACTTAGTGTTGGGGAGGAGCTGAGTGCCATGGTCTCCTCCCTCCTTCCTCCTCCCCTCTGGCCTCCTAGTTCAGTAGCTTGCATGGCTCCTCCTTTGCTTGTGCATGACCGTCAAGTTCATGCTCAAGAATCTTCTCTACTACTTGAAATGGAACCCCCTCAATCTGTCTTTGGATCTAGAACAATTCCTTGCACTTCCAACTTGCATCCTGTTAACCCAAATCCTTCTCCACCTCCGAGTAAGAACCCTTTTGGTCTACCAACCCCCTCCCACCCCGTACCCATAAGCAGAAATCTAAGATCTCTCTCCACTTCATACCTCTTGAAGATCGAGATTCGGTTAAGACTGGGCTATGCTCCAAAGATGCAGTGACTGGGGAACTTGAGGATCTAGAAAATACAGTGGTTGGCTTCTTTATGGGCCAACGTCCGAGCTTTTCTTTTGTAAAATCTACCTTGAGCAAACAATGGCAGCCTAGAGGCTATGTTGAAGTCTTTCTTCTCCTTCATGGACGTTTTGCTTTTTGTTTCTCAAAAGTCAAAGATAGGAATCGCATTTTGGAGAAGGGAATGTTCTTTGTTAGGGGCAAGCCTATCTTCATGAAGAAGTGGGAAAGGAACATCCATTCGGGGGTCTTGGAGTAGAAGAGTATTCCCCTTTGGGTCACCATTCCAGAGTTGCCTCTTCACCTTTGAAGTGAAGAATCTTTGAGCGTGATATGCTCTGTCCTAGGATACCTCTCTATCCTGACCAAACCACAACATTGAAGACTTGCAAAGTGTTCGCTCACATTTGTGTCGACATCCCAAGCTTGGATTGAAGACGATGAAGGAAATGTCTTCCTTCAACTAGTGCTCTACGAATGGTAGCCTCCACACTACCTAAGTTGTAAAGTTTTCAGCTATTGTGATGCTAACTGTCTAGTGAGGCCAAATCACAGTGTTAAATCTCGTGAGGGTATATTGGTTTCTGTCGCAAGGGAGAAAGATCTTGAAGTTGAGAGGGAAGGAAGTGCTTCAGAAAGCAATTAGGCAGCTGCTTAGGTGACCAAAAATGAGATGGGAGGTCAGTCGAGGGAGATGGCCAGAGAGGGTGGTCGAAAAATTCGAAAGAAAAAATCTCGGCTTAATCGGGTGTGGAAGGAACCTCTTGTGAGTATTAGTGGTCGGGTGGATCGGGTCAATGATCTAGACCCTTTGGGGGGTCAACTTAGGCCATGCGATGGGAAGCTTCCTTTCAGTTATTTTCTTACCGTTGGATTAGGTTTGATAACATGTCTTCCAGCCTCTTCTCCCTGTGTAAACCCTAATACTAACACTAATTCTATCCCCGGCCTCTCTATACCGTCGTGCTTTGAGGTGTTAGCGTCAGTCCCTAACAACTTGGATCCCTCCCCTCCTTGCTTAAACCCTATGGTCAATAACCCTACCCTTCCATCTTCTCCTCTCTTGTCTCCATCCCCCCCTGACTTCTTCTTCTGGGTGTGTCTAGTTTGAGGGAGTGACAGTGGGTTGACTTTCTAGTGCTGACAATCCACAGTCCTCTTCTCCCTCCTTGGTGCGTCCTAATCTTGCAGGTTTGACAAAGACCTGCAACATCAACCCTTCGCCCCTTAGTATCCCTCTCCCCTTGGTTAACCAGAACGTGTCTGTCCCTCCCAGTGATGTGGTGTCCAGCTTGGCTGTCAACATCGAAACCCACTCTTGCTCAGTCTTTGAACCCTATTTTCGATACCTCCTCAGGTATGGTTGTGTCGGGCTGGTCAGGCCACCGCCTACCTCAAGTGTTGCATGCTGGCAATCTTATGGCCTCCGCTGTTCAGCTAGTAGCCTTAGTTCCCTCCCTTGTTAATCCTTCCATTTTCTATCCTGTCCCTTTCTCTAATCACACCGACACCCCCTCCTTGCAGACAGCCTCCTATTTTCCCTTCCCCACCGAGCCCTTTATCTCCATCTACTATATCCCTCAACCCTTCCACTTCTAATTTGCATCGTGGTCGTCGAAAGGAGAAGTCCATTTCTAGTGACTTGATCCCTTCCTCCCCTGGGAGTTCGGGTGTCTATCTGGCTAACTATAGGTGTGTTAGCCCAAGGGCTTTGGCTATTTCAAGCAAATCCCCTTGTTCTACGGATCCTATTCCCTTGGCTATCCTTCCTCCCCCTTACATTGCAGGGTGTGACAAGGTCTACCAGAGTGAGGAAGCTTGGTTCGCAAGATCAAAGGACTCCCATTATTGTTAGTTATCGGGTGAAGGAGATAAGGATACTATATATCAATACTTTTCTTCGGATGAAGACAGACAAGAGGTGGCTTGGTTTACTAGGAAGATCTCCAACTCATCTTCTGGGGAGCACCGCATAGAACTATATGTTGAGATCCTTCGGGTGTCAATCTTATAATGAATTGGGATGGCGTTTCTAGACCAAGGGAAGAAGTTCGTAGGCTATAGCTATAAATTATGAAGGTCTTGTAATGAGAGCTTGATTTTCTTTTTTGTTTCATGGGTAGAGGGAGTTTGTTCCCTCTGCTTTAGTGTTTTGCTTTGGGCCTTGTATTTCTTTCTCTGTTGGTTTTGGTCCTCTAGGGTTTTTCTCTCCTAGTGGTGGTTTGTTTATGCTCTTCGTATCCTTTGGGTTTAATAAATTATCTATTCACTTAAAAAAAAGTTTATTTACATTACGGACAAAGATGGCATCTGGTTCTTAAGGGATAAACTATATAACATAAATAAGGCACTCCAAATCCAGGTAGTAGTCTAAAACACCAGTTCATGTAAGCTGCATCATATTTAACAGATGCTAATTATTCAGCATGACCTTACTGTAGATAGACTGGGGTTTTTTTTAAGAATGTGAGGAACAACACTAATAGACGATATGGAGAGTCTCTCCATACGGCCACACCCATGATTTCTCACTTTCACTCACACATAGGCCATAGCATGAATGCATGACTTGTGAGGGAGAAGGCCAGACGGATGCGAGGAAATGAGAAATAATGCATATTATATTATTATTATTACAATATTACTACATAGTGCATACCTTCTGGCTTTTGGGCCTCCAATAGTGTTGCAGAGGGGAGCAACCGAACAAGGCACTAAGGCAACACTAGCATGTCACCGTGAAGACCAACACGCCATAGGTCAATCAGCGGGGAAGCAGCACATCCAGCATTGTAGGCTGCAGCAGCCACCATCGACAGATTAAGCAGGAAGGCCAATAACCTAGTTCACCATTGTCGTACATGACTATAGAGAGAGAGAGAGAGAGAGAGAGAGAGAGAGAGAGAGACCGTTTAACAATTAACACCCTTTATTTCCTACTTAGAATAATTAGGGTTTAGTTTATTTTAGGGTTAGAGATAATTTATAAACGTTTAAAAGGTCCACTTTAATATGGTTTAACCAGTGCATAATCGGTTTGAAACAGTGGTTTAAACTTTCTCAAACCAAATAGAACTGATTAAGTAAACAGTCTAGAAAATCAAAACCCAACCATTTACTAAACGGTCTCCCGATTTAGGTGTAAATTGTTTGGTCTGATTTCGGTATACCGTTCCGGTCCAAAAGTTGCACCTTTACTCACAAGCCTAGTAAGAACATTTTTACAATCTTATAAGAAGGTATCTAATCTGCAACAAGAAAACAATTATGGATTCGGGGATTCGTACCTCTACTTTTATTTACACTTCGGCAAGAGTTCTTTACAATCCGTTTACAGATCAAGTAGCCCAGTTAGCAAAAGACCAATTTTGGACTGAGAATAATCGAATCGAATACATACGTGTTTGTGCATTGCCAATGAGGAACTGACTAGCTAAATTGGTGGCTATGGTGCAGGGTGTTAAAATGGTGGGAACTTCAGCTTTTTTTTTGTTGGGGGGCGGGAGGGGAATTGATCTAATACCGATACTGATAAAAAAAAATAAAAAATAAAAAAAGGAGGAAAGAATCAAATATTGAATTTGCATGGACCAGGCCTAAACTGATACAAATCAACTGATTCAATACCAATTCCTAAAACTATGACAAGAACCCTAAAAATTGGAATGGGAAAGAAGCAAAGATTTGTCCAAAGTTTGTACTTTTTTATTCAATAAACTTAGAGAGCACGAAAACAATTGCAAAAAAAAAATAAAAAAAAAATAATCCAAAAAAGGATTGGATGGGGATCACGTTTGGCAGATTCACCCGATTACTAAAGCCATTGTGGTCGGGCTACATACGTTTCAGTATGTTCTTGTTAAAAGGCAACGAGATAATAATAACAATAATAATAAATAATAAAAAAAAAAAAGAAAAAAAAAAGAGAGGAATTATTGAGTTTATCATTGATTTAGAGAATAATAAAGAACTAATGATCGTTTACAATTGCAAGCTCAGAGACCTCATAGAATCCACTGAAAGAAAGCAAAACATTCTTCAACTTCGGATGAAATCCGATCACAAAACAGGGCAGCTTCCCCTCTTTGGGAACTTGAATTAAACAAACTAGTAAACCAGTAATCTAACCTTAGCCTCACTCCCGTAATTCCCTTACAGCTCAGGAAGGTAAGAGAAGGTAGGGCTTTTGAGTTAATCCAACCTGAAATACAGTTTTGATGATACTTATGACAACATGCTTCTGTTTTACTACATCTTTTAAACCTGCTTTTCCAAATCAAAACTATATATCAATCCGATTCTTCAGCAGGCAAAGCAAAGCGACAAAGAGGACATGAATTCTTGTTTTCTAACCACTTGAAGATGCATTCGCCGTGAAAAAAATGTGTGCAAGGCAACCTTACGATTTCAACTCCTTTCACGAACTTATCCACGCAAATCATGCATGTTGAAGACTGTTCTTGATCTTCTGTCGTAAGGTCATCAAATTTGTTAATCTCCAACGCTTGAATGGAAAATTGTGAAGCTGGAACACGGCTGAAGCCTCCATTATCTCCATCATCGACGGTACCCACCATTATCAACCTGGCCAAATCGATGTCTTGAATAACGCAATGAAAAGTAAAACATACGAAGATATCCAAGAATCGAGCCCTTCTCTCTTGGCATAACAAAGCCTTTCCAAGAGCATATCTGGATATCTGTTGTTTGAGTCCCCCTTCAATAGTGGCTGGTGAGAGAATTGGGAATTGTATAAGCATATCTTTGATGCAAATCTCATTGATAATAGGGAGAAGCAGGTGAAAGAACTCAACATTGAATACTTTTTCTGGGCACCCAAGACATCTTGTCCCAATGATTACTGTTTCATTAGAGCCTCCTCTATTGGTAGTAGTTGATACTACAACATCCTCACGTTTAATAATGAAATGGAATGATGCTTTGGGTTCTACGGGTCCTAAGTTGTCTGAGCGTTCACTGCCATGATGATCTGCATGCAACTTTACTTCAAGGGTGGTGTGCATGGTTGATGAAAGGAAGAGGAAGAACGGATCGATCAACAGAGAGCTAGATAGAAGGAGAGACAGAGAGATGAACAATGAAGCTAGCAGAGAACAAGAGAGCTTAATTTGAAGATCTGTACTGAACGAAGAAGTAATGATCTGAGGAGTTATATAAGGAGGGATAATTAAGATCAGTATTCAAGTAGGACTGTAAGACTAGAATTAGAAAGCCACATCATCATAAACAGATTTGTCTAAATTGAATTATCAAGAATTGGGTCCCAAAGCCCGTTAGGGTTTAAATGACGTATGGAAAGAATCCTCTTAGACAACTATAATCCGCCTCTACCAGCCTGGCCTGGTTTGGGTATGATTCAGACTTTCCGTTTTATAAATTTTTATTCATATATGCATATCTGGCATGTGAACATGAAAATGAATCATAGTTGTATGAACCAATCTTCTTTTGCCATGTGGGTATGAAATGGTCAAACAAGGACCTTCTTCAGATTGGTCAAGATTTTCCAGTTGTGTTCTCTGAAAGTAACCCAGATTAGAAGATTCTGATCCTTTTGCAACAGGAAATCATACAAGCTTTCACTGACGACTTAAAACCAAAGCACAAATAAGACCAAGAATGCACAAGTTGCATTCCTAGAAATCAATTCCTGTGAAATTATCAAAGACAAAATCAAGTTGCCCCAAACAGTGGGCTGTTGATATATCCTTAAATTAAGCGCAAAACTCATGATAATGGACCTAATATTTAGCATATGGGAGAGAAATTTAAAGTTTAGTGGGATATATTAGAATCTTATATATTGGTCGGAAAATGAAAATATAGAAAGAATTGATAATCGATCACTTAGGAGATAGAAAGGGAATCCAGATTTTAAGGAAGAATTCATATCTGGTCATTTGAAATTTTAATGTATTTCCTAGTTCAATATTTTTGCTTTCATTACAAATTAATTGAATTGGGTTGTAAATAATTTGATTTTGGTCGTGTTCGATAACACTCCAGATCCCTGTTCTGCTGATAGATTGGGAATGGAATCATGTTTAAAAAATCCGGTTTAATCCCATGTTCCCAAAGATCAGATCAGTACCAAAAGCCCTTAAAGATCAGGAATTTAAGTGAGAGAGATCAATTTAAGTTGGGCATAAAACCCAAATCCTAACATTTTTACACTATCAATAAAGAATAAGGTTACAATCCTTCATCCTCGATCGCGTCTTTCATCTCAGAGAATTCATTTGCTATCAATTTATAATGAAACCTATAAAAGCGATGCATTTATTGAAATGCTCATATATTAATCATTAAAAAAAAATCAGACTGCGTAGAATACAAAGAGGCAATGAAATAAAATGGTGTTCATTACACTTGCAGACTGTGGAACTTCATAGAATCCACTCCATGAAAACAAAACATTCTTCAATTGTCCATAAACTCCGGCGACAAACAGCACAGGTTCCTTTGTCTTTAGCCATCTGATAATACAATCTCGATGATAATATGAGAACATCTGGTCTTACTACATCTTCTAAACCTGATTTTCCAAACCCTTGCGGACAAATGGGAGATACTTCTCTTGATAACAATTCATTATTGATTCTGTATTAGATTCAATGACTCTACATTGAAGCTTCACTCTCTCTATCAAGACCGACAGTCTCTTTCTGATCATCTCAGATGTGATGAGATGGACTTTTTCAAGATTCTCCAATAAACATAGAACCGACTGAATCATATCACACTGGATCATCGACAACTGCAACTTATTGTAATCTTCATTGGGTGTGAGTGTGATCATAACAAGAGCTACTCTTGTCTTTCTTGAAGACTCTTCCTTCATATCCATCTGGGTCAGAGGGTAGCTTCCATGATTAATGATTTTATCGTCAACCGTATCATCTCCATCATCTCTGTATCGTTTGGTTCCAAACTCATAAACTCCTCCACAAACCCAACTGCTAATTCAAGTCTTATTTCTAACGAAAGAACTGAAAAGAGATATTAATGTTGGTTTCTGGTTTGACATTCAGAGCTAAATATGGATACTTACATGGTTTTTGGAGTTTCATGAGGTAAAATAATATAATATGTTAGATGGGAATTATTAATTGATGAATAATCGTAAGTTGAAAATATTAAGAAAGAAAAACATTAAATTATTTGAAATGAGAGAGAGAGAGAGAGATGATGAGGCTTGCATCGATGATCGATCCAAGTATCTTTTATTTGTTTAAATATAAATATTTTGTTTATATAGAAATAGTATTTTGTTTTTCCTTTCTACCAAGGGCAGTGAATGGGATCGCCCTGGCTCATATGGCCCTCAAGGAAACCAAGTTGTTGAGTTGGCCTTTGTCCGAATCTTGGATTCAGGACTTCTATAACAGGTACTCTTTGAATATTTCTTTTGGTTTTCAATAGATTTTCTACTTACCGAAAAAAAGAAAAAGAAAAAGAAAAGAATAAATATTAGAAAAATATTAAGCTTGCTTTGATTAAATTAAAGATAAATAGAGAAAGTAATAATAACAAAAGGGAATGAATCACTAGGGATATTGAAGGCCTAAGGCCCTGTTTGATAATACTCCAGCTCCTTACTTCTTAATTCTTGAGCTAATCCGGAGTAGAACGGCGATTGATAAACACAGTTCAAGTTTTGACTCCCATGGTGTGAATCGCTCCAAAAATGTTTCTGGGAGTTAAAAAACTGGAACTAAAAAAATTTACTTCTCTTGCTCCGAAGCTATTACCATTATCGACTACTATCACCACCACCATTGGCACTGCCATCATCACCACCACCCCTCGACCACCACCCACCACCCACAACCACCGCTACCACCACCACCTCACCACCACTGACACCGCCACCACCTACCACCACCACCACCACCTACTACCATCGCCGCCACCACCATCGCCACCACCACCACCCATCCCCACCGCCACCACCCACCACCCCCCACTAGCACCATCGCCGCCATCACCCACCAGCACCGCCACCACTACCACCCCCCCCCCAACTACCACCAACACCCAACACCACCACCACCAAACAGCATTTTGGAAGCATAGTCTTTTGATTTTGGAGTAGCATTATCAAACAACATTCTAATCCAAAAATCTTGACTCTGGAGAAGAAGTAGAAAACGACTCTAGACTAGAAGTAGCTCCATGGGAGCTGGAGTGTTATCAAATGGGGCCTAAAGTTCTCGTAATCTTTTCCTTGTTTTATTCTTTATTTTTTATTTATTTAATTAATATAAATAAATTATGACTAAGGAAAAATTGGACACAGATGGAGTTGATATAGTAGAGGAAATTGGAGCATAGGCCAACTTACGTTGCTGAATTTTATTGGGTTCCGTTTAGGGGTGTCAATTATAGGCCGCATTGGATAGCCAATGGAATTTCATCGGTGAAGCCCGAGGTTGAGCTGGCCTAATTATAAAATGTGCTGAGTTAGGTTTGGACAAATTATTATACAGACATTCACGGTACAAGGGTGTAGTTCAATCAAACCGAATGAATGAAATAAATATATTTTTAAATCAAACAAAATCTTGGTTTAGACGAAACAATCACAAATCTAATAAGAGCCTTTTACAATCTTACAAGAAGGTATCCAATCTAGGACATGAGAACAATTATAGATTCGTAATTCTATTTCTATTTACACATTAGCATGAGCCCATTACGGTTTGTTTATAGACTGATTAGCATAAAAGACTGATTATGGACCAAGAAAGATCAGATCGAATACAAATGCGTCCATGCCTCACCAATGAGGGACTAATTAGTTAAATTGATGGCCACGATGAGAGGTGTTAAGCCCGATAATTCAGCTCATGTTTATTTTATTATTATTTATTTTTTATTTTCATTTTTTTGGTGGGTGTGCTATACAATGTACAATTATGCCGAATTGGTCTGAATCAGCTGGAGCAATTTTTGTTCTAATACCTATATTGATTAAACGTGCCATACTTAGGCTCGGACTGACTATTAAATGGGCATTCACAATGCAAGGGTATAGCCTGACCGAATTGACCGAATGAACCAAATTTACTTTTAAATCAAATCGAATCTTGGTTTAGACCAAACACATACAACTCTAAAACCTAAGACACTAAAATGTCTCACTCTCTCTTTCATTTATCGAATCCTTCACTCATTCTTTTTGTCTTCGTCTACATGGATGATCACAAGCCTAATAAGGGCCTTTTTACAATCTTACAAGAAAATATCTAAACTACAACAAGAGAACAATTATGGATTCGTACCTCTATTTTTATTTACAATTCGGCAAGAGCCCGTTACAGTCCGTATACAGATCGAGTAGCCAGATTAGCAAAAGACTGATAGTGGACTGAGAACAGTCGGATCGAATACAAATGTGTTTGTGCCTCGCCAATGAGGGACTGACTAACTAAATTGGTACTACGGTGCAGGGTGTTAAAATAATGGGGACCGATTAAGCCAAACAGATTGACACCCCTAGGGCACCCTTTTTTTTTTTTTTTTTTTTTTTTGGGTATTGTACAAGGTTCAATTATGCTGGTTGGTCTGAATTGGTTGGAGCAAAAATTGATCCAATATTGAGTTTGCATTGGGCCCGGCCTAAACTGATACAAATCAACTGATTTAATACCGATTCCTAAAACTATGGCCGGAACCCTAAAATTTGGAATGGGAAAGAAGCAAAGATTTATCCAAAATTTGTACTTTTTGATTCAATAAACTTAGAGACCACGAAAACAATTGGGCAAAAAAAAAAAAAAGTTATCCAAGAAAAGGATTG
Source organism: Protea cynaroides (assembly GCA_028583415.1). Classification (NCBI taxonomy): domain Eukaryota; kingdom Viridiplantae; phylum Streptophyta; class Magnoliopsida; order Proteales; family Proteaceae; genus Protea; species Protea cynaroides. The sequence goes on along the minus strand of CM053265.1, from coordinate 78,114,635 downwards.
CATGGGGATCAGCTTTGGCAGATTCACCCAATTAGTAAAACCATTGTGATCCCGGCTAAGATACGTTTCAGTATATTTTTGTTAAGAGACAACGAGATAAAAAAATTAAAAAAGAAAAAAAGAAAAAAGGAGAGGAAATATTGAGTTTATCATTGATTTAGAGAATACTAAAGACTAATGATCGTTTACAATTGCAAGCTCTGAAACCTCATATAATCCACTGAAAGAAAGCAAAATATTCTTTAACTTTGGATGATCTCCGACGACAAACAGGGCAGCTTCCCCTTTTTTGAATCCAACCTGAAATACAGTCTCGATGATACTTAATGACAACAATCTTCTGCTCTTACTACATCTTTTAAACCTGCTTTTCCAAATTCTTCCAGACAAATTGGACATATTTCTCTTGATAAATACTCTTTTTTGGATTCTGTATTTGCTTCAATGACCTTGTATTGAAGCTTCACTCTCTCTCTCAACACCTATAATCTCTTTTGCATCTCATTTGTGCAATGAACATCAAGATTTTCCATTATACACAGAAAACTCTGAACTATATCATATTTGAAACCCAACAATTTGAACTTCTTGTAATCCTCATTAATGGGGGTATAAGTGGGAGCAAGACTTGATCTCTTTTCCTTTTATAGTTTTTGGCTGATTTTGTTCCACCTTCTAAGTAGGAGAAGGAGATAAAATATGATATATTAGTTAGATGGAATTACACAGAAATGGGTCCCACAGGGAATAACATGTGGAGAATCCTAGTCCTACTTTACTCCAATCTACATCTACCAATCCGGCCGGTGAAGGTGGGATTCTAACTGCTATTTTTCAATTTTCATTAATAGTCGTTGTGGGCCATCCCATATAGGATCTCCTATCTTGAGAGTCAATGCTAACAAAAATATTTACATTGGCACATCTAATTTTGCCATGTGAAAGATGATTCAGTCCTTCTGACCATTGGATATGGAGGGAATAGTTTAAATTAGCCATTAAAATCTCTGCTCCTAACTCATTTAAATACCTTTTTCACCCAAAAAAAATATTCATTTAAATACCTTCACGTATATTGATATGCATCCCCATAATATTGGATTTCTTGATTTTTCAATGCTTTGTTTTACTATTACTTGACAAACTCCGTTTGGATCAAAATTTGACATATGAGCAGAAGTGTTGAAGTCTCTCTATCCACAAAATTTCATCGTCATCCAACTTATTCCGTGGTAGAAAATAGATACTCATGGAGAAAAACTCAACCCAATGCAATTAGACTTGCACTAAGACTTTGGATGGATCAGAAAACATGCAATAGAAAGACTAGACTGATAAGGGTTGATTGATATTGCATTGAATATGATTACAGGTTGAATTTAAAATATTGCTCAACCCGGATATGAATCCAGATACCCCCTGCTCAGATTCGGATACTCCTAAATGGACGCAGATGCATATCGAATTAGGTTTTTTGATAATATCCTTCAGCGCAGAACTCATAAAAGATTAAGCATATATAAGGATTAATATGGATTACTTTCAACATCATCCATCAAAGGGTGCATGAAATATTAGTGACTGCTTAGACCATCTCACTCCCACTAATTTATCATCAAATTGAGGGGTCTACTATATTGTTAAGAGTTAGCATTAGTCAACTGTACTAATGCATTACAGAATGTAACTAAAATTAATGGCAAGTTGGTGTACAAGTTCATCATATATCTAAAGCACAAACTAGAAGAAATTAGAGCATGAAATCGGGCATTTCAGAAATCAAATCCATGGCATTTTTATATAATCAGTGTAAGGAGTGATTCTTCAATTACATACCAAACACTGATTCTAATCTCATTCTATTTTGGAATCAATTCCAGAATAGTGCTACCAAACACCGATCTTACTCTCAAAAATCATGGGATCACAAAAAAAATTGATCCCATTCAAGATTAAGGAAATGGGTGCAGGATGATTATCAAACGGGGCCTTATATAATGAGTGTTTCTCTTTCAACACCAATAAAATAAAATTGAGTTTATGTTTTTGCCCTAGATTCATTTCCTTACATCAACCTGCAAGCACAATACACTAAAGATAAATACAAACAAACCTGTAATTATCTTTAGTGTTTGCAGTGCAGAATACTGGGACATTCCGTATAAGTTCAATAGGAAAAGTATAATATCATGTAAAATTTATCTAGATGTCCTAGAGGAACCCAAATACATAAATAATACATTCACAAGTCCAACAACAGTAATACAATGTTGGGCCTTTTTGGAACCCTTTAAGATATTGATATATTGAATACTCCACATGTTCAGAAACTCTGTAGGGCCTTTTTGGAACCTTGTAAGATATCGATACTCCACTTGTTCAGAAACTCTGATTTCTTTATCTCCAATCCAACTCCCCTTGTATTTCCTTCCCTTGAATTGTTTAGGGCTGTATAACACAAAAGATACCCCCCATTGTTTAGGGCTGTCAATGGATCCGCAATTATCCAGATCCAATTCTATTATTATTTGGGATATGATATGACTATTCAATCCAATAAATATCGAACCAAACATGTAAGGAAATACCCATACCAATCTACAATGTACACTTATAAAGATGATTTAAGGTGTATCCAACATTTTTAACCTGTAGAAATTATAAGATATTATAATGTAGAGAATATATATACTTTGTAAGGATTATGTGAGCATTTAGTTTTAACTACAAAATGGTACCGTAAGTTTGGATGACAGAGACATGAGTTTATATATCTCTAACTTTTTATTTTAATAGGATATCTAATTCTTATTCGATATCCATATCTTTAAACAGATATAAATATACCTATATATCAGCTTCATATTTGACTGTTTACAACATTACATTGTTTAATCCAATAAATGGTTCTCATTAGGTACATTTCCAAAGGAATGATTCTCGACATAGTATAGAGTAAGCAATTATTAACTTCCACCCTACCAAATTATATTTCCGTGTCAATAAATCATAATTTTTAGGAATAAAACCATACACTCACATCTAACATCCATGTCAGATCTAGCCTAAGGTTCTGTTTGGTTCTATAGAGTTATTGCAACTTCTGATTATTTACCAAATTGCCACCACTGGTTGAGTTTTTGATTTAATTACAATACTGCCATTAACATTATTGTTTGAGTATCTTATTGTTTGGGTGGGCCTACTAGCGGATCAATTAGGGTTTTCTCAACCCAGATCCCGCATCAGCTAGCTAGTATTAGACTTCTATTTTAAGTTGGCTTCTTATTTTTATATAAAGACTATTCAGCAACAGGAAAGAAGCTAACAATTCTGCTCTCTCCAACACAACAATTCTCTCCATCTTCTCTTATTTATTTTTTTTATTTTTTTTTGTTACATGGTACCAAAGCAGGAACCATTTTGAGAGTCAATTAAAGGTTTCCGTTCTAGTGTGCAGCCACCACTGCTACTGCTGCAACTTATTATTATTCTTCTGATCTGATCTGTTAATTGCTGATCTCCCTCGATCTTCTGGTGCTTGCTGTTACTGTTTTGCTGATCAACATCTACTGCCATTTTGCTGCCTGCTCTTACTATCGCCATTTTGAACTTATTCAATCATGCTGATATTGTTCTACTGAATTTATATACTACTACTACAAAACTTGGTGCTGTTGATCTAACCCAGAACTGATCAGATCTGAGTTATGTATTATTTACTGCCGATCTGATCTACAATTATTGCTGCTACCACTAATTTATTGATCTACATTGCTGTTGCTACTACTGAATCTTGATGGTCAAGATTTGCTTAAAGAACTGGTATTTTGCTGCTGCTGTTATGCTCATCAAATACTACCGATCAAGGTCTCTTTTGGTGCTGATTATTTATACTTCTATTATCGAGATCTAATTTGAAACAAATCAAACCTCGATCTATTTTCAAAATGTGCTGGTTTATTGCTATTGATCTGTCCAGAACAGATCTTGATTTTTGCTGCTGATTACTCCTCCTCCTTGAAGCCGAATACTCTTGTTCTTGAGTGGATCAGATCTGTTCTGATCTACTCCCTGTTGCTATCACTTCTTGCTGCCGAAAGGACTGTTCTTGAGTGGATCTACTCCCTGCTGGTCAAATTCTGATCCATAATCAGTTACAAACTGCTCTACCTACCACTGATCTGCTGCCCTCTATTGCTGCTATTCAGATCTCCTTTAAGATCTGGTGTTGCTGCTGCTGTTCTTATTATCAAGAGCTGCTGATCAGATCTCAATCTCTTATATCTATTGCTTATTACAGATCAGATCTGCCGCTGGTTGCTACTGGTTTGATTTGCTACTACTACTGCTATCGAAATCAACTGGTTATCTACTGCCTGTTTCTGAATCAAGGAATTCTACTTCAACTAGGACTTCTTGATTCCACTATTAGTTCGTACTCTAATTTTAATGACTTATCCTAGTTGCCATTAATTACCTTACCTGCCAGCAATTTTTTGTCCACATCTGCTAGCTGGATCTTTGACTTCTTAATTAATGTCAAAAATCCACTTGCCTGTTACCCTATCCTAGTCCCACTAGGACTTCACCATATTTCTTAATTTGACCATTGGATGGTTTTGAAATTTGGATATCCTAATATTGATGTGTCCCGCCGTAATTTGTCTATATATATGCTCAAGTTCATTGAAGAGCTTAGCCTACCAACTTGTTGCACGTGATGCAACCTACTACATGTTCATGTTGGGAGCCTACTACAATTGCACGTGATGCAACTTACTACATGCTCGTATTGGGAGCCTATTACACTACCTGCAGCCTACCTACTATTGCTGCTTTACTACCACTGATATTGTTGCTTCCGTTGATACATTGGTTCAAGGTGAAGCTTGTACTGTTGTTGTTTGGTTCACAGTGACCTATATTGTGCTACTACTACTATTACTATAACTGTTGCTGCTACTACCTGGTTCACAGTGACCTATACTGTGTTACTACCACTACTTGGTTTACAGTGACATACATTGTGCTGCTACTACCACTACTACAACTACTGCTGCTACTGCTATATTATTCCAAGCTGAAGCTCTTACATTCTCCCATGCTACTACTACTACTACAACTGCTATATTGTTCCAAGCTGAAGCTCTTACATTCTCCCATGCTCTAGAGGGAGGGGGGTGTTAAATTGTCCACACAATAGGGAATACTAAACAATCTACACGATAGGAACTGTGAGGAGTCCTCATCTTGCAGGACTGCTTGGTTATGCTGCTGAGTTGGAGAAAGACTTTACAGTCCTAGTTGCTAAGTTGGAATAGGACTCTACAGTCCTATTATGTTTACAGTTCTATACAATCTTATTGTAATTAGATTTCTTATTCTAGTTAGGATCCTAATGTGCTACCTTACTTACAATTCTTACTGTTTAGGTATCATGTTCAGATTAAGATACTAAGTATCCTACTCCTGTTTATGCTAGCTAGTATTAGACTTCTATTGTAAGTTGGTTTCTTATTTTTATATAAAGACTATTCAGCAGCAGGAGAGAAGCTAACGATTCTGCTCTCCCCAACACATCGATTCTCTCCATCTTCTTTGGCTTTCTTTTTTTTTTTTTTTTTTTTTTTACAAGGATAAAAGGATGAATGTCTTATGGGTATCAAATAGAACTAGGACCACAATATTAATACATGGAAAAGCAATAAAAAAATCATTGTTGACACAAAATGACAATATCAAATAACAGCATAGTAAAATCATATCTTGACATGAAAATAAGGTCAATTCCCACCATTTTATATGTTCTATAAATGTGAATATTTAATTTTATGAACATTCTGGAATTAATGTACTTTCAATTGGAATTCTATTCCTTATGATTTAAAAAAAAAAAAAAAAAGGATCATATGATAATTTGGAGTAATGCTACACTTACTTCATTACAGGTCTATAGGGATCCTGAGGCCATCTCGAGCAAGCTGAACACGGATTCCTTCTCTAAATGCAGAAAGGGAAAAGGAAAATCAGTTCTTAGCATTGATAGGAAGCTTAGTATCAGGAAGGAAAAAAAGAAAAAAAAAAAAAAAAAAAAAAAAAAAAGCATCATATTTGGGTTCAGGTTCTCCAACCAAATTATGAGCTGGCTACATAAAAAAATCCAGCTTCATTGGGACTTCTAAACAATTGCAGGGCCAAGTCAAAAACAATCGCCCATGATAAGCTCAAAGGATGGTCCAATACTCCAACTCAGGCTGAACCAAGAAGGACTGAGCCAGGTCGACTGGGTAGAGTTTAAGGCCCAATGAAGCAACCAACTTTATATAACACAACCCCCACCAAATTATGAGCTGGCTACATAAAAAAATCCAGCTTCATTGGGACTTCTAAACAATTGCAGGGCCAAGTCAAAAACAATCGCTCATGATAAGCTCAAAGGATGGTCCAATACTCCAACTCAGGCTGAACCAAGAAGGACTGAGCCAGCTCCCCCCCCAAAAAAAAAAAAAAAAAAACCATTATTTGGGGCTGAACCAAGAAGTAAAATACAAACAGAAAGTTTCCAGGCGTGCACCCCTAGAGAGAGATCTCTAGATGGTGACTTCTAGAAAACCATTTATGCCATGTGCCAGCTGATTTGTCCAATCCAATTGTAATAGACAGAACATCCTGGATTGTCTGCATCTCAAAATTCATGGCCAATCTCAACAATATGGCTCACCACATGGTGGACTTTCTCCGCTTGTATTTTGAGCCTTCAACTCAGTGGAAAGCTGAGTTGGATAGATAGGGATAACATCGACAAACTGAAGCCAAACTCAATCATATACTCCAAGCCATCCAAACCTTCACCAAAATTGACCTGTTGATTGTGCTATGTGTAATAATTTTTTGCTAGAACTTGCTATAGAGTTGAGGAAGAAGTGGACAACTGTCCACAAAATTGAGCACCAACTAACCTCACAAATGGAAAATAAAAGTGAACCAAAAGCATTCCACTCTAGAGTGCTCACCCAGAGAACTAAACAAAATAAATTATAGACATTTATTTGAAACTAAAAAAGATTCTTTTAAGACACAATTTTCACCTTAGTCTCAAACAATTTTTCTTTGACTTGATCGGTTTCAACTCTCTGACATGCAATGGCTGTATGCTGCAGTGCAATCTACTGACAATGGATTTTTTTTCTTTTCTTTTCTTTTCTTTTTATTTTTTTATTTCAATTAATTTTCTGCTTCTTTTCTGTTATAGGGACCTGACTGGTCTGAAAATAGTCGGGTCAACCAAAGTCATACATTTTATGAACTGGATGTAATTAGAAGGACAAACCGAAGGACCCAGGTGTCTTTCCCAGTTTCACCATCTGTGAATAGTAAATTCATTCCAATTCCATCAAAGAGGTTGTGATCATTGAATTGAAGGAGCTCTAATATTCTTACCTCCTAGACCATTCCATAAGGAATTCATTGTCTTTTTGGTGATCAAAATCATGGGTCATTCCAACAAATAGAGCCTGCTTTGGGCATATCCTCTTTACAGCATCAAGAGTCTGAAAGGAGAACTTATTACTCTTCATAGTTGCAAAGTGAGCAGCAAAACTAATGTAATACCTTTCAAACAAGAAAAATTATAAAAAGTTTGGAGTACCAACCTGAGGCAAGCAAAGGTGAGTGTTGTGAGATCCTTTCTGCACAAGTTACAAATGAAAAAGGAAAATTAGCATGAGAACAAATTAAAAATTAAAACGGCAAACACAAGGAAAGAGTTAGCAAGCAAGTTGAAAATGATACTTTTTTCACAACCTCCTGTTAGCTACACCATTTTAAGTGTTGTTTCCTTCATATTTAGATATGGCTGACATGAATATTTAATCAGAGGTTTACCTCTTGGATAAGTAACAAACCTCCAACTTTTTATTTCCTGAAGATTTTATTGGGGGAGGGGGGAAGGTGCCAGCTTCTCCTGCTGGTAAAGTCTCCAAAAAGAAAATTAAGAAAAGGGAAGAATATTGAGGAAGTTATTGCATGTGGAGAACAGATATCTTTGGCTGAATGGCCCCAACTTTGGTCTTTGGCACCAGAATACTGCTTCTTTCTGAGGTACCAAGTTACCAACACCACATAGGCAGGTAGATCTCTGGCATTGTTGATTCAGTTACTGGGCCACCAGATGGATGGATTGAATTTCAAAAACCATAGCAATATTTCATCTATTTTCCAATAGAAATCTTCCAACCCCACATTAATCAACTAGATTAGGAGTTCCTGCTCAAGTGACTACAGATATATTTTGGGTTAGATATTGTTTTATTACAGTCCCAGTCTGTGACAGTGTCAAGAAACATAAAGAAAGAAAGTATACCTTTACAGGTTTAAAAGAGACCAAATACCTAAAAACATAACAGGACCAGTAGCTGCCACAACCTACATTATAACCTAAAACTGACCTTGTATAGAGTATCCAGGATAAGAAGATCCAGCTGTCCACCTCCAGACTTTGAAATAACTGCAAAATCAAAATTGCTTTAAGAAACACTACGAAGAAGAGATATATTAGTTATGTACGGATGTAACACGGAAGCATCACTTCAAGCCTTACATGCCTACGTAACATGCATAAACAGACATAAATCAGTCGTCCATACTGCTCAAAATGTAACTGACACAATAACTTCAGAAGAACAGGTCATCTTTAATGAATGAGAATAACACATGCTTATTGCTTTACCATAGAACCAAAGCTAAGAATGTTTATATCCTGCGAAAACATGCCTGAATACCCTTCATTCCTCTCTCGTCATTCATGACACTAAAATCAGCCTACGATAACCTTCAAACCTTCTTTACCCCTTCCGAGTCAATCTTTTCAAGAAACCCACAGCTATGCTGCCTTCAAACCTTCATGAGCACAGTGTATGGAATCTTCTCAATTTGATCTTCTGAGGCCCTTTTTAGGGGACTTTTTTAAATCCTTTTCCATCTAACTGTCATCCAAGGAGCCTTAGACATCATTTCATCATCGTCATCTTTTAGGTCAACCCACACACATATGAGCACAATGTATGTCATCTGGCTTAGTTAGGGGGCAGCGAGTGATGGGATCTTCTCAATTTGATCTTCTGAGGCCCTTTTGAGGAGATGTTTTTAAATCCTTTTCCATCAAACTGTCATCCAAGGAGCCTGACATCATATCACCATCGTCACAGACGAAAGGAGTTACTGAAAAAGGAATACCCCCAGATACTCCTGTCGCTGTCAAATCTCACCTAATCAATTGATTTTGTCCCAATATCCCTAAGCATATCCTCCAGGAAGCTTGATTTGTTACAAGGATTGTGCTTTAATTTTGGATATCCACTGTTTTAAATTGCCCATGACCTGTCTGTTGCACCATCAAGATCAGATTAAGCCCACCACCTACAAAACTTTCTCACACCACAGGTGCACCAGGTAACCATACATAATAAATAGAAGATTTGTCCAGTTCCTAACTGATTAGATTCAGGTCATCAGTTATATACATACTTGAGTAGGGTTTATCAGGTGTAAGAAATTAATGCCTAGGTTGGGATCTCAACATAGGTTTCAGAATCAATTGTTGCAAAAAATTATTGTAAAGAAAGATTTACTTATATTAGACCCAAAAACCCTCAAAAAAAGACAAGGTCATAGTTTGATAAGTTAGGCATGACAGAGAGAATGTCGAATAGGAATAGAAAGAGCTATCCATTTTAAACAATGGTAATGATGCAGTCAAGACTCAAGACACCCAATTGGGCCTAATAAGACAGTACTTTGGGTCATGGATGGATTCTAGGGCTGGTCACTTGTTTATAGGTTATTTCTTGTACTACGCCTTAATTATGAACCCATAAGGTGGAATATTAATTTGAACATGAGATAAGGAGTCAACAGATGTCTTAGTTTCTGAGTTAGAGGAGTTTGAGAGAGATTAGAATACTTATTAGGTGTCTAAGAGTTCTGTTTTCAGTCAATTAAGTCAAGTCAGTCTGAGAGAGTGATTAGGAGTTATTTTATGCGTTAGGTTAGGAATTTCAAAGGGCTATATATTATAACACTCGTCATCAATTAGACTTGATTAGGAGCGATAGAATTGAGTATTTTAAATAAGTATTGAGCTGTTGAGCTGTGCAAACGTGGTCTGGTACTCCAGTTCTGGCCAACTGTTTTCTTCTAGATCTATCTCCACTGATAATAGGTGCCATCTCGTCAATCCTTTCTTCTCACTCTTCTTCTTACTCTTCTATTTCTCCCTGATTTCTTCTCTCTCTACATTGATCAATGATCACTAAATCTAATTATCATTGCTAAAACTGAATTTCTTCTTCCAAATTTGATTATGAGAAATCTATTACATAATATTGACAGTTCTTCAAATCTGATCATCCGATTATGCTGAGTATATGTATATGCACACCACACACACACAAACTGGATATCATCTGTCCTATAGTACCTGATTTTCAAGATTCTTTAGTTACAACTTGCACTCGACCAGAATTTCAACTAGATCTGGTCATTGGATCTTCAGATATTAAATTTCTCCTATTTTCTGGCTAATCTCATGCTATACGACTCCCACCAACTTCTATATTGATACTGGTTGTTAGTGTCATTCGGATTACAAGAACTCTTGACTGCCTCAGGTAAGGTTGAGATTCCTAGCTGATGTTGGGAGTCTCCTACACAAAAAAATCAAGAAAGTAAAAGAACCAAAAGGAACTCAGAAAAATAATAAACAAGCTCATATGAATGAAAAATATTCCCAGGAAAGATAAACTTAAAAAGAAAAGAAAAGGCAAAAGGTTTTATGGACTGGAACATACACCAGATACTTATGATGAGAAGACCTAGTTGTTTCATGTGGAAGGGTGATGTGGCAAATCCAACAATTGAATATCTTGGAAAGGTCTGGATATGCCATGTGGCAAATTTCATACTTAAATTCAATCATACCATCCCATTTATTGGCATGCAGTCTTTTGGTAGTCCAATTATTAGCATGCACCCTATTGATGGTCCTGGATTTCAACACATTATTCTCCTACTTGGCCGACTAAGTCAAGCTGAAACTTGACATGTCATGAGATGACATTTGGATCTACCTGCCTTTCAGCCCCATCCAACTTGCTCCTGACAAAACCCACCCTCCACAGATACCTTATGGACATGCCTGTCCATAAAACCATCTCCCTAAAAGAATTCCATAATATAATAGACTCTATGATATGATTTTCCTAGTTGTAGACAACCCTTTCTTTATTCCTTTGATGAATTACAACCCTTTCTTTATTCCTTTGATGAATTATTCTAGACAACCTTTCGGTAAAAGAAAATTAGATGAAAACCATGGTTAGTCTGAATAATCTGGACCAGATGGTCCGAGCATCCATATCATTGACCATGAAAGGTGAAAAGCAGTCTAACCCAAAATTGTTTGGAGCCGACTGGAAGTTGAAGATTCAAACCGATAGTCTGATTCTGAGAGTTGAACAATTTAGGCTACAAAAACCAGGCATTTAGACAACTGACCCAGATGTAACAGAAAAACAACTCACTGTAGATAAAAGAACTGTTCTACTTTAATGTAGTGGATCACACATCAGCATGGAAATGTATTAATAGAAACTACCAAAGCCATAGAGCAATAGTTTTCCCATATTCGGGTTCCAATTAAGCCTACTAAAATTTACCAGGAACTCTCAACACAAATAATTTGCTGTGGGATTTTTAACGATAATATGGCCACCAAACGGCTTTACAATAACAACTTCCCCCTTCTCCCATTTAATTATTGCTATCTTAATACACAATAAAATTTTTATACTCAAACACTGTTTATTGCACAGGCAAGACGATCAGACCATCAACAGTAAGGCCCTATGTCTGTTTTTCGAAAAGCAGTGTTTGAAACCTATTCTGAAAAAAAAATTCCAAAGTATATAGTCAAATTTGTGAAATTTTGGGATCACTGGGAAGCTGACTAAACTACCTTTCAACCGACACCTGAAATAGCCTGATAGTTTTGCACCATAAACTCAGATGAAAGTGAAACTCTGGAACAAGGACATTAACTTTCCCAAAAAAACCTAATTACATAATAAGACTTCCATGGGATGCTAAGGTAGTCTTTGGCCAACGTTCCCATTCTCAAATGCAGAATACATTTCTCATTTTCTTAACAAGAATGCAAGGTTTTAAGTATCGATACGATATGGGCGTATCCACCGATACGTACCGCTATGGGTCAATACAATACCCATTCGATACGTCTCTCAAGTTTTTAAAATGTATATGTATCTATGAGTACCGACCGTATCAAACCAATACAGGTCAATACACTCGATAATCGATACACAGCGATACGGCTTAAATAGAAGAATCGGACGAACAATTTGTCGGTTCAAAATTCAGGAAAAAAGGGGACTTTTCGAACCGATACGCACATATAAAGCTCGATACAACTTATTTCTTCCACTTTTCTGATCTTCTTCCTTGCTAGAAACCTATTGTTCATGTAACCCAAAGGTAGTAGCTCATTGAATGTCATCAAATATGTCTTTAATCCTTGTAAATACTTCGCATGTTCCCTAATCATTCTCGTGCATATCTTACCCTGTATTCTAGCATATCCACTGCATCCACGATACGATATGTCTCTTAAAATCACTCGACCAGTACGCTACTGATACAAGATAATTTAATCCTTGCAAGAATGAGAATGTCGTTTGGAATGACAATGTATATCAAATGGATTCTTGACTGTATGTATGATGCAGATCAACGGATCGATCTGCTGGAGGTAGGTTAAGAGAGAGGATAAGGGAAGAAATAAGAGGGCTGTTCCTTGGAGCGTGAACAGTACCCATGAACGGTAACCTGAAAATAGTAAAGAAAAGAGAGGAGGGGGAGAGAGAGAGAGAGAGAGAGAGAGAGAGAGAGGATAGGCACCAACCTCGCATTCATATAAAAAAATTGTGATTCTTCCAATTGTTGAGTAGTTGTCAAGGCGGCAAGGCAAACCAAGCGTTGGAGGCCTGACGAAGCGCCTAGGCGACCAAGGCGCTCTCCTAGGGGATCAAAGCGTCTGCCTAGGCAATCAAGGTGCCTGCCTAGGCGACCAAGGCGACACAAAGCCTCTTGGGTGCCTAGGCAGTGCTTAAGAGACGCCTTGACAACTATGGACCTGAGTTACACGCATATATAAAGAAAATAATACCACATTAAATCTTAATCTAAAAGACTCAGCTGAAGATAAATCCTAAGCAACTTGGACTCTCATCTCTTAAGAACGACTAATGAACATGAAATAGAAATAAACATGATAAAAGGTGATAATAATTGAAGCCAATCATATCTAAATCTCTAAAGCAGCTCCCATGATCAGATCCTGGCTCCTATGGAAGCTAGAATTCTCCAATCCGCCAACCATCTCTTCCTCTTCTTTCAGGTTTGCCATTGCATGAATGTAGGAACCAGCCTCCTTGACCAATGGCAGGTACCACATCAGAAAACCCAAGTTTTGTACAACCCACAAGCCAAGTAGATCATTTTATTTCACCATTCCATGAGACAAGTCTCATTTGGGTATTTTTTTCCTAGGGGATCAAAGCGTCTCCTAGGCAATCCAGGTGCCCCTGGCACCAAAAAAAAGCTCTTGGGTGCCTGGCTTATTGACACTATGGACTGAGTTACACGCATAATAAGAAAATAATACCACATTAAATCTTAATCTAAAAGACTCAGCTGAAGATAAATCCTAAGCAACTTGGACTCTCATCCTTAAGACGACTAATGAACATGAAATAGAAATAAACATGATAAAAGGTGATAATAATTGAAGCCAATCATATCTAAATCTCTAAAGCAGCTCCCATGATCAGATCCCGGCTCCTATGGAAGCTAGATTCTCCAATCCGCCACCTCTCTTCCTCTTCTTTCGGGTTTGTCATTGCATCAATGTAGGAACCAGCCTCACTAATGGCAGGTAAATCAGAAAACCCAAGTTTTGTACAACCCACAAGCCAAGTAGATCATTTTATTTCACCATTCCATGAGACAAGTCTCATTTGGGTATTTTTTCAAACTTCTCAGCAATCCGTCTTGCACCATCTCTTCCTCTTCTTTCGGGTTTGTCATTGCATCAATGTAGGAACCAGCCTCCTTGACCGATGGTAGGTACCACATCAGAAAACCCAAGTTCTGTACAATCCACAAGCCAAGTAGATCATTTTATTCCACCATTCCATGAGACAAGTCTCATTTGGGTATTTTGTCAAACTTGCACCCCCCCCACCAAAAAAAAAAAACAAAAATCTTGGGCTTTCAGATTTTTTTTTTTTATCTTTTAATTGAGGGGTTTTTGGTGATTTGGGTGTAATGAACACAAATTGATTTTTTCTCAACACCACGTCGCTTTGCCCTAGTAATTTGAGGTTGAAATTAGGCTCCAATTTCTTGAAAGCTGACAACAAAACATGGTTTAAAATCTCGGTGAGATCTCAAATTTCTTGAAGATCTCGAAGTGGTCAAGACGAGTTGGACCACAAGACTGGGTATCGACTCATCTCGACCTGATTTCGATTGGTCTCGACCATTTTTTGTTTAACTTGCCCTATAAATAGACAGTCGACTGACATTGTCATACTGTCTCTTTTTTCACTCCTGATCTCCATCATCCATTCAAACTTTCAAATCTTGGTGTTTTTGCCAAATCATCCCACAAGATTGTCGGGGGAGCTTGGTATGAATTATATGAATCTATGATTGTATGGTCTACAGTCTATTTGACTACTTTCGGTTTTTTGTCTATGAGTCTATGGGAATTAACTAATTAAGTGTTATTATGTTTATTCTTCTCCAAAAATATAATTTTGTTGTCTCATATGACCTTCTACTAGTATAACATTATGTAAAATAGCCAATATTACCCTACGTTTACATCTAAACTTTAGCCCGAAGCTGTCCAATAAGGATATAAACCCAAACAACCATCATGTGTGATTATTTTTACAATTCTATGGTTAAAATGTGTTAAAATAGAATTTCTTTGGAGTATCAGGCCTTAAAATGACCATTTTAGGGCTGGAACACACTTTTTCAGCCTTTGCGGTTTTTTTGCAGTATCTCACCGAGATTTCAACAGTTTCTCAAAGGGTCGAGACACCTTTGAGACTCAAGATTTTGATCCTTGCAACAAAAGAATCAAGCAGGATAAGTGAACAACGAAAGAATCAAGCAGGATAAATGATACATCTTTTTGGATTGGTGAGGGAACGGAAGAGTTGTGAACAGATATTTAAGGATGACAAAGTACAAATCAGCATGTTCAACAAGCATTTGAAATCGGAAAAGCAAAGATGGGTAGCAAAGTCAACAAATCTATTCAACAGAATCATCCGTTGTAATTTCAATCTCTTGCTATGTCCACTTTGATCCTATGAGAAAGGATTAGATGTAGTTCTGACATCAAATTGCATTGCTCTAATGGTATATATAATTATTGATGCAAAGCTGAAATGACAGCAATTGTTTCTGCAAATGATACGTAGTTTTTATGTTTTCAAATGTCCCTTGATGACAAAACCCTCATATTGTAGCCGAATAAAGTACATTCAATTTAACATCATAGTTCCTCCTTTCCCAGAAAATGAGCCAGTTATGTTCATGAATCATGACCCAGAACTGAGAATAGACTTCTGGGCACAAACTAGAGGGAGGCCTATTTCTGTTCACGTTCTTGGATTTTAGAAAGGGAACCAAGCCAAACACTGTTTTCATCATTTCAAGAACACATTCTGAAAATGCATACCAAACAGCCCCTAAGAAAACACTAATTTAGTATTATGCTACTTCACCAAAAAACCTATTATTACTAAATAATTTGAGCGACAAACGGACAATGCTACTGTAAAATTCTCTTTTTAAATAAGCAAAGAAGCATTCATCAAGATTAGAGTACATGGGTGAAGCAACTCCACTGTCTATAACTTGATCTTACTGTGTAAATAACCAAAGCATGCAAGTCTTAATATGTTCAATGATAGACAGACCCAAGATGGGAAAGTTACATCCTATGTTCTCATATTTCATAGGTAGACCTATTAAGTAAAAACAACATGCTACTTCATGCATATGCATTATAGTTGTCAAGGCGCCAAGGCGCCTGTACACCTATGCGTTGCCTAGGCCATGCGACGTCTTGCCAACTATGATATGCACTGAGTTTCAGCACAGTTTTGGAGTGTGTAGAACAAACAGAACTTTTGCATGCAAATACAAGCAAGTGGGGGAGGAACTGGATTCCAGGGAATAATACATTAAACACCAAAAGACAATAGAAATATAATGAACTCCACGATACAACGAAAAAAAGGTAAGTTGGAAGAAGGAATATCTTTGGAAGAAACTTTGGATGGAAGATAATACTGTGTGATATTGTTTTTATCCTCTTTTACTAAAAAGCAGGAGAGAATAAATTAAATTAATTGGTAAAATAACAGTAGAATTCGTTTGTATTTGCTGATACAGGTTATGTAAGAATAAATTAAATCTTCAACAGACAAACTGCTACACTGAAAAAATAACATAATAACAGTAATAATATAAGAGATCGAACAAGTCAATGTCCCAAGAATATTTAAGCCAAGAGGAAAATGACTGAAAGACCATCACATGGATTGTTTTTGTTTTTAACTGCTAGTAATTTTCTGAGAGTATAAATACTCTAGAAGAGATGGTCAAATTAAGTTAATATTATACAAAGGAAATATTCCTAATCAAACACTCTGGATGTATCACTAGCTCCATATTTCCTTATCATGCATACCAATTTGTTATTGGTTGGGTATTCTTTTGACCTATTTATTTACTTTTCACATGCACGTGGAGAATCAAGAAAATCATAAAGTAACAGAGACAAGTAAAGCCAGAGAATCTAAAGCAAGCATACCATATTCAGTACGTGGAGGAAAACGTGAAACATCAGATACATATGCTACTCTAGATTTCTCACCAAAAAGAAAACCCAAGCAAACATAATCCTCTCCATGCATTACCTGCATTCAAAAATAAGCAGTTGGACAACAAAGCATGGACCATGGAGAAAACAACTATTAAACGTGGAAATAAAGAGAGAGAATTGGAGCAAGTAACTGGCAAAGGAACAAACTGTAGGCCTGAGGCAATGAATGGTTTGTCACAGTCATCCTCAATTATTTTCCAGTCAAGCTGTGTAACCCGCCTAATTTCTTGGCCTTCATCAAGTTTTTTCTTGACCATGTACGGAAATTTTACTCCAATGCTGTTTGAACATAATGTACAAGTCAAAATATAGGATACACATTACTGTCACAGCATAACTTATAGGATCACCTCTTTTCATTTTATAGCGTACGGAAAAAAGAAATCATTGAAAGCATGAAAGATAAATTGAACAAAATCCTGACTAAATCAAGGAAGGAAATTTGAAATGGTCAAACATAGAGGACTCTGGTAATAGGATTTTCAAACCAATAGTATGTCAGCATATTACTAGTCTATCAGAGTCATCTAGACATGACTGCAACTCAAACCAATTAGAAAGGAGTGTTGCACAACCAAGCCAAGAGAGAACATGAAGCTAACTGAACCTCCTCAATAATGGGTTAGATGGGTTAGACATAAATGGTGACTGGAATTGGGTTGGTAAAATCACAGTTTATTTGAGGGTCATGTTGGGTGGCATTGGGATGACCAACTCAACTGAAAACCTATATTATTGTCTGCGTGTAAAAGTGTTTTCTTTAAATATGGAAAACCATTTTAAGGTTACTGAATTTACTGATGGGAGTGAATTCAACTGGTCTAACCGAAATGTACGAGACAATATAATGTATGAATCATTTTTTAGTATTAGAGTACCAGGTATTATAACTAGTCAATAGATGGGATCATAGAAAATTTCCCCCGTCCAGTTAAACTATGTACCTTTCTGTAGTGAGAAATTGTCGCCCTCCCCTGTCTATTTTATCATAGAATTACTTATTTCTTTTATTGGCAAAGGAAAACTATGGAAGGACAAGTGTATACTGTATAGATAAGTGTGATAAATTACAATTATGCACATCAACCTCCCACTAAGGATTGGTTGTCCATCTATAAGATAAGACTCTAAATGTTCTTTTCACCATCCCTCCAGCCATTTAATAAAAAATAGTATATCAATTGTCTCACACCAACATCCAAACCCCCCGGGGCAACAAAAAACCCAAAAAAAAAATAATAATAATAATAATAATCTCACTTATTCTCAACATCTTGCCTCCACTTCTTCACTCCATCCATACGGACAGCATACACTGTACAACCAGCATGAGGGTAGATTACGAGTTATAGGGGCCAAAAATCGGTAGGTAAAAAAAATCTCAGCAGGATCTGTCCCTGGAATTGGTTCGTGTGCTTTTAATTAACTAACAACTGCGTGAAAATCATGGCATAGTTATCCCAACTTGGATAAAAAAAAATAATAGCTTCATTTGCTCTTAATTAATGCAGGAATCTTTGTGGAAATCTTGATATCTAGATACTTATGGATGCAAAAAAATGAACAGGAAATGAGACAAATCAAGGAATGAGAACACAATGATTTCTATAACCAAGTAGGACAGCAGGTACCTGTCCATGGAAAACTTAGTAAGGTAAATAGGAGTGGGATCAATATCATTCGTAGGACTAAATGGTTGTATTGAACGTATATCATCGAGGCCAAAAACTGCATCAGCATGTTCATGAGTCAAAATTATCTGCAGTGATAAAGAATAAAGTTAATTAATCCCCAGTAGGGTGGCTCAATGTACTGTTACTAAATGAAACATCTGACAAGATAAGAAATACAAATTCTTGACTGCAGCAAGAACAAATATGGAATTAATGCACAGGTTCTCTCCATAGGTAAAATCATTATCCAGAGAAGCAGCCTGTCTTCCCCTTTTTAAATCCGTTTCTGAGTTAGTAACCATGAAATAGATTTTTTGCGGTCCAAAAATCAATTTAAAGATGTACTATTGTTCCTATCTATACGCTGAGTTCTTAGGACAAAAAAAAAACAATACATCTACAAAGTGGTAAGATCCACCTATAATCAAAAAACAGAAAAAGAGGAAGAAGAAAGTAGAGACAATACAAATAATATTTCTCATCAGGAGCAGGACTGCAGGAGTGCGCTACCCACAACCAGTAAATAGAAAAAATTAATAATAATAATCAAGGAAATGATGAAACTTCAAAATCAATTACCCGCTCTAGAAGAGAAAATAAAAGGAAAAAAAATTTCTAAAATAAATTGCAGCAAGAAAAACACCAAATCAACTTCAGACCAGAGAACAAGGATAAGCAGAAATTTTGAAAACATCTTTTTGATACCAACAAAGTAAGGTTGGTAAATTTTCAAGAAATCTGGTTATGAGAAATAAAAACTCAACAAGGGAGGAAAATGGCAGATTTCATTTTGAATATATCTGGTAATGGTAACAGAAAAAAGAAAATCGATGTATTTAATCTAACATATTCATTCAACTGATTCAAGGTTGATCTGAGCCCATTAAATCAGGGAACTAATCCTAGTGCACGAGGCTCCCGCTACTGCAAGGTCTGGGGAGGGCAGAATGTACGCAGCCTTAGTCCCACAACATGAAAAGGCTATTTCCATGTTTCGAACATGTAACCACCAGGTTGCAATACGACAACCTTACCGCCACACCAAGGCTAATAATGTACATTATTGATTGGAACCATATAAGAATTCCCATTAAGACTGTTTCTCTCAAACTGCTTTACCCAGCATCAAATTTTTCCCTTCCCTCTAATGAAACCTATCTCTGTTAGCCAAAGTAGTAAATATCCAAATCCTCAATCAGGCACCTAGTCTGACCTAATAAGTAATTGATTCTAATCATAACTTCAGATAACTGGACATAAGCAAAGCATGAATGTCAGCAAAAGCTCATAAACGATTATATGGTAGATCTCATGTATATGAGGAAACATTTCATTATGTATTTAGCTGATCACTTGAGGCCAAATTTAGCCCATGTTGTTAAGGGTGAAAATCTCTCCTGAATCAGGACAGCATCACAAATCCTGCAAAATATTTCTAATGTGAGCATTTTTTTTTTTTTTTTTTTTTTTTTTGTTGGGGGGAATCTGTTGATGAATTTGCATTACGAAAATGCACTAACCCAAGTTAGGCCAAGGCTTTATAAGGCATTGTACTGTAGTTGTAAGTTATGATTTTGACTATATCATGAGATTTATTTATTCAACTGATTAGAGATATTGAAAAAACGGTATAGGGGTATGAACTCACAGAATCCACACGAGGAATTTTATGGCAGGTGAACCACCGAATTACTTGCTCTTTAAAGGTCTTCCCAACATCAATTAATACATACTTGTGTTCACGATCACCATGAGAATAATCAATAAGAAGTGATGTATTGCACCTGTAAAATAAAAACCCATAAGTTCCACTAACCCTTACCTACAGAAGGCTAGATAAGCAACATCAACAATATAAACATATTTCCTAAATTTTTTAACTCACACATCCCTTTACATATCCTGGATTTCTTTTCTTTCTTTTTTTTGTGGGGGGAAGGGTACATTTATCCCGTTAAAATAACTGTCAGTTGAAGCTTGCACCAAGTTAGTACCCAATGCCCTTATACTTGCTTGTTTTGTTCAACAAATTCTAAAAAAGGGGAGAGAACTTATACTCTTACCCAGGACGCAAGAATCTAATGCATCCAACACAACACATTGCCCATAAAAAATTTCACTGTAAGATCTTGAATAGCATCCAACACAAGCGACCTAACAGATCCACAGAATCTCATGAATATTGCCATAAAAGTCCCAACCACCAGCAGCTAAATTTTTTCCAAAATCACATACCCCACTGAACCAACCTAAATTTCCTAATCTTCAACAACATTACAGATCAACATCACAAACTAAGCTACACACACACATTCCTAACCGGAATCATAACAAAACTTTATCTAACCAAAACCCCAAAATTCATCATTTCAACAGTAAATCTACGAACCTGTAGTTGGGGTTACACTCGGGAGGGACCACAAGGGCCTGGCTGCAAACACTACAAGGAGAATCTGTAGGTTGAATCAAGCACATTGCATTTGGGAGCATGCTCGAACAACCAGTTCCCAAGAATATCAAAGCAGACGATCCATGGCGATCATCTCTCGATTGAGATTTCGAGCAGCTCCCATCTCTCTCCATTTTGACCCTTATTGAGAACCCAAAAAAATAAAAATAGGATTTGGTAGCAGAAAGGAGACAAATAAATAGCAGAGTTCCGTGTAAGAGGGAAGATTCTTAAATGGCGTGGAAAGAACGTTGGCGATTCGGCGAAGATGCGTAGAAATTGGAAATTGCTGCGAAACCCAACGGTAACTGCGGTTTGTCTTCTTCCAAAAAAAAAAAAAAACTGCGGTTTGTCACACCTGGCACACATCCAACGACCCAAGGAAATCTATTTGGAATAAGGTTATGAAGGACGGTCGATCAATTTCCATTGAGTGATCTACTCTAGGATTAGAATATTCTGATCCGATCTCAATCAGAATATCAAACCGGATGGTCGGCTTGGTTGGACCAGTAAACAATGTGAGGAAGTGTTTGACTAGGGAACCAAATAATAACCTGGTTCACTCCTTCACGTAAAATTAAGGGTCTCAATCTGATACCGAAATCATATATCGAATGATACTATATCATTTTTACCAACAAAAAAAAAATGATACTATACCATTTACATTGATACTGATATACTGTTTTTTTATTTAATACGATAATGGTTTAAGATTAATTGGTACTCTTTAGTGTTTACTGTTTATCATCCGATATCAGAGTCCTTCGTAAAAATATATCCATACCTTGTCGTAGAGCTGTATAAAGTATCGAATTAGAACTGTATTTTGTATTAGAAATTGTATTTCGTACCAGATAAAAATGGTTAAAAACTGTACTAAACAGGTACAATAGTGGTAAGGGAAACCATTTTCGTACCCGTACAGTATGATAATGGTAATTAATGTCCTTTTTTTTTTTTTTTGGTACCAAACTGGAACCATATCGAATTATCGAATGAAATCCTCTCCATCCTCGGTATTGGATGGAAACACAGCTGCCAACCCCTGATGCGCAACACGTGGGGGTCGGCTGAATCCAAGTAGTCCAGCCAGTTGATGAGCCTTATTTCCATCTCTCACCTTGTCAACTGGATGGACTGCTTGGATTCAGCTGACCCCCACGTGTCACGCATCAAGGGTCGGCAGCCGTGTCTCCATCTGACCAGAAGAAGGAGAGGATTTCAATCCACCGAATTATTGATATCGTATCGATTGACACCCTTACATACAAGTA
Organism: Protea cynaroides; assembly: GCA_028583415.1. NCBI lineage: Eukaryota > Viridiplantae > Streptophyta > Magnoliopsida > Proteales > Proteaceae > Protea > Protea cynaroides. Next base: position 78,092,186 of record CM053265.1, on the reverse strand, counting down.
CAACTACTTGCTGGCATAAGGGTGTCAAACCAGTCAATCCATTCCATTTTGGTCAAGCTTAATCAATCGTATACCTTCGAGGCTGAGGATCGAAACGGATCAATTACATAATTGGTCCTCAATGCCAAGACCCAAATTAATGTTTAATTAATCGATTACCAGTCTTTGATTAGTTTTGACTACTCAATCAATTAAGCAACTTCGTTTGAATCTTGGCAAAGAACGCTAAGGTAGTCAATTGTTAATTGATGACCTTTTATGATAAATTGATATGACACTGAGAGGGGAGTGAATCAGTGTCTGAAACTTTTTCCTAATTATTTCATTGTTGCCCAGAGTTGATGGAGACCTAATTTCTCACACACACATAAGCGCATACAAATCTACCTCGCTACCACTCAGTGGCCAGGTCTACCAGATTTGCACACCCATCCTGCAAGTCATTCCACGCACTCCAGAATATACCAGAAAAATAAAAACAATGAACATAAGGATATTACGTGGTTCACCAACACAGTGTGTGATGGCTAGTCCACGGAGTAATGCCTAACGGGCTTCGTATTTACTCAATATTCAGCTTTTAGTCTCTTACAGACAAAGATACTAACCCTAGGTTTTTCCAGCATAAAACTGAAAGGGCGCAACAACGCCAAGATTCAAGCTACAACAGCCCGTGTCCAACACCCACTGAACACACCACGCTTAATCCTCACCCACGAAAACAAGTAATAATTTTTTAGGCTTATAATTATTTATGCCTTACAATTTTCCCCCATACTAGATAGGTATTCAATTTTTTCTTTCACCTATACTAGCATACAATGCATAGAAACAATAAAAAATGGGGAATGAGAAATTTTCACAATCAATTGTTTTCAAACAGCAGAAATATCTCTGGAGCTTCACACTGCTCTCAAGAACTCTTCAACAGCCTTCAGTGATGATAGAGATCGATTCACATAACACACCTTGCTCATAGGCTTCCAATCTCTTCCACACAACTCATAATCACCATGAATATAAAAATAAAAGTTCTACTGACCTCTCAAAGGGATTTAGCATTCCATTGATGCACAGAGAAGAGGTATTTGGTGATTGATCACTCCCATAGGGCACGAAACCCTAGAAATCCTTCTGTCTGCCTTCAAAAAGCTCTTTTCACTTTTTCTCTTTTTTTATGACTCCCAACACCGCCCAATTATAGATTATCCGATAATATGGAAACTGCAATTTGAACGGACCGATTTGGAGCTCGGATGACCGACTTATGGCGGTTTGAAGTTCGACCAATGAGATATTAGGAAATAGCATCTTTTCAGTAGATTTCGTGCGCCCGCGATATACTGAATAGCCGCCCCTGCCTGTGCTGTCGAGTTTCGATTGGCGTAGATGGGATCCTCTATCAGCCATCGGATTTCCTTAAAAAGGCAGGATGGCCTTTTATTCGTCGAATTGGCCTCATCGCGTCAATCGTAATCGGCTTTAATGTAGGCCTTTCGATAAGCATCCATCTCGCCGTTGCACTGTAGACGCGCACCATAGAATCAAGGTGCCGTTTCAATATGACGCGGCGCAACTTATTAATCTGTGGCTGTCCAATCATAGTATGCGTGGGAGAATCTGACGCGGCCGCCGCGATGCATGAGATCCCGCATTTCTTTTAGCCGTTTGATTAGAATCCAACTATCATGGCTTTATTCTGATCGCCGATCTCGCACCTACTCTTTTCTAATTGGACCAAAATAACCCTGTCTTCTTATGAAATCACCTCTGTAACTTTTTTTTTATTAAACAAACCTTGCAACGGCAATCTTCTTGAGAGGTCCTCTATAAACTTTTTAACTCTCTCTCTCTCTAGGAAATATATCAAACAGGTGGGGGGGCATGCTGTGTGCGGCTAGGAACCAAGCCATGCATGCGCGCGCTGCACTTGTGCGTGGCACAGGGCCTAAGGCTGCTGCCTATGGCCTTGGCAGTGTGCCTTGCGGCTGGCCATGTGGCGCTGCCACTGTGGTGCCGCCACTGTGGTGCCGCGACCCTAAGCCAAGTTGGTGACTAGTGGGGCCCACCACATCTTTCTCTCTCCTTTTTCTCTCTCTATACTCTCTCTCTCTCTCTCTCTCTCATTCTCTCTCCTCTTCCTATCTCTTGTCTCTATTTCTTCAATAGCTCTCTCTTCTGATTATGAAACTTTGTCACACCATCAGTATTATTGTCACATCATCAGTTCTTGATGTAAAATGTCATTTACCTCGCTGCAAGCCATCTAAGACACACTATAAGAGATATAAAACACTGTAAAACCCAACTACGAGGTTGCTCAAGGTTGCTCCAACTTTGCCACTATACTGACACTCTCACTCCTACACTGACACTCTCTCTCCTGATTTCTCTGATTGAACGCTCACAAACACTGTCACATCAGTCAAGTTGCCAACAATGACAACACAAAGTCCAACACCTTAATCGGTCAGGTTTGTTTATTCAATCAAATAGGTCACTCTCCATATGGGGTTAATCGAGTTGCACCAAAACCTATTAATTAATTGAAAAACTGTATATCCTAATTAAATTTAGGGAAGATTACACAAACACTTCCTCTACTGTTGTGAAACTACACAAAACTATCATGTCTTTACAAAAGCTACACAGAATACCCCTCTAACAATGCTATCATACACTCTTACCCACACCGTTACTTTCAACTTAAAGGCAAATGGTCAATTTTTTTAAAGACAAAACTACCCTTACTAAGTGTAAAATGACCTAAAAGGGTTTATTGTTTAATTCTCCTAACAAAACCCTAGTTCCTCTTTCTTCTCTTCTCGACTGCCGTTTTCTTTTCACTCACCGATTTCTTGCAGGAAATATTTAGAGTAAGATGGTGACCTTGTCTGAACCCAAAGTTGGAAAACATATCGAAAAAACAAAAAACGAACACCTCACTCTCTTAGCCACCAAGGAGGTCGGTGCAGAAGATCCGAAGATTTCTTCATAGCCTAGACCATGCTTTGTGCCTGCGGCGTCTTCGTCAGTTTCTGCAAACTCCAGTAGACATCGCCACCAAACCCTAGTACATAGAAGGAAAAAAAAAACATAGTTTGATAGGAAACAGAAATTTTCGGAGGATTGTAATGTTCTTGAACTTCTCTTCTGGAATTCCTGAGGCACTAAAGCTTAGAGGAATTGCAAAACTGATTACCATTTCTCTTTACTTTCTTGAACCCAAGCTTGTTGATAAATAAATATTCTGTCATCTGTATTTGATTCTCTATCTCACTATTCTGAATGTACAACGACAAAACCCATGGTCATCTTCCCATAAAGTGCCCATGAACTTTCTTTAAAGTAAAAAGATGAAAAAGAGACAACTTACAAAATATCTAAAGTTGTGCCATCCCAACGCTTCATCTTGTCTCGTAAACTGAAATTTACTCCTTTAGTTACAAAGAGGGCAAAAGAACCACACAAAAGCAAAAAGATACTCCGCTCTTGGAATTTTTTTTGTTTCTTACCCCCTTCCCTTTCCCCCCCTCTTTTTTTTCATATATTTTATTTCTGTTTTTTTATTGGGGTGGGGATTAGACTTTTTCTTGGTGTACATCATAGGATAATTTGTCACACCCCAATTCCGGATGAACCAGAAGTGTGAACCCAAAACCCCGACTCCTAAACACCCTTCACACCAAGATCTCAATAGCCACGTGAACCAATCATTCCCAACGACACTAATCACTGACAAAAAACACAAAGCAAGAAAAAAAAAAATGAGCCGAGATCTAAATTTTAATTTAAAATAAATATCCAACTTATTCCATCATCCATCAAAATTTAAATATAATTATTACAATACTTTAACGTTAACCAAGTCATTGGCAAAAACCACACAAAAGCAAAAAGATACTCCGCTCTGGGAATTTATTTGTTTCTTACCCCTTCCATTCCCCTTTTCTTGCCAAAGTTATATAACAAAAGTTGCAGTCTTTATTTATTTAGGGTTTGGGGATTAAACTTTTCTTGGGTGTACATCCCCCCCCCCCCCCCCCTTCCCCCGCCCCCCCTCCCCAATATATAATAATTTAAAATAAAAACGAGCTCGGAAACCATGCCGGGTCTCACTATACCGGGTTGCGGTATAGTGCAACCGGTATATGCCTCGATGTATACCGGCTCACTACCCACGGTTGCACATAGGTGAGACCGGTATGTGCGGCCGGTATGTGGCGACCGGTATATACCGGTTGCACTTACGGGCTCTCACTCGGATCTCACCGAGTGAGACCTGTATGTGCCTCGGTATATATCGCAAGGCCATACCCACCGGACCTATAGTCCATCCCGTATACCCAGCGGTTTGGATCCGAGAGCAAGATCTCGGATCTCCCTCCTTGTCGGCTAACGGTTAGGTCTCTAGGGTTTCCCCTATCCTTTACTAAGGTCCAAACCCTTTAGTGGCCTTCGGATTTTGGCTAGAACGCCGTATCAAACCTAGGTTAGATTCGAATGAGGAAAAACAATGGAAACTATAGTCTTTTTGGATCATTGCACCGCTTCGTGGCTCCGATCCGACATCCTAACATTACTAACAGTATAGAGTACTTACCGGTGTTGTTGGTTGGCGGCGTACTCTTCCTTCCTGGGCGGCTTCTACCTCCTTGCTCCTTCCCGGCTCTTCTCCGGACGGCTAGAGTGTTTGAGAAGGAGCAATGGAGTGTCTCCTTCTCATTAATAGAGCGAGGCCATCCATGGAAAGCTTTTCCTCGGAATGGAAACTTTCCAAGTTTCCATTCGAGAGAAAGGCTCACCGGAGTCCCGTCTACAACGGAATCGGGCATACCGGTCGCACATACCGGTTGAGAGCCCCGCAACCGGTATAGTCCACGGTATACCATCGGGTTGCACATACCGGTTGCAGTATATTGCAACCGGTATAGTGAGACCGGTATGGAGTTTTAGGCATTTTTTTATTCTTTTTCTTACCTGAAATTTGAGTGGCTCGTCATTCGGCTTCGCCCTCCGATCCGGTTATAATTGGGACACCTGTCATCATATAAAACCATGGTTTAGACCCGGTTTTAGAATACGGTTCTTACATAATTGCTACAGATCCACTAAATCAAAATGTCTGTGAAGAAGATTGAATTCAAAGACTATTGGAGGAGATGAAACGTCAGGAGTGGCTGAATGAGAGAGACAGCCTGTGAAGTGGTGACTCAGATTAGAGGTTGAGGTGAATGATTGATCGATCACAATCAACATCAAAGCATATACAGTTCTAATGGTTGTAATTAAATTAACCTGCGGATGATTCTTCTTTCTGCTGACCTTATTAGAATTGGATTCCAAGGGTCATCGTGCTAACCTTAAAGATTGACCCAATGAGGATGTTTGGAATCGCAGAGAAACCAACTGGTGGAGAAGTTAAACTTTGACAAGAAATCGGTGAGTGGAGAAGAAAACGGCAGTAAAGAAGAGAAGAAAGAGGAACTAAGGTTTTGTTGGGAGGACTAAACAATAAACTCTTTTAAGTCATTTTACATTTAGTAAGGGTATTTTTGTCTTAAAAAAATTGACCATCTACCGTTAAGTTGAAAGTAATGGTGTGGGTGAGAGTATATGATAGCATTATTAGAAAGGTATTATGTGTAGCTTTTGTAAAGACAAGATAATTCTGTGTAGTTTCACAACAATAGAGGAGGTGTCTGTATAATTTTTTCTTAAATTTAAAATCAAACCGTATAATAAATAATTAATTCAGTTTCAAAGTTATGGAGAAGCTCTTTGTCAGGTTTATCGGTTAGAAATTTTGGTGGTTGCTTTAAGTCAAGGATGACTATTAGTTGGTTTCTAACTTATTAGGGTCCTTACAGTCATACCGAACTCATATTTTAACTTCCTACAAGAAGGAACATATACAGAGAGTTTGTGAAGGCTATAAAACACCCTAATCATACAGACAGTTGATGAAAGAATTTCAAACTTAATCTAGAGTTTTCTCCATCAATGAACTTCAAGAAGTGTATCATTTCAAATTATATTATCTCTTTTGTTCACTTTCCATTGTGTTTCAACAGTGCAAGGCATCGTTTTTGTTTCAGGATTGATAACCTTGGGTTTGTAACATTATCGGTGCATGTATATAAATGACACCTCCCAAAACCTGGTGCTAGGTTTAAATGTTAATTTTCTCGAAGGTAGTTTGGCTAAATTGTGATAAAAATTGATTGGGCCACATCTCCAACCGTCAGCCCGGTCTACTAAGTACTATTGGATCACACTCTCACCCAGAAAAGAGAGATCCAACGTTACAGTATGAATGAGGCGAGAATTGGAGAGGATTTGTTTCTTCATATTTACTTTTATATTTACTGTTTGTGGCATATCAAGTGGGGTGGGCTAAAATTCAAACTACTGGATGTAATGATTTGCATTGTTCAAATGGCAATTTTTAAGTATTTATTTAATTCCATCTTCCATCATGTATTGCACAATTTCTATCATCCAAGTATCTTGAGTGATATATATATATATATATATATATATATATATATATATATATATATATATATATAATCTAATGTTTCATAAATTATGTTCGGAGTACCTAAATTGGATTATGACTAGCCAGGGTGGGACAAAACTTCCCTACCCTTCACTCCACTCCATGATGCCTCCCCGCCGGCTGCCCCCACTTCCCTTGTGACTCTTGCAGTCCATGATCCCAAATCCCATATTGAACTATGTTATTCCTTCACACAAGCACCCCGATTTCTACTGGTCTTCGGCCTTAGTAAACTGCAGAGTTTCCTGAACTCTCAAATAAACCCACGGCCACCACCAGAAATGGAATCTGTTGCCTCAACTGATCGCAATCCCTGACAAGCTTTCTCTCACTCAATTGTTGCTTTGCTTCCCAAACCCCTCCTTTCATCAACAGACTAGTGTGCAACTGGGTGAACTCTTGTTGCACACTAGTTTGTTGATGAAAGAAGGGGTTTACCCAATTGCATACTAGTCTATTATTGAATGGAGGGATTCGAGGGAGCAAAGTAGCAATTGAGCGAGAGAAAGCTTGTCAGGGAAAGGTGATCAGTTGACGAGGCAAGAGATTATAGTCGCTCCGAGAAAATTAACAATTAAACCTAGCACCACGTTTTGGGAGGTGTCATTCCTGTACATGCACCGATAGTGTCACAAACCCAGGGTTATCAATCCTAAAACAAGAACGATGCCTTGCACCGTTGAAACACAATGGAAAATGAACAAAAGAGATAATAAAATTTGGAATGATACATTTCTTAAAGTTCATTGATGGAGAAAACCATAACTTAAGCTTGGAATCCTTTCACAAACTGTCCTGTGATTAGGGCCCTTTACAATCTTCATTTCATGAACTCTTTGTGTGCGTTCTAATTCCCCCTTGTGGGAAGTTAGAATATGAGTGCGTATGGCTACAAAGACCTTAGTGAGTTAGGATCAAGAAAAACCCCATAACTTAGATTGGCCCAATAATCAAGTTGTCTATTAATGAAACCCACTAATAGTTAACCTTGAATTAAGTCTAGGTCCAACTCGATTAACCCTATATAAAGAGTGATCTATTTGATTATTGAAAATACGAATCCTCCCAAATCCTGACCGACCAAGGGTCATCAATTAATAATTAACTATCTTAATGTTCTTTTTGCCACAAAATGGCTTAGTTGACTGATTAAGAATGATTAGTCAAAACTAATCAAAGACTGGTAATCGATTGATTAAAAACTAATCTTGGTCTTGCCATTGAAAACCAATTATGTAATTGATCTGTTTCGATCCTGACCCTTGAAGGTATAAGATTGATGAAGCCACACCAAAATAAAATGGGCCTACTGGTTTGACACCCTTAGCAAGCAAGTAGTTGTACTTGTACGTAAGGGTGTCGATCGTTATGATATTAGTAATTCGGTATGGTCCTGGTTTGGTTCAAGAAAAAAAATACATTACCATTATCCTACCATACCAGTAGGAAAGTGTTTCCCTTACCATTATTGTACTTGTTCGGTACGGTTTTTAATCAGTGTGAAATATAATTTTTAACTGGTACGAAATACAATTTGTTAATTCAATGCAAAATATGATTCTAATTCGATACTATTTATAGTTCTACAACAATGTAGATGGAATGCATGTGTGACTTGGTATATAAATTGATATATAAACGATATATAAATCAATATAAACATATTGGTAGGAACGACTATCATATTGGATGGTAAACAGTAAACACAAAATAGTAACCAATTAAACTTGAACTATTACTGATTTACCAAAAATAAAAAATAAAAAAATAAAGCAAGCTTCAACTATTACTGTACTGGATAAAAACAGGTATATCAGTATAACCCGTTGTTAAAAAAATTCACATTTCGGCTGATACAATGTAAACCGTCGGATGTATGCCACGTGAAAAGTTAGTTTTTGTGTTTTTTTTTTTTTTGGGTAGAAGACAAATCGCAGTTACCGTTGGGCTTCGCAGCAGATTCCAATTTCCACGTAATATACAAGTAAATGTCTTCGCCAACGTTCTTTCCTCGCCATTTACGATTCTCCTTCTCATACGGAACTCTGCTATCTCTCTGTCTCCTTTCTGCTACCAAATTTTTTTTTTTTTTTTTTTTTTTCTCAATAAGGATCGAAATGGAGACTATCTTACCGATAATGGGAGTTGCTCGAAATCTCAACCGAGAGATGATCGCCATGGATTTTCTGCTTTGATATTCTTGGGAACTGGTTGTCCAAGCATGCTCCCACATGCAATGAGCTTGATTCAACCTACAGATTCTCCTTGTAGTGTTTGCAGCCAGGCCGTTATGGTCCTTCCGGAGTGTAACCCCAACTACAGGTGCGTAGATTTCCTGTGGAAAGGATGAATTTTTAGGTTTTTGTTCGATAAAGTTTTGTTATGATTATGTCTAGCTTAGTTTGTGATGTGAATCTGTAATGAAAAATTTTAACTGCTGGTGGTTGTGACTTTTATGGCAATATACATGAGATTCTGTGGATCTGTTACATCGCTTGTGTTGGATGCTATTCAAGATCTTACAGTAATCTTTTTTATGGGCAATGTGTAGGATACATCAGATTCTTGCATCCTGGGTAAGAGGATAAGTTCTCCTCTCCCCATTTTTAGAATTAGTTGAACAAGACAAGCAAGTAGGAGGGCATTGGGTAGTACCTGGTGCAAGCTTCAACTGCCAGTTATTTTACCGGGATAACTGTGGTGACAGATTCAACATAATTCACTCACCCCCCACCAAAATAATAATAATAATTATAATAATAATAATGGAAGCAATTTTTTCTGCAAATGATACGTAGTTTTTATGTTTTCAAATGTCTCTTGGTGACAAAACCTTCATATTTTAGCCGAATAAAGTACATGCAATTTAACATCATAGTGCCTATTTCCCACAAAATGAGCCTGATATGTCCATGACCCAGAACCCAGAATGGACTTCTGGGTGCAAACTAGAGGGAAGCACATCTCTGTTCACGTTCTTGGATTTTAGAAAGGGAACCAAGCCCAAACAGTGTTTTTATCATTTCAAGAACATATTCTGAAAATGCATACGGACAGCATCGACTGTACAATGCAACCAGCATGAGGGTAGATTACGAGTTATGGGGGCTAAAAATTGGTGGACAAAAAAAATCTCAGTAGGAGGATCTGTCCTTGGAATTGGATCATGTGCTTTTGATAAACTAACAACAGCGTGAAAATCATGGCATACTTATCCCAACTTGGACACAAAAATACTAACTTCATTTTCTCTTAATTAATGCAGGAATCTTTGTGAAAATCTTGATATCTAGATACTTGAGGATGCAAAAAAATGAACAGGAAATGAGACGAATCGAGGAATGAGAACACAATGATTTCTATAACCAAGTAGGAAATCAAGTACCTGTCCATGGAAAACTGAGTAAGGTAAATATATAGGAGTGGGATCAATATCATTCGTAGCACTAAAAGGCTGTACTGAACGTATATCATCTAGGCCAAAAACTGCATCAGCATGTTCACGACTCAAAATTATCTGCAGTGATAAAGAATAATGTTAGTTAATCCCCAGTAGGGTGGATCAATGTACTGTTACTAAATGAAACATCTGACAAGAAAGAAAAAAAAAATACAAATTCTTGACTGCAGCAAGAACACATATGGAATTAATTCACAGGTTCTCTCCATAGGTAAAATCATTATCCAGAGAAGCAGCCTGTCATCCCATTTTTAAATCGTTTCTGAGTTAGTAACCATGAAATAAATTTGTTGCAGCCCAAAAATCAATTTAAAGATATAACAATTGTTCCTATCTATACGCTAAGTTCTTAGGACAAACAAAACAATACATCTACAAAGCGGCAAGATCCACCTATAATCAAAAAACAGAAAAAGAGGAAGAAGAAAGAAGAGAAAATACAAATAACATTTCTCATAGGAGCAGGACTGTAGGAGTGCCCTACCCACAACTAGTAAATGGAAAAATTTAATAATAATTATAATCAAGGAAATGATGAAACTTCAAAATCAATTACCTGCTCTTGTAGAGAAAAAGAAAAATTTCTAAAACAAATTGCAGCAAGAAAAACACCAAATCAACCTCAGACCAGAGAACAAGGATAAGCAGAAAAATTGAAAACATCTTTTTGATACCAACGAAGTAGGAAAATTTTTTTTCAAGAAATCCGGTTATGTGAAATAAAAACTCAATAAGGGATGAAAATGGCAGATTTCATTTTGAATATATCTGGTAATGAAAACAGAAAAAATAAAAATGATGCATTTACATATTCCTTCAAGGTTATTTTGAGCCCATTAAATCAGGGAACTAATAATGTAACAGAAAAAAGAAAATCGAGGGATTTAATCGAACATGAATATTCATTCAAGGTTGATTTCTGCCCATTAAATCAGGGAACTAATAATGTATATTATTTATTAGAATCATATAAGAATTCCCATTAAGACTGTTTCTCCCAAACTGTTTTACCCAGCATCAAATTTTGCCCTTCCCTCTGATGAGACCTATCTCTGTTAGCCAGGGGGGGGGGTGTTGGGTGTTTCAGAGATAATATCGGACTTTGGAATTTGAATTATGAAAATGCCCTAACCCAAGTTAGGCCAAGACTTTATAAGGCATTGTACTGTAGTTGTAAACTATATCATGAGAGATTTATTTATTCAACTGATTAGAGATATTGAAAAAACAGTATAGAGGTAATAAACTCACAGAATCCACACTAGGAATTTTATGGCAGGTGAACCACCGAATTACTTGCTCTCTAAAGTTCTTCCCAACATCAATTAATACATACTTGTGTTCACGATCACCATGAGAATAATCAATAAGAAGTGATGTATTGCACCTGTAAAATTAATAACCCATAAGTTCCACTAACCCTTCGCTACAGAAGGCTAAATAAGCAACATCAACAATATAAATAAATTTCCATCCGGTTAAAATAACTGTGTCAGTTGAAGCTTGCACCAAGGTAGTACTCATACCTGCTTGTTTTGTTCAACTACTTCTAAAAATGGGGAGAGGAGAACTTATCTCTTACCCAGGATGCAAGAATCTGATGCATCCTACACATTGCCCATAATCAAGATCACTGTAAGATCTTGAACAGCATCCAACACAAGCGATGTAACAGATCCACAGAATCTCATGTATATTGCCATAAAAGTCTCAACCACCAGCAGTTAAATTTTTTCCAAAATCACATACCCCACTGAACCACCCTAAATCACCTAACCTTCAACAACATTACAGATCCACATCACAAACTAGGCTAGACCACACGTACATTCCCAACCAGAATCATAACAAAACTTTCTCGAACAAAAAACCTACAAAATTCATCATTTCAACAGGAAATCTACGAACCTGTAGTTGGGGTTACACTCGGGAGGGATCATAATGTCCTGGCTGCAAACACTACAACGAGAATCTGTGGGTTGAATCAAGCACATTGCATGTGGGAGCATGCTTGAACAACTAGTTCCCAAGAATATCAAAGCAGAAGATCCATGGCGATCATCTCCCGATTGAGATTTCGAGCAGCTCCCATTATCTGTAAGAACTGTCTGCATTTCGATCCTTATGAAAAAAAGAAAAAAGAGGATTTGGTTGCAGAAAGGAGACAGAGAGATAGCAGAGTTACGTGTGAGAAGGAGAATGATATCGTAAATGGCGAGGGAAGAATGTTGGCGAAAGACAGTTTATATAGTATATTCCGTGGTCTGCTGCGCAACCCAACGGCTACTGCGGTTTGTCACTTTCACGTGGCACACATCCAACGACCCAAGGGAATCTATTTGGAATAAAGGTTATAAAGGACGGTCGATCAATTTCCATTGAGTGATGTACTCTAGGTTTAGAATTTTCTATCCGATCCCAATCAGAATATCAAACCGGATGGCCGGCTTGGTTGGACCAGTAAACAATATGAAGAAGTGTTTAACAAGGAACCAAACAATAACTGGTCCACTCCATCACGTAAAACTAAGGGTGTCAATCTGATACCGAAGCCATATATCGAAATTGCTACTATACTGTTTATATTGATACTGACATACCGCTCTTTATCCAGTACGATAATGGTTTAATTTAAGATTAATTGATACTGTTTAGTGTTTATTGTTTATTATCCGATATGATAGTCGTTCGTACCAATATATCTATACAGGTTTATATTCCATTTTAATATACCAATTTGTATACCATTTAGATACTGAGTCGCACACTCACAATATCACACACACCCTCCACCAGTCCAAAATGTTGTAGAACTGTATGATGTATCAAATTAGAACCGTATTTTATACTGAATTGGAAATTGTATTTTGTACTTGATAAAAATTGTATTTCGCAATGGTTAAAAACCAAACCAAGCATGTACAGTAATAGTAAGGGAAACCATTTTCCTACTGGTATGGTAGGATAATGGTAATGTCCTTTTTTTTTATTGTGCGGAACTAGAATCATACCGAATTATTGATATCATATCGATTGACAACCTTACATACAAATACAACTACTTGCTGGCCTAAGGGTGCCAAACCGGTTGGTCCATTCCATTTTGGTCGGGCTTAATCAATTTTATGCCTTTAAGGGTCAGGATCGAAACGGATCAATTACATAATTGGTCCTCAATGCCAAGACCCAGATTAATTTTAATTATTCGATTACGTCTTTGATTAGTTTTGACTAACCAGTCTTAGTCAGTCAACCAAGTCATTTTTGTTTCTAACCAAAAAAAAAAAAAAAAAAAAAAAACCATTTTTGTTTAAGTCATTTTGTTTGCATCTTGGCAAAAAGATAGTTAATTATTAGTTGATGACCCTTAGTCGGTCAGGTTTGTTTATTCAATCAAACAGGTCACTCTCCATATGGGGTTAATCAAGTTGGACCAAAACTTATTAATTAGTCAAAAAATTGTATATCTTAATTAAATTTAAAATCGAACCATTTAATAAATAGTTAGGTCAGTTTCAAAGTTATTGAGATGCTCTTGATCAGGTTTATCTATAAGAAATTTTGGGATCCACATCCTCTCCTCTAAGAGAATCAGGAGGAGAGGTGGCGTCGCATCTAGATGGATGACACCTGGGGTTCGGATGAATCCGAGCCCTCCATCAAAGCTGACATCCCTTGTCAGCTCAGCTTGTCGGCTCGGCGTGGGATGGAGGGCTCAGATAAAGTGTCGTCCATCCAAATGGGGTGCCACCTCTCCTCCAGATTCTTCTCTTGGAGGAGAGGATTTGAATCCAAAATTTTGTGGGTTGCTTTAATTCAGGGTTGAGTATTAGTGGGTTTCATTAATGGACAACTTGATTACTGGGTCCACTCTAGTTTATGGGGTTTTTTCTGACCCTGGTCCACTCTAGTTTATGGGGTTTTTCTAACCCTAACTCGTTAGGGTCCTTACAGTCATATGTACTAATATTTTAACTTCTCACAAGAAGGAACATATACAGAGAGTTCGTGAAGGCTTTAAAACACCCTAATCACACGGACAGTTCGTGAAAGAATTTCAAGCTTAAGCTAAGGTTTTCTCCATCAATGAACTTCAAGAAATGTACCGTTTCAAATTCTATCATCTCTTTTATTCACTTTCCAATGTGTTTCAACAGTGCAAGGCATCGTTTTTGTTTTAGGATTGAAAACCCTGGGTTTGTAACAATATCGGTGCATGTCTAGAAATGACACCTCCCAAAAACCTGGTGCTAGGTTTAAATGTTAATTTTCTCGAATGTAGTTTGGCTAAATTGTGATAAAGATTGATTGGGCCACATCTCCAGCCGTCAGCCTTGTCTAGTAAGTACTATTGGATCATGCTCTCACTCGGAAAAGAAAGATCCAACATTACAGTAGGAACGAGGTGGGGGTTGGAGAGGATTTGTTTCTTCATATTTACTGTTTGTGGCATATCAAGTGGGATGGACTAAAATTCAAACTATTGGATGTAATAATCTGCATTGTTCAAATGGCAATTTTAGGTATTCCATCATCCATCATGTAGTATACAATTTCTATCATCCATCAGGTTAGGTACCTAACGTTTCATAAATTATGTTTGGAGTACCTAAATCAGATTATGACTAGTCAGGCGATATATATATATAGCACTCAAGATACCTAACGTTTTAAGAAACTGCACCAAAGGTACCTAACGTTTTATGAATTATATTTGGAGTACCTAAATCAGATTATGGCTAGCTAGGGTGGGACAAAACTCCCCAACCCTTCACTCCATTCCATGATGCCTCGTTGCCAGCTGCCCCCACCTCCCTTGTGACTCTTGCAGTCCATGATCCCAAATCCCATATTGAACTATGTTATTCCTTCACTAAAGCGCCCCGATTTCTGTTGCTCTTCATCCTTAGTAGACCGTAGAGTTTCCTGAACTCTCAAATAACCCCACTGCCACCACCTAAAATGGAATCTCTTGCCTCACAACTGATCGCATTCCCTAACAAGCTTTCTCTCACTCAATTGCTGCTTTGCTTCCCCGAACCCCTCCTTTCATCAACAGACTAGTGTGCAACTGGTTGAACTCCTGTTGCACACTCATATGTTGATGAAAGAAGGGGTTTACCCAGTTAAACACGAGTATGTTATTGAATGGAGGGGTTCGAGGAAGCAAAGCAACAATTGTGCGAGAAAAAGCTCGTCCAGGAAAGGCAATCCATTGACGAGGCAAGAGATTATAGTCGCTCCGAGAAAATTAACATTTAAACCTAGCACCAGGTTTTGGGAGGCATCATTTCTATATATGCACCGATAGTGTTATAAACCTAGGTTATAAATCCTAAAACAAGAACGATGCCTTGCACCGTTGAAACAAAATAGAAAGTGAACAAAAGAGATAATAGAATTTGGAATGATACGTTTCTTGAAGTTGTAGTAAAAAAATAACAAAATAAAACAATATATTGTATAGACTAATCAATAATGATGTAACAAACAATTAATTATTATTATTCAATAATTAATTATCAAGTAATAAAAGATAAACATGCAATAATCATACATGCATCTAATAGGTTATATGTCAACCTAACCATATACTAAAACTGGAATGTACATAAATGAAATATAACTGTACATACCCTATAGAATAAATCCGAAAATGATGTGAGTCTAGTCGTGTTGGTACACTCTCCTGAATACTATATTTGCCCTCTATTAGGTGCAGCAGGTCCCTGCAAACCAGCTTCCAAGATAAAACAACCCTTCTAAAGGACACACACCCAGTGTGCATGCACTGTCAGGTGTATGCCGAACCGACGGTTAAGATCAACCTCTTTTGGAAAGCAAACTCAATGAACTTCGCTCAAAACAGAGTAGAGGAAGAGAGTTGTAGAGAGGGAGAAGAGAAGAATTTGAGTGAGTTGGATGCTTGGGGTCGGGCTCTATTTGTAGGGCTCAAATACCCATTGGTTGTAGCCATTGAATGAGGTGTGACCCTCCAAATGGACCATCCAGATTGATCCACATCTCAGATTCTGAGATCAATGGTCCAGATGACACCCTTTTATGTGTAGAGAAACCTTTTCCAAAAGGGTATCCGGGTAAGGGTGTATTCGAATCCAACAAAAACCCATACCCACAGCCCGCGGCCCATGTCGCTGTCTCGGTCGCAGTCCGATCCTGTTAGGATGCAAGTGTGTGTGAGTCAACTCGAACCGAGCTAGGCTTTCTTGCTTGGGCTCAATAGGTAGGCAATAACCCTTATAAATAATGACCTCTCCACCACAATTCCTAAGCGAAGTCCTATATTGGAAAGACCAACTGAAAATCGAAAAAACGAAATTTCCGACAAAATGAAAACCAAATTTTAAAGCTAAAACAAAAAGGAAAGTTTTTGAATTTAAATACTTTTGAAATTTTCATTTTGAAAAACCTTTTTGAGTTTTAATTTTTTCCAATGGAAGTTCATTGATGGAGAAAACCCTGGCTTAAGCTTGAAATTCTTTCACAAACTGTCCCTGTGACTAGGGCCTTTTACAACTTTCATTTCATGAATGCTCTTTGTATGTTCCTCCTTGTGGGGGAGATGGAATGAGTGTGAAGGGCTACAAAGAACTTAGTGAGCTAGGAGCCTAGAAAAAAAAAAAAAAACCCCATAACCTAGAGTGGGCTGAATAATCAAGTTGTCCATTAATGAAACCCACTAATAGTTAACCCTGAATTAGGTCTTGGTCCAACTCGATCAACCCTATATAAAGATTGACCTATTTGATAATTGAAAATACAAATCCGCCCAAAACCTGACCGACCAAGGGTCATCAATTAATAATTAACTAATCTTGGTTTTGGCATTGAGAACCAATTATGTAATTGATCTGTTTCAATCCTAATCCTTGAAGGTATAAGATTGATTAAGCCCAACCAAAATAAAATGGGCCGACCAGTTTGACACCCTTAGCAAGTTGTACTTGTATATAAGGGTGTCAATCAATATGATATCAGTAATTTGGTATGGTTCTGATTCGGTACAAGAAAAAAAAAGACATTACCATTATGGCATTATCCTATTGTACAAGTAGGAAAATGGTTTTCCATACCATCACTATACTTGCTAAATACGGTTTTTAACCAGTGTGAAATATAATTTTTAACTAGCATGAAATATAATTTCTAATTCAGTACAAAGTATGATAAGTATGATTCTAATTCGAGACTATTTATAGTTCTACAACAATATAGACTAGTGGAATACGTGTGTTATACTATGAATGTGTGGTTCGGTATATAAATCGATATATAAACAGTATATAAATCAGTACGGATATATTGATACGAACGATTATCATATCGGATAGTAAAGAGTACACACTAAACAGTACCAATTAATCTTGAAGCATTATTTTACTGGATAAAAACAGGTATATCAGTATAACCAGTTGATAGAAAATTCACATTCCGCCTGATACAATGTAAACCGTCAAATGTGTGCCACGTGAAAAGTGAGTTTTATTTTTTTTGGGTAAAAGAGAGGCCGCAGTTCCCGTTGGGTTTCGCAGCAGATTCCAATTTCCACAGGATATATATATATATATACGTAAATGTCTTCGTCAGCGTTCTTTCCTCGCCATTTACGATTCTCCTTCTCACCCGGAACTCTGTTTTCTCTGTCTCCTTTCTGCTACCAAGTCCTTTTTTTTTTCTCAGTAAGGATCGAAATGGAGATTGATCTTACCGATAACGGGAGCTGCTAGAAATCTCAATCGGGAGATGATCGCCATGGATCTTCTGCTTTGATATTCTTGGGAACTGGTTGTTCAAGCATGCTCCCAAATGCAATGTGCTTGATTCAACCCACAGATTCTCCTTGTAGTGTTTGCAGCCAGGTCGTTATGGTCCCTCCGGAGTGTAACCCCAACTACAGGTTCGTAGATTTCCTGTGGAAAGGATGAATTTTTAGGTTTTTGTTCGATAAAGTTTGTGATGTGGATCTGTAATGAAAATTTTTTTAACTGCTGGTGGTTGTGACTTTTATGGCAATATACATGAGATTCTGTGGATCTGTTACATCGCTTGTGTTGGATGCTATTCAAGATCTTACAGTGATCTGTAGGATGCATTAGATTCTTGGATGTGTCTGAGTTTAAAAAAAATTAATGGAAGCAATTTTTTCTGCAAATGATTAGTAGTTTTTATGTTTTTAAATATCCCTTGGTGACAAAACCCTCATATTTTAGCCGTTAAGTACATGCAATTTAACATCATAGTGCCTATTTCCCAGAAAATGAACCTGTTATGTCCATTACCCAGAACCCAAAATGGACTTCTGGGTACAAACTAGAGGGAAGCACATTTCTGTTCACGTTCTTGGATTTTAGGAAGGGAACCAAGCCCAAACACTGTTTTTATCATTTCAAGAACACATTCTGAAAATGCAAACGGACAGCATCCACTGTACAACCAGAATGAGGGTAGATTACATGTTATGGGGGCTAAAAATTGGTGGGCAAAAAAATCTCAGTAGGAGGATCTGTCCATGGAATTGGATCATGTGCTTTTGATAAACTAACAACAGCGTGAAAATCATGGCATACTTATCCCAACTTGGACACAAAAATACTAACTTCATTTGCTCTTAATTAATGCAGGAATCTTTGTGAAAATCTTGATATCTAGATACTTGAGGATGCAAAAATATGAACAGGAAATGAGATGAATCGAGGAATGAGAACACAATGATTTCTATAACCAAGTAGGAAATCAAGTACCTGTCCATGGAAAATTGAGTAAGGTAAATAGGAGTGGGATCAATATCATTCGTAGGACTAAAAGGTTGTACTGATCTCGTATATCATCTAGGCGAAAAACAGCATCAGCATGTTCACGAGTCAAAATTATCTGCAGTGATCGATAAAGAATAAAGTTAGTTAATCCCCAGTAGGGTGGATCAATGTACTGTTACTAAATGAAACATCTGACAAGAAAAAAAAATTACAAATTCTTGACTGCAGCAAGAACACATATGGAATTAATTCACAGGTTCTCTCCATAGGTAAAATCATTATCCAGAGAACGAAGCATCCTGTCTTCCCATTTTTAAATCGTTTCTGAGTTAGTAACCATGAAATAAATTTGTTGCAGCCCAAAAATCAATTTAAAGATGTAACTATTGTTCCTATCTATACGCTAAGTTCTTAGGACAAACAAAACAATGCATCTACAAAACGGCAAGATCCACCTATAATCAAAAAACAGAAAAAGAGGAAGAAGAAAGAAGAGAAAATACAAATAACATTTCTCATAGGAGCAGGACTGTAGGAGTGCCCTACCCACAACTAGTAAATGGAAAAAATTAATAATAATTATAATCAAGGAAATGATGAAACTTCAAAATCAATTACCTGCTCTTGTAGAGAAAAAAAATTTTCTAAAATAAATTGCAGCAAGAAAAACACCAAATCAACCTCAGACCAGAGAACAAGGACAAGCAGAAAAATTGAAAACATCTTTTTGATACCAACAAAGTAGGTAAATTTTCAAGAAATCCGGTTATGTGAAATAAAAACTCAACAAGGGATGAAAATGGCAGATTTCATTTTGAATATATCTGGTAATGAAAACAGAAAAAATAAAAATGATGTATTTACATAAAAATGATGCTATTCAAGATCTTACAGTGATATTTTTTATGGGCAATGTGTAGGATGCATTAGATTCTTGGATCCTGGGTAAGAGGATAAGTTCTCCTCTCCCCATTTTTAGAATTAGTTGAACAAGACAAGCAAGTAGGAGGGCATTGAGTAGTACCCGGTGCAAGCTTCAACCGCCAGTTATTTTAACATCATAGTACCTAGCTATTTCCCAGAAAATGAGCCTGTTATGTCCATGACTCAGAGCCCAGAATGGACTTCTGGGTGCAAACTAGAGGGAAGCACATTTCTGTTCACGTTCTTGGATTTTAGAAAGGGAACCAAGCCCAAACAGTGTTTTTATCATTCCAAGAACACATTTTGAAGATGCATACCGAACACCTCCCTAAGAAAACACTAATTTAGTGTTATGCATACGGACAGCATCCTCTGTACAACCAGCATGGGGGCTAAAAATTGGTAGGCAAAAAAAATCTCAGTAGGAGGATCTGTCCATGGAATTGGGATCATGTGCTTTTGATTAACTAACAACAGCATGAAAATCATGGCATAGTTATCCCAACTTGGACACAAAAATACTAGCTTCATTTGCTCTTAATTAATGCAGGAATCTTTGGGAAAATCTTGATATCTAGATACTTAAGGATGCAAAAATATGAACAGGAAATGAGACGAATCAAGGAATGAGAACATAATGATTTCTATAACCAAGTAGGACATCAGGTAGGTGTCCATGGAAAACTGAGTAAGGTAAATAGGAATGGGATCAATATCATTCGTAGGACTAAAAGGTTGTATTGAACGTATGTCATCCAGGCCAAAAACTGCATCAGCATGTTCATGAGTCAAAATTATCTGCAGTGATAAAGAATAAAGTTAATTAATCTACACTAGGGTGGATCAATGTATAGTTACTAAATGAAACATCTGACAAGGAAAAAAAAATTCAAATTCTTGACGGCAGCAAGAACAATCCCTCCTAAGCAAAGCATGAATATCAGCAAAGGCTCATAAACCATGATATGGTAGATTCATGTACATGAGGAAACATTTCATTGTGTACTTAGCTGACCAGTTGAGGCCAAATTTAGCCCATGTTGTTAAGGGTGGAAATCTCTCCTGAAACAGGACAGCACCACAAATCCTGCAAAATATTTCCTATGTATGCATTTGGGTTTTTTTTTTTTTTTTTTTTTTTTTTTTTGGGGGTCAGAGATAATATCAGACTTTGGAATTTGAATGCAATCTGTTGATGAATTTGCATTATGAAAATGCCCTAAACCAAGTTAGGCCAAGACTTTATAAGGCATTGTACTGTAGTTGTAGACTATATCATGAGAGATTTATTTATTCAACTGATTAAAGACATTGAAAAAACAGTATAGAGGTATAAACTCAAAGAATCCACACTAGGAATTTTATGGCAGGTGAACCACCGAATTACTTGCTCTCTAAAGTTCTTCCCACTATCAATTAATACATACTTGCGTTCACGATCAGCATGAGAATAATCAATAAGAAGTGATGTATTGCACCTGTAAAATTAATAACCCATAAGTTCCACTAACCCTTCGCTACAGAAGGCTAAATAAGCAACATCAACAATATAAACAAATTTCCGTCCCGTTAAAATAACTGTGTCCGTTGAAGCTTGCACCAAGGTAGTAGTACCCAATGCCCTCATAATTGCTTGTTTTGTTCAACTACTTCTAAAAATGGGGAGAGGAGAACTTATCCTCTTACCCAGGATGCAAGAATCTGATGCATCCTACACATTGCCCATAATCAAGATCACTGTAAGATCTTGAATAGCTTCCAACACAAGCGATGTAAAAAATCCATGGAATCTCATGTATATTGCCATAAAAGTCACAACCACCAGCAGTTAAAAATTTTCCAAAATCACATACCCCACTGAACCACCCTAAATTACCTAATCTTCAACAACATTACAGATCCACATCGGATCCACATCCTCTCCTCACAAAGGTTTGAGAGGAAGGGCGGCAACCTCGTTAGATAGCCGACACCTGAGGCTCAGGTGAATCCGGCTCAGGTGAATCCAAAGCCCTCTATCCGAGCTGACAACCCTTTATCGGCTCAGATTGTCTGCTCGGATTCGTCCAACCCCAGGTGTCGACCCGGGTGCCACCCCTCCTCCTGAACCTCTGGAAAGAGAAGATATGGATACGATCCACATCATAAACTAAGCTAGACACACGCACATTCCCTACCAGAATCATAACAAAACTTTGTCGAACAAAAACCTAAAAATTCATCATTTCAACGAGAAATCTACGAACCTGTAGTTGGGGTTACACTCGGGAGGGACCGTCACGGCCTGGCTGCAAACACTTCAAGGAGAATCTGTGGTTTGAATCAAGCACATTGCATGTGGAAGCATGCTTGAACAACTAGTTCCCAAGAATATCAAAGCGGAAGATCCATGGCGATCATCTCCCGATTGAGATTTCGAGCAGCTCCCATTATCAGTAAGAACTGTCTACATTTCGAACCTTATTTTGAAAAAAAAAAAAAAGAAAAGAAAAGAAAGAAGAGAGAGAGATAGGAATTGGTAACAGAAAGGAGACAGAGAGATGGCAGAGTTCCGTGTGAGAAGGAGAATCGTAAATGGCGAGGAAAGAATGTTGGCGAAGACATTTATTTATAAATTACGAGGAAATTGGAACCTGGTGCGAAACCCAACGGTAACTGCTGTTTTTCTTCAACCCAAAAAAAAAAATCACTTTACACGTGGCACATACCGACGGTTTACATTCTATCAGGCGACATGTGAATTTTCTAGCAACCGATAATTCTGATGCCTGCCAAATAAAATCTTTCTAGGGAAAATATTTGCCACATTATAATTTTACTCATCTGCCATTATTTGTGATAATATTTTTAATATTTTTTATTTTTTAAAAATTGTTTTTTTCAAATCCCTCCTATATGTCCTTCAACCAATAACGTGACATCATTTTAATTTCATTAATGATATAATTATTTCTAGATATTTTCTCTTTAAATTTAATAAAATTTAAAAATTTAGTGATTATCCCCCAACTTCATTATTTATTTCTTGTTACGAATCGAAATTCCGACGACACCAAACTTGACTCAACCGACCCCCCAAACCTGACTCCAACGTCCCCTATTCAATCCTTCTTACCAAGAACAAGTTCAGATTAAAGCGTCGCAAAGTCGCCATTTTCCTCGCTTAAAGAAGGTTCGATAATGGTGGTAATAAGAAACTAAATTGAATCCGCAAGGCCAGAAAATAATTGCTTCCAGAATTGAGATTAAAGGCCAACTGCTTAGAAAATGTAATCCAAAACCAAATATAAAATCAATTCATGCTCAGGGAGTTTAATTTTGAAAATTAACATAAAATAAAGACATGCAGAGGAATCCTGGAGCCAAAACCATCGAAGGCGACCTCGAGCAAGCCCTCTCCCTCTCCGGCGCTATCTCCGAAGCCGACCACGGGAAATAATAGGGATGCTGTTCCTGATTCAGAATCTTTGATTGAATCTAGAGTTTCCTGCGATAATGGCGTTTCAACTGTGACCCATTCTGATACAAATTAATTAACAAGTTTACTAAAAAAAACCTAGAACAATGATAACAAGCTTGGGACAACAGTCCTTGACCTGCTTGGAAAGCTCGGTGGTGGTGTAGAGAGGGTTGGTGGTGGTAGCAATGGTTCAGAGGGCGACGATGCCCAGGAAAGGAATCAAACTGGTTTGGGTCTTTGGCCAAAACGATGAAAGGACAGAGAAATCTGTAGATCCATCCCTTCCATATCCAGATTTCTCCATTCCCATTCTTTTGCAGATTTATAAATCGCTGATTTACCTGATCAGATGGCTACGATCCCTAGTCATTCTTCTACAAATTTAGAAATCCTTCTTTAAACTGCACAATCGTAACAATTAAATTGTGTTGTCAACTTGCAGATTTAGATATCCTACTGCCAAAACCGATCGTAGATCCAGATCCACAAAGGTCCCAACCATCATCATTTTTTGGCCCCCTACGATAACGATCGCAGATCCACGGAGGCATTGTCACGGCAAGTATTCTAATCTGGGCTGCTTCCCAACAATGGCAACCCCATCGATCTCCCTTCCCTCAGCTGCGGAAACACACCATAACTTGGATCTTGAATAGATCTCTCAATCCCTTATCATTCCCGTCTTTTTTTTTTCTTGTTGCCGGAAAAACGTAATTATGAGAATAAAAAAGAAAATATAAAATGAAATTGAAAAGTTTTGAAGGTAAAAAGGTCTTTTTAGCATCTAAACAAGGTTTGATGTCTTCAGGGGGGTGTTAGGGATATTATCGCAAACGATGGTGGGTGGGTGAGATTACGATAACCTGTAGGGGGTGTGGCAAATATTTTCCCATAAATCTATTTAGATTAAGGTTATGAAGGACGGTCAATCAATTTTCATTGAGTGATCTACTCTAGGATTAGAATATTCTGATCCGATCCCAATCAGAATATCAAACCAGATGGTCGGCTTGGTTGGACCAGTAAATTAAACAATGTGAAGAAGTGTTTGACGAGGGAACCAAACAATAACCGGTCTACTCCATCACGTAAAAGTAAGGGTGTCAATCTGATACCAAAACCATATATCGAAATTGATACTATACCGTTTATATTGATACTGATATGCCATTTAGATACCGAGTCGCATACTCACAATATCACACACGCCCTCCACTAGTCCACATTGTTGTAGAACTGTAATCTGTATCGAATTAGAATTAGAACCGTATTTCATACTGGAATTAGAAATTGTATTTTGTACGAGATAAAAATTATATTTCGCAGTAGTTAAAAACCATACCAAGCACGTACAATAATGGTAAGGGAAACCATTTTCCTACCGGTACGATAAGATAATTGTAATATCTTTTTTTTCTTGTACCGAAATGGAACCATGAATTATTGATATCGTATCGATTGACACCCTTACATGCAAGTACAACTACTTGCTGGCCTAAGGGTGTCAAACTGGTCAGCCCATTCTATTTTGGTCGGGCTTAATCAATCTTATACCTTCAAGGGTTAGGATCGAAACGGATCAATTACATAATTGGTCCTCAATGCCAAGATCCATATTAATTTTTTATTAATCGATTACCAGTCTTTGATTACTTTTGACTAATCAATCTTAGTCCGTCAACTAAGCCGCTTTGTTTGAATCTTGGCAAAGAGCACAAACATAGTTAATTATTAATTGATGACCCATAGTCGGTCAAGTTTGTGGTCTGCTTTAATTCAGGGTTGAAAATTATTGGGTTTCATTAATGGACAACTTGATTATTGGGTCCACTCTAGTTTATGGGGTTGTTTCTAACGTCGACTCATTAGGGTCCTTACAGTCATACGTACTCATATTGTAGAAGGAATATACACAGAGAGTTCGTGAAGGCCATAAAACACCCTAATCATACGGACAATTCGTGAAAAAATTTCAAGCTTAAGCTAGAGTGTTCTCCATCAACGAATTTCAAGAAATGTATCATTTCAAATTCTATCATTTCTTTTGTTCACTTTCCTTCGTGTATCAATGGTGGAAGGCATCGTTCTTGTTTTAGGATTGATAACCCTGGGTTTGTAACACTATCGATGCATGTATAGAATTTACACCTCCCAAAACCTTGTATTAGGTTTAAATGTTAATTTTCTCGAAGGTAGTTTGGCTAAGTTCTTATAAAGATTGATTGGGCCACATCTCCAGCCATCAGCTCTGTCCAGTAAGTACTATTGGATCACGCTCTTGCCCAGAAAAGAGAGATCCAATGGTACGGTATGAATGAAGCAGGGTTGGAGAGGATTTGTTCCTTTATATTTACTGCCGTGTGGTAATATCAAGTGGGGTGGTCTAAAATTCAAACTATCGAATGGTAGTAATTGCATTGTTCAAATGGCATTTTTCAGGTATTAATTCAATTCCATTGTCCATGGATGTATTGCACAATTTCTATTTTTATTTTAAAAATATATAAAGATATCTAACATTTCAAAAAACTATACTAAAAATACCTAACGTTTCATAAATTATGTTTGGAATACCTAAATCAAATTATGGCTAGCCAGGGTGTGGGACAAGATTCCCCCACCCTTCACTCCACTCCTCTCCATCATGCCTCCCCGTCGGCTGCCCCTATCTCCCTTGTGACTCTTGTAGTCCATGATTCTAAAACCCAGATCGAACTATGTTATTCCTTAACATAAGTGCCCCGATTTCTGCTGCTCTTCATCCTTAATTAGTAGACGACAGAGTTTCCTGATGAACTCTCAATAACCCCAGTGCCACCACCCGAAATGGAATCTCTTGCTTCGTCAACTAATCGCCTTTCCCTAACGAGCTTTCTCTCACTCAATTGCTGTTTTGCTTCCCCGAACCCCTCCTTTCATCAATAGACTAGTGTGCAACTGGGTGAACTCCTATTCACAATCATTATCTCTCTTACCTCCTTTGGGTTAATTGTCGCTCCACCCAGGAAAACTTCCTCCCAAGAGCTTTTGTCCTTGAGACCTGTTGCTGCTGGTTTGGTTTAGAGCTTCTAGTGATGACACATGTCAATAAGAAATAAGTAGGCACTAGAGAGGGGCCGGGTTGGATAACCCTATGATCACTCTGATGCCTAAGTCAGCAATAGCAACAAACAAATAGAACTCAAGATCCAAAAAAATTGAATTCTGATAGATTGAGATTTAAACAATTTGACTAAGGAGAGAGTAAATGTTCGAAATAGGATCTTGTTACTTTTATTCTGAGGGTATTTGTAGAGTGGCAGGAGTTTAGGGGGGGATTTATGCAGTTACACAAATCTCGAGGCATATTCAGAATCCTTTGGGGAAGTTACCATCATGGGATAGAGCAGGTTGACGTATGCGTCGATTTATCGTTTAGAAATTTGGGATTGTGTAGAAGTGAGACTGTCCCTTGGCCATCTGAGGATAATCTGACGATAGTCTTTCTATAACCGCTCCTTATTCCGTGCTTGGCAGGATCTTTGATGGCTTACATGTGGAAGCACATGATGAATGCATGGTCGTTTGCTGTTATCTTATGGTTATCTTGAAATCGTGGAGATAATTTCTTCTCTTAACCATCTAAGGTAATGGCATCTCAATGCATGGTTTGGGATTGTGACACGCGTCCTTCAAGATCAAAATTTGGTGTTCAAACACATGGCCTCTTCTAGTTGGTTGATCGATTATCACCCAAACAAGACCCAAGTAACTATTGGCAAGATTCGTGAAACGCAAAGAAATCGCAAGAGGGAGGTGTATGTGGACATCGATTCTTCTGGGTCTCATGATGGTGGGGTCGATGTGTTCTTATTGGTCATTGTGAACACTATCACCCACTCTTCCCCAGTATAGAAATCGTCTCCCTCCTGAGTTTGGGCCGGAGACTTGGCGTCCTGGATGGATGACCGCCACCTGGCTCTCCGGTGGATCCGAGCCCTCCATCCGAGCCGACACCCTTGTCGGCTCAGCTTGTCGACTAGGGTGTCTGCTCAGATGGAGGGCTCGGATCCACCCGAGAGCTATGTGGCGGCCATCCATCCGGCCCGCCAAGTCTCCCGCCCAAACTCAGGCGGGAGAGGATGTGGATCCCTCTTCCCCACAACTTGAGAATACATCCATGAAGTTCAGAATCCCAAAGAAGCTAACAACGGTGGATTTCTAGAAGCTAACAACGGTGGATTTCTAGTTATGGAACATATCGAGATCCTCGATCATAATGACCGATCTATGCGTAATTTGTAATAGAAGCATCTACAAATCCGAATCATCAGAGAATTCGGAGTGATCAAAATCATGCAGGTTGGAACAGAGGAACTTGGCCATGGCTTCTGTTTGGGATAAATATCATCCCCGAATAAGGGAGTGACACGTGTAAAGTCCCCCAATGACTAGTCAACAAAGCACAAAAGGACGCCCAGCAAATGACCATCCGACACATGGACAACAGATTTGAATAAGACCCATCAACAGAGGCAAAAGAGAGAAGAAAAAGGACAAATGAGAGGCAATTTCCACATAACAAGGGTAAAGACGAGATTACATCCTCAGGCCCCGCATGAAATCAACAATAACTATGGCGATAAATACTCCATCCGCCACGAGTCAAGGAGGAGAATTTTTAAGAGCTTTTAGTCCACTTTGCTCTAACACCCCTCAACTGAGCCTCTTCCTCTCAGGCTCAGATCGGTGTTGACCATAACCTTCTAACTCCGCTTAAATATTAAAAAGTCAGGCTTAACTCTAATCATCTATGACCTAGAGTCCTGACTTATGTATCGGAGAGGTCACGGGTCTACAAACTCGACCCCACCTGTACCTTGTTTGTCATATGCAAATTTGACAATCAACAAAAGACCCAGGCATGGATTCTAGCGGCAACAGCTTCCATGAAAAATTAATTTTCCAATGCCCGACAGTCCGTACAGCAAGTAGCTCCTCTTCCAGAGGTGACCGAATCAATGGTAGAATTGCTTTGATTTGAGGAACGATCGAGATCAGACTTTACCTTGTTCTTCACATTGGAATCCATGGTGACCGTGTCTAAGGGTGGAAGTGCATGAACGGGATAAATTTCCACTGTCTGCCATCACGACAATCTTTTCTTTTGGCTTGAGCTTAACCTCCCTTCTTCCTTTGATTGATCTCGTCGGTGACACAATCGCTGTGTTTGAGGTAAAGACGGAGGATCGAAGGTCTCGGAAATGTTGGTTTCCACCAAGGTACGAGTCATGGATTGTGGGAGTAACGAGGAAAGTGGGGATAGAGATAGAGGCATCCGACAGAGAAGGGTGATAGAGGCATGAGAGGGAAGATTGGGCAATATTGGAATTTTATTCTATCCTAAGTATTCAAAATGCCCATGCATCCCAACTTATCCGATGGACGACGGACTAAACTACGTGAGAGAATCTTTTTTTTGAAATTTAGATCCCACGTTGACCTTCCAAATTTATCTCCTTATACAATGTTGACTCACAAACTCCTAAAACCTTATGATCACCTTAATATCTAACTGTAACACTTCCTAACAAATCCAAACTCCTCCTCCAACCTGCTTAAACCAGAAAAAAGGAAGCATATTTGAAATCCAGCTAATGATGGCTTCATTTACCAAGTAATCCTGAAGGCCTTTCTTCTTCAATCTCTGCTATATCACACGATCCTAATCTTCGGAGGCATATATTGTAAGAATTCTCCCCCCTTTTTCTTATTTTTCGCCTTCAAATTGTCATTTTTTTTTTTTTTTTTAAAAGGTGAATGAAATATGTGATCTTAGAGCAAAATTATAAACACCTTTTCATCATCCTAGCTAATTATTTATTTATGTCGAACTCGTTACGGATCTAGTATTGGTTTAGGCTTTTTTAGAAACCGATGAAAAATCAAAACCAACTAGACCAATCATGGAAGCGAAAAACCCAATAAATTTCAATATTTTTTTTTACAATTTATCATTTTAATAGACGAAAATCCAAGAGCAAACTGATAATAAAGGGATAAAAAAACTATTAAGAAAAATCAATAATGGACCGAAACAAACCAAACCGATAATTATTATCTACTGTTATGATTTTGTAATTCGAAATCCTTATCAACTTGAACCAAACAAAAACGATATTAGAAAAACTGAAAAAATCGGCCAATATCGGACTGAGTCGACCATTTGATGACAACCTTATTCATTTATTAGGGTAAAAAAACTTCTTTAGGGATGCATTTTTCAAAACCATTTATTGTTGTGGCAAAGACTTCCTTTATCCAAAATCTGTCATGATGCAACTTTGAACCTACAACAGATCACATCATCATCTGTCACCTTGTTAAGTTTCACTCCGTACTTTTACTCCCAAAAAAGAAAGTTTCACTCCGTACAAAATTTTTCCGTATAGAACAAGAACACATGCCTATATTCATTGTAGGCAGATGGTTGAGTGGATATCTCAAATTCTAAACTTGGATCCTCTCTTGTTTGTCCAGGTGTGCTAAGTTAATCATCCTACGGGTTGGAATACTGAACACATATGTCGATGGATCTTAATTCATCCAATGGATAATTGACAAGCTGATCGACAAGAGATGATCTTTTTCCATCTAAGGAGGATTTTATTTTTCTTCCAAGCCAATTTCAAAATAGCTTAGAACTCAAAAGTGACGATTGAATAAGTTTCGGCACCTACATATGCTACTTGACCTATAAGGTTATTGGAGAGAATCAGTAAGAAAATACTTGTATTATTTTTTAAAATAAATTATTATTATCACAAGAGTATGTTGTTTTTTTCAAACATCACAAGTCATCTATTTTATCATGTGGATAAATGATGTATCCATTGAAACCGTTGGATAGAGAGAACATGGTTTAGATTAACTATATATTAATAAAAAAGTTTTCGATCCAATCCATTCTTGGGGTCCGAAAAAGACGAAAAAAGGAGATGTCAATGACTTAGCACTATAAAACACTCTCCATATTTATAGGCATGAATAACATTTGTGCATTTAAAATATATATATATATATATATATATATATATATATATATATATATATATATATATATATATATAATTAAATGAATCATGTTTTTCCTGTGATTTTTCAACTACCCAATTTTGAATCATAATTATGCAATTAATTTATTTTCAGGTTGAGATTCTTACTTCTAGTTCAAATTTCTACTTCAACTTCAAAAGGATTCAAGAGTATGAGAGAGTAGAAACATATTTGTTAACCTAATTTAGTCATGGACTCCAGAGTAGTGGTGGGGGGTGACGGATGGTGGCACTAGTGGTGAGTGGTGATAGTGGTGGGGGGTGA
The DNA here is from genome assembly GCA_028583415.1 of Protea cynaroides. Classification (NCBI taxonomy): domain Eukaryota; kingdom Viridiplantae; phylum Streptophyta; class Magnoliopsida; order Proteales; family Proteaceae; genus Protea; species Protea cynaroides. The sequence continues at coordinate 78,061,644 of CM053265.1, read as the reverse complement.
CGGATGGTGGCACTAGTGGTGAGTGGTGATGGATGGTGGTGGCGGTGGTGGGTGGGAGGTGGTGGTGAAGAATGGCGGTGGGTGGTGGTGGCGGTGGAGGGTGGTGGCGGTGGTGGTGGGTGGTAGTGGATGGTGGTGGTGGGTGATAGTTGGTGGTGGTGGGTGGTGGTGGCGGTGGTTGGTGGTCGGTGGTGGTGGCGATGGTAGGTGGCGGTGGGTGGTAGTGGATGGTGGTGGTTGTGGTGGGTTGTTGGTGGTGGTGGCGACGGGGGTGGTGGTGGTGGCGGTGATGGTGGGTGATGGTGGTGGTGGTGGTGGTTGGTGGTGGTGGTGGTGGCGATAGTAGGTGGCGGTGGGTGGTGATTGAGGATGGTGGTGGTGGCGGTGGCGGTGGGTGGTAGTGGATGGTGGTGGCGGTGGTGGGTGGTTGGTGGTGGTGGCGACGAGGGGTGGTGGTGGTGGCGGTGGTAGGTGGTGGTGGCGGTGGTTGGTGGCTGGTGGTGGTGGCGATGGTAGGTGGCGGTGGTTGGTGGTCAGTGGTTGGTGGTGGTGGCGATGGCGATGGTAGGTGGTGGTGGGTGGTGGCGGTGTGGTGGTGGTGGTGGTAGTGGCGGCAGTGGGTGGTGGAGGAGGGTGGTGGCGGTGGTGGGTGATGGGTGGTGGGTTGTGGTGTTGGTGGCGGTAGTTGGAGGTAGTAGTGGTGTGGGGTGATTTTTACTCCAAAATTATGCTCTGAAGTCGAAAAGCATCTATTTGATGCTCCAAAAAATTAGATTCTAGAGCTCATTTGGAGCCGGTTCACTCATGGATTCTCCAGAAGTCCGAACCGAGTTACCAACCAGGCTTCTACTCCATTTATACTCCAAAAGTCAGAATCCAACTTCTGAAATATTACCAAACACCCCCTAAACTAACTTCAATTGGCACTTGAAAAAGCCTGATAATTTTGCACCATGATAAACAGATGAAAGTGACTCTGAAACAAGGACATTACCTTTTCCAAAAAACTTAATTACATAATAAGACTTCCATGGGATGCTAAGGTAGTGTTTGGCGTTCCCATTCGGAAAATGCAGAATGCATTTCTCATTTTCTTAAAAAGAATGCAAGGTTTTAAGTATCAATATGATATGGGCATATCCACCAATACGTATCGGTATTGCAATGGGTCAATTAGATAGACATGCAATATGCCTCTCAAGTTTTTAAAATGTATGTATCGATCATATCAAACCAATAGTCCAATACAAGTCGCGATACACAACTATACAGCTTAAATAGAAGAATGGGACAAACAATTTGTCGGTACAAAATTCAGGAAAAAAAAAAGGACTTATTGAACTGATACGGATTAATACACCTTGATACGAATTGATACGCACATAGAAAGCTCGATATACAACTGATTTTTTTCATTTTTTTGGTCTTCTTCCTTGTTGGAATCCTACAGTTCATATGAACCGAAGGTAGTCTTCATTGAATGTCATCAAATATGCCTTCAATCTTTGAAAATATTTTGTATGTTCCCTAATCATTTTCGTGTATATCTTACCTCGTATTCGAGCATATCCACCACATACAGGATACTATACATCTCTTAAAATCATTGACCAATACACTACTGATACGTAATACTTTAATCTTTACAAGAATAAGAATGTAGTTTGAAATAACTATGTATATCAAATGGATTCTTGACTGTATATATGATGCAGATCAAGGGATGGATCTGCCAGAGGCAGGTTAAGAGAGAGGATAAGGGAAGAAATTAGAGGGCTGTTAATTCCTTGGACTGTGACAATACCCGTGAACAGTAACATGAGAATAGTAAAAAGAGAGAGAGAGAGAGAGAGAGAGAGAGGGGACAGGCACCAACCTTGCATTGATATAAAATAAATTGTCATTCTTCCAATGTTGAATTACACGCATAAAGAAAATAATACCACATTAAATCTTAATCTAATACAAAGACTCAGCTGAAGATAAAATCCTAAGCAACTTTCACTCTTAACTCTTAAGAATGACTAATGAACATGGAAAAGAGATAAACATGATAAAAGGTGATAATAATTGAAGCCAATCATATCTAAATCTCTAAACCAGCTCCCACGATCTGATCCTGGCTTGTATGGAAGCTAGAATTCTCCAATCCGCCAACCATCTCTTACTTTTCTTTCAAGGTTTGCCATTGCATAGGAACCAGCCTCCTTGATCAATGGTAGGTACTACATCAGAAGAACCAAGTTCTGTACAATCCACGAGCCAAGTAGATCATTGTATTCCACTATTCCATGAGACCAAGTCTCATTTGGGTATTTTGTCAAACAACTTCTCACCAATTCGTCTTGTTAGCTATTGCATGGATATTGAATTTATCTGACAATTCTCTTCCTCCCGAGTGTAACCCCAACTACAGGTCCTGTTGAAGTGATGAATTTTTCGGGTTTTGGTTCGATAAACTTTTGTTATGATTCTGGTTGGGAATTTGTGTGTGTGTAGCTTAGTTTGTGATGTGGATCTGTAATCTATCTTATTGAAGGCTAGGTAATTTAGGGTGGTTCAGTGGGGTATGTGATTTTGGAAAAAATTTAGCTGCTGGTGGTTGTTGCAGGAAACACAAGTCCTGGTGGTTGTGACTTTTATGGCAATATACATGAGATTTGTGGATCTGTTACGTCGCTTGTGTTGGATGCTAATCAATAAGAAGTGATGTATTGCGCCTTTAAAATTAATAACCCAGAAGTTCCACTAACCCTTAGCTACAGAAGGCTAGATAAGCAACATCAACAATATAAACAAATTTCCAAGTTTTTTAGGGGAGGGTGAGGGGGAGGAGGGAATTATGTTCAATCTTTCACCATAGTTATCCTGTTAAAATAACTGTTAGTTGAAGCTTGCACCAAGGTAGTCTCCAATGCCCTTATACTTGCTTGATTTGTTCAACTATTTCTAAAAATGGGGAGAGGAGAACTTATCCTCTTACCCAGGATGCAAGAATCTAATGCATCCAACACATTGCCCATAAAAAAGATCACTGTAAGATCTTGATTAGCATCCAACACAAGCGACGTAACAGATCCACAGAATCTCATGTATATTGCCATAAAAGTCACAACCACCAGGACTTGAGTTTCCTCCAACAACCACCGGCAGCTAAATTTTTTCTAAAATCACATACCCCACTGAACCACCCTAAATTACCTAACCTTCAACAACATTACAGATCCACATCACAAACTAAGCTACACACACAAACTCCTCAACCGGAATCATAACAAAAGTTTATTGAACCAAAACCCTAAAAATTCATCATTTCAACAGAAAATCTACGAACCTGTAGTTGGGGTTACACTCGGGAGGGATCATAAGGGCCTGGCTGTAAACACTACAAGGAGAATCAGTGGGTTGAATCAAGCACATTGCATTTGGGAGCATGCTTGAACAACCAGCTCCCAAGAATATCAAAGCAGAAGATCTATGGCGACCTCTCCCCGATTGAGATTTCGAACAGCAGCTCCTAGTATCGGTAAGATCTGTCTCCATTTCGATCCTTAACCCAAAAAAAAAAAAAAAAAAAAAAAAAAAATGATTCGGGATGCCTTCATCGTTATCTCATTCTTATTTTTTTGCAAATTTCTCATACAGCATTTTCACCAACCCTCTATACTCCACTTTGATGAACAACCGTAGGATTTCAGATCCGAAAAATTCTAAATAATCAATTTTTTTTTTTTTTTCAATAGAATAGAAATGGAGACAGATCATACCGATAACAAGAGCTATTCGAAACCTCAATCAGGGGATGATCGCCATGGATCTTACCAATAATAAGAGCCGAATCCGGAATCCGCGTGGGAGAGAGAGAGAGTCGTCAACGTCAATGGCGTAGAAAGAACGTTAGCGAAGACATTTGATTATATATAGGTTGAAATTGAAATCTCGCTGCAAAACCTCATTTTACACGTGGCACACATCCAACGGTTTACAATGTGAAAAGTGAATTTTCTAACTGGTTATTCTAATGCCTCTCAATGGAATCTATTTATATAACAATTTGTATATCATTTAGATACCTAGTCACACATTCATAGTATCGCACATGCACTCCACTAGTCCACATTATTGTAACTCGATCAAAAGTTAAATGGACCGATCGGTTGACACCCTTATCAAGAAAATAATTGTACTTGTATGTAAAGATATCAAAACTGTATAAAGAAAAAAAAGACTATCAAAACTGTATCTGCTCGGTATGGTTTTTAACCTATACAAAATATAGTTTTTAATTGAATATGAAATACGGTTCTAAGTCGATACATATTACAATTTAAATCAATCTTATACCATCAAGGGTCAGGATCGAGACCAATCAATTACATAATTGGTTCTCAATGCCAAGACCCAGATTAATTAGTTTTTAATTAATCGATTACCAGTCTTTGATTAGTTTTGACTAATCAATCTTCATCAGTCCCACTGAGCCATTTTGTTTGTATCATGGCAAAAAGAATTAAGATAGTTAATTGTTAATTGACTATCTTTTTGTGAGGTTTCTCTTCAACCTATTACCAATGATATTTTATTCATAGCCTCTTTTTTCTATTCATGCTCTTTTACTTTTGTTCCAAGAGGAGCAAATAATGTTGTTCACACATTTGCCAAGACAGCCTCAACCATTTTGAGGTTGGTTGATTAGCACCCTTTCATTCCTAAGCTTCATGATGTTGTTGTAAATTATGCCTTGGCTCCTTCCCGATTTCATGATCAATAGATTTTCTTCTTACCCAAAAAAAAAAAAAAAAGTTGAACCAAAACCCATTAATTAATCAAAAAACTCTATATTTAATTTAAAATCGAAGCTTTTAAATAAATTGTTAGTTTAGTTTAAAAGTTGTTGAGATGCTCTATTGGTTAGGTTCATCTGTTAGAATTTTTGTGGGTTGCTTTAATTTAGGATTGACTATTAGTGAGTTTCATTAATGGGCGTAGAAATCCTCTCCGGCGCTAGAGACTCTTCAGCGCCGATCCAATGGCTGGAGTTCATCCAATACAGATCCCGATGTATTGGGATCTGTGCTGGTTGAACTCCAGTCGCTCGATCACATTGGAGAGTCTCCAGCGGCTGGAGATGATTTGATTCCCATTAATGAATAACTTGATTATTGGATCCCCTCTAGGTTATGGGGTTTTTTCTTATCCTACATCATTAGGGTCCTTGCAATCATACATACTCATATTCCAACTTCCCACAAGAAGGAACATAGATAGAGAGTTCGTGAAGAACTGTAAAAGACCCAATCACAGGGACAATCCATGAAAAGATTTCAAGCTTAAGCCAAGGTTTTCTCCATCAACCAACTTCAAGAAATGTATCATTCCAAATCCTATTATCTCTTTTGTTCACTTTCCATTTTGTATTCGACGGTGCAAAGCATCGTTTTTGTTCTAGGATTGATAACCCTAGGTTTGTAATACTATTGGTGCATGTATAAAAAATAACATCTCCAAAACTTCGTGGTAGGTTTAGATGTTACTTTTCTCGAACGGTAATGATTCCAAAACTTTTGTGGTAGGTTTAACCTAGATTGGATATGTTGCATTTGTCCCCCCCCCACCCACCCAAATCCACCACCACTCAGACCAGTTTGTACACCCATCCCGCAAACCATTTCACACACTCTAAAATAAAAAAGCAAACGATTGGGCCAAGATATCCAACGGTTCAGCCCCATCCAATATGTACTATTGGATCATGTTCTAAGAAACCTAGAAATAGACCTTTCTTTCACCTATACAGCTTAGGCCTTGGTCCCCCGCGGCAACCTTGTTCTTGCGCCTGCTGCTCCTCTCCTCCCGAATGAAAAGTACAATATGAACGAGGTGGGGTTGGAGGCAACGAACCTTCCCCCCCCCAAACACTGTTTCTTCATATTTCTACTTCTCACCATGCATATCAAGTGGGGTGGTCTAAAATTCAAACTATTGAACGGAAGGTTTTTTTTCCCCCCCCCTTCCCCCCCCCCCCCCCCCCCCCCCCCCCCCCCCCCCCCCCCCCCCCCCCCCCTCCCCCTCTTCCCCCCCCCCCCCCCCCCCCCCCCCCCCCCCCCCCCCTTCCCCTTGATCCTTTCTACTCTAATGCCCGAGAATTGGGGCTTGTTCAAATGCCAATCCCAAGGTACTTAAGGTTTCAAGAAACTACACCAAAGATATTTAACGTTTCATAAATTATGTTTGGAATACCCTTCACTTCTCCTGTCCCATCTCCTTTTCTGGGTCCGACCCTCCATGACACCTCTCCGCCACACCAATATGAATATTGGACACGTCTAGCCGAAAAGACAATGGTACAGCCGGGTATCCCCAAAACATTGCGGAAGGATCCGCTGTCCCACCGCCCCCCACCTCCCTTGTGATTCTTGCAGTCCATTATCCAAACTCCTAGATCAAACTATGTTATTCCTTAACATGAGCACCTCGATTTTCTGCTGCTCTTCATCTTTAGTAGACCGTAGAGTTTCTTGAACTCTCAAACAACCCCACTGCTACCACTCAAAATGGAATCTCTTGCATCATCAACCGATCACCTTTCCTTGACAAGCTTTTTCTTGCTCAATTGCTGCTTTGCTTCTTCGAACCCCTCTTTTCATCAACAAACTAATTTGCAACTGGGTGAACTCCTAATTACAATCATTATCTCTCCAATCTTTGTTGCATTTAGAGTAGCTCCACTCTGGAAAATTTCCTCCCAAGAGATTTTGTTCTTGAGACTTGTTGCCGATGGTCTTGGTCTAGAGTTTCTAATGATGACACCTGTCAATAAGAAACAAGTAGACAATAGAGAGGGGGGTTGGATAACTCTGTGGCCACTCCGTTGCCTAATTCAGCAATAGCTACAAATAGATAGAACTCGAGATTGGGAAAAAAAAAAGAAGCAAATTTCTGATGGAGTGAGGTTTAAGCAACTTGACTAATGAGAGAGTCAATGTTCAATGTAGGATCATGTAATTTTTGTTCTAAGGTTATTTGTAGAGTGGTATGATTTTAGAGAGGATTTATGCAGTTACACAGATCTCAAGGCATATTCTGAATCCTTCGGGGAAGTTACCATCACGAGGACAGAATAGGTTGATGTATGCATCGATTTATCCTTTAGAAAGTGGGATTGTCCCTTGGCCGTCTGATGATAATTTGACGATAGTCCTTCTATAACTGCTCCTTATTCGGTGCTTGACAAGATCTTTGATGGCTTACACATGGAAGCAAATGATGAATGCCCGATTGTTTCCTGTTATCTTATGGTTATCATAAAATCGTGGAGATAAGTTCTTCTCTTAACCATCATCTAAGATAATGGCATCTCAATGCATAGTCTGGGATTGTGACACGCATCCTACAAGATCCACATTTGGTGTTCGAACAAGTGTCCTCTTCTAGTTGGTTGGTTTATTATCACCCTAACAAGACCCAATTAACTATTGACAAGATTCTTGAAACGCAGAGAAATCGCAACAGGGAGGTCAATGTGTTCTTATTGGTCATTGTGAACACCATCACCCGCTCTTCTCCACAACTTGAGAATACATGCATGAAGTTTAGAATCCCAAAGAAGCTGACAACAATGGATTTCTAGTTAAGGAATAGATCGAGATCCTCGATCACGATGACCAATCTACTCGTAGTTTGTAAGAGAAGCATCTACAGATCCGAATCATCGGAGAATTCGGAATGATCAACGTCGTATAGGTTGTAACAAAGGAACTTGGCCATGGCTTCCATAAAAATTTGATTTTTCGATGCCCGACAGCCCATACAGCAGGTAGCACCTCTTCCAGAGGCGACCGAATCGATGGTAGTACTGCTTTGATTTGAGGAACGATCCAGATCAGACTTTACCTTGTTCTGCAGATCGGAATCCATGGCGACGGGTGGAAGTGCGTGCACGGGATAAATTTCCATTGTCCGCCATCCCAACGATCTTTTCTTTTGGCTTGAGCTTAACCTCCTTTCTTCCTCTGATTGATCTCGTCGGTGATGCAATCGATGTGTTTGAGGTAAAGACGGAGGATCCAACGTCTCGAAAATGTTGGTTTCCACCAAGGTACGTGTCAGAGGCAGGAGAGGGAAGTGGAAGAGATGAGGTCTATATTGGAATTTTATTCTATTCTGGGTACTCATAGTGTCGATGCATCCTGTTAGGGAATTATGCCACGCTGACTATATCGCCTCGACACATAGGACCCGATCAGCGAGCCACATGGAGTTCTCCTTATTCGGCGCCAGAAAACTCCTTCACCTATTCAAACACAAGAGCAAAGGGTAAAAACAACATTTGGAAAATATGCATTATTCACTATAAATTGAGCAAATCCTGAGATTTCAGGTACGAGAATATTTATTACTCACTGCTCATTCTTGATATTAACGCTCTGACACCTGGGACGGAGAATCTCATCATACCCTACACTTTTTTCTATAATATCTCTGTGGGTTCGACACTGAACCCACTGACTGTTCACAGAGCCCTAATTTTGGCATCGGAGTGGACCCGGGGCATCCGACCCGCTTTCCCTTGCGTTTGCTTATCTTGTTTTGCAGGTCTAGTCAGCTCATAGGACCCACAGAACAGATGTAAGCCGAAACACATCCCAACCTATCAGATGAATAACGGATTAATATAAACGATGAGAGAATTTTTTTTTTCAAAATTTAGATCCCACGTTGACCTTCCTAATTAATCTCCTCGTACAATGTTGACTCAGAAACTCTTAAAACAGTATCTCACTTTAATATCTTACTGTTACACTCTCCTAACAAATCCAAACTCCTCACATCTTATTTTTCTCCCAAAATCTCGACTCACATCTAAGTTTTTTCTTCCTCATTATAATCAACGCAGACTTTGATCACCATATGTAAAACTCCTCCTCCAACCGGCTCAAACCAGAAAAACAGGAAGTACATTTGAAATCTAGCTAATGATTGCTCTGAAGGCCTTTCTTCTTCAATTCTCTGTTATATCACACGATCATCCTAATCTTCAGAAGCATATATTGTAAGAATTTCCACCCCCTTTTTTTTTTTTTTTTTTTTTTTTCATCTTCAAATATGTCATTTTTTTTAGCTGAATGAAATATGTGATCTTAGAGCATAATAAACACCTTCTCATCATCCTAGCTAATTATTTATTTATGTCGAAGTCTGGTGAAAAATCAAAACCAACCAGGAAAATGATCGAAACGATGAAAACCCAATAAATTTCAAAATATTTTTTTAAATTTTTTTTCATTTTAATATATGAAAACCCAAGAGCAAACTGATAATTCAAAGTCCCTATCAACCTGAACCAAACAAAAACGATATTAGAAAAACTGAAAAACCGGCCAATATCGGACTGAGTCGACCATTTGACAACCTTATTAATTTATTAGGGCAAAAGACTTCTTTAGGGATGCATTTTTCAAAACCATTTATTGTTGTGGCAATGACTTCTATTTTCCAAATTTCTGTCATGATGCAAATTTTGAATCTACAACAGATCACATCATCATCTCTCACCTCGTTAAGTATATGGTTGAGATGAGATGTCAAATTCAAAAGGTAGCTAATGGGTTGGGTGTACAACCAAATGCCAATCCAACTGGGACTTAGATCTTCTCTTGTCGCCTAGCTGCCTTAGTAGCCCATCGGATGGGTTGGGATGCTCGACACGCATGCTGATGCGTCCCAACCTGTCTAATGGATGATTGACAGGTTGGGCGACATGAGAGGATCTTTTCCCATCTAAGGGGGATTTTATTTTTCCTCCAAGGCCAATTTCAAAATAGCTTAGAAATTGAAAAGTGGCGATTGAGTAAGTTTCAACACGTACATATTCTACTTTACTTATTAGGTAATTGGAGAGAAGTGGTAAGAAAATGTTTATATTATTTTCTAAAGTAAATTATTATTGTCACAAGGGTATGCTAATTTTTTCAAACGTCACAAGTCATCTATTCTATCACGTGGATAGATGATGTATCCATTAAAACTATGAATAAAAAAAACATGTTTTAGATTAGCTATATGTCAATAAGTAAGTCTTCGATCCAATCCATTCTTGAGGTCCGAAAAACACAAAAAAAAAAAAAAGATGTCAGTGTCCTAGCACACAAGACACTCTCCATGTTTATATGCATGTGTGCATTTTCCCAAAAAAATAGATGGTTTAGACTTAATATATATATATATAATTATTTTTTTTGGTGAAAATATATAAAATTAAATGAATCATATTTTCCTTGTGATTTTCGAACTACCCAATTTTGAATCATAATTATCAATTAATTTATTTTAAAATTTCCTTCTTTTATATATATTATCTTGTGCCATATATTTTTTTTTTTTACTTCTCTTTCTCATATTCTATTATTTTTAAAATTTCTCATCTAACTAATATTTTTGTATTCAGATACATCTCCTCGACATCTATTATATACAATGGCAAAGATAATGGTGTGGGACGTAAAAAAGAGTAGGGGATATTTCTTTAAGGGGAAATTCCAAACAGTGAGAGACCTCCAAATATACCTCATCAGACATGCGTACATTCAAGTTGAAGATCAAATTATTATGTACAAGGGAAATATAATACCAAATGAGATGGAATTAGATGATCTTGACATCAAGGATAAGGACCGGGTTGAAATGCAACTCTACACCAAGATAGATCCTCAACCTATATATGTTGAGGTGGTGACTCTAAACAAAGACATCTTATTACAGTTTCAAGTTTCAAGTATGGAATCAGTTTTAACTCTAAAGATGAGAATTGATGAAAGTGAAGGTATATCTCCATGCAATCAGCTACTGGAGACAAATGGAATTCTGATGCATGATCTTAATTCAATGGATATGTACATAATTGATGAAGAACCAAGATTCTATCTTACAGTCATTCCTAGAGACACACGTTATGATATAACTGTGAGTCTAGTTGTTCCAAATACTAAAGCTGTGAAGGAAATGGTGGTGGGTGAATTTGACACCATCTATACCTTGCATGGCAGCGCACGTAGAGAGGGATTAGTGAAGGATCATGACTTTTTCCTTGTTTGGAATAATCAAAGGCTCTCAGGATTGAAGACTTTCTATGAGTATGGTATTAAAAGTGGTGCCTTCTTATATTTTTCCTATGAAAGTGGGCATTAGATTTTGTCTTAGATTAGACTTTTTTTTTGAGTTGTAGGTAATTTTTTTTAGACTTCCTAGCTACTTATACTACTGTCGATATGCGGCTTCTATGGTACAAGAAGTAGAGGGGAAGGGGAAGGGGAAGGGTGCCTTAAGACACAATGTGAAGACAGGAGAGTCGAAACCAATGACTTCCTGTGTGCTTTCACTCTATCAACAGGATACCAACCAATTGGGCAAGGCAATTGACATACATCCTAAAATAAATTACAATGGAGGTACTCAATGTTTGAGGAAATTATGTTTAGGGTACCTCGTGTTTGAAAAACTACATTTGAGGTTTCTCATTTTTTGTATTTTCCAATTTGCCCATATTGAAATCCACCCTCACTGTCTATGCTTCTCCTCCCTCATCTTCTCCTTTCTCCTTCCTCCTCCCCAGCTTCTGCATCTTCCCCTTTTCCCAGCTTCTGCATTTCACTCTCCTCTACCTAGACAATAGATGTTTCTATCATCATCATATGAGTTTGTATTGGTTAACAAGCTCACCTCCACCATTTCTTGAATCTCCTTCATGCATTCTTCCTTCGATATTCTCCCAAAGACTCCAATCTTCTTTGGAGAACTGTGTTAAACCATGGGCCAGAGAGTAAGAACAGAGAACCTACTGTGAAGAAACTTTCTCATTCTTTCTTATTATCTGAACAGTACAAAGAGTATATTTATACAAACCCTACTAAGGGTAAAACAAGAAATCTACATATATATAAATATACGGTTTAATACACCCCCTCAAGCTGATGGAGGAGAATGCCGTAATCCAAGCTTGTCAATGAGAAAAGATAATGGACCCTGGCCCAGGGCTTTAGTGAGGAGATCAGCCCGTTGATACTTGGACTGAATATGAAAAGGTTGAATTAAATGCCACTGAATCTTCTCTCTAACGAAGTGACAATCCACTTCTATATGTTTCGTACGTTCATGAAAAACCGGATTGGCAGCAATATGAAGGGCAGCTTGACTATCACAGTAGACCGGCATAGGGAACATGTGTGAAAAACCTAAATCATGAAATAGGGCTTTAAGCCAAGTTAACTCACATGTTAGCATGGCTAGGGCACGATACTCAGCCTCAGCCGACGATCTAGAAACAGTGTGCTGCTTCTTGGTTTTCCAAGAGATTGGGCTGGACCCAAAAAACACAATGTACCCCGTGGTAAATCGTCTAGTAAAAGGACAGCTGGCCCAATCTGAATCGGAAAAGCCAATGATTACCGGTGAAACATCATGACTCATGTGAACCCCAAGAGATAAAATTCCTTTGATGTATCGAACCACCCTAATAGCGGCCTGAAGATGTGGATCACGAGGAGCATGCATAAATTGACTCAAGATATGAACCGCAAAACAGAGGTCGGGCCTGGTCACAGTTAAGTATATGAGGCGGCCCACCAAGCGTTGGTAAACTATAGGATCAACTAGAAGTGGGCCTGTATCATTGTCCAATTTAAGATTTTGCTCCATTGGGAATGGGCTAGTTTTGCTAGCAAGAAGCCCAGAGTCCTTTACTATATCTAGGGCATATTTTTGTTGGGTAAGTAAAAGCCCAGAATTTGTATTCACCACTTCAAGACCCAAGAAATATGTCAAGAAGCCCAAATCTTTAACATCAAAGGACTGATGCAGGTGCGCCTTAGTTGTAGTAATATGGGCCTCAGAATTTCCAGTGATGAGTATATCATCAACATAAACTAGGAGAGCAGTCATAATAGATCCTTTGCAATATATGAAGAGGGAAGCATCAGCACCCGATTGTTTGAAACCCATTAATAGAACATCATCAACAAACTTTCGATTCCATTGTCGAGGTGCTTGTTTAAGGCCATATAAAGCTTTGTGTAAGCGACAAACCAAACCCGAAGCTATAGGAACACCATGTAGAGTATACCCCAGTGGAGGAGTCATAAACACTTCCTCATCTAGATCACCATGGAGGAATGCATTTTTTACGTCTAATTGGTAATGATTCCATTTTTTAGATGTGGCAAGGGCAATGAGACACCGAACTGTTACCAATTTCGCAACTGGAGCAAACGTCTCATGAAAATTTAGGCCTTCCAATTGGGTGAAGCCCTTGGCAACCAAGCGGGCTTTATACCTTTCAATGGACCCATCAGCATGCCTTTTAATTTTATAAATCCACTTGCACCCAATGGCCCGTTTACCCATGGGTAAAGGCTCAAGAGTCCATGTTTTATTATTGTCTAAGGCAACCATTTCCTCATCCATGGCAAGTCGCCACTCAGGTGATTTACTAGCTTGAGAGAAGGTACGGGGCTCAATGTTGGAACACAAATTGGATACAAGCAGTTTATAAGAATGGTTAGAGAGTAAACCAAGATGATTCTGGATAGGATATAAAATACCTGAGGATGAAGATGGTGCTGAGGGGTACTGCTGTAGAACCGAACTACACACATAATCACGCAACTGTGTGTTGGGTTGATGAGGCCGTGTGGAACGGCGAAGAACAGATTCAGGTGGAATAGAATGCATATGTGTAGCAGATGAATGATGACCAGATTCAATAGAAATATCAACATCTGAGAAGTAGTGAGATGGGGGAACAGATTCAGCAGTAAGACCAGAATTAGGAATAGGAGGTAAACCCGAATCAGATGGTGGGGAGGGACCAGATTCCACTGGAGATGATAAAATAGAAGATGGGAACATAAAATCAGAAACTGGTTTAGGTAACACAGCAGAAGAACGAGTGTCAAATACGGGGGTAGTGATGGAAGCATGTGTGAGGACAATGGATTTTCATATGATCCTCCACGAAATCAAAATTAGGCTCTCGCCTTGGTTACTTTTATCCATCCACGCCAATGGACGGAGAAAAATATGGAGTCGCCACCTAGATAAGGTCTAGGACCTATAAATGGTCTCTCACTTGGAGAGACACTATGACTCATGCTCAATGGATTGGCTTCTCACTGGCCATGCTCCATGGTCTCTCACTGTGAGGACAATGGATTTTCATATGATCCTCCACGAAATCAAAATTAGGCTCTCGCCTTGGTTGCTTTTATCCATCCATGCCAATGGACGGAGTAAAATATGGAGTCGCCACCTAGATAAGGTCTAGGACCTATAAATGGTCTCTCACTTGGAGAGACACTATGACTCATGCTCAATGGATTGGCTTCTAGTCTTACCAGAGAAGGGTAAGTGTCAAGTTACGAGTTGGGAAGGTGTTAGGCACCCAACTCGCCTGGTCAATGGACCGGTCTCCTTCTATCATATCTTTTCCTGCATTCTTAAAACTTATGTATGTTCAGGTTGTTCAATTTAGCCTAACTAGGCAAATGGAGAACCCTAGACCAAGTTTCTAAGTTGTTCTAACTTAGGGTGCCGCCACATAGATTTGAAAAATAAAATACAAGTCAAAAGACAATAAATGGATCAATGAACAAATGAATGGATAAAAAAAATTGAAATAATCATGAATAAACAAATAATGAATTAAAATAATGAATAACATAGAAAATACAACAGATAATGGATGACCGAGCTCGAGATCAAGCCGCTTACGTATCCCTGTGCGGCGGGAATCAAACCAAACGTAGTTCGTGCTGGGGGTTGTGGTTGTGGTTGTGTGTGAGGTGTTCCCTTGACAAAGGAAGCACGTGTGACCGTGCGCGAAGGGTAAACTACTCAGAGTTCTCCACTTCCCGCTGCCTACGTATCTCTTTAGAGAATCAGGTCAAACGTAGTTCCCAACAGTTAACAGGCTGTTGGACCCCACATGGCATTACTGGAGAGGTGCTTGGACCTCAGAGGTACTCGGACCTCAACTCCCCGCGCTCGGCAAGGCAACACTCAAGAGGTACTCGGACCTCGACTCCCTGCACTCGGCAAGGCAAACTCAAGAGGTACTTGGACCTCAGAGGTACTCGGACCTCGACTTCCTTGCACTCGGCAAGGCGAACTCAAGAGGTACTCGGACCTCGACTTCCTTGTACTCGACAAGACTTCACTCAAGATTTTGAAAATGATCGGTCCGCACACCGATTCCCAAACATGGGAAATGATTGGCCTAAGGCCAAAGACAAAACTAAGTAAAAGCTAAGTTGGAGATCAACATGATCCCGACCGTCGCCTGAAAACATGTAAACATGACACATTTTTTGTATTTCTTTTTCTTTCTTTTCTTGTATTTTTTTAATAAAACAAAAACAATTCTAGGGACCAACCCTATTGGTTGAGCAAGCCCATGGCCTAGGCGGGGCCCACCCCAGTCAACATGGGATTTGGAAATCCCAACAAGAATGGACTCATTGGAGTCACGCTAAAGTTTTGCACCACTGGGGGAGGGGATACATGCAATGACTAAGCATAAATGTGACTAACTAAGCCTGTGATTACATCAAATTAAACACATGGGGAAGTTAGCCAAGTATATGATCGAAGCAAGCAATTAACCAAACCAAGTACTTTAAACCAAGCTAATTACTTTAAAACCAAACCAAGTACATTGGTTGAACCTAGTGTATGGGCTGAATTAAGCAAGTTTGCCTAAGCGAAAAGAGAGAAACTAAGTTCTAGTGACACCTATACTGTAAAGATAAGGCAAAAAAGAGAAACATTTAACAGCATTCATTCCCATACAAAAATTAGTTTCCATTAACAAAAATACATAAAGCAGAAAATCCTTGATGCTTTTTACATTAAACTCTCATTCATTTCCAATCGAACCTGATATATGTTTTAGACCAAGATAAGCGTGGGGCTGGAAAACCCAATAAGATCAACCAAATCCACTATGGGATTATACCTGGTCCGACATGCATCCAAACAACCCATGAAAATTGGCCTAAGCAATGAGCTAACTGAAGACAAGTTTAAAATTTACAACAAGCATGAACTTGAATATCCCACTGTGTAAAATCAAAACCCAATTAAATGCCAACACGCTAAATCAGGTCATTACTGAAAATTGAAGAAAGAATCTCATCTGAAGTGTGCATCAAGGATTAAATGCAATAAAGAAACATCATATGGAAAACCGACTTCCAATACAAGACTAACCCAAGTTCTAACACACACTGAGAATCCCTGGGAACATAGACCGGGTTAAACCTCACATCAAGTTACAAGAAACTAAATTAAGAAGCTAAATAAAAATTCAGATGTAGAAGATGATGTTCACAATCAAGCATTAGGAACAAATCCACCCCAGATTTAACATCGATTCAAGCATTAAAAAAAAATTCAGAAATGTGAAGTTGAGATCACTTACCTGAATGATGAAGCTCGAATCAATCAAACCGACAAGAACTTGTATAGCCACGGCTGTATCAACGAATTTGGCATATCTCAGGTCCACAATGTGATACTTTCCCTAAGAAGCTGCAATTGCTTTATCTCGGCAGTAATGGGATAGAATATTGCCCCAGCTTCTTTCCATATCTCATCAACACTACTTGCAAAAGTACTCCAAACCAGCTTTAAAACAAATTATTGAGTCCAAAGATCTCGCCTCATTCGCAATGTGTCCAACAAAAAGGAAATTCATGGCTCTCAGATTTCAATTGAACATGGACAGCCCGGAATTTCTCCTCTATCAATGTAGTTCCCTTATCGCTCCTTATCTTTGGCATGCATCACAACTTCAGCACCTACACTTCCTTAACGGTGACCCACATGAAACCAACCACTAAAAGCACTACAAACACCACCACTGATGAAGAATGAGCAGTACTTGTTCCCACAAGTTTCATTGAATTATAGCCAAAAAAATCATATCGGAAATGTATTCTTCATAGGCATTGAAGGAGTTACAACAGCAACATTGTCGTATATCCCATACCACAATACAACCATCATCATCTCCTGAGGCAATAGTCATCTATGTTAGGTCAACCAAGCGATTCACAGCAGCACCATGGGCATCTTCTAGACGAGCAATGGTGGAACCAGTTTCCACATTCTTTTTCTTTTCTTCTGCTGCCTCTGCCACATCTTCTTTCTTTCTGCTGCCTTCCTCTCTCTCCCTAACCTCTCACTCTTGCAGGAGCAGACCGACAAACCCCTTCCTTGTTATTGTAGCAATGGCTCTGATCCGACCAGTCACCAGCATCATCTTCCCTAAAGTGAGGCCACTTCAAAGATCTGTCAAGTATAGAAGATGGCGTTGCTTGACAATAAAAGGAACCTGTTAAGTCCAATGCATATGCAGCCACTCTGCCAAGTATGGCCAAAACATTTCTAGCATTGTTCCTAGAATTTTTGTGTAGATCCCAATGAAGAAACTTTAGGCGATTCTCCTCTATTAGATCTTTATTAATAAATTCAATTGCACTAGCAAACTCTGCACGAAGTATGGATTCTCGGGGCTTCTTCTCTAGTGTACATTTAGGTGTTGCTATAGTATCGTTGAAGAGTTCTAAAGAATTTTTGGGATTGTGTTGCTGCCTTCCATTGACCTCTTCTCTCAGAGAATATCTTGTTGTGAGCAGCAGATCCACCATATTGGTGTGCAAGGGTGTCGCCCATTCTCTCATAGAACCTCATTAAATCATCTGCTAAAGGGGTGTCCAAGTCTACATATGGTAAATCAATAAACCCCAAATGCATGAAGCTGATGCCCAAGAGCAGCCAAACCGTAAGCATACTGGGCAACATTTGTGCGATCCAAGCAATCTATGCAATTGGTCCTGAGGACACCCTTTTGAAATTGAAACATAGGTGGCTTGACTGAATGATCGCCGGCATCATGACTATCTTCATTCTGTTCTGCTTTGCTTACATCAAGATTATCTTTGCTCGCGCCTTGTTTCGGTGTTATCCGCATCTTCCTACTGCAGCTGCTCTCCATCTTCTTCAAATAATCACCTCTCTCTTCTACCTTCCGCCACCATAGTCACAGCCAGATCTCCTTTCTCTCCTACTTCTTCTCCATTTCCTCGATAGCAGACCCTCTCTCTCTGTTTCTCTATTTTCACTACCAGCTGCTTCCTCCTTCTTCTTTTGATTTTCTGTACAGCAGCTGCCACTGCCTCCTCCTTGCTCACTTCTTCTTCCTCAGTTCCTCTCCCTCTTTTCTCTTCTTTTCTAGCCGAAATCCATTCTTCCCCCTTTTTCCCTACTTCTTCTCGGCTTCCTCTCTTCCCTTTGCTGCCGCCTTCTCCTTTGCTGCCGCCCTCTTTCTCCCCCACAATAGTCTCCCTCTTTTTTCTCTTCTAGAGTTTTTTTTTAACCCTTAATCCAATGGTCGAGATGCCTCCTCTTGATTTCCTTTTAATCAAATCTAACAAACATGATAAAATAATAATAAAATAATAAAGAAACTAATACACAATTGATATCCTAAGCCCAAACCCAAGCCCATTAGCCTAATTCCTATTAACACCTAATTTAAACCCAGCCCAAACCCATTATTATATATCCTAAACACAACCTAAACTAAACCCAGCCCAAACCCATTATTCTAAATCCTAAACATCAACCTAAACTAAACCCAGCCCAAACCCATTATTATATATCCTAAACACAACCTAAACTAAACCCAGCCCAAACCCATTATTCTAAATCCTAAACATAAGCCTAACCCTAAGCCCAAACTAAATCAACCATTTTTTTTCCTTTTTTTTTTTGCATTTTTTTAGATTTTTTTTCTTTTTTTAACAATTTTTCTAATTTTTCATAATAACAAAAAATGATAGGGAAATTCTAATAATACCAAAAATGACAAAAATACCCTTGATGAGAAATAGGCCAAAATGGGGGTCTTACAACATGATGTTGAAAAGGAAAGATATGCTCAAAAAACTGAACATCTCTACTAGTGAAAATGAGATGAGATGATAAATCATATACTTTGTATGCCTTCTGATTAATAGGGTATCCTACAAACATACATGGAGTGGACCGAGGAGAAAATTTATGCCTACGAGGAGAAGGATTCCAGGCATAACATAAAGATCCAAAAGTCCAAAAATGACTATAGTCAGGAGGTTTATGAAAAAGCATCTCATAAGGGGATTTCCCAGAGAGAAGAGGTGTAGGCAGCCTATTTATTATATAGCAAGCAGTTAACACACACTCGCCCCAGAATGTCAATGGTAAATGAGCTTGAAATCTCAAGGACCTAGCAACTTGAAGAAGATGACGGTGTTTTCGCTCTACAACACCATTTTGTTGAGGGGTATAGACACAAGTAAGTTGGTGACCAATACCGAGAGCATGTAACAAATTCTGGAATGAAGAAGATAAGAATTCTGACCCATTGTCAGTTCTAAGACACTTCACAGTAGTTGAAAACTGATTGCTTACCATAGAAATTTTTTTTGATAATAGCATAAAAGTTTCAGATTTATATTTCATCAAAAAAATCCATGTGGTACGAGTACAATCATCAACAAGACTAAGAAAGTAACGACAACTAGATGATGATGGGGTGGAGTAGGGACCCCATATATCACAATGAATAAGGGCAAATGGTACAGTAGTCTGAGAAATACTAGATGAAAAGGAAGAGCGAGTATGCTTAGCTAAAGGGCAGATATCACAAAAACCCTTATAACTAGGTACTCCAGAAATGCGCCCATAGTGAGAGGAAGGATGCCCCAACCTGCAGTGCCAAGTATGAGATGATACAGATAGTAGAGCCGAAGCTGATGGATGCATGGAAGAGGGGTTATAGTGATAGAGGCCGTCACGCAGCAGTCCCACCCCAGTCACCATCCTCGTGGACAAGTCCTGAAACACACAGAATGTAGGAAAAAAATATCACTGAACAATTAAAGGCCCTAGTAAGTTGAGTGACAGAAAGAAGATTAAAAGTAAACTTAGGAATTTGATAGACATTCTGTAAATGGACATGGGGAGCCAGATGATGATCCCCAATACTATGAATTGGATATTTGTTGCCATCGGGAAGCATCACAGGTGGATGAGTAATCGGAGAAACACACTGAGAAGTATTAGAAGCAAAGGAGGAAAAATGGTGAGAGGCTCCTGAATCAATAATCCAGGAGTGGAGTGAAGAATGAACAGTAGACATACCTGCAAAATTAGCAGCAGTGGCTGTACCATTTAGAAAGGCCATAAGCTGCTGGTACTGTGTGTTGGTGAGTGGAGGCAGAAGAGAGACAGTGGTATCATGACCAGAAACAATTTCACCTGAGGGACTCATATCAGTAGACAACCCTGTCTCAATAACAGGGGAAGACTCGAGAGGGCTATCAGAAGCCATGTGCAGTTGTGGAGCAAACCGACTGTATCTAGGAGGCCGACGATTAGGAGGAAATCCATGCAGATCATAACATGATTCCTTGGTGTGCCCATATTTGTTACAATGTGAACACAGAGGACGACGATTGCCAGTTCTTGAAGCAGCCGACGGACCATTAGCTGAAGGTGTAGTGTAAGACTTGACAAAACTCCCACCAGGCCGTTGATACCCTGGAGAAACCCGATTCACAGCACATGCCACATGATCAGAACTGACCTGAGAGATACAGAGACCCCTTTGGCGTTCTTCTTGAAGCACCAGCAAATACGCTTTGGCAGCCGAAGGTAGAGGCGACATGGTCAAAATGTGTGTACGAACATTACTGAATGCATCAGTTAATCCCAGTAAGAATTGGTGTACCTGTTCAGTTTGAGCCTGCTCCATAAGTTTCTTCAGAAGCTCACAGGTACACTTAGAGAGATAGCCACAGGAACATTCTGGGATAGGGATATAGGATCCTAATTCTTCCCACAGATTTTTCAGTGAGGAGAAATATTCAGAAACAGACATAGCATCTTGCCGTAGGAGAGATATTTGGCACTTCAATTCATAAATTCGCGGTCCATCCCCTTGTGAGAACCGATTTTCTAGCTCTAGCCAAAGGGCCCGAGAATTCTTGGCATATAGGATAGCACCTTGAAGATTCTAGGCCAGAGAATTACAGATCCAAGACATCACCATTCTGTCACACTGATCCTAAGCAGTGGCAGAGTTTTCATCTGCCTGAGGATCAGGACGAAGCACAGTTCCATCGATGAAGGAGCACTTGTTCTTTGCCCCTAACGCAAGACGCATGGTACGTTTCCAGGATGAGTAATTGCTACCATCGAGTGGTTGAGTGACTAAAACGTGACCAGGGTTGTCTGATGAGTAAAGGAGAAGTGGAGATGGAAAGGAGAAACCGGATGTTGCAGAAGTTGCAGACATCGACACAGCTCACAGCAAATAGTTGGAAAAGACAAAAAAATGGAAGAAGAGAACTGTAGACTGATTATGAGGCAGGAAATCCTCAGCCGACACAACAGAGCACAACACAAAGGAAAATGAAACAAAGAATCGATCGAGAGTTGGAAACCCCAAATCAAGAATCACAACAGAATACCACAAACCGAGAACTCAAGAACCACAGATCTGTGAAAGACATAGTGCAAATCACATATCTGAACATGAAAGAAGAGGAATCGCTAATAGACAAAGCAAGAATCACAGATCTGACCAGCAACGAACAAGAACTCAAGAACAAAGAACAGAGAACCAAACTCAAAGAAAAAAAAAATTCTGCAGAAGACGCCGAACACCAGACGTCGCAGGAAAGTTGCTGTGAAAAAAAAAAATGGAGAGGAGAACTTCAGAGCACCAACGGATCAAAAAAGGGAGCAACAGGAGTGCAGAGAAAAAAACTCTACTCTGATACCATGTTAAACCATGGGCCAGAGAGTAAGAACAGAGAACCTACTCTGAAGAGACTTTCTCATTTTTTCTTATTATCTGAACAATACAAAGAGTATATTTATACAAACCCTACTGAGGGTAAAACAGAAAATCTACATATATATATATATATGAATATACGGTTTAATAAACTGCCATCGGCTTGAAAAAAGTACTAAAATTTTTAACATCAAAATCCCTGACTCTTGAGCTCCTCTGCAACTATTTCAGCTTCTCTTCTAAATCTTTGATCTCTTCTTCCAACACTACACCGATGTTCTTCCCTTTGTAGATCTTCTTCCTCCCTTGTAAGGCGACAAAAAAGATTAAAAAATTGGAAATAAAAACTAGGAAAACAAATTTAAGCAAAGAAAAGCAGAATGTCACAAACGGAAATCCGTGTTTCTCCAAGAATTTCAACTTGAAACCACTACTTCTCGTCTTCAAAATCCCATCCTTTCTCTCCAAATTCATAATGGAAGCCCTCAACCCTCTCTCTCCTCTAGCATTCCCTCCCTCTATCTATGTGTCTTTGTGTTCTTCTACTTTGTTTGGATGGGGCAGGGGAGAGGCTGGAGGAGGAGAGGGCAGGGGAGAGGCTGGAGGAGGAGAGGGTGTTAGACTATAATGTATGATAACACGTGTCTGTTGTATAGAGTTCGTAGTATTTAAAGTCGGTATTGTACTCTGTATAAATACGGTACCCAATGACTCAATAAACACATTAGAAAATTCTATAACTGTTGTTACTTTACTCTGTTTTGGTGCTCTGCCATTTAACATGGTATCAGAGCAGAGTCTTGGAATTTTTTTTTTTCTTTTTGAGAGAAGCTTCTCTCGATCCTTCTGAGTTCTGACATTTCTACAATCGTTCCTTGCAATTTCTTCTGTATTTGAAGAGTTTTCTTTCTAATTCCTTGAAGTTCTTGCCTTGTTCTACAGTGTTCGGTCATTTTTTTTGGCTCCTTCTCAGTTTCTCTTACAGATTTGAGTTCTGAAGCTTTCTTGGGTTCTGACGTTTTCTACCGTTTGGTGTTTCACAGATCTTCCTTGTTCCTGTGACTTGTGGTATTTTCGTGGTGTTGTTTGTTGCACTTTCTCTTCAGTTCTGTACTTGTTGTTTCAGATTTGTATTTTTTTTTTCTTTGATCTGTCTTCTTGGTTTCTTGGTTCGAATTGGGGTTTCCGGTGTTTTGTTGATCTGCTTGGTTCATATCTGTGCTTTGCTGGGTGTTACTTGGTGATTTCTTGATCTGTGATCTGTGATTTCTTGGTGATTTCTTGATCTGTGATTTCTTTCCCTGATTTCTTGGTGATTTCATGGCTTCTAAGACTCCGCAGACTATGGTGTTCTCTTCTCCCTCTTCTTTATATCCGGCTGATAATCCGGGTCAGTTGCTGGTTTCCCACCCGCTTCATGGTGACAATTATGCGTCCTGGAAGAGAGCTATGCGCATAGCTCTGGGTGCGAAGAACAATGTATGCATTTGTTGATAGTTCTCATCCGCGACCTGATCCCAAAACAGATTCTGCGGGTGCTCTTGCTTGGACTTAATGTGACCTTATGGTCATGTCCTGGATATACAATGCTTTACAGAAAGACCTTCAAGAAACTGTTTTCTATGCCAATACCGCCCGTGAGCTATGGCTTGATCTGGAAGTGAGATTTGCTCAAGGGAATGGTGCAAGAATTTATGAACTAAAACGCCGTGTTGCTGTCCTTCGGCAGGAGAGTCTCTCTGTCTCAGGTTACTATTCAGCTCTAAAAATTTTATGTGATGTGTTCCTGAGTGTTCTTGTGGGGCTCTAGCTAAATGTTCATGTGATGTCTTCACTACGGTAGTTGCTAATGCTCAATCAGAAAAGGTTTTTCAATTCTTGATGGGGCTTAACGAGGTGTATGGGCCGATACGAACTCAGATTTTGGCCATGGATCCTTTGCCAGCACCTGGGAAGGCTTACTCGCTTGTGTTGCAGGAAGAGAGACACAGAGGTTTATGCGTCCCTTAGGTATCTCATGATACCACTGCATTTGCTGTTAATCGCCAGTCTGATGTTCGAAGAAAATATGTCTGTTCTCACTGTAATCGTTCAGGCCACACAAAGGAAACATGCTTCAGTTTACATGGCTTCCCACCAAATTTTGTTCGTCGCAACTCCAGAAATTCTTTGCCCCAAAAAGGGTCCCAGAGTCATGCTGTTACTAGTTCAGTTCTAGCAAGTGCTTCTGCAGAGGTTTCTTCTACTGAAACCAGTTCAGTTCCACCAATGGAGTACCACCAGTTAACCACTGAACAGTATCAGCAATTAATGTCCTTTCTCTCTCCCCCTTCTCTAAGTGTGAACTTTGTAGGTATGAGTCTACTTATCTACTTCTTCTTCTCCACCATGGATTGTGGATTCAGGAGCCACTAATCATTTTTCCTGTCTCCCACCTATATGTTCCACTTCCACTGTTTCACCTCAACAGTCCCATGTTGTTCTCCCAGATGGATCAAAGTATCCTATTACCCAATTGGTTCTTTCTCTCCTAAACTACAGTTAGACAATGTTTGTCATGTTCCCAGTTTTTCATTCAGCCTTTTATCTGTAAGTCAAATTACAACATCCTTGAACTGTTCTGTAACGTTTTTTTTTTTTTTTTCACTTTTTGTGTGTTTCAGGATTTACAAACCAGGATGGTGATTGGACTGGGCCGGTTGCGTGACGGGTTGTATCACTTTGACACTTCAGTAGCTGCTTCCACTCCTCATATCACTGTATCTTCTACCACAGCACAACCTGTCACTGCTGCTGTGATTTCTCCAAAACTATGGCACTATAGGTTCGGGCATCCCTCATCATCCTCTGTTCATCTCCCTCATATTAAATCTCATATAAATGACTGTAACATCTGTCCTTTAGCAAAGCATTCCCGCACCCCCTTTCCAGCTAGTGTTTCTAGGACCTAAGTTTCTTTTGAACTTGTTCATGGTGACATTTGGGGGCCTTATTTTATTGCCTCAAGTTCTGGTTATCATTACTTTTTAACTCTTGTTGATGAAAAATAAATCTGAGACCTTGTTGTACTTGTCTCAATTTTTCAATATGGTTTCAACTCAATTTTCTCCAGTTATAAAATTTTTTAGGACCGATAATGGTCAGGAGTTTCTTTCACATTCTTTGCAAAACTTGTTACATTCCCTTGGTATTTCTCATCAATTTACTTGTGTGTATACACCACAACAGAATGGTGTTGTAGAACGAAAACATAGACACCTACTACAGGTTGCTAGAGCTCTTAGGTTTCAATCTTCTTTGTCTTTGAGTTTCTGGGGAGATTGTGTGTTGACTGCTTGCTATATCATAAATAGATTACCCTCTCATTTACTATTTGGTAAATCCCCATATGAACTTTTATTTCACAAATCTCCTACCTATGATCACTTTCGAACATTTGTGTGTCTTTGTTATGCTAAGAATGTTTCCCCCACTCAACACAAATTTTCTCCTCGGTCTTTTCCTTGAGTTTTTGTGGGATATCCCTCCAATCGAAAGGGTTATCGATTATATAATCTGTTTACTAAAACCTGTATCACTAGTAGGGATGTCTCATTTTATGAACATAAATTTCCATATCATTCGGCAGTCCATTCTTCCTCTACCTTAGTTGTTCCTTTACTAGTGGATATTTCTCATATCCCTTCTATGGATATTTCTCATTTCCCTTCTATGGATATTTCTCATTTACCTTCTGTAGATGCTTCAAACACTGTTGGTTCTTCTTCCTCTTCGAATTTAGATATCTTCTCATCTAATTTCGATTTAGATAGAGAGTCTTCCTTGGGTATGGTTCCACCACCTACTGTCAATAATTCTCCTGGTACGAGGAGGTCTACACGGGTTCACCAGCCTTCCTTACTATTGAAAAATTTTGTGTGCAACTCTGTCACGGGCCTATCAGATCCGGTCATCACTTCAGGTAATCCTCTAACCAGGCCCATTTATCCTATACAGGCCCATCTATCTTTCTTTTGTAATTCTGCCTATCAGGCCTTGTTAACATCCTTATGTACCCATATTGAGCCCAAAACCTATAAACAGACTTTCAAAAGCCCATTATGGAATTCAGCTATGGCTAAAGAAATGCAAGCACTTATGCAAAATAATACATAGACCATAGAACGATTACCTTCTGGCGAACAACCTAATTGGTTGTAAGTGAATTTTCAAAATAAAGCACAAAGCTGATGGTTCTATTGAGAGGTACAAGGCGAGATTGGTGGCCAAAGGATTTACACAATTAGAAGGTCTGGACTTTCATGAGACCTCAAAATTGTTACTGTTTGCAGTCTTATATCCTTAGCTACATATCGTAACTGGCACTTGCATCAATTGGACGTTAAGAATGCGTTCCTACATGGAGATTTGGATGAAGAGGTGTACATGACACCACCTCTTGGATTTATACATAATGGGGGTCCATTGACCTTGGATATGGCATGTAGATTACGTAAGTCCCTTTATGGATTTAAACAAGCTCCTACACAGTGGAACAAAAAATTGGTTGATGCTCTTCTCCAACTCAATTTTAAACAATCCCATGCGGATGAATCTTTATTTGTCTATAATAATGGCCAGATTTTTACAGCCCTTTTAGTATATGTTGATGACATTATACTTACTGGTTCGGATGAGACCCATATTGCTTCTACAAAGGCTCAACTTCAAAGCCATTTTCAAATCAAAGATCTGGGCCAAGTGGCCAACTAACATATTTTTTGGGCATAGAGGTCGTATCTACTACTAGTGGGTTACTATTATGTCAACAAAAATATGCCATGGACATTTTACAAGAATCAGGCCTTCTTGGTAGCAAATCAAGCCCATTTCCATTGGAACAGCATCTAAAGTTGGACAATGATTCTAGTGATCTTCTTTAAGATCTTGCTGCCTATCGTCGGTTAATTGGTCAGTTAATCTACTTAACTGTCACCCGGCCGGACTTGTGCTATTCGGTTCACATCCTAAGTCAATTCATGCATAATCCATGTGAGCCACATCTTCTTGCTACTAATAAAGTGTCGGTATATCAAAGGCTCTATCTCTCTTGGACTTGTTATGACCCCCTCTCATAAACCATCTCTTATGGGTTACTGTGACTCGGACTAGGCTAGTTACCCATTTACTAGGAGGTCTACAATGGGCTACGTTACATATTTTGGTGATTGTCCAATTTCTTGGAAGACGAAGAAGCAATTTACAGTATCTAGATCATCAGCAGAGGCAGAATACCGGGCCTTAGCATCCTTATCTTGTGAAATCACATGGCTCAAAACTCTGTTTTCTGATTTGGGCTTTGCTCATCCTAGGCCCATTTCTGTATTTTGTGATAATGAGGCTGCTCTTCATATAGCAGCTAATCCCGTCTTCTATTAACGCACAAAACACATTGAAGTGGATTGTCATTTTATTCGGGAAAAGTTACAAAGTGGTCTTCTCCAAACTCATAATGTCCGATCTTCAATGCAACGAACCAATATCTTAACAAAAGCCTTGGGTCAACGATCTTTTACTACATTACTTGACAAGCTTGGACTTTGGCTTCCTGTGTCCGCTTGAGGGGGATGTTAGACTATAATGTATGATAACACGTGTCTGTTGTATAGAGTTCATAGTATTTAAAGTCTGTATTGTACTATATATAAATACGGTACCCAATGACTCAATAAACGGAAAGAAATCCTCTCCCGCGGCAGGAGGTTTTTGCCGCTGATCCAAGGGCTGGGGATCAGTTGGCCTGCCTACCAATACATGGGGAGGTGGGTCAGCTGAAATCCCGCCCTTGGCAGGCGGCAGGTGGGCGGGAGAGGATTTTTTTTGCTTCAATAAACACATTAGAAAATTCCAGAACTGTTGTTACTTTACTATGTTTTGGTGCTCTGCCATTTAACAGAGGGCATGATGGGGCAGGGCAACAAAGAGGCAGAGGGTGGGGAGGAGTGGATTCCATAGACAAAATTGGAAATACAAAAAAAATAAGGAACCTCAAATGTAGTTTTCCAAACATTGCCCTAAACATAGTTTCTCCAAACATTGAATACCTCAAAAATAATTTACCCTATATCCTATATGTAAAGATATGGAAATTAAAATTCATTCATTTTACACTTTAGCCATATTGATTCTTTTTGAAATTTTTATAACCATTATTTCTTATTAATTTCAAATCTTTTTGTAACAGATTATTGTGTTGCCTCCCACACTACAGCCAAAAAGGGTTTTTGAGAAGTCCATTTGAGAAGAAGCTAATTTAGTTATCCGTAAGTACAATAAAGAGAATCAGCTCAATCAGATTATTTTTAGAAATACGGAAGTTGGTCTTGGAAAGACTCAAGCAACTAAGCATTGATAATGTGGCTAATATTTTCTCTCTAAATGGGGCCACTAGCTAGCTAGCCAACCTGTGAACCATGAACTCTTGAGTCAAGCCTGTTATTGTATGGATCACTGGACCCAATGAACATTGATTAGGACCGTTCTCCAAATAATCTCCTTTCATAATTGAGAATAAACTAAAACCCTCGTTAATCACAAAAGTATAAGACAAGAGATTGTTTTCTTGTTTACTCATTACCAAGAACTCCACACTGAAAAAGAAACCCAGTTACTGAAAAAGAGACCCAGTTCCTCCTGCAAAAATTACAATGTTGATGGTTAGACAAAAGATCTCTCTCTCTCTCTCTCTCTCTCTCTCTCTCTCTCTCTCTCCACTGCATAGAACGGCTAAAAGAGGAGTGTCAAGTCATACAACTAGAAGAACCCCAGGCCTCTTAGAACTAGGGCTAAAAGGATAATGCTCATGCTGGAAAGACACCATACAATACCTTCTAATATGTCTGGTTCATGGCCGGCCAATTAATCCACTGCAAAAGATGCCACTTTCATTGAAGGCCAATACTCAGTTTCAACTCCAGCTTATAATTACCTTCAAGTAATTTCTGAAATTCCTTTTTTGGGGATTCAAAAATAGTTAGGACAGGATCAAATCAAAGGAGTTTCTATATATATTCTGCCTTTTATGTTTGGTGGTCTGACTCGAAACCCTTGCTACATTCAGACTGAACTTTATTATAAAGAAAATATACTAAAGATAGTAGTCAGTCTTGATCATGGTAGCCATGCACTTAAATGGGTTTAGGGTTGTTGGGTGGGGTTGGATTCTATAGCCTCAGTGGTAAAGTGTGCCCGTATCAATGGAGTGTTTTGGTCCACAAGACAACACTCACAGCAAAAGAAATGCAACAGACTGAAGTCTATGGGTTGACCCCTTATGATCAGTTGTTATATCGGGAATGGATTCTTTTTCTTTTTTATGGGATTCCTTTGCTTTCTCTCTCCCTTCTGGTTTACATGGTAGTGTAAAAGAAAAAGGAAAAAAACCACACATGCATCTCTTTTCCTTCAAGCCAATAGAAATAGATAAACACCTTAAAGTCACATAATATTTTTTTCTCCAAAAGAAAGAAGAGAGAGAGAGAGAGAGAGAGAGAGAGAGAGAGAGAGAGAGAGAGAGAGGAGGGGGGTCATAAAGGGAGAAGTGTATCCTGCCAAAAGCATGCATTGTATCCTGCCAAAAGCATACATGGTCTCCTTCTACGCAACAACTGAACTTTCCTTCACTGGCCTGCTCTGTCATTTACCCCATTACAGCTAAGGTAGATTTCACACTTAATTATTTCTGATATGTCGACATATGATGAAATGGATCCAGGGTCCACAGATAAGACCGTAGACCACGTGCCAAAAGCTCTTCTACTAGAATCCTTTATTTTTGCAAGTTGGGAAAAAAAATAATTTTTTTTTGGTCTTATTAGGAGGATTCAGAATTTGGTGTGCTTTGGATGTTAGGAAAATAGATCGATGGCAACTATACATCAATCAAAGGAAAGGAAGTAAATATTTTCGACTCATATTCTTCTTCTTTTGTCTCTTTTTCTTAAAATTCGGATCTTCTCCTATTGAATTAGCCATCGATTTAAAATTTTGATCTACCATCCAAAAAGTATATGAAAATTTGACCTACTTCGTCTCCACTGAAATAGAGTATTGACCGACATGAATTAAACCGATGGTGTGGATGAGACGCAAGCTGCACCGGTGAGTTACATTGGTGAGTTTTCAGATATCCCATTTCCAACATCCGTCACTTTGGTTCACCACTGCCGACGCCTTCGTCACTTCTAGTGCCCGTCACCCTAATCGTAGTAGAGCAATAGCAGTAGCAGTTGGTATACCTGGAATGATGGAGGAGAGCCAATCAACGACATCTCTTCAACAACAACGCTTGAGTAGAGAAGATGAAGGCGCAAGAGAGAGAATAGAACGATTATGAAGGTTGGAATTCAGTTTTGGAGTTTATTTTCTTTTCTTTTATTTTATTTTTTTTTAATTTGTCGTTAACAGAGCAATGTAAGATTTTTTATATCCCCTTTGGGTTTTTTCCATGGGATTTCCCATGAACCCTAACGAACACATCACATAGATTTCTAGAATACCATGTGAATTAAAAAGAGATGATAAGACATATACCTCTTGCTGTAGATTGATTTTCGATCGTTTTCTTTGCTTTGAATGCTTTGAATGTTTGGATCAGAGTCTTCCACAACTTGTCGGGATCCCTTGACATTTTCTTTGCGTCTGGGAACAAGAGAAGAAAATAACACTGTGACTATGGGGACCCTAACCATTGGTATTTATAATACCATCCCAACCCTGGACCAGTCCCACAGTGGATCAGGTTGGTCCATCTCCAATCATACTTAAACCAGTCTACCTATAACTAGACTCCCACTGAACCAACTAACCTTATAATTAATTTAGTCCATAAAATATCTTACAATCTCCCACTTGGGTTATATTAATTATAAATTCACCATTGATCCAATGTGGCCATAGAATCTAATTACACCAAAATCATTCTTTACTTTGATCTAGTCATCAAGTCTACCAATGTCGAACAACAGTGGAAAGTACTCTTACACATCCGGTGTACCCCCTTCTGTCAGTCACATACAGAGGTCTACTTAATGACATAAATCACTTTGAAATGAATACTTGAGTCCAGTGATCGAATTACCACGATCCTGTTACCTTGAAATCCTTATAGGTCAATGCATTTTGATATTATCCAACTTATAGGCAAATCGCCTCTACCTTGGACTAATATCACACTTTGGCTTACCGTCTTCTTTGACTAAATACTGCATTGCAACTTGACATGTCTTAAATAATCAGGAATACATACCAACAGTGAAATGAATGCTCACTAATAATCCTACCTATTAAACCATAGGCAATACAAATAATCACAGATAAACCATCAATTATCAGATCTCCCACTAACCAAGCAGATCTGAATACTCCCACCGACTAAGAGAATCTAAAGACTCTCATTGACAAAATCTTTTCAACCATTCTAAGAAAACTTCCTTAACCTGTTTCTACATGGCCCTAGAGATCAACTATGACTGGACAACTAGTCAAACCTAAGATTGCACAGTCAAACATGAAAAATTATTCACCACATCACAGAACAAATACGATCAATATTATATGAAGTCATTTACCTTACAACATCATAAGCACCATAATAGCATAATTTCTTTGCATTTAGTTGAAAAGAAAAAATTTTACATTTCGATATTTCAAGTAACATCAATCACTTTTTTTTTTAATATGAAAAACAATATGTTAAGTCAAACAATAAACATGAAACAAAGTAAAACCAAAAGCAGAAAAAGTATTTGAATGTAAAAAAATTTTTACAACATTCAAGCCAACAGTCTTTAAGACCCTCCTACCCCAAATACCCAAGGAGTCCTAGAATCGTTATCTTTTTTTAGATATGCTTATCTGGCTTAACAGTATTTGGTCAAACCACCTATTTTTGGTCAAATACCCATCTTTGAGCAATCCACTTTGGAGTTACCCAACAACAATCTTATCACTAGCTATTTCTCTCATTTGGTAATATAAGCCACCTAGATCTGAATATATTTTCTAGCAAAGAATGGGATATCTAATATATCAATTACATTGATCTCATTGTCCTTGAGCTTGTCAGTGATAGTTGATAGCTCCCAAAAATACTTCCTCACATTATCATTTCTAACATAACTGGTACTAGAGAGCTAGGTTAATAAACTATCTTCCGACCCCTTCTGAAACATTATTCTTATCCTTTGGATTTTTCTTAGATAATTCTTTCGTAATATTTCTCATCTTAATACTGCTACACATTACCTCAATAGTAGAATACCTCACAACTTATGTAAATTACTATGAAAGATACATTTAGGTCAAATGATCCTAGACTAGTCTCCAATCTTTTCATAATAAATTTTATTCTTTGTTCCAAAAAGAGTGGGAAAGAAACTATCAAACCATATGGTACGTTCACTGAGACAGACATCCTAAGAGACATAAACCATCATCATTATATGAGTCCAAACACAAATGTCCTGCAATAGATAAATTACACAAGACTCATATAAACACATGCAATTTATATTTATTTATACTTTATCCCGAATAGAAAAAGATAGATATCAAAACATTCTTTGGGACAGTCATACTTGGATGAAAACATCAGTGATGAGTTTAAATACAGTATCAAATAACTGAAGACTCATACATATACCCTTTACTTGCATTAACCATATAAATCATTCATGCAAATAAATATCATTTTTCAAGAGTTAACCAACTACACATTCTCTTTTGGGATAAACATGCAGTGACCTTCTCAGTTTCTGTGCAGTGACTGCGAAAGAATAATGACTCTCAAAAATCCCACTACCTTTGGGTTAATGAGACCCCCTAAAGTCAAAACTCTTTCAACTCATGTGCATGAGCATACCTTTAACTTTGACAATGTCACCTTTAGGTTAACACTGTCTTTCTTAGATGTTTTTCACACCATAGAGAACAGTGTATTAAAAATATATCTTTTATTGTATATGTAAATGCATAAATTTAGGGTTTGAGGACCACCATGTTGGAACTGAGTGTACCATTTTGTGGATTCCATCCAATCTTCACATGACACCCACAAACCTTAATTTGAATAAAATTTGACAATGCCACCTTTGGGTGTGCATCGCCCTTACACAAGCATTTACAAATACATAAACTTTGAATTTTAAGACATCATGATGAAACTAAGTGTACTACTTTGGTGGGTTCTACCTAATTCTACAATGATATCTCCAAATCCTATTTTACAGTACCATGTAAATCAATAAATAAAATCTCATGCACACATAATCTTCTACATGCATCTGGTACAAAAATAACTGACAAACAAGTAGAAAACTACAAATTGGACTAATTTGGGACACCTTTTAGTCAAAAATAAATTTCTCAAATCATCAAACTATGTACTAAACTGTAGAGCACGAAAATACGAACACAACGTAAAAAATCGCGTCAAAGTCCGACGCTCCTAGCGCCCACAATCATTAATCAAAGTCGACACCTGCATTCTTGCATCCTGAACCGATTTTGGGCAGTTCAACCTGGATCGGTTCTGTCTGGCCAGGCTCGGTTATGGGCCGACCGAACCCATGAATTAAAACATTTTTTTTTTAAATACTTTGGAAACACTTTGGTCTAGACAAAACCAAACAGTCTGGGGTTAAACCGAACCGTGGCCTGGTTTGATGGTTCAACCACTGGTCCACCCATCTGGACTTCTGGGTCCATTTGGCAGGTTATCAGGTCAGATAAGCGGGTTACACGTGTGGCCCTAGTAGGGTTCTCGGGTCCCCTTGGGCCCTGGCCGGGCTGGTCTGGGCACTGGCTCGGTCCTGGACTTGCCCAGATTGGCTCGGTCCAGCATGGGGCTGACCAGGTGACGTCAGCCCTACCTTTTTTTTTTTTTTTTAAATTTCTTTCGGCATATGGATCTCACGCGCTTTTTCAGTAGGCTCGTGAGAGAGCATCCGGCCACTTTCGGTGACCCACTTTATGTCGTCGGCTCCATCTCTCCGAGACCTACACTCTTATATAATTTATTTTATCTTTTACCGGTCTGAAAAAAAAATTTCGAAAGTCCCAACCATAGACAGGTTCCTACAAAATTTTGAGAGAAAAATCTCTCCATTTTCTAATCCATTCAAACATACAATCTTTACAATTTTTTTCCATCGATCCTAGATCTATGTGGGTGGCTCTGATACCACTGTAAGAATTTTTATATCCCCTTTGGATTTTTCCCATGGGATTTTTCATGAACCCCAACGAACACACCACACAGATTTCTAAAATACCATGGGAATTAAAAAGAGATGATAAGACACATACCTCTTGTTATAGATTGATTTTCAACTGTTTTCTTTGCTTGGAATGCTTAGATCAGAGTCTTCCACAGTCTGTCAAGATCCCTTAACCTTCTCTCTGCGTATGGGAACAGGAGAATAAAATAACACCGTGGCTTTGAGGACCCTAACCATTGGTATTTATAATACCACCCCAACCCTGGACCAGTCCCACAGTGGACCAGGTTGGTCCATCTCTAATCATACTTAAATCGATCTACCTGTAACTAGACTCCCACTGAACCAACTAACCTTATAATTAATTTAGCCCATAAAATATCTTGCAAGCGACACTCACCATATCTAGTCTACCACAGGCAGAGAAGCCATTGATGGATCGAGGACCTACATCGCATCTAAAGACTCAATCGAAATCGAAGAAGCTGGAATTTTGAGGTCAGGTTTGGTGTGCAGGTCCCTTATTGCCCACCGTTGGGTTTCATGACAAAGATCAACACCTCTTGGTTTGAGATTCCCAAATTCTGGAAAGAAAAAAAATGGATCTGGTTTCTGTGCTTGTAAATCAAACAGAAAGAAAGGGGTTTTCTGGTTTCAGCATCATCTTGAAACCCTAATCGAAGTTTTCTAGTTTCAACATCATCTAGAGACTATTTGGATCTAGAGCAGGGAGAAGCGATTCTCCACTGTTCCTCCTTCTCAGCCACCGTTTTTTAGATTTAGGGTTAAGATAATAAGCATAAGGGTAAAATGATCTTTTACATTGCAATATGGGCAATATTGTCCCAGAAATTTTCAAATTGAGATGATGTCATCATCTAATGAGACTCAACTAACAGGGTGGGTTTCTTTTAGTATTTTTGTCAAACATTTGGGTAGTAGATGAAATTAAGTGAAAAGTGTGGATAGTAGGTCAAATTTTGTACACTTTTTGGGTGGTAGATCAAAAAATTTCTTTTATGTATTTTTCATTTCTCCCGTTGATAAGTATATCCCCAAATACACCAGTAGGATATAGATCGTCCTCTCTATGAGTACATGAATCATATAAGAAATCTACATACAAATTAATAGTTTCAAAGGTAATGTGTTGGTTGTTTTATACCCCCTCCTTTTTATCGTTCTATTACACCGAGGCTACTTACTACTCTACTTGTGGGGGGAGGATTTTGTACCGCAAGAAAAAAAAAAGGGAGAGAAGTGCATATATTGCGGAAATGAAGTAGGAGAATCGATCTCTTGATCTCTCAAGTGCTTACATTCTATTGTGAGGCAACTAATCAATTGAGCAAGCATTTGTCTAACCTACCCTACCAATTTAACTACGTGGATAAGAAATGTCTAGCCTAAAGTCGATTTCTAATCGTTCCCATTTCCTTATAGCTCATTTGTTATCATGCAAAAATACTAAAAAATAAGAATTTTCACTGTTTGTTTTAACGTAAAATATACATATACACACAAAAGAGAGTAAAAAAAACAAAAAAAAAAAAAAGAGAGAAAGACGAATTACATGAAGAAAAAAAATTTCATACAACGAAACAAATAGTGTATCTTGTAAAGAATCCTTACTCTCAACTGTTAACATTAGCCACATGTCTTACATCGTGTAATGTATTTTATTTTATTTACTCTTGTAATTAACCCTACTATCTCAAGACTATATAAGCCTTGTGCTTTCTTAATAAAGAGATAAGAAAACATTTCTGCAGCTTTCGCGTCTATATGAGTTTAATATGGTATCATAGCAAAAAAACATTTCTACAGTTTTCTCGTTTGTACAAGTTTAACATCAGCCTTCAAAAAAGTATGACAGCTTAAGGTAGGTAAAAAGATAAATGAGTATCCATTGCCAACCCTAGTATAGTTACCCAACCCAATAACTAATTATGCATAAAAGCCTCCCAACTCCCAAGTTTACCTTTTAAACAAAAATTTGTTCACTTCAAGACAAAAAAAACAAGGCAGCTACATTCATAACTAAACCAAACCATTTTTTTTTATTTGAAGATAAATTATCCTAAATTAATGGGATCACTAAATTAATTACTTTCTATCATCCTTTGAAATGACTTCGACGTGATTAATTTCTAAGCATCTATGATTTATTGGATAATTGATTTTATTATTCTCAAAAAAGTTAAAATCATTTGCATTCATAGAATATTAATTAATCTCAAGAAATCCCAGGAATTTTTTTTTGAAAAATTACTCTCTTATTATCAGCACTCCTGATCAAGTATCATCAATTTAGCAAGTGTTGTCTCTTCCATATCATCTATGATCATTTTAATACTATCACATCATTAATGATTGAGATTCAAGAG
The DNA here is from genome assembly GCA_028583415.1 of Protea cynaroides. Classification (NCBI taxonomy): domain Eukaryota; kingdom Viridiplantae; phylum Streptophyta; class Magnoliopsida; order Proteales; family Proteaceae; genus Protea; species Protea cynaroides. The sequence goes on along the minus strand of CM053265.1, from coordinate 78,025,102 downwards.
CTACATGGAATTCATCAGCCTGCTTATCTTTTCTATTATCATCATGTTTGTTTTGCAACATATGAGATTACAGCCAAAGCTACAGATCCCTATAAATCTCAAGGTTGTGATTAAATACACCCTTGAGCTTGAGGGTTTCACAGCCCTCATTAGAAATCACTAGAAGACACTGTTAGTTCAGTTAGTTGGCATCTAAAAAAGTGTAAGCATCCTAGAAAGTGACGGGTTTAATTTTCCTGTCTTTCAGCATGTGCCAAGGTACCCTATCTTTTTCTCTCCTCTCTCCAATAGTTGAAGTTCAAAATATCATGTAGGATTCTATGGCAGATTGGGCCCCAAAAAATTACTACTTTGGAGTCTTGTATAAAAAATACTACTACGGAGTCTTGTGTCATATGATAGATTGAGAGTCTATGTCAGGAACACATATGGAATGTTCTCGAGGTGAAATTATAAAATCTGATGAGTTTTATATGACTGCATATAAACCTAGTATAAGTTCCTTTAGCGTGGTTGCATTGGCTCATTTTGGTATCATTTTTATTTTTGTTCTGGAGATATGTTTTTGTTTTTGAAAGTCTTTGGTATCATTTTTTGGGTATTGTTTTTTGAAAATAATAAATAAGAATAACCCAGAAAATAGAAAGAGATTTTTTGCCAAAATCACTTTTTGGCTGTTTTTGCGTAAATATTTAATGAACATGTGCAATATTGTGGATTAAGTGAGGGTAAAATAGTATAAACAATGATTTTTTATAACCAAATCTTTTCATCAGTTTACGTTTGCCTCTCTTTCTCTTCCAACAACGGCCAACTTTTTTTTTACCATTAAAAAGGGTTGAAGCTATTTGTTTCATGGATTCGGCCAGCATAAATATATTTTTTTGGCCAACTAAATTCCAATCAGTTCATTGGATGTTAAGTATAAAAAATACTATTAAGGTTTTCAAATTTCAAGTCAATTGGAGAAGGGGATCACTAGATATTAAGATTTGAAAATTTCTGCAATTTTAAGAAATTCGGCCACCTCAATTGTACTCTTTCGGCCGTTCAACCTCCGATCGGATCCTTAGATGTCAAGGTCAGGAAAAGATGGTAAGGGTTTCCAAATTTTAGGTCAATCGGATAATGGGACCATAATATATCAATGCGTAAAAAAATTATGCATTTTGAAGAAAATCCAACTTTTGTTCTTCAATTTGGCCACCTCTACTTCTTTGCCATCTAATCGCCAATCAGATCCATTGGATATCAATGCCATGAAAAAATGGTAAAGATATATAAATTTGAGGTAAAAAAGGATAATAAGATATCATGGGTTGAAAATTCTACAACTTAATGAAAACAAAAATATATTTTTATTCTTAATAGAATGCCAAAAGTATTTCTCATTCTATAGTCCATTGTGCTTATAAGTTATCGAACATTTTTATTTTTTTAATCAAAAATTATTTTTGATAAATAAATCAAAACAAAAATAGAAATGATAACAAAGAGAATGTAATTGGACTATAGAGGCGTAAACCAATTGAAGGCAATTGGTATGGCTTAATGTTTTTTATTTATTTTTGTCAAAAATGATACCAAAAAGAATGTAAGTGGACTATAGAAGTATAAACCAATTGAAGGCAACTGGTATGGCTTAATGATTTTTTTAATAATTTAATTGTATGATTGTGTTTACATATATAGACATTTACGAAGTATGGGAGAGAGGTCAATAGTTCAACGACTCTTCTCCCCCAGTTGCATATCAGGTATTATTCACCTTATCCCCTCCTCCCCTGTGTCAACGGGATTTGGATTGTTTTTTGCTGTTGGAGGGATTCCAATTGTGATCCAATAATTGTGGTTCATTCAGTGACCATACTAATATATTGGTATGTGCGAACTTCAAACATTAAATCACGACTGAAAAGATTGGACAACTGAAAATGATCTTTTTCCATATCCATGTCGCCCCTAGTGTGGGTTCAACTTGACCCCAAAGAAAGGGATAAAAAACTATAGTACAACCACCAAAAATGGTTGTATTAGATTTTGCCCTTCAAGATTCCAAATTTGTAGTGGATGTATTCTATCACAAACCATAGATCTTATCACAATTCACAACAAAAGAAAAAGCAACTAAAAGTGTATTTTGGTGATAATAGACCCAACAAACTTGTTTGTCTTTGAGTTTATTTTTCCTACTACTCATGATTGTGCATGAAAGGGTTCTGAGGGTCTTTATGTCCATTCACATAGGATGGCTCTGTGCTGAAATTTAATATCAAAACTGACAACTTAATACTAACATCTCCACTTTCTTTTTGCATGACTGGGTAGGTATCAAGTAATCATAATCTCATTTAGATATCTAGCTTAACAAACAACACACCTAGCTAATGCAATAATAAAAATATAGGAAAAAGTTTCCTAAACCGCCAGCATATTATCATTCTCTCACATATTTGTTTTTTTTAAAAAGATTTTCTATCCACAGTTGCGTAGTTTCTGTGCCAAGGTAAGGGCCAATAAGAACCTAAACATGTGAATCCAATTAGAAGGTGGGGTGATCATTTAATCCATCAAGTGTCTGAATAAGAATTTTTTCTGTTCTTTTTTTAATTTTATTTTCTTTTCAACCCTAAACATATGAGCCCCAAGTGACTAGTTACCGATTCATCTTATAATCCATTTTCCATATTAGCGAATAAGATTCCAACAAACCCAACAGACCCTTTAGGTCTCTCATCCCCTTAAACATATATCCCTAGAAGATTCCCACACTAGCAGCGTGGGGAAGCCTCACCCAATGTGTTTTTACAGAAAAAAAAAAAAAAAAAAAAAACCCTTTAAATTATGTAGTTCACTGCTCATCCGGCCTTAAGACATAAAATCCAAACTTGAAATGTTGCCGATTTGACAATACTCTTTTGGTGTTTTGAGGATAAAATTCATCATTACGTAGTAAAAATAAATAATAAAAAAATTAAACTCGAGCAAAAACAAAAAAAAAAGTAGGGAACAAAAATCACTTTTTAAAAAAAGAAATCATTTTTTAATTCTTTGTAGTCTATAACCCTATATATTATCCTTTTCCACTCCCTTCTTCCATAATCTCGCCGGTGACGATGAATATGGACGAATCATGGAGGATTAGAATGGGAATGAACATACCTCGTCGAAGATCCACCGAAGAAACCTCATCAGATCGAATGAGACGATCTATTTTCGGTCTTGAAGCCTCTGATTCTTCACAAACCTTAAAGCCAGAAGACTTCCAAGACGTTTTCGGAGGTCCACCTCGTAGCATATTTTTCCGTCAATTCTCCGGCGACTTGACGGCATCTGCAAATAGGTCAGGGACATCGGAATCTTTCTACGAAGAGATTTTTCGGTTGCCGGAATCCTTTGTGCCGACGAAGTACGGTAGGAATCTTCCGGCTTTCAGAATTCCGTCGGCTCGTAAAGGAGGAGGAGGAGGAGTTGGAGGTTTCAGAAGAAGCGATGGATTTTACGATGATATATTTGGATCGGACGATGATCGGAGGTTGAGATCAAGATCGAAATCAGAGACAAAGTCTAAATCGAAATCGAATTCTTCGTCGGTGTTGAGTTCGGAAGATTTGAGTCCTCTTCCTCCTCCCATTTCAGAGGATGTTGGTTTCTCTTCCTTCGCATCTAAGCTCAGGTAATCTGTTCCGTACAGTACTGTTTGTTCCGTTTCTCTTTTTTTCTCTCTCTAGCTGAAATGACTCATTTAGTCCTTGTTGTTACCTTGATATAAGGGTAATATAGTCATTTGAATGTGTTCCCATTGGTAATTTGGATATACAAACCGCTGGAGATGGAGCTCCTAGTTCGTTGTATAGTAACTGTCAACTGTCGTAATAAGATTGTAGACTCATTAATAAGACCGTTAGATCGGAAGCTACGATTTGAAGAGAGGGATCATACGGTCGATAGTTGGCTTAGAATCAGTTTATCTCAAGCTTGAAAAATGCTTCGCAGAGAGGACTTGGGGAATCTGTCCTTACCCATGATTACAGGAAAAAGAGTCGGACAAGTTGGGATGTATTGGCATGCGTGTAGAATATTACAATCTGTCCGACGATTGATGTGACTGGACAATAGAAATGGGTCCAGGATGTTTAATCTTTAGAGCTTTAGTTTGGAATTTTTATGTCCCATTTCTTTTTTTTCCTGCTTAACTTTATAGAATTAGGGTTTTCTGGGTTTTGATAATTTGTGAATGAAATTCAGTTAACATTTCTATCAATTGAGAAATATTTCTTAACAAAAAAAAAAAAATCATAACCTAAAATATAGTTTCAATATTCTGTACTTCTCTCTTTTTTTTTCTTTTTTTTTTTTAACTGAAACATTACTGAAGAAAAAAATAATAATAGACCTGAAATAGTATCTATTCATTATAAGATTAATATTTTAGTGGAAGTAATGAAAACAAAATTTTAATCCAAATTTGGGTACTGAAACAAAATTTGAAACTGAGCCAAGAACACAAAAAGATTCAAAAAAAGAAAAAAAGAATGGAAATTCTACCTTGTTACAATAAGACTTGTAATAAGGATTTTGTTACAAGTTAGATTTGCATCAGTCCTTAAATAAAATATTAATATTATTCTTATATATTCAGGTTAGCATGATGATTTCCTAAATGAAATACTAACATAACCCTTGTATATTGAGGTTACCATATGATTCCCTTTAATGCACAGTCACTGAATTATTACAAGTCTAAACGTAGCAATTAACCCTTGTTACATTAGACTTACCCAAACACGAAAGTGTAAAATTTTGTTCACAGAACAGAGAAATTGTTAGGGTGCAGAAATGAATAATGAGGAAGAACATTAATGAATGAGTTTGACATAAATGAGCATCAATGACCAATTTTGTTTCAGGCCGATCAATGTTCCATGTCGACGAAATTCATCTTCAGTGACGCCTGAAGAGCAGCAGAAGAGACATGGAATTTCAGTCATTCCATGCAACCGTGCTTCCCACATGGACTTCAAACTTACAGATATCTCCCACGAGAGCTTCAGAAGCACCCATTTCGGATTTTCAAGACAGGTTCCATCACCAGAAAGCATTAATCTTGAACCCATTCCGAATCAAAGAATTAAGATGTCAGTGGATAATGTAGAAGACCCTGATTCTCCTCGCTCTGCTATCTCTTCACTTTATCGAGAACCAGAGGCAAAATTCACCATTCAAGGCAAAGAATTGCATGACCAAGAAGAAGATGAAGTTATGAGTTCTTATGTTATTGAGATCACTCCTAACAAGATGGAAGGAACAGATCATGGAGTAGTGGACGAAGCGATTGCATGGGCCAAAGAGAAGTTTTTGACCCAAAGCTTAGAGGGGTTAATTGAACGAAGTGATCAGAATGACAGAGATCACTTTTCAGACAAAGAAGGTAACAAAACCACCACTACCTAAAGAAGAACGAATTTCTCTGACCTTTGTGCTTGGAGTTCCTACAGAAGATCTAAATATGTACTTTTATTTGATTTTCTGATAATTTTGCAGAAAGGCGTATCAAATTGGACCAAAGAATGGATCCAGCTGAAAGAATGCAATTCCTTACGGTACGGGTCTTTAACTGTTCTGGGCATCAATCTGAAAACTCCCACATGTCCTTCCTTCCACCTTCCTAAGCAATTAATAGGATCCGTTTCAATGTAACAGGGTTGGTTACAAGAAACCTTTTAAAGCACTCATTAGACCACCATGGAAAGAAAATAGGTTCGGTATATGAGGGTGATAATATCCAGTAGGATAATTGTAACCAGGTTCGGTTACATAGAGACAAAGTCCATTAATAAATTGATTGGAGACCAGACATAAGCCATAAGTTATCCCAATTTAAGAAAATGTGTAATTTATTGTCATCAAAGAAGCTAACTAAGTATTTACCCAAAAAAAAAAGGCGAACTTAAACATTGTAATCTTCTTTTGATTGTCTCCCTTGATTCATTCTCAAAATTTCATAAGATAATAATAAAAATAGGTTTTCAATTTCAATTTAAAAATGAAATCTTTTTGTCATCATCAAAGCTATCGTTTTTTATTTTTTGAGTAAACATGTGAAATAACAAGATTTACTTACATTGAAAAAAAATTATGTCATATTAAAAGGGCAATTAAAAAAGGTTACAGTTTTTAATTCACCAATTATGATTACAACAAGATTTTCTCATTGAAAAATATGTCTTAGAACTCTTTTTATTTGTTTTCAGTTGGTTGGAAGATGCATAAACCCCACCCTCTGAGTAGAATATAATTCTGATTATCTAGTATATGGATGATGTTCTAGACTTCTAGTTTCACTTACTTTTGGTCTTACACCACAGGCCCTTGAAGGATCGAAGGACTGGACAATGGGAGAGGAAAAACTACAATCTAGAAAAGATGTAAGCTTCCTTTGATAATTGTATATGCTTGTAGTGTGTGTGCGTGTCAGATTTTTAAGGGTATATATATGAGTGTAAACATGTGTATTTTTGGAAATGCGGGAACAGGTGCGTTTTTGGGTTTTTATATGTAAGATTAATGGGTTTGATTTTCTGTGTTGCTTCAGAGTTGTATATTTAATTTCTTGTATATTTTTTTCTGCAAACGAGTGAGGTGACCTATTTATCCCTTCAGTGGCATATATAAAATTTTATTCTTTTTCTCTTTCTTTCTTTTTTTTTCTCTTTTTATATCACTACTCATAAAATTCTAAGAGGTTCCATATTTTTTTTTCTTCGAAGAAAGAATATATTATTATGTGATAGAACAAATAGGAATCAAGTACTGAAACTCAAATTGTGGATTTATTTCAGTGAAATATGTGAAAATTTGTTAAAATGCGTAGAAAATGATAAATATATAGATATACGTGAAAATTTGTAATGACATGTGGAAATATTATGAATAATGTATTTTTATAATTAATGATACAGTAAAAGCATGAGAATTTAGTTCCACTTGTCTCTACAAATATTTGAAACAGTACATGGTTTACCATGGACAATAATGAGTCTCAAGCATACTTATCAATGAACTGAAATCTCTCTTAGCCAAAAAGACAAGTAACAAGAAGCCCTATGTATTCTAAATATTTAACCATCATTTAAAATCTAGATTATACAGATTTTAATTTTTCATGATTATGATACATTTTATGAGTTTCAGTTTTTTTTTTTTAGACCAGCACTAGCTTGATAGTTAGTTTCTCTCATTCGAATCAACTTGTCTATTATCGTCAAAAGAAACAAATAATGGTTTATTTCTTAGACAAAAAAAAAATACTCTTTCCTTTTTAGGTATTTATCTATGTAACAATGGAATTTGATGTTTTAAAAAATCATAAGACAAATTTGGGTCATTTTTTTTTAAAGTTTTTTTTGTAAGCATTCAGAGTTGGGAGCACATAGTAATGCTTAGAGAGAGTGATATGTGGCAGAATAGTACTTTATGTCATTTGGAAAATTAACAGACTATTGTGATAATAATAAATTGCCTTCTTTTCCTTAAAAAACCAAATAATGTTTTGGCGAGCATATCAACATAATAACCATGCACCAAATGTCCACTCCACTCATTAGCTTTGATCATTGTTAATTAATTTATGGTTTCTACTTCAGAATTTCAGAATGAATCATAGTTCGAAGTATCAAGATTGTATCATGTTTATTGAGCGATCCATATTGTGATCAGAGCCAAAACCAATTCACCAGTACAAGGTCAATACCATGAAGTACCAGAGAAAAGATCAGGCTGGGTGTGACCCATCCATAAAGCGAGTTTCATATCTTTTGAACCAATCCCCACAACTTAAAACCTCCCTAAAGATCAAGGAACAACACTAGCACAGCAACCGAGCTCTTTCTCATTAACATGCCTAGCCCATATGCTAGCTAATGTCTCTTCCCGTATTGATTCTCAGATCTTAAATGAATTTGATAATTTCTTTCCCTTGTGTTCTGATAACAAAACGTAAGAGGGAAATGGAGCAGTTAGAGCAAGACATAAGGTCATGGTAAGCGGACAAGGAAAGAGATATTAGGTTTAAGTTATTGCTCTCAACATTACACCAGGCTAGTCTTAAAAGCATTTTCTCAGCGATACAATGTTGCAACAGTTCCTCCCCCACCCAAAGAAATCACTTCGTGCAAATTTTGATATAAAGGAGCATGCCATCACATAACAAGAAGTCCGGCTTCAATTTCAGATCCTATTGCTCAATAGCCGGTAGTACACTACTACCCCTCTTAACAGTTCTAATGGAATCCTTGTAAGTTAAAAAAAAAAAAAGGCTTATTAGACACCCCCTCTCTCTCTCTCTCTCTCTCTCTCTCTCTCTCTCTCTCTCTCTCTCTCTCTCTCTCTCTCTGTGTGTGTGTAATGCATAGCAGAAATAGTCTATGCAATCTTCCAGGTACTCCAGTTTCTTTCCCAAAATAATTAGCAGAAAGCAATTTCATGGCATGCCATTTTCTTATCGGTAAAGGCTTGTAATTTGAAATCATGTTTCCTGAATTGCTTTAACTTGATGTCTTCCAGGAAGCATGGACAATTTTTATCTCCCTGGACATCTTGCTCTGCTAGCAAGCATGTATCACCGAGAAGGAATATACTAATACTCCAGATATGAAGTCCTGAACCACTATGACATTAGAACCATAGTTAGAACTGTTCCCTCTACGGCTCTACTCATGTTAATCATGCATTTGCTCTGTTTGGTAGTGAATTCTCTCTTATTTTTATTCGCAGTGGAAAAATAAAATAAAGATAGACAATTGCAAAGACAACGTAAAGAACTATAGAATAAGAAATAGGTGACACCGCAGAATTAAAAATCAGCATATTGTTTACTATCAAGAACCAGTTCAATTTGGATACCATTTCCCATTGTTCTTCCACTCAATTACACGTATTTTCAAAAAACATCAAAGGAAATCATAGGAAATTTTCCCAAGAAAAAAGAAGCAACTTGAGGTGAACCCAACCATATAAGACCACATTTCTGCATTCCAAGGTACTGCTTGCTTAGGGCCTCTTTCAAGATCAAAGCCTCACCATGGAGATTGTTTAGCCAAAGCATCTTCTACCAAATATTTAAAAGAAGGGAAAAGGAGAAAGAAAATAAGGTAATACCAAAAAACAATGACAACAAAATGTACTTGTGCCTTATTTTGGTCAGAAAAGAGGCCAACTCTAAATCTCAGAACATTCTGCCTCATTTGGTGAGTCTGGATACCACACAATGTACATGTAAAGAATCTCCTCCCAACAAGACAGCCCATATTTCTTGTTAAGTGGAGGATGTTAGGATGGCAGTGAGATGTAACAAGTTCTGCTGACTTGCTGCAGCATTTGGCTTTACATGGAAGAAATTTTTTTCCTACAATAATTTTAGAAAAGAAGAAGAATAAAAAAAGGAAGAGAACTAATTAATGGCTGTGGACATTGATGGAACAAACTGCAGAAGCTCTTATGCAACATGTATGGAGGAAAAATGATTTGAATTTCTCATATACTTAAATTTGCTAAAGAAGAATGGTGTCTTCACTTTGTTCTACTTAGGACCATTTGTGTCAAATCCACAAGTGCCTGCCTGGATCTTTTTACATCCTCATCATCACTCTCGGGAAGAGAATCAATGGCTGCCACAGCACGGTTAGCATGCTCACTTGCTAGTTCCCTTGCTCTTTGAATCCCACGACTCCTCCCAAGGTAGTCAAGTGCCTGAGAATTTCAAATGCAAACACAAAACCAAGCACATAATTAGGGTTACAAATGAAGTGGATAAGATCAGGAAGCTTGAGCCCAACTGTAAGAGCAAAACAGTCAACTTACAATTCAAGTCCAACCCAGAAAATCCAATTACTCAGTGCAAGGGAAATTTATAATCCTAACACAAGCTCTGTTTTGTGAGGCTAGTTAGATTTAGCTTCGCACAAGAATATATTATACTAAATGCATAGAATATCATATTAAATGCATGTTTAATATGAGAAACTACTAATTAAACCAGATCCCTTCACACATTGGAATAAGACCCAAATCACTAAATCAAGTTCTATCATTATTTTAAAAAGGGTAAATTACACTTGGGTACCCAATGTTTTGAGAAACTACACCTGAGGTACAGGTACCTCAGGTTCAAAAATTATATTTAGGGTACCTCATGTTTCACCCAGCAGCACACAAGAATAGATGACCCCTTGTCCGCATGATAGCCAAAGAAGCTCTAGTGGGGCAATGACCTTGACCTCGACCTCGTCTTAATTCGATTCAAACCAAGCGATGATGCAAAAATTTGCAAAATGGAAGAAGGCACCTCCTTTATGTTGGGAACATGTCGCAATTTCAAAGTCGAGTTGGTACTAGAACCGTGAACTGCCATTGGCATCTGCAACATTGGAATTTGAGCTTCTTTCCCTCCTTTTGTTGCTGTGATTGCTGCTTACTACTATTTGAAAATTCCACTTTCAGGACACGACACAGGTGCTGCTAAGATTATTTAGCTTCTGCTCTCTGAATTGGTTCATGAGCAAATCAGAGAGGGAAACAAAGAAATCTCAAATGCAGGTCGATGGGACCTGGATCTGCAGAATCAATGAAGAAAATCCAGAAAAAACAATAGGTTAAATTCACCTATCAACTTCATCCATGGCACATCCACATCCTGTGAAATCATTTGAAAGCTCATAGGGCGACCACCAGGTTCGAAGAACAAACCAAAACACCAGTAGGGATTACCAGATACAGCGACGTTGTTATGAGACCTCTCGTCCTTGAACTCTTCACCAGCACCAAAGCTTATGGTAGTAAGCTAGGCTGCCTTTGTTGGATCCATCGACGAAGTTGGGTGGCTTCCCTTCCAAGGAGGATGAAGTGAATGGTAGGAGCTTCTCCATGAAGAAGGGAAAGGCTGTTCATAAGAGAGCTGAGAGACAATACGTTCTTTCAAAGGTTTTTATTTTTACAGATAACCGGAGTTTCTTTTACTGAAGGAGGAGCTGCGAGGTCTCAACAAATAAAACAGGGGAACCATGCGGAAGAACTGCATTGAGGGGGAGGGGGGGGGGGGGAGAGAGATGAAGGGACGCTGCAGGGTTTGGAAGAGGAGAGAGAATAGGGGAGGGAGGAGTGCTGCAGGGTTCAGTGAGGGGAGAAAGAAGAAGACGGGGAGGGGGAGTAGAGGGAGTCGGATGAGAGGGGAAGAGAGGGAGCAGGAGGGAGAAGAGAGTGGGAGTGCAGGGGAGATGCAGGGACAGAGAATTTTTTTTTTTTTGGGGGAGAGCAGAGGGCAGGGTTTTCGTAAGAGGAAGCGGCGGCGGAGGTGGTAGGGGCAATGTTGGAAATATGAAAAACGTATCTCAAATATAACTTTGAAACTTGATGTACCTCAGGTGCAGTTTCTTAAAATGTTGGGTACCCCGAGTGTATTTTACCCTTTAAAACTTTCCGCAAGTCACATTATACTTCAACATGGCATAACCTGCTATGAGGCTAGCAGACTAAGATGGAAGACTAGCTAAGGACTTCGCTCAGAAGAGAATGAGCTACTTTAGGTCCTTGCATTCTCCAATGTATGAGATGATCACATGTATATGTGTAGACACCGATCACATCTTTACATATATAAACATGCACACACAGCAACATACAAACATCTAAAAGCATACATGAATAAACATAAGGCGAAGCTTATAGCATATGAAGGAAAACATATGGTTCCACTGTTACACAGCAATAAATGACCAATATATATATATATTCCAATGCAAGAAGCTATGCATCCCAACAGGTAGTACAAAGTAACTTACAAGGTCAACATCTGCAGGGTCTTCAAAACCCCGATCAACGACCACCCGCAATTGAGGGAACTCTTCAATCGCAAATAATATCGGAGCAGTTACAATTCCCTGCAAAATGAAAAATTTTACACCAGAATCAATTGCATTTAGTACCATGGAATCCATCATTTGTGCAAATGTTTCTATAGGTCATCATTTTGTAGAAGGGAAAATTGCCTTTACATGGCCTCATTTTAAAAGAACTTCCTAAACAGTCCAATTTTGCCACATCAACAAATATGTGACAATTCTGACCATTGGGTAGAGGAAATGGTCTGCATTAACCACATGTCAAATTTCAGAGCCCAATTCAATCAAATACTCAAATATCCTCTTATCTATTTGCATGCATCCCTATGTATGTCTATGCACACCTATGATACTCTGACCACTGTTGTGCACTCTCCCTTAGTTCTGAATTTTCAAAGCTCTATTTTGCCACTTGGCAAACTGCAATTGTGACCCAGGACTTATGGTTTTACTTGTACATAAATTTTGGGTCCTGTCTGATCTACACATGGTAGAGTTTAGGGCTGCTTAGGCAAGGATTCCTCAGTGAACCATGTTATAAAAAAACTGACTAACAAATTTTAACACTATGCGTGGTGACCAAAATTTATATATAGATAAGTAATGCTCTAGATAGTCAAGAAGTTCACAGCACATGTGTAGAAGCATGCATATGAACATACAAAAATACAATGTACTCAGACGAATCCTACAATCCAGGCCTAATAAAACAAACTGTATCGCAGGTCCTGCCACATGCTACTGACTACAGAATACCCAAGCCCATCACTGATTGATCCTGGCAAAGTAAGCATCTATACCAAAATGGTATGAATAGATCAACAGAAGACAAGAGGGGGGTTCACTGTCATTGTACCCAGGTGGAGTAATTATTTTTTAAATTGGGTGGGTGGGTGGGTGGGGGGTGTTGTGGAACCTTTTGAAAGCTTCAGAGCTTATATACAGATCCAGTACGTACCCATTCAATGTCTGATCCTGAGTATCATAAAAGTAAAGGCCATTGACTACATAAGATTTGTATTTAAAAAGAAGCACAGCACATGGATCTGACCAGTAAATCCAAAATGAAGGGGAAGGGATAAAGTTATTTGAAAAGTAGTATGGAACTCAGAAAAGTCCCAAGACAGTCAGATGCCTGCCTAAATCAAATACGAGTTCTCAAAAATTTGACACACACCATGACAATTTGAGGAACATACGCCAAGGTCATGCAGTTGAATGAGCCAATGAGACTGCAGAAGAGACCTCAAAGGAATTGGGCTTTCAGATTAACACATTAGATAAGTAGCTCAGACTCCTGACAAATTCAAGCTTCAATAACTGATTTAAAGTCACAGGGATGGAAAGATTACATGGCGAATATCCGATAATGAACCCTTTCCAAGTGAAGCTGATGTGCCAGTGAAGTCAAGAACATCATCCACCAATTGATATGCCAATCCCTGAAAATTGAGTAATTCCTCAGAAATATAATACCAAAGACAAAATTGTAAAACTAGTATTGCTAAAAATGGGAAAAGGAAGACCCTTGTTCTCTGAAATTGAAGCAATTTGACATTTCTTTATTAGAATATAAAGGTAAAGAGGATCCATGTAGCCAACCTCATTTAGTTGGGATAAGGCAGAGTTGAGTAGCTTTTTTTTTTTTTGGTAAATGGCAGAGTTGAGTAGTTGAGTATTAGAATAAAAAGACAGGTTTTCCTGTTTGTGAAATGCAGACTATATATGTTAATGTTATAAATGATTAAAATGTCAGTAATCCATTCAGGCCATTAGAAATGCCAGTTAACAATTCAAGGCCACCTTATTTTTTTTTTCTTTTTTTTTTTTTTTTTTGGGGGGGGGGGGGGGAAGTCGGGGCTGGTGTTGTTTGAATGGTACAAGATCACATCCTCTAGATTGGCCCGATAGTGAAATGTGCATAACTCAAACACTACAATTTGACAATATTCAGGTTCGTCAAGGGAAAAAAAATTACTTATATGATTTTCTTTTACAGGCTACTGGATTTGAAGACTTGAAACACAATAACTCGGGTGGAGCAGTTATGAATAGCATTCAAGTGTCAAATTCCAGACTCAAGTTCAATTATTTACCCAACCCCGCCTTGGCGTTTCCTTCGTATTTTCAGCCACCCATTTGTTTCCAAACCCCACCCCAGCCCAAAGACACACAATGGCAGAGGCCTTTTTAACTAAAATAGACACATGCATGCATGCTGTAAAGAATATTTTATAATATATTCAAGAAAATCCACGATTTCATTAATTAAAAGAGATTGTTTCTTCAAGTTCCAACTAGCTAATATTGTTCTATTATGGTTTATGAGTTTAATCATTAGAGGCAGAATTGAATTCGGGACAGAAGGAATCGTCAAACTGAAACAAAGCATTAATTTACAGCTTGCCTTCAAGGAAAAGAACTCCTAAAAACTGATCCAGTTTTTATGCAGATTTTTTTTTTGTTGGAATTGTAGGAGAAAAATGATCACTTCCTTGCAGCCATTTGATGTATGGTAAATGCTTTGTTATTATTTTCCCCCTCTTCATTCCCTCCCTAAACTATACAGATTTTTTTATTTCCACCCCGCCCCCCAATTTCCTCACACCCCCCTTTATTTCCTCCCAAAGCTATGGCATCTTTGACATCTTACTGCTTGGGTTTTTTGCTTTTTGATTTTTTTCCCAAATCCTAATCTTCAATCTTTTCTGAGTGGACGCCTAATTTTCCTCCCCATTTCCCCATTTAAAAAAAAAACATATAATACAACATTCACACTTTTTTTAATCCCAAGGTGTTCCACTGCCCCTTCACCCTGAGGCACACCTGGAGGCAAACAAGACAAATGCTCGAGGTACAATGTACCATCTCCACCATTACCCTTATGTCTTAGTTGATTTTCATGAATTTGGCATGCTCCATGGCTTTATATTAGATAAAATAGATGATAACAAACCATGTTTCGGCCATAGTCATAGGCCAACAATGAGACTTCCGCCGTTTGTCCTCCAAGAAGAGCAATCGCCTTGCAGCTGTTCGAAATCAATGATGCTGTCTTGTAGTATGTCTTTTGCAAATAATATTCCAGGCTGAAACCACAAAGAATTGTTTAAAATCAGAAAACCTATCATGAGAAAGAAGTTAAAAATGCTACTCCCCCTCTCCCGCCAACCCCCATAATCCAACAGCATCCACCACCATCAATAGTAAAAGGAGGTATCATTAAGTCCATGTTGTATGAAGTATGAACTAATACCTTGTCTTCTAATAATCAACTAGCAGCTTAATTTTCTTGTAGTTGTGGATATGTTCAGGAGAAAACTCAGAAGAGACTTAAAGACCAGCACAAAGTGACATACAAACAAGATTCCCTAATGCAAGTATGGACACATGTATCGCATTAAACTATTTGGCAAAAAACTATGCCAGTCCAAATTAAAAACAAAATTACGTTCATTGAACTAAATATGATTGAACCCTCAGATTTCTACTAAGTAATGTCCCAACCTTAAAGTTTCTTGATACATGCCTCCAATTTTGCCCCCTCCGTTGCCTCTTCTACATGAACCTTCACCAAGTCAACATAATTTGGGTGTTTGGCCATGGGAAATAGAAAATTTGGCCAATGGCAATAGAAAAGTAATGGTGGACAGCAAACTACATTACTGAGTATTTTTTTAGTAAGCATTACTATGTAGTTTTCTTAATGTGGATTTCAGATTATCAACTACTGGATCCAAACAACTCAATTTCACGTGAGGAATGAAGACTGCACTTTCTCCAGAAGTGAAGACCAAGCACACATTGAAACAGTTTGAAACTTGCAGGCCTTCTGGCTATGAACCACTTCTATTCTAAAAAAGCACCAAAAGTATGTGATAAAATAACTTCTGCATAAGTCCTAAAATTTCCTACCAAGTCCCAACTAAGATGCAAACATCCTTATCATCAGACTCTGACCATATATATATAGAGAGAGAGATTTTGGTACAGTGAGATAAGATATAACATGCATCTCCATTGTTTGACCATTCAAATTACATGGCCACAACCTGGACTGTGGCCCTGGGTCTGATAGCACTCCCATATAGATCTATCCGCCATTCAAAAATTGGGAATAGAGTCCTGTCATGCCTACACATGGACTCTCTCTGTCATGCCCAATATTACTCCCATGTGGCAGTTTGGTTGGACCTCAAATTTGGTGGACATGTCCAGACCATCATCTGTTCATGGTCAAACATCCAGACCAATCAAACATACCCACCAATTATTATAAAGGTTTGAAAAAAATTTGAAAAGTGTAAGAGAACAAAACATAAACTTAACAAGGATCATTGAAAAATCAAGGGCGAAAATCCCTAGTGGGCCAAATGGTTGAAATAGAACACCAAACAGTCAATATGCTAAATTACCAATCCATGCAAAAGTGGAAAAAATATATTAAAAAAATGCTGCATAACAGACATTTTTCCCGAATGATTTATTGAATACATTGGTGGCAACTTAGTTCAGACCTTCTATGACAAGGATGGTTTATGAAATTTAGCCAAGTCAAACCCCTTCTTGTATTAACTATTAAGTGGCACAAGATAAGATTTCCTATTGATTTAGACAAACTTTCTTGGATAAGTAATTCAGACAACTTATTCATCATGCATCTCTTCTTTACATTAGTTAGTGAAGTAATACTACCATAGTTGTCAAGGCGATAAGGCGATCCAAGGCGTTTGGGGCCATCCTGGGCGCTTAGGCACCTAGGCGTGCCTAGGCGACCAAGGCGTTCCCAGTGTATTTTTTTTTTTTAATTTTTAAAATATTAATGTTATATTAATGTTTATATATATATATATATATATATATGCAGCATTCTACATAAAAAATCAACATTTAAGACATAGCTTAATTAATATGAGAAAACCAACAAGGAAACAAATAATTGAGTTAAGTAGGCAACACGTATTTATGACTAACATTTGCTTACCTCTAACAAATTTGACAGGAACGTAACCCCTTTAATACAGTTCGGAATCAAGCAATCTCAAATTCATTGCAAAGCTAGCATAATCAGCTTTCCACAAATTTGAGATTGCTTGAATCCAAGTTATAATGAAGGACTTACACTCCAGTCAAACCTTGTTCGGAGTACACGAATAATGTTTAAAATCGTCTAAATGTAAATTATTTTTTGAACATCAAAGCAAGAAATTATTTTGGCGTGCTCTTCGTTTTTAGTAATGCTTTACTATAAAAAGATTTATAGAATTTTTATATTTGGAAAAAAGCCTAGCATTTGGAAGTTAAAAATCGCCCCCGCATCCAAAAATACGATTTTTGTTCTTGAACTGGAGAGTTAACTTTTTATCCTTTTAAAACTTGAATTTTAGACTATTTTTATTGTATTCAAATAGGGGGTATTTGTTTATTTATGAATAATATCTTAAGTAAATGAAATATAAAATGTCGTTTCTATCTAGCCTAATAAATCTTGTAAAGCAAATTCAGAAATCAAAGGGAAAAAAAAAAAACCACATATAAGACCTAAGGCGACCGCCCAGGCATTTTGGGCGCCCAAGGCATCCAAAGTGACGCCTAGAGAGCTTGGCCAACCGCCCAAGCAACACTAATAAGGCGCCCAGGCCCTTGAATCACGCTTGGACGCCTAGTCGACTAAGCGACGCCTTGACAACTATGAATACTACATAGTATTCAATTTTCATGTACGTCAGCACATTTTAAGTATAATTTATGTATACAGACAATTTCAATGAACTACAGTAATTTTAAGACCATAGTCCAAGAGAAAAGTTTTTATTAAATACATATACACTAGATTTGGACGTCTACCAAAAATTCATGACGAAGCAACACAGACCTCCGCCAGTGTTATGTTGTTGGTCTGAAACCCGGATAAAGGAGGAGAGTTGGTGCGTCAGGCAGATAGTCAGCACCCAAAAAAACCTAACAAAACCCTTAACATGGATTCACAAACAAAACAAAAAATATTCAGTGTAATACTAGGACATTCTCTGTAAACAACGAGTTACACCCGGACCTTGGTGTAGCGAAAAAATGGGTAAGGGCCGCCTCATCGGGGCCCAGATGTAATGATAGGGGCAAGGGTTCTCACACCGTGGACGAGTGCAGGTAAAGAAGCTAGTCCATAAGCGTAGGATTAGAGTAGCATCTTGGAACATAGGATCTTTAATAGGTAAGAGCCTAGAATTGTTAGATGTTAATCATGTTATGAGGAGAAGAAGGATTAACATAAGCTTGTATTCAAAAGATTAGGTGGAAAGGTAAAAAGGCTAAGGAGTTGGATGACTTTAAACTTTGGTATACAGGAAATAAAAGCACAAGCAGCGGAGTGGGCATGGTAGTGGATAAAGATTTAAAGAATGATGTTGTGGATGTTAAAAAGATTTGGTGATATGATTATAGTCATCAAGATGGTGTTGGAGAAAAAGGTTGTGATGCAATATTGTTCAGTCAAATCATGATCAAGTCACAAGATCACGCAAGATCTTGCAAGATCAAATCAGATCTCACAAAATCAAATAAAGCACTCAATTGGAAAGATCAATCTTAGAAGGATGTGCTGTTGCTGAAGCAATCAAGGAAGGATATGATGCAGCATAATTATTATAGGAGGATGTTATCTCCAATATATTTAAGTTCCTTTAGTATTTACTTTTCTAGTTAGTTTTCTTCCAAGTTAGTTAATTTCCTTTGTCAATTCCTTTCCATGTTGAGAGCCAATTTTGAGTTCTATTTAAAGTGATGTAAAGCTTAGGCCAGAAGAGAGATCTGAACTAATGAAAAGAATCTGTTTTATGCCATTTCTATGAGAGACAGCTGAGTGAAAAACTCATGAGGTGAGAGACCTCTAGTAGTGAGAGGCTGCCTAGGCTTTAAGGTGAGAAACCTGAGGTCATAGCCCTCCTACCATTCTTTTATCCCTTCTTCCCTCCATCTCTAGCTGCCTCCGATCGGGAAGGAGATCTCCCAGACAATGGTTCAGAAGCAAAAAAAAAAAGCAATGGTCACCCTCCCTACATTCACTCTTGCAGCCCAAGGGGCTTCGTTAAATCATCAACTTATCTAGCCCAGGGTAGTCGTAGATCAGCTTTCTTTGGCTCTACTGAGACTCCTACTTTAGTTTTCCTTCCGCCAATACTGTTTGATGCTCCCTGTTTGCCTTTTCTTGTTATATCAAACATATCAAAAAAAAAAAAAAAAAAAAAAGGTATTATTCACAGTTTACTGTTCATCGATCCCATTGGAGGTGTTGAGTTTTGGAGACCGTCGTCCTACATTAGGTTGTCAATATAATTAGCGCTTACGCACCCCAAGCCCAAGGAAGATTAGATGCAAGTAGTAAGCTACAATTTTGGGAAGCATGGATGGTTTAATGCAAAGCTTTAGACAATGAGAAAAGAATATTATAACGGGTGACCTGAATGGGCATGTAGGGGGAGATTGTAGAGGTTATAAAGGTGTGAATGGAGGATATAGTTTTGGAGTGAGGAATGAGGAGGGGACTTCAATTTTAGATTTTTCTGTGGCTTATGATTTATCCATTGTAAACACATACTTCGAAAAGAGAGGAGCATTTAGTCACCTTTAAAAGTGGACACCACAGTAACCAAAAAGATTTCTTTATAACTAGAAGGTCCTATAGGTTGCTATGTAATGATTGTAAGGTTATAACAGGGGACAGCCTAACCATGCAACATAGATTACTGGTCATGGATATGGGTCTCATTACGCCGAATCATAAGAAAGACTAGGTTTTTTGCCTAGGATAAGGTGGTGGAGCTTAAAAGGAGATATCATAAAAGTTTTTTCTAATAATTTGATCAATCAAGGAAAGTGGGACTTTGAGGGAGACACTAAAACAATGCGGAACAAGATAACTGCTTGTATTAAGAAAGTTGCTACAGATATTCTAAGCATATCAAAGCAAAACGACATTCCCCTAGGGAATCTTGGTGGTAGGGTGATGAGGTTCAAGCTCCCATCGAAGCTAAGAAAGATAGTTTTAAAACATGGCAAAAGGCTAAGAATATAAATGATCCAAAAAGGTATAGACTTCCCAAAAATAAAGTCTAGAAGGTTGGAGGAAAATTGAAAAGTAAGAGCAAAGAAATATGAAAATCTTTATAACAATCTGAGCACAAAGGAAGGGAAAAAAAACTATCTATAAAATAACTAAGATGAAGGAAAGGAAGAATAAAGATTTAAACCATCTTAGATGTATTAAAAGTGCAAACGGTAGAGTTCTAATGAGGCATAAAGACATTAAAGAGAGATGAAAAAAGTATTTTTATAGCATACTAAATGAAGACACTTCGAATAATAGTATCCCAAAAGGTTACATTACGCAAAAAGACACCACAGATCGTAGGTATATATGAAAAATCAGGGTGTCAGAAGTAAAAGAAGCTTTACAAAGGATGAATGTAAGCAAGGCACCAAGCCCAGACGAGGCCTAATAGAAGTACGGAAGAGCCTAGGAATCTATGGAGTATCTTGGCTAACCAAGCTATTCAATAAGATTATGAACACAAGGAAATGTCAGATGAAATCAAGAGAAGCATTGTAGTTCTAGTTTATAAAAATAAAGGTAATATTCAGAGCTATAATAACAACAGAAGCATAAAACTAATGAGTCATATTATGAAACTATGGGATAATGTTATTGAAACTCACATGAGACAAGAAACTACTATTACTAAGAACCAATTGATTTTATGCCAGGCAAATCCACGATAGAAGCTATTTACTTAGGAGATTCATAGAAAGATTTAGAGAATGCAAGAAGGACCTCCATATGGTCTTTATTGACTTAGAAAAAACTTATGACAGAGTCCCTGCAGAATTAATCTAGCAAGTACTAGAAAAGAGAAGTGTTTCAAGCAAATATGTAGACACAGTCAAGGATATGTATTATAATGTAGTGACTAGTGTCAAGAACTTCACAACACAAAACACAACACCACCATAAGACAAAAACCCTTCATCAACATCAACTGCACAACACACCAAGAAAACTCTCGTCACTTGGTCCAACAAAGACAAGGACTGAAATTTACAGTCGAAAGATTCTAAGCCTACCACTCCTACTTTTGGTTGCTAAGGCTTTTAAGAATTTGGCTTCTGCTTCAAGTAACTGAATCATTAGCTATCGCATCCTCCAAAAACCTCCACTATCAAATCCTTGGACTCTTTCTACACTTTTAGAAGATAAGTTGCTCAGAGATTGTCCCCTACTCAACCACCCCCAATTCCTACTCCAACTTCTTAAAATAATTAAAGATATATTAATCCCTTCCTAGAGAACAATGCACAATTTATGGATAACTTCCGATGCCCTAACAGAAGCTTTGTCAATGATCGGTTCTTGAAGCTTTAAATCTTTAATCGCCTCCATCTCTTCCATCCTATTAGAGGCTATGAGATAGAGCTTCCTCACATCTGAGGGCATGCTTTGCACCAACATCGGTACTTGCATGCTGAGCCTCCATTTCTTCGACAACATTTGGAGCTCTTCCCTTACTTGCATTCTCGAAAGTATCCAAGTCTTCACCCTCTAATGAAGATATGGAATGTACACAACGAGAACTCCTAACAGTCATATTAGGTTAGGGCTCAAGAGAAGCTTGGGAATGATTTGAGCTATGTTTCATGAAGAAAGGATGAGTTTAAGTATGAAAAAGAAGCTTGATGTTGAAAAATTGTAACAGGTTATGAAAACTAGCACTTATTAACCTTTCAACTTTCTAGAGTCCTTCTAGGTTTTGATGAGGAATTAAGTGGAAGTGTAGAATAGGACTTCAGATAAGGGTGTAAATCAGTCCAGTTCCGGCTATCAATTCCAGAGAGAGAGAATTGTGTTGCAGTGGCATGGTTTATTCCAACCTAGAGTGGAGAAGGGGTGTTTTAGGGAAGGTAGGAGTAGGGTTGGGGGGAATTAAAACCAAGGATGGTAAAAATTCAATTAAAGTATGTTTTTGACCAAAAGTTTTAAATTGTTAGAACTTACAAATCTTAGAACTCCTCCCTTGAATACCAAAACTTACAATTATATTTGTATATTGTGTTTTCCTTGATAGCCAATGAGTGTGTATTAAAATGTTAGGTGAAAGAAAGCCAGAGTGTATAGTTTGATAAACTCAAATCCAAAAGTGTCATGTAGTTTTACCTTTAGTACAAAGAGGTTAATTTCTGTCCTATGAGAAATGATTAATTAAACTGTCAAACAATACGAACACAGTGGTGTTTTGTCTAACCACCAAAGTATGAAATTTGGAAACATGCATGATCTCTAGATAATCAATTTAATCCGATAAATTAAGAAAGAAGCATTCAAATCCAATATAATTAAAAAAAACTTGATAAGCTAAGATTGTCAAGCATTAATACATATACAATGATGGAAAGGAAAGAAAGGAATGTTCAAATTTATATAAGAAGAAACTGCTAAGTGCTATCTATCTATCTATCCATCTATTCATCAAAGGCTTGAGAGATTTAAATGTCAGCATCATCCAACAATATCCACGGGTCATATCGGATTTCCGAGGTCCATCAACAAATGAATACTGCTTCTTCTTGGGAGAGTCAAGAAAAATCTGCTCAGTAAACAGTTCCCAGAGCATTAATGTATCATGGCCAAATTTACTTATCACTAAGTAATCTCTCCTTGTATTGTCATCAAACTGAAGTGGTATCCCTGTGATATCATAAGTAGTTAAATTGAATAAAAATCCCGTCACCTTGCTACCCTGGAGTAACCATATGTCAATAGACCTTGCAAGAGAATTATACGAGCGATAATCAATTATGGCAAGAGATCCATCTATGATATTTATAGATTTTTTTGACATTGATTCTCCAGGACAAGGAGAATATTCAGTATTCCAAAACTTCTCACTGTTAATGTCTAATGCAAAAATCTCTGTTTCAAATGAGGGATTTTTATTAAGCCAATAGAATGTTCTATCCAAAAACACAGGAGGGTTCTGCCCTGATATAAAGAATCTCCTTGGGAAGTTTTCTAACTTTCTCCATAAACGTTCACCTAATGTAATTATCTCACAACTCACTAAAACTTTCTCAGAAAAACAATTATAATGAACTCGGACCACTTTATATTTATTGCTTAAACTGTCGAAGCTAAAACCAATAGATGTTGGAGCTATATAGATAGTTGGGAAACAACTAAACGGGTCCCAATTAAGAAACTGTGATATGGGCAACATCATCTTCTCTCTTGTAATGGGATTAAAGAGATAGATGGGATCCTTACCCCATGCTGCTGTTATACATTGCAAGAACCCACAATATCAAAACAAATATTGCTTTTAGGCGGCATGATTTTAAATCAAAATCTATAATTGGTATCTTTTCGGTTTTCCAATCACCTTCTCCATTCATGATTCTTTGATTCAAAGGATAATTCCATCTGAATTGAAAAATCAAATATCTTTTCAGGAAGAAATCTAACCACAGTTCTGTATTTTGCTTTTTCTTTTTATCTTTTTGAATGTCTAATCTTACATAGCCGTTCCTGACGATCTAAGAAAAAGATAAGGAGGTCGATTGATGCTAGCATCTATTTACTCAACTGAAGGTCATCGATGGAACTATAATCTTTATCATGATGATGCATGAGGCCAAGACAGGAACTGATCAATTAACTACACGGTTATGTCTTAGGACCAGGACCACTAAATAATTGGTCCGTTGGTCCCGGATCTTTATTGAGTTTCAGTTAAACAGTTCTCATCAGTTTGGGTCCTATTCAGAACCAGCATATAATTGGTTTTACAAATTCAAAACAAAAGTTGCAATTCTGAGTCTCAATAATATATCAACAGGTAAATAGTCTTCTGAAAACAAAAAATAAGAAGAATCAATATACTAATTTAACCAGTTTTACAACTTCAAAATCAATATCCTAACTGGTTCTTGTTCAGTTTTTTGGTTTCAGTACAGATTCGTTTCTATCAATTTTTTGGTCAGGAGACTCAGGACCCTTTGGTTTAACCATTGGTATAAAACTGGACTGACTGATTCTCTGCACTTTCCAAAAGCCAGGACAAAAACTGATCCACCTATGATATGGTCAGTTGGTACCAGGTTTAATCGGTCAGTTTCGGCTTTTGGTCTTTGGTCCCTCTCAAGGACCTTAACTTTAGAGGTGAGGATAGGTATTGCAATTGTGTTGGTTAAAGGTATTGCAATTGTGTTGGTTAAAGGCTTTTGAACCATATTTTGGATATCAAATAAAATACCCAGGCTATTAGCCATCTGCAGCACCCCAAGGCTTAGCTGCAAGCTAGGGTTTTAATGCTTGATAAGGATATGACTGAGTTAGGCCAGAAAAAACTTGGGTGCGCAGAACTAGATGATGCTTAAGAAAGACATACTTAACCATAAGTTCTACTTCTACTAATCATCCTGCTGCTTGTCTGTGGTCCCTGCACAGGGCCCCACATTCTCATCCTAAAGTTATTAAAAAGCGGTAGCATCAGGAAATCATCCATAGTACACTATAAAATTCTCAACTTGATTCTTATGGTCCACAATTTAGATTCACAGAAGTCTTCACTGGCATGCATCACTTGGTTTAAGTATCACCTCAACCTATGGAAACTCTTGACCCGATCTCCTGTTACTAGATGGCAAGCCTAAATCCCACTGGGGGAGTTTGGAGAGGAATAATACTCAATCTCCATTTTACAGCCCCTTTGTTCTTTCTATATTCAATTCAAATGTATATTATTCTGTGTCTCTGTGAGTGTGAGAGGATAGCAGGTGGCAGAAACAGGAGGTTAAAATGTGATGCTGTGGTTTAGAAGCTTTGTCAGCCTCAAGAGCAGATACAGGCACTTGAGAATTCATGTGCATGTGCTATCCATTAATGGTTTAGGAATTAAAGGTAGACAAACAATAAAAGATTGAAAAAAAAAATTCCTTTCTATGGCGGACAGAATAATACATGTTACAGCTAAGATGACTTGAGGACATGAAATTCCCTACCTACAACGTTGCTCACACGTGGTAGTCATTTGCATGGTTTCCCCAGTAACAAGATGTTCCACAACTGTTGCTAGTAAAGACACAACCTGCAGATAGAAAACAACAGGAGAAAGAACCAGCTAAAGCAAAACAAAAAAATCTGAGGAAAGGGTTGAAGCTTCAAGCAACTACATAATCACAAACTCGGCAAAGTATGACACTCAGCACAATTGACAATGATGTCTGATATCTTCAGCAACTATTGATAAATTGATCCTATGAACCAGATATCCTTTAATTGATCTTCCACCACTTGAAATATATTTCTCATTCAGGGCATGTGGGGGTGGGGGAGGGGGGACTGCAGGATAGACCCATTACGGATTTAATTTGGGGTCAGTTGGCCTGACGTTTTAACTAGTCCAGCCTGAAATTAGTACCATTGACCTTCAAAACTAACAAGGTGGGCTTGGGCTCCAAATAACTTCAGCCCAGCCTATTTGTACATCTAGAACACAATATAATTATATATTACATATACCATTCTATACACATTATATGGAGAAATTACAACTTAGACAGGCATAGCTTATTAGATATAAGCCCACTATGCCATCTCAAATTAATAGCACAAACAATTTTATGGGCCAGCACAAGTCCCATGATGCTCTAGTGGGCACAGGCCTAGTCTGGGCCCAAAACTTGCAATGCGTATGGCCTACATCAGCCCAGCCCAATGATATCCTTAATACCTAAAAACTATTGAAACTGATGATGTCCTCCACCCAACTGTTTTTTCATATTTAGTGGTTGATAACCAAAATAGGAAGATGAAAATATAAATATTAGATGGTTACAACTTAGAATCACATAATAGATGCAAATTGTGGGATATAGGTCTACGGTCCAAATTAACAAGGAGAAATGAACTCCATTAGATCCACAAAGAAAGTCAATCGTTGAATTAAAGGATAAAACTTATAACAATATACATACCTCTGTGTTTTTCAATGAAGCAAGTGCAACACAAGCTCTGGAAAGTAGGAAATCACCAGCTAATACTGAAAGCTGCATGAAATAGATAAAAACAACTTATGTTACAAAACACTTATCTCCCGGGAGAAGGGGGGGGACCTGGTCAAAACATACAAAGCAGCAGGTTTTTGGAAACTAGAATGAAATCAAAGATAAAATGCCCACTACAATTTGTTGAATTTTCGAACCTCAAAGCTTAAGCTATTAGGTGGAGAGGCCCAACTAGTACATGAAGGCATCCAAGGTCCTAGAGTTTTCCAATATGGGATTCTTCCCAACACAATTGATTTGAAGAAAAGTAATGGAAGTCAGATTGGCACACAAATGTAATAAGTGAAAAGAAACACCGAGATGACCGATTGAATAATCTCTTACCCATCCTGTAAGAACTAATTTAAAGAACTAAAAATTAGTTATTTGCAAATAATGGATATGAAATATTAATCAGTTGCAAATAATGAATAAATAATATATTTAGTATGTCTATGCAGCTATTATCTACTAGCAAGCAAGCATGCTATAGTATAGGAGAGGGAAAGGGAAAGGGAAAGAGAGAGAGAGAGAGAGAGAGAGAGAGAGAGAGAGAGAGAGAGAGAGAGAGAGGCAAAGAGGGGAAAATACCTTATTTCCCATCACAACATTTAACGAACCAATACCACGCCTTGTTTCTGCATCATCCAAGACATCATCATGGAGAAGGCTTGCGACCTATAACAAGGGATGAAAAAAGTTAATTAAACACTTGCAAACACAAACAGCATGCTGCAGTTAGAAAATAATAGGACTAATAACAGAATAAATAAATAAATAATAACAATAACAATAACCCAACAATGATGCAACAATTTTATGATGTTAAATTTTGGGTACACACTAAAACCTGTGAATGTACTTCGTATAAGTTTGTGACAAATGATGCAATCCCATTTAATAGCTGTTCCATCAATAATCAATTGGACAATTCAGAATGACACGTAAATCAAACTGTAACAGACTTACACTAACAAGGCTTAGGCAAGCACCCGAAAATGAATGACGGGGAAACAATCCCAATTTTCATACATCCACATTTAAGTTTAATGAAGGCTCTCATTGATATAATTTATATTTGTGTTTATGACCTATTTATGAAAAATAATTTATGAGAATAAGTTATGAGCCATAAATAATAATTGTTTGGTACAAATAGACACAATAAATTATATAATGAGAAACAGGTTTGGCATGCATTCTATAACCGTGACAACCCCCCTCCACCCCCCCCCCCAAAAAAAAAAAAAAAAAAAAAAAAAAAAAAACCAGTCGCACTCCCTGCTGCACCAGCTATGTTCTCCCCTTCTAGGAAGAATGCCTTCTGATCCCCCAAGTCATGGGATCGGAAAGGTTGGTCTCTGAAATCAACCCCCTCTTGTAGCACCTTCCTGCGACACCCACCTGCAGCTGTTGACCCCTGCTAGGACCTCCACCCTCAAACCCCCTCCGACAGCCAGAACTAAAGCTAGGGAGGGTTTTGTTTTCAATTCAAAAAGTGGTGCCCTTGTTGAGCCTTCAGCAACAAAAAGAAAAACCGAAAGAAGAAGAAGAACTGAGAAGACATCGAAGGAATCAGAGAGAGTGAAAGCTGGAGCAAGGTCTAAGACATCAGAAGCAGATATTGAAGGGGCCGTCGCTAGCAATGCCGGTGGGTAAGAACCTGAGGAAACAGTTTAAAATACTAATTGCTACTGGGGTGGAGACAGTTTACAAAACATAGAAAACACATGAGCCTGCCTTCTCCCCCCATCTCCTATGGCCACTTCCAGTCTCCCTAAATCCAGGTTTTCCTTTTGTTCCTAATTCCATTTGCAGCAGAATGCGTTCAGATTCTTGGAATCACCATAATCCTGTGTCATGCATACATTGTGTATGCCATTTGACAAATCAGGTGGGTTCAAATTTTGCCAAAAAGTAGGCTCTCACCATCCTGAACTCAGGTGATCGTCAAGTTTCCATCTCAAATTCAGATGGATTTCCTCCATACCGGCTTGATGATAAAGGTTAAAAATTTAATTGAAAAGAAGACCAATCTCAAACCACTGAAATTTAACGAAAATAATATAATAAAAAATAGACCAGATGACAGATTGGATATAAAGTTGAATGATACAGGTATCCCAACATCTTCCCCCTTGCCCACGATCCTAAATCAGTAACTCCACAAGTGCCACAACGTCTCGCGTCTGACATCGCTCTGCCCAACACCTTATTGGTAGAGATTACGGCGTTACGTGCGACATCCTATACCGTAGATCATTTTTCCCTTATTACCTTATTAGAAGCAGATCCAAACATTTCATTTGTAACCAGTAACGGTCTGGGGCAACCGAGCAACACCCCCATGCAAGAGGAGGGGAGAAGGGCAGATCCCGTGGAGATTCTCATCGCCAAGAACTGTGTTTAAGAGGACCGACAGACCGAGGGAGAGAGAACAGGGGACCAGGGAAGAGAGAAAGAGAGAGAGAGAGGCCGCAGGGTAGAAGATGCTGGCGAACACCTCAATTGAGTCTTCATCTCCGCTGCAGCATCGCCCTCTCTCTCGTCATTGTTCTTTTATTTTCCAGTTACAATAGGATTTCATCACCAGTTATTGTTCAAGTACAGGCCCAGGCCGGACAAATTCGATTACCTGTTTGATCTCACAAGTTCATAATTACGGGACTGTATATTGCGAATGAAGGCCTCCTCTGAAATGGATCTCTCTCTATCTCTATCGGAGAACTTTGTTAATGGACCCTTCTTTTTTTAAATGTCAGTTGTCATAGTTATCCTCAGATTTTGGCACATGCTTACTAACTCTTCACTGCATAAATGCCTGAAAATGATTATGGCCACAACTCATAAATACCATCTCACCTATTTGTGGATTTTAATTTGTTTTAAACAAAAAGAAGGGCCACAAATCATACCAAACACCTGCAAATGGAGATTTGTGTCATATAGATACAAATATAAACTTTACCAAGGAGAGCTGGAGTAGAAGATACACAAAAAACAATGTGACAGACAGAAAATAATTCCAAAGCACTTACATGTATCATCTCAGTAATCTCAGCAATCCGCTGCTGCCTTTTACGAAGCTCATCTGACAAGGTGTCAATGACACCATCTGAAGTTGATTTTGGTATGGGTATATTCAATGCTGTCGCCATCAATAATAGAACCTGCATAAATCATGTCTTTGATTCCATACAAGCAAAAAGGACAAAATAATCACATACAATCTAAAAGACAGGTGAAAATGTGTGATGCTGTAAGCAGTGTTATCCTTGTTTCCCAATACTGGAGAAAAAAATTTAAAAAAAATTTCTGTCCAATAGACCAAAATTTTTTACCTACAATCTTCAATTCTATGCTTGATTATATGGAACTTAGCTCTCACCAAGACTCATTATACTATCTATTCAATCACATATCTGAACCACTGTGATGGACAATGAAGACTCTTTAGGCAGTGTACAAGGAACCATTTTGCATTGGGTAACAAATTTATTCAATCAAAAGCATGGGTTGCCACGTAGGAGAATGCACAAGAAAAATATAAAATACAGCAAGCGAAACTGAAGTACTAGCAAGCAAAACAGAATGGAATCAGAGGAAAAGGCACTACTGAGATGTGGTCCAGCACTGAGCCCCGCCCATGGCCAAGTCATCATCAATGCTGGCACATGCAAAATATTTTCCCTACCCCTTCCCAATGATCTACAAGACCTGACAAGTTGGAAAAATCTCCAAGAGCCACTCCTATTTTTAGGGAACAGCCAATGCCTAGATCTGAGCCTCCTCCAACAATCAGTTGAGACAATTGTGCACAAATAAATGGAAATTTTATTTTGGGAAAATCTAATTGACAATGTGTCATTTTGTTTGGCACCAAAGCACAATTTCTTGCCGAGTGGCAAACTTGGGTGGATCTATGTGATAGAGGATCTCACACCCCATCTCAGATCGAAATCCAGCAGGAAACAACAAAAAGAAGTGGTTAAAATGTGAAAGTAAAGGTTCATCAAAGTACAAAATGCCATTTCATACTGTGGAATGTTTATATTTTTTTTGCCACTTTAATCTCATTTTTAAGACACTTCCATTACATCTTTGGGACTAAAATTTGATGAAATGGATATGGTGTGCACTATCACATGGACCCACCTATGTTTACCACTTAGCGTTTTGGTGCCTGTCAAAACAACACCATACATGATGCCATCAGGACAAAGCCTTTTATTTATAGCGGTTATGAGTTCATCGCCAATTTTTTTTTTTTCCTAAATGAGATTTTTATGTAAATAGTTAAGATAAAGGCCAATATACCATGGAAATGTGTGAAAGCCTCTTTCTCAAAGAAACTTATTACGGTTCCTATACCCAAAAATAGCACTTGCTGCAAGTATATATATTTGGTCAGTAAAGATATTCTCTCATACATGAAGTATTCAAGACATTTGTCCATTATAAGCATCACATCAACCAATCAATTTATGCACTATCCCAGGAACTTAACTGTGATCTGTTCATCACTTTCCCACATAGAGAATGTTCTCAAACACATCATCAATCAATTTATGCACTAATAGCTTCAGAATGGTAAATGATGCCTAATCTCTGCACTCCTTAGGTGCATGTGCAAAATAAATCAGTTAAAGCAGAATGGCTTTCTTCTACTACTGATGCAGATCAGGATTTGCTCAAGGAGGGGCCACAAGCAACAATCAAATGGGCCTGGCCCATTGGGTTAAGCAACCAGCAAAGCCCAACCAAGCCAAGAAGAAACACCGTTCACGGCACTGTTCACGTGAACAGTGCTCACGTGAATAGTACCAAGCCCCAGCTCCAATACTCGACAACAATGTTAGTATTTGATAGATATTAGGACTCTTTTGATTGAGAGCTATATTCACTTTCCTAAAATATAGGTAGGATTTGATATTTAGAAGTCCTTAGTTTCCTAAAAGTTGTTTAGAAACATTCCTATTATCTATAAAGGAAGTTTCTATTTATTTATTTCAGTTTTTAGAATCGTATTGTATGTTATTTAGGAAGTTTTTTTACTGTTG
Source organism: Protea cynaroides (assembly GCA_028583415.1). Taxonomy (NCBI): domain Eukaryota; kingdom Viridiplantae; phylum Streptophyta; class Magnoliopsida; order Proteales; family Proteaceae; genus Protea; species Protea cynaroides. Next base: position 77,994,054 of record CM053265.1, on the reverse strand, counting down.
TAACTCCTATTTTGTAGCTTTTGAAGAGTTTATAAATATGAGGAAACCTAAGGCTCGCGGGAGAGAGTTTTTCCAGAAAAAATTACGAGTTAATTATTTTCTGGTTGAGCCTCACCAGGTTGTGAGACTCAACCTCTTATTCTTCTTCTATCATTCTTCTTCTTCATGTTGATCTGAGCATCCCAACAAGTTTTCGAACCTGATCTACTGCAGAGAGTTTTAGAATAAACTAAATTGCTGCTACAGTCATTAGAACCAACCCAGCACCATTCCAGATCTGGTGGTAATCTGGAACAGCAACCTTGCGATTTCAATAACTCCCTCAGTTCTGATCGGATCTCCTTTATCTTTTGAAGTGTGTTCACATCTATGCTAAGGAACCTACAATCCAAATTTCATTGAAAGTTAATGGCCAGATTTTGAGATAAGTGATTTTTATTCAATACTTTCTATTTCTGTTTTGATTGGACTGTGAAGATCCTATTGCAAAAGAGGGTTTTGTGAGTTGTGCCGTGTGGAAACCCTACTTTGCACCAATTTGGTATCAGAGCCAATGGAGGGTAATTCTAATTCCCCTCCTCTGAACATGAACCTTTATCGACAAGTTTTTGAGAAGATACACGAAATAAGTAATCGTCTTACTCGAATGCAACGACGTTTGGGTATCTTAGAATTGTTCATAGTAAAGGAACCTCAGGTTGCACCAAAAGAGGACTCAACGCCTCCATTCGAATATTCGATATGGAAGCATTAACGAAGGAAGTCGATGTGAATAATGAAGCATTGCCCACAACTCATGATGACAAGGTAGAGTCCACCCTTGAGGTTCTTATAGTAAAGAGTTACATTGAAGAGGATAAAGATGAAGCCCAATTGACTGATAGTGAGAGTCACGGTAACGACGAAGCCATAGAGGTTGTGGAGATGACTGTGCAAGACAAAAAGCCAGATTTGGTAATCCCCATGGACACCCTCTTCACCGTTGAATCCTTTCAAGAAGTTGCACATATTGACCTTATGTTTCCTCCACAATATTATGAGAGAGTGAACCGAAGGTGGCAAACTTTCTTCCAAATTTTCATATACAACCAGATTTCCAATATCGAAGGAAGATGTATGCCGACCCCACGGAATTGATTCTTCACCATTACAAAACTCATGGACGAGTTTATTTTAAGTGGGGGGGAGCTGATGTAGATCAGGATTTGCTCAAGGAGGGGCCGCAAGCAACAATCAAATGGGCCTAGCCCATTGGGTTAAGCAACCGGCAAAACCCAACCAAGTCAAGAAGAAACACTGTTCACGTGAGCAACTGTTCACATGAACAGTACCAAACCCAAGCTCCAATAGTCGACAGCAATGTTAGTATTTGATAGATATTAGGACTCTTTTGATTGAGAACCATATTCACTTTCCTAAAATATAGGTAGGATTAGATATTTAGAAGTCCTTAGTTTCCTAAAAGTTGTTTAGAAACTTTCTTATTATCTATAAAGGAAGTTTCTATTTATTTATTTCAGTTTTTAGAAACGTATTGTCTATTATTTAGGAAGTTTTTTATTGTTGTAACTCCTATTTTGTAGCTTTTGAAGAGTTTATAAATATAAGGAAACCTAAGGCTGGCGGGAGAGAGTTTTTCCAAAAAAAAATTACAGAGTTAATTATTTTCTAGTTGAGCCTCACTAGGTTGTGAGACTCAACCTTTTATTCTTCTTCTATCATTCTTCTTCTTCACGTTGATCTGAGCATCCCTTCTAGTTTTCGAACCTGACCTACTGCAGAGAGTTTTAGAATAAACTGAATTGCTGCTACAGTCATTAGAACCAACCCAGCACCAGGCGGTAATATGGAACAGCAACCTTGTGACTTCAATAACTCTCTCAGTTCTGATTGGATCTCCTTCATCTTTTGAAGTGTGTTCACATCTATGCTAAGGAACCTACGATCCAAATTTCATTGAAAGTTAATGGCCAGATTTTGAGATAAGTGATTTTTATTCAATACTTTCTATTTCTGTTTTGATTGGACTGTGAAGATCCTATTGCAAAAGAGGGCTTTGTGAGATGTGCTGTGTGGAAACCCTACTTTGCACCAACTACCCAATAAGATACATAAACAACAAGAAAATAGAATTTAGACCCAAAAGAAAAAAGTGATTAGAAACAGAAAAGATATGCTCTGATCAAGTTGGCTGACCTCTATTCAGTGGGGAAAAAAATTGGCTGACCTGTATTCAGTGGGGATAAAAATTGGCTGACCTCTTTCTCCAAGTCCCCTTTTTCCATTTACCTTTTGTTAGCCTTATAAACCTGGAGCTTCCTCTCCCCCAATTCTGTTTATTTTTTCTATTGGGAAATTTGTTTATACAAATGAATGTTAGAACTTAGAACCTTCAAGAATCTTATTCTCTTATTTTTAGAGGGGAGTGCATAGGGAAATAGATCTTCTTTTCATATTTCTTCAAAGAGAGAAAGAGAAAGAGAACAATAACTGAGGAAACTATTTGCATTAATAAATTACTTGAAACCACTACAACATATGCACTGAATCTAACTAAAAAAAGGACTAGTACAAGAAACAAGTTAATCCAAATAGCTCCTGGGACTTGAAATGGTCAACCAAGTGAATTTATCAGAATTATTAGCTCTTACCGTGGGACGGAATCTCTTTCCTTCCACCCCCATTTTAAAGAAGTACTCGGCAGCCGAGGCAAGCTTAGGAACCTGCAAGAATCAAGTCTAATTTTCAATTAGATTGTTATATTTCCAACCCAACAGAAACGTTCAAAGTACAATCCACAACTTTGCCAGTTTGGCGAAGGATAGACCCTATACCTCTGCAACCACCATCTCCTGCAAACTATTCGCAATAATTGACAGTTCATCTGCAACAAGGGAAAATGGATCCATCTGTTCCTAGGCATACACCGAATCATGTATCTCAATAACATTTATAAAGGAAAGATGTGAGAACAAAGGTTATAAATTGTAATAACAGCCCAGTGAACCAATAGAAGCAACAATTGAAATCTCATATTCAATTATAATTGCAACTCAAAGTACTCAACAGTAATCCCAGGGCTGAAGGCACCCTATTCAGCTCGTGGCTGACAATCAATAAGGGTCCTGACCTTGCAACAACGTGCTTCCATCCTTGATAATATTAGAACAACAAGTCACTTAACATTAGCTTTGGACGTATAGATTATTCAAGCAAATTACAAAAACCATTGTTATACGCAATAGCATATAAGGCATATTAGGCATATTCCCACATCAATGTTATTAAACACAGAGCAAAGAAAACTATTTCGGCCCAGCAGTTTGATACTCCAACCATCCCAGTTTCATAATCCAAACCATGATGGGACTAGAAATTAAAAATTGAATTTCCATATTACAAGCAATAGCAAGGGCATAAATGAGAAGCCAGATGGATGATCTTAACCAGACCATTTATTCGGCTTTTGTAGGTTTCTTCCTAAGAAATCTATATATTAGGTGATTAAAATGGCCAATCTGGTTGATTACTCTGTTATAGAATTCACCATTGGTAAGTACTTCCCCACTGCAAACACAACACATTAATGGGTATGACTTCATAGAATGCAGTTAAGTCTACAATAAATAGATTCATATTCCATGGAAAAATAAGGGTTGGCGCAACAAGAAGAAACCAAATAGGAACAAAAGAGACATATGAGGGGGCTCCTTGGCTTCCAGATTCTGCCTGCTTCCTTTCTAAAATTGTTTGGATTCTATAATTTCACATTCAATACTGAAAACAAGACACTGCATTTGCACTTGAGCTCAAAACCACACAAGAATACAGGAATATGCACAAACAAACATACAAGAAAAGTGCAGCAAAGCATAAGACAGTACAAATTTGTCATTAAGAAGTGCTAGAGATAGTTTTAGAGCAGCCATAGCACCACTCAACCTGTGGGGTTTACACATGTCCAGTTAAGGGTGCTTTGTAATTTTCATAGTGCATCAACAATACCAAAACACCCTTTGGCAGCCACATGTTACACCACATGGAGTGACCTACCATGACTGCAAAAGCGACTGCCATTAGCACTCTTCCTCGGGAATAAGACATCAACAACCAATTGTGGGGATCTAAGCAAAGACTGACCTCAATAATGGAACTCCTCTCATGATGAACTTGATACCTTATGCCATGGATGGCACGCGAACCCAAACAATTAGTTTCTTGGTTACCCTGAACCTACTATCCACAGGAACAATTGCACATGTCATCAACGAGGGAATTGAAATGCTGAAACATAAGTAATGATGCAGCAGTGTATAGATAGTGGCAGATGTGGAAAAACATTTGCTATCAAAAAAGTGTGTAGCTCAGAAAATCTAGGAGGCAAAACTTTCTTCCAATGATGGAGGAACTGTTCTCAACATTGAACTTTTTCCCTGGAGAGCAATGCTTTCCATAGGAAAGCAACTAAAATGTTCACCTGGTGCTGGTCAAATACTTTGAAGCCAAGACAGACCAGACCCACCAATGGTAACAAAAGGAATTTTTATTCATAATACAATGTCTCAACACTCCACCAATAGTAAAACATTCCACTATGAAACCAACAAGGCGTCATTGAAACCCATGCCTAAACAGAATACATGATCCACTATAATTGAATGCCCTCTATGTCGAAACAACATGCATCATCAAATTTCTAACAGTCTCTGCTTTAACTTCACAAAAGGCAATGGTGCTCTACAAATAGGAAGTGAGATACCTTTCACCTTCTCTCCTCACCCAAAAACACTATGACTTAAACACTTGCAACATAGCATTAGCACCAAACCAAAATTAAACCAGGATAAAAATTAATTCCCAAGTGAACTGTAGCACCTAATAGGCTAATATCACTCAAAACTGAAAACTTACAACCAACAGTAATAATTTAACTTACTATTAATAGTAAACCAAATATTACCATTAAGTAAAACAGGATAAATAAATTCATAAACACTAAATACCAGCTAATCAAAAATAGTAATTTAATATAAACCCCATAATTACAATATTGAACCCATAAACCAAAATACTGTCATGTTAAAGCATGAAAAAATAACCCAGGAACAAACCCAAATCCTTAACAATTCTGACAATCTATTTTCCACTTGGACAGGGTTCACAAGTGCCACACAATCAGTACCCAATTAAGAGAAGATTTGTGAAATTCATTATACCATCTAGAACCAGTTGATGCAGGGTATCAGGCATGCAAATCTTGTCCCAGTTGATTCTTTGGTGGGGCTCATTTGGGATCATTTATAGGTGTTCAGAAAACAATAAGAAATCAACTAAGAGTTGTTTTTATGAGAGGCATCTTAGAATTGTTATTTAGTAACTTCTATCTCCAGGAGTGGATTTTTTAATTTTTACAGGTCAATCCTTCATTGTTTAGAAGAGTTATTATATTTAACTTCATTCTTAATAAGAGCTAGGACACCAAATCAACCAAATATCTTTGAGTTAGAAATTGATTTAACCAGTTTGGTTTTTCCAATTGGGTTTCTAATAAGACTCCCAGTACTGGAGGAAAAGGATGGCCAAGCTTATATGATTTCCTCCATCATTAATAGGTACTGTTAATGCTACCCAAAATAAGAAAAAAATTAGTTTTGTTATAAGAAAAGGAATTCCCATTGATGAACTGCCGCCATGCAGATGGACAAGGAATTCAAGATGAGAACCTTGAAATTTTTAACTCTCGAGGATTAGCAGTTCAAACACAGGTGACTATAATTATCCTACTGAATTTTATAATTTTTTTTGGGTAAATTACTGAATTTTATAATTCTTGCTTCTAAATTCTGCAAAAGATCCACTGCATTCTGATTAGTCAACCCCTTATAACTTCCACTTATTTTCAACCCTAGTAACTAGATATACTCCATTGGCTTCCCTGATTTTTGCTTCCAGATTCTGCTTCAATATCTCTGGTGTTTAATTCCTCTTCTGATATGAAGCCTACACCATTGTTCTCACTTATTCTCAACTGCAACTCAATAGTTAAAACCCATGTTTTCCCAACTTGAAACCTTAATCCATTAACAAATTATATACCCTACTATAGAAATCCAACTTTAAACTTCTCAAACACCCTCATAGCCTCAACTATTTCTCAAATTAAAACCAAGTTACCAACACAATTAGCCTTTTAAGATTTTAACCCGATTCTTCCCTTAGTAACATATTATCTCATTGAAAGAGAGAAAAAAAAAATCTAACATATATGTTTCAGGATATCCTCCAACCAAATATGCTTATTTACTCCCTGTTATCCATGCCATATCAGAGCCCCCACCCCCATGGCTCGAAATGGAAAAATTCCCCAATAAGATAAGGACGGTTCTTAGCAACCTATTCCCGAAAAAATGAAACTTACACCAACTACTAAACAAAATACAATCTTTCGTATAAAAATCTGGAAAGGAGAGCCAAAAGAATAGGAGAAAGAACTGAAGAATACGTCCATCTCAAATCCATTTAGGCCATCAAAACAACCAAATTTGAATCAAAATCCAATCCCAATTATAAAAATATTCAGAACAGTGATATACCACAATGTACGAGATAAAAAGCTAAACTCAGAATCATCAAAGACCCACAAAATCTTCAACCTAGCTCTTCTAACACGTCTCATATACAATAATTAACCAATGCAAATCCGACTTCAATCGTAAATATGCAAAATTTCATAAGATTGGAGCTTCTTGGAGACTTACCCTATCAGTAAAATGAATAGAATAACAACAATTGGAGAGAACCGGAAGCTGGTCTGGTTGACAACAGACGAGACTTCGGTAGCGTTTCAAGCTATTCCTTGAAAACCGAGAAATGAACCTAGAAACCAACATCTCTGGTGTAGTACTAATAAATCAAATAAGTACTCGAAAGTGAGAAAATTTTGAATAAGGAGCGTTAATTGCGATCCCACGGGAGTGGCAGTAATGGGTAGAGAGACAAGTGAAGTTGGCAGACGGAGAATGTACCGCTCGTTGAATGAATGAGTGGTATTAAGGAGACCCGCGCAGCCAGCGAAGGGACAAAGGAGATTTGCAGATTGTTGGCTGAACTCGTCGGTTACTGAGTCAGCCAACCTACGATTCGATTTCCTTTAACAATCAACAAATCTCCAACGAAGAGGGAAACAAAGCGGCGGCGGGGATTTTGCAGTTTGCACTTTCGCTCGGACGACGAAACAACCAACCAGACACGTTTGTAGTCTTAGGAAAAATTTTGACACGCGGCGGTTGAGTTGACATCCCATGAAACTGCATTTGTCTTTTGCCACGTAGCAAGATCAGCGACCTTTGAGATCCTACGTACGTTGGACGAATGATTGTGGAACCTTTGTATGAATCATTTGAACTTATTAACACCAATCCTCATTTGGTGGGTAATCATTTGATCTTTGGAAATATTCTGAATGTTCATAGTACTTCATACTAGAATAGCAAGAATCTCCAATTCTGGCATATCCTGTTCTAAGGTTTAACTGAAGTACCAAGTTGGGTAATTAGGGTGTAAGATTTACTTGAACTATTATCATAAAACTCACAAAATAGGCATGCATGACTCAATGTGTTAAATGGGATCCACAAGACCAGAGAGGATAGAGAAACTATAAGGAAAAGGAATATGAGACTGAGTTATGTGAGAGAAGGTAAGAGTGTGGGGATCTTTTTCCTTAAAGGCTCTTTTTGTTTCGATGTAAAATTTACATTCATGTTAAAAAAATTTCCAATGTCTATTTTCAAGAGATAAAAGATAGATGAACTTTCTTTTCCCACTTTGTTAAGAGATACCTCTATATTTTACTTTTTAGAAACAAGCATCGAAAAAAATATAAATGTTAATATTACGGCTCTGTTTATTTTGACGTAAAATTTATGTGAAATATTTTATATGTAAATTTATTTTTTTTCAAAGTTCTATTTCCAATAGATAATCAAAAGACAGAAACTCATTTTCCCTCCCTCTTAGAGATTAATATATATTTTATTTCTTGAAAACCAATATTGAAAAAAAAAATCTATATATAAAATGTTACATGTAAATTTAAGGAACAAAATAACTTTGAAAGCAGATAGACATAGATTCTCCCCTAAGCTATATACAAGTTTGTTCTTCCCCCCTCCATATATACTGACACTTTGTTTTCACGCCGTGTAAAAAGAAAAAAGAAAAAAGAACAAAAAAAGGTTTAATCTCAATTGATGTTAATGAAATTATCAGAATACACCCAGAAAGCATCATCTCAGAGGGTGGTATGTCATATTCTGGTACTCCAAAAGCAAATTTTAATGCACCTTCACGACAATCTCAACAACCCCTATGCCTCAGCTTTATCTTCTTCTCCAAAATCCAAACCAGTGCCAGATCTCGCTTTGAAACTGGTTTCCAAATTTGCCAGGAAGGCACACAAAAGTGTCAAATAGTTCAATCAGAGCAGTGAAGATTGATGGGGGATGGGCCTAAGAAACAGCAAGAGGTAGCATATGAAGGAAGACAAACAACGGACAAGGCAGCAGACGAAGATGAAAGATCAGTGCAAGGTAAAGGCACCTTTACCCCACCCTCCACAACTTCATTGTGGCTCGGCTTTATCCTTTTCTCCAAACTAAAAGCAAACTAGTGAGGGAACTCCAACTCCTCTCATCTTGCCCCCATTTACTCCACAAATTAACCAAACATGGAAAAAGAAGCCAGAAGAGACGAGGGCTACAAAATATAACCTAGAAATATGGAGATGCAATGCAACGTTTGTCAAGGGAATGATCTGGTAATGATCACAAACTCCACTAGACTAATCTGAAAAATAAAACAAACCCTTCAGAAAACTTCTGACAGACCAGTGACAACACCAGAAGAATGACGGGTCCAGACTAAATCCTATGATGCCCACGGTACAAGAAAATAGTGAGCTACAATGGTCAGCAAACCCATCACAAATACATCGTCTTCTCAAAAGAATGACCTGTGTACCTCTTGCAAAGGCTAAAGCTGATCTTCTCAAAGCATCAAAAACAGATTCTTTCGGTAGGTAGATAAACCTCCTCTCGGCATCCCATTTTAAGACCGCATACATAAACCCCTCAAACCCTGCAGTGGCGGGAGCCTGATGCTCTGGGTAAGCACAATACATAATATACGGTCAAGTTAAATATTCATGAAGCTTTAGCCACTACCCCCTGTTGCCAACCGCTGGGTGTAATCTCAAGAGCTGCTGATTATTGGCCGCCAATAATTCAGTACAATTACCAATCCTAAAAGATGGGGAGAAAAATAGAGAAAACAAAATAACTCCGCATCCCATTCTAAGTTAAAGGTTGACAGGAAAGCTTCCAACATTTTTCAAATCTTCCTAAATTTAATATAACAGGCTAATATTTTCCACTGCTAGAGGAAGCTGCAACGGTGCAATGCCATCCCACTGTGGAATCTGGCTACTTCGTTTGCACCACAATATGTGCCTGTTGACATTTTAGACAGGAAAAAAGAATTAGGATCCTGGTTTGTAAATCATGGATCATAGCACAATAATGCAAATAGATGCAAACTACTAAATAATAAATGAAAATCTATTCATATAGCCAGATGATGAGCTAAAATAAAATCCAATAAAACAAGGGGAAAACCTCCATAATGATACAAGGAAATGTCAGATCAGTCCAAAATTTCGACCATGATTAAATGATGATGTGGATATATCCACAAACCATTGAGAAGTGATGCCAAAACTTCTAGATCATGGGCCATATGGCATGATGGAGCTCCACCATCATAACATAAAGCAAAAATACAATATGTTTCATAACACCAGAGATACGGGAAAATCAACCAAAAAAATTCAAAATGAAACATCACACTTCTAATGGATCCAAGAGAGGGAGAGGAAGAGGCAGAGAGAATAGGGGAGGGGAACATATGTCCCCTTTCAGATTAGAGAAAATTTCTATCACTCCCTTATACTTGGTCTATATTTATTCAAACTACCCTACCCCAAGCTTCTTTTCTGATTCCCCCTAGAAAAGTAAACTTTCACCTCTCTCTCCCTTAATAATTAAAAATCCCAAAACCACCCCTCCCCAATGGCACTCTGCATCTTCCCTCTTCACGTGCCCTCTACATCTCTTCTCCAATGGGACGGTTGCCCCTAGAACTGTGAAAAAGCAGAGCAAAATGAGATTGAGCATTTTGGGGTCCTCCCTCCACCGCCCAATGGGTTGGATTCTCAAGACATGAAAGGAGTTCCAGCAAAATGACACCAGAGAGCAATGGTATAAGGGAGAAGGGTATGAGACTATGCATCTTCAAGCGTTAGGCTGGCTCCATTAAGAAAAAGTTTCATGCCATCAAGGGTTCGATCTATGACACTGGTTTAATGCCATCAAATGTATGAGTAGAAGGGTTCGACCTATGATGCTGGACCTATGCCCGAATCATATGGTGTTCCCCATGGTTCTGCAGGTATTGTAATTCAAAGCTTATTGAGGCTTTCTTTCTGCCACTTGTGGCTGAAAGCATCAATTGGTCGCATCTACAGATTTGGTTAATGAAGTTCATGATGCACACAACAAATTCTTTGTTGATTTGGTCTGGATCCATGGAAAGCCCCCTTTTGATAACAGGACCGTCATTAATTTGGTGAGGTTTCTGGGAAGGAAGGTGGAGTTCGTACATATATATTACCAATTGGTATTTTACATGACCGAAGTCAGCTTAGATACTCCTGAAGGAAGAAAACACAGTAAATTAATAGCTGTTCACATAGGTTTGGAGAAAAAAGGAGCTGAACAACAATTCAAACTTTTGAAATCCATCAAGGAAGAGATGCAGTGAGTGCTGGACAGGGGAGATGCATAATGCAGGGGTGTGGGGAGATGCAGGGGCTGCCGGAGAGGGGCTGAATAAGAGGGTTCTAACTCTAACTACAGGAAGGGCTGCTGTGGGAGTTGAACACTAACAATACTGTTCAAAAAGGATCGATTCCCAAATTTCAAGAGATCACAAAATGACTTAACACTAACAATTCATACTTATAAGCGGATGACAAACAATGAACGTCAGCACAGCTCTTATGGCATTATCGTCTCTGCTTCACGCCTCTTTACAGTCACCACTTCGTCGAAGCTCTGAGTCTCTAACCCAAGAAATTCCAATCCTTCGAGAACTCATCATGGTGCACTACAATTACTCCATGCTCGATGAGAGCTGACAAAGCTACCTCGCCAAAAATGATCTTCTGGAGCTGATTTCAGGAGAGGAAAGAGGGGTTTAAACTGAGCAAAACCCATAGAAATGATTGAATATCACAAAAGCAATCGATGCTATGGAAGTTCTCAAGGAAGATTAGGTTACTGCTGGCCCTTCTCTATAGGCTACATGTAGGATGCTTTGGACTACTGAAAAAAAGCAGCAGCGTTTCATCATAAAAAATGCTTACTTCTTGGCGACTCAAATAGGGTATGTTTTGCAGGTTATAGATGTCAAGAGATGCAAAGTGTGAGGGAGGCACAAAATGCATAGGACAGGTGCAGGGAAGATTGAGAGGGCTGCTAGAGAGGGGTTGTGAGAAGGGGTGTTGAGGAAGGGAAGAGGGGTAATTTAAAGTTTTTAATTGTCAGGGTAGAAAGAGGTGTGAAAGTTTACTTTTCAGGGGGAATCTGAAAAGAAGTTTAGGGTTGGGAAGTTTAAGTAAATATAGGATAAGTAAAGGGAAGAGATAGAAATTTCCCCTCAGATTAACAATGAGGGCTTTTCAAGATTGGAACAGAGGTTGAATCTTGCTTCGATGAATTGGGCTTCAAGGATTCTTGGTTCAAGTCAGAGACCTCAACCTGACAATTAATCGATCATTTGGGAGGTGAGGTGGGGAGCCAAACAAGCTGGCTTACTGCTTTTCAATCTCCTTCAATATTTTCTACAATATTTCTCAGTCTATTTCGATGATGACAAGAACAACCAGATTCAGAAAAGAGAATTCTTATAATCCACAATGTCTCCCTTCGCCCGGAAGGAAAGCACTGATTTGAACTACTTTGACCACTGCGCTTGCCCAGAAGCTGTCTCTTTGCCAGCTAGCTGACAATTTTTATTTGGGCAGAACGAAACCCTATCTAGGATTTCATTTTCCCTACTGCAGCTTCTCCCACTTTACATACGGCAGCCACCACATCATGAGCCGCTAGGGTTTCAGTGCTCCACCACCCTCAATTGAATCAATAGCCGAAACAATCAAGACCCAAGAGACTCTTTTGAACATTAACAGAGTTTGAAGCTTGAGAATGTCATTCTCATTGGGAGCGTTTTCTTCTCCTATTTTCTGCACAACCAGCAACAGTCACTCCCTCAAGGCTGCCCACTTTCGCTGGACCACACAAATCAGCTCGCTTCACATCTCCACACCTTAATTTTAAATGACTTCAACTGAGCTTGAGATTGATCTCTGTCGTTGAGCCCCATTCCATCACCCCAGCTCGAAGGATCATGGTTGTTATCGTTCCTCAATGACACCCCATGATTACCCATCGTGAAATCTTCCACCACAGTTTTCATTCCCATTTTATTTTGTGATGACCCTTGAAATTTCTTGCGAAAAAACTGGTACATCGGTTAATGGGTACCTGAGAGGTGGAGCATCCAAAGGAGGACCCGAAGACTGTAGTAAGAGATTCTCTTGGAATTTTTTCGAAAGTAAAAAGGTATAGGATGTCATTTGTTATGTTTTAAAAGGGTAAAAAGGTAACTCTACATGTGTCTAAGGGTATTCTTGACATTAAAATTCTAAATGAGAAGACACTGTCAGCATCTAACAAACTGTCCTAACGGACAGGTTCTGTATGATACTTTCCTTCCAAATAAGGGGAGGTTCATGTCATTAACGATAATAATGGGGGGTAGTTGCCTTTATGGTAAAACCTCAGGGGAGGTGCGTCAAGTTTTCCCTATCTTTTTTCTTCACATTCTTTTTGGTCTTTCAGTTGTATCATTTTCATATTTGTAAACTGGCAAAGCAAGCCAAGGTGGTGGCCAGGCACCTTGTTGCCTAGGTGACTAGGTGGTCAAGTCTTGTTGTACAAAGAGGGGGGGGGGGGTTAGCGGGGGGTGGATTCTCTAAAAAACACTAAAACCTATGTCCTATTACTTTAATTTTATAGGGGGAATGTATTTGTAAAATAATGAATTCTTTATCTTTTACATATAACTGAGAAAAAAAATTTCCACAACAAGTCGAGGATCCCACACTAGGTTCTCATTATTACACCCTCCCCCTACTAAACGAATATCCGAAATGCTATTCCCACTGTTCTTGCAATTTCATCCGAGCACCAAAACCCACGGGTGAAGAGAAGAGAATCTTCACCTTGGGTGAAGGAAAACCCGATCTGGTTTTAAATATGAGTGTCTTCTTCTTTTCCCCATTTTATTTCTCATTTTTCCACACTCTGGTTTTCCTCCCATTTCCTCCTCTTTTCCTCATTTTCCCCCTAATTATCTGTCCGGATGTCTTGAACAACATGGCGACAGATCGCCCAGGCATTCAAGAACAGCCTTGTCGCCTAGCCAAGGCCTATGCCTTGACAACTATAATCATTCGAGTCACCCAGGGTTGTGTGGGAGATCCATAATAGTTTTAGTCAATCCCAAACCCACCCTCTCATCTGTATCTCCCTCTCATCCCCATCCAATTCCGTCAAAATCCTATCTCCCATCACATAATAACGCATGGTACCCTAAATTTAAATCCTTAATTCTATCCATTCGGAAACCCAGTTAACAACGGATCTCAGAGTTTGATCTCAAACCCATTTCAGAGCTATCAATCCCAGAGCGGAAATATACCAATTACCTTTGCAGAAACTGGTGGAGTTGCAAAGACCTGATGAAGCAAAGGAATTGTATTATAAGATAAAGAGAGAAGGATTCAAAACCTAAAATTGTTCTAGAATCAATGCTAATTGAATTCTTCATGAAATTTTTCGTATGGCTGATGCTTTTGAGGTGTTCAAAGAAATGCCCAAAACTAATGTAGCCTCTTGGATGTTCATGACTTCTACTTGTGTTTGAATAAAAATACTATGTTTTGGTTTTATCATACAACATTTCTAAGCACAAAATTATTCCAAATTAACATTTCTGAGAACAGAAGTGAAAATAGAAACACAAAAAAATAGTTCTACCTCAGAATAGTATTTTGAAATAGAAATGTTGCCATATAAAGCCCTAAGTGCCCTGTGACCATTTAGGCTCGCTTTACTGCCAGGACAACTATGTTTTTGGGTCAATTGTATGCATAGTTGTCAAGGTGTCGCCTAGGTGACGCCAACGCATCCAGGCGAGTCAGATAGAGCCGGGCGGTTGGTCGCCTTATCATATCAAGTATCGTTTTATTTGTTTATTATTTTTTAAATTAATGTCATGTGTAGCATTTTTATTGGATGTATAAAGTACATACATACATATACCATAATGAATTTAAAAACAATAAAAATTGATACGCTAACACCCTCCTTTTTGTATAAATCCTCTTACTAACATGTACCCTTACAACGCCTTGGGAATGCCTTGCATATGCCTTGGTTACGCCTAGGCGCCCAGGCACTTCTCCAACACCTAGGGTCGCCTTGACGCCATGACAACTATGATGGTATGACACAAAAAACATGCATAAGCCAACACAATCTTTCATCAAACGAGATTAAACTATCAAAGGCACTAGGGCGAAATGTAATACCCCAGTTCTTGTGGTATTGGCGTAATTAGAATTTCTCTTCTTAACAGGGAAGTAGATGGAGTTTGAGTCTCTGATGGGCAGTTTGGTAATTCAGCCACCTCTTGTGGTGGCAAGGATTAAAATATCAAGTCTCAAGGTTGTCTCGACCTTGAGCCAAACCGAGATTTCCGAGATTTTGACCAAGATCTCGGCAAGAACATGTTGAAAAGGAGCGACGGACAAAAAAAAGTGTTTTAAGCCTTTTAAGACCATTTTAAGGCTTGATACTCCTAGGAAATATTATTTCACACATTTAAAGCATAAAATTGTAAAACTAATTACACATTGTAGGAAAATCATACATTCTTAATTCATAATTCCATACAATGATACAAATACTCAAAGAGTCAAAGTCTCAAATACTCAAAATCAAATACAATGATGCACCCAACCCCAAGCCTCCAAGTCTCAAGTAGTCAAGTAGGTCATACAATCATAATTCATACATTATGTCGAGAATTGGTCGAAAATGTCGAGACCAGTTGAAAACTGGTCAAGAATCTCAACATCTCGTCTCATACCCAGTCTCATCTTAACAAAGTGAGAGCTTAGTGTATCTCGTCTCGACCAAGTGAGTGCTTAGTGTATATTTTAGAATAAATTTCAGCTACCCCCCATAATAGTTTCGAAACATCACCTACCACCCACACTTTTCAAAAAACATCAACTACCACCCAAATGTTTACCACCGTTAATCAAATAGATCAATTCCGTTTAACCAATCCTGTTAGTTGCTGATGTCATCAAAAACGAATTTTAATTGGACTATAATACCCTAACAGATAAGTTGAAAGACTTTTTTACCCTCACTCAGTTAACTGACCCTCTTAGCAAAATAAAAAAAAAGAAAAAAAATGAAAACTGACCCTAAACCCCTAAATGGTAAGCCCGACTTCAACGGAAGAAAGCAAAGGAAACTTTCTTCGATAGTCTCTGCCGACGACGACGCAGTGGTCTTCTCCCCATCACCCACGACGACGACGCAGTGGTCCTCTCTCTTATCCTCCATTAAACAAGTAAGTTATTCTGTTTTAGCTTATTGGCAGATCTGTTTTCAATTCCATCCACGCTTCATCGAAATTGTCATAGATCTGTTTTTTTGTTTTGCTTCTTCAACCTACTTGCCCTCGGGTTTGGGATTTTACTAAATGATTGTTGCTGTAACAAGATTACTGATTACTGATGGGGTTTAGTTTGTCTCGGATTTACAGATTTAA
Source organism: Protea cynaroides (assembly GCA_028583415.1). Classification (NCBI taxonomy): domain Eukaryota; kingdom Viridiplantae; phylum Streptophyta; class Magnoliopsida; order Proteales; family Proteaceae; genus Protea; species Protea cynaroides. The sequence goes on along the minus strand of CM053265.1, from coordinate 77,978,025 downwards.
ATCTGATTTCGACAATCTTATGTGCTGTTTCAATTTAGTATTGGTCTGTTTTCCATATTCTGAACCTGGTTTTCCTATTTTATTTTGCCGCTACCGATCTGAACTAGATTCTCTGCCTTTGTATCAGAGACGAAAAACTTCCTTCCGTCAAATCAAAATCGAGACAATTTTTAGAGCAAAATCTTTGTTTTTCTTCTCTTGTTTCCAAGTTGCTGCTGTTCTTGAATCTTCTGGAAAACAATCTGCTATGTGAGGAGATGTGGAAATCAGATCTGGTTCTCTTCATCCTCTTCATCCTCCTCAATGGCCAGCCGTTCACAACTATGACGATGATAATCGAAACGACTAAAAGGAATTCAGATCTGGTTCTTGATCCGTCGATCTGGGCTGCGGGATTCTTTCAAGTCCCCAAGCTCTTTGAGTTGCTGGTTCTTGGATTTTCTGAACCCTGAATTTCTTTGCGCAAATCATTTATATCGTCCGTCAATTCTTCTCGAATTGATCTCTTGATCTTTCGGTATGAAAGAACAACGAAGGAAAAGAAAGAGGGGAGAACGATGAGGGAGGGAGAGAGGAAAGGAAAGAGAGGGGATTAAGGGGATAACTTAACTTACCTATTCACCGGTGGCCGGAGAAAATTCAGCAGCTGTTGCAACAGAATCGGACTTCAACTATGGCAGTCGTAGGTTTCTCTTCGAAGAGGAGAACAGGATCAGTTCTTAGCAGAGGAGGAGAGTCCAACCCTAAGAGGATTGGGCTGTTTATAAAACCGAAATGACTAGGGTTATTTTAGTAATTTTGTTAGTTTTTAAAAAAATTCAGTTAAAAACATAAAGGCTAAAACGGTCTAACACTCATTTCCGTCACCTCCGTCAGTTACTTGGGTGTAATTGATGTTTTTTGAAAAGTATGGGTGGTAGGTGATGTTTCGAAACTATTATAGGGGGTAGCTGAAATTTATTCTATATTTTATTATGTATATGTTATTTTTGTATAATTATTGATTTTCCCTATGATTTAATAATGAACTTATGTAATGATCCTTACTGTACTTTATATTTTAAGTAATTATTTTATATGCATATGAATGTAATTGCATTGTATGTAATATTTTTGTAACTTTGTGCATGATTTGTTCTTGTGGCCTAGTGGATGGACCAGGGGCTTGGTCCATTAGAGATTGAGAGTTCAAACCTTGTTGGATGCATACTGAATTAAAATCAGTTTTTGGGAGTGAGAAGGTGGTGGGCCCTACTTGTTGAGGTGGGAGCCACATGGCATTGGAGTTGCTTATGCATAGGCTATGAGATTAGTGGAGATCCTATGTGGCATATGTACTTAGGTGGCAGCATATGAGAGGGGAATGAATCTGGCATTAATTTTGATTGGTTGGAACTTTTGGTAAATTGAAATCAAGAAGAGGGGCAGCTTAGTCATTTGACAATTTAGAAGGGTAGCATGAAATTTTAGGTAACTCTTGCTGAATTCGTTCTTGGGAGAGAGAGAGAGGAACTCTCCAAGTCTTCTCTGCTGCATCTGAAAATTTAAGAGGACGGATTTCAGTAGGAGAAAGTGGAAGAGAGAAGATGCTCTCTTGTGTTTTGTGTTTCCGAAATTGAGAGAGAAGCAAAGTTGTAGAAGGCTTGTTCAGTTCTTGAGTTGCACCATCTCAAACTCAGAATTTGTAGGGAGATTTCAGTGGTGATTTTTGTCCAAGTCTAAGAGAGTCCATTTGCTGAAATCGATTCTGGACAGCTTGTAAGAGAGTTGACGTTGCTGCTGTTCAAGCTTCTTAGAAGGTGAGTTTTAGCTTCCTTCTTTAATTGAAGGCCTTAGGAGACCTTAGGAACCCTTGCATGTAGGATCCAGGAGAAATCCTACATATTCAGACCTTGCATGAAGCCATTAATGGCTGATTTGATGCTGAAGAACAGTCCATGTTGTATGAAAGCTGTGTTACGTGTAAGATGTTGAATTGATGAGTCAAACTTGGAATAGGATGAATGTAGGAATTGTACTTGGGAGATTTTTACTCCTTCCTGATGTTAGAAGGTGCTGGGAGAGGATACCTCCCTAATCAACCGAAGCCCAGGCCTTTCAAGCAGCACTGCCTGTAATCTAGCCCGACCGATCGATGAAGGCAGGGCCCCCAGTCGACTGGGTGGACTGGTCACATCGACCGGTTGGGCATCTGCAGTGCTTTTTTGGCTCTGCCCAAGCCAGCTACAGCCCAGCTTTTTCGAGACCTTCGTGGGATGTTTGTGTGTCATTTCTAAAACCTTTTGGCACAGTTTTACGGCTTAATGCCTCAAAGCCTAATGATGTACACCTCCCCATTATATGTAGGAACCCTCATTTCCTAATTTCTAGCTTGCTAGCAACAACCCCAATCTTGAGGATCCGATTTACAGCAGTATAGAAGTGAGGGATTATATTAATCATGTTTCTTGTTTGATGCCGTATGTTTATTGAAATGGTTAGGCGTAAATTTTCTACTCTTGATATCCTATTGCTATTTATGTGAGATGAAGAATATGATGAAAGGCCGCATATGCTGTGCAAATATAATGACAAGTTCCATGCTTAGTATTCAGCTCATGAGTAGTATGATCTGTATAATGTGAGTGTGCTGCTATGACTGAGAAGCTATTTATGTTATGCATTCTATGTAAGGATGAGATGAAAAGTAAAGAAGAAATGCAAAATATGTGAATGGAAAGGGAACCAATGTTTCTAAATGCTAGGGCACTAATGTTTCTGTAAGAATGAAAGGAAGTATGATGTCAAGGAATGTAAATAATTCTGGATACTTGATGATTAGAACCCGTGGCTGCTGCCCCCTCTCCATTAAGGGGGGGCAAGTAATGGAAGGAGATCGTTGCACTAGAATCTGTTGGAATTCACTGCCTGCTGCAAAAGGCTAGACTATGCTGGGGGTCACCCATCGTTACAAGGACTAGATTCCGCTGAAAATTACCGCCCTTGCCAGGGCTTGATGCCGCTGGGCATCCAGGTTCTGATAACCAATTGTGCTTATAAGTGCTCCAACTTTGTGCGCTTTGCAGCAGACACATGACTGACTTGCCTAGGTTTTGTGGATGAACATGATAGGACTGATTGCTCACATCATATGAATTTGTACGAGTGTTATCTAGATATGCCAAGCACATGTTTAAAATAGAACTGCCATGCCACGAATTTATGTTCTAATGTTTGCATCTAATGCTTGCTTACTCTAGTATGCATACTATGTTCATCACTGAGCCGTCAAGCTCACCCCTGGTTTTTGTGTTTATGTGATCATGAGTATGTACCCGATGAGCCTTTGGGCACAGAGGTGTTTGCACCAGAGGAGAGACACCCTTAAGAATCCTATGGACTCCGTTTTGTTTCTGTAATATTTTCTCATATGTATGTATCTGGGAGGACAGATGTATTTTGGAGACTTGTCCTTGAGACAAGTTTTGTAAATATAATTTTGAAACATGTTTTGTAATTAAACTTGGGTTTTGCCACCAGCTTAATACATGTGAGACTTCCACTGTAGAGCTGATGCTTTTAGTCAAGTCTTCCACTGTTTTTATATATTGGATGCTTATGTTTTTCCTGCGAACTACCTGTCTCGTTATAATATCTCGGAGATTAGATGTGCAATACCATAGACCCGTTCTGGGGGTGTTACATGAGAGGCCCCAGCCAACATGCACCTTATGTTGGCAAACCCTTCCAATATTATACATCAGGTCCCATCTTGATCTCTGCCATCCAGACATATGCTACAGGACATTTTATCATTTTCATGGTAATCGAACTCCACTGATGTGTCCACTTTCATGCTCAATAGTCTATGCTATTGATGCAGTATTACCCTACCCTTTGCATCAGTTATCAATTCCGAAAGGGAAAAACGAGGACTTCCAATTAATACTCTTCCTAGGCTAGGCGATTACCTGAACTCCGTTCATGGCATTCCTAGACTTGACCAAAGTTTGGAGATATATGAATGGAAAAGAGGTTCCAGTTTAAGTAGACAGAAGGGTACTACTGTTGACCAAAGTCTAAATTTTCTTCATTTTTGTGCTCAAGTGAATATTATGCTGATCCTGACAGAAACGGAAGTTGAAGTAAGTCGGTTGACTTAACGTAGGATTTAACAGACCTTTAGAACCATCACCTTCTGGTACCATTGATAAATTCTTATACAAGAACACAGATTTGAGTACGAATTTTATTTAATTTCTCTATTCTACCTCACAATCCAGAAACTCGCATTCCCTCAGCAGAAGTGGCATCAAAGAAACCTCTATGACATGAGTACATGGCAAGTAGAGGAGTTATCCAATAATCTGTAAATGCCATGAACTAGGTGAGTTCTGATATATGGTCCATCTTTTACAAAATTTTTTTGGAAATAAATGCTATGTGGGAAGTCAATCTTATTTCAAAGTCGAAAATACTGATTCCCTAAATAATGATCTAATCACTTTTGACCTACTGAGTGCTGAAAATACCTTTATTCTGGAGATTCAATCTTAGTGATGTCCATGGCCCTTGCTTACTGAGCAGCGTGCCACAAGCTTTTGACCAGCAGTAAGGTGATCATCCTTCACAAGAATTTATTGTTACTTGTTAGTGAACTTGGAACTTTACTTCAAGTCACAGATTTTATCTAACATGAGAAATTTATGAACACTTGAACAAATGTGTATCGAAGAAAATACAAAAATATGGTAAGATCCCAAAATTGTCTAAAAATCTCAACAAAGCAGGGACCCTATTATTTGTCACGACATCTATCCATGTGGCCCACATTTCTCCACATAGTTATTTTAGCATGGAAAACCATAATTGCTAATTGGATTAGTGGCCAAAAATATAGGAGAAAAGTCAGATAACATAGTGGGCCACTCAGTTGAGGTGGACCATGAAATTTAAAGAATCAACAGCATATCCTTCCAATGGTTGAATTGCAGTATTGGACATATCAGCCACTCACATGGCTTGAATAGATGACCCATGTACAAAAAGACTTAAAGGACCACATCACTAAATGAAAGTATAATAGTAATTATCATTACTATTATAACAACTCCATGAGGCTCTATATATGTGTTTGTATGCTTATGTGCACACATACATGTGCAGAAAAAGAGCTTCTAGGTCAATCCAACATGGTGATGTGGTCATTCTTGATTGGAGAGGAAACCATCTAGATTAGCTACGAATCAAAATTATGTAAAATACATCCATCACATAGCAGTCCAAGTAGATTTATCCCTTGTATTATCAGCCACCAAATATGGTTCAAAAGTTCAACATATCCTCAAAATATGACTTTGCAACCATTTCTCAAAGTTTTATTTCTGAAAAGAGAAACACATGACTTATCATATAGGGGGGAGGGTGGCATGCATAACATGTTGAGAATTTTTAACAGCTTGTAGGGATCAACGACTAACCCATGAACCAAAGTGCATATTCGACACCCATGAAATTGGTGAGAGATTGCATCCATTATGGTTGAACCTTATCCTTCCAATTGGAATCTTTTTGAAGCTAATGATGAAGTGATCTTTAAATCAGACTGTACCATGACGTTTTCCATGATTCAAAATGTTATATGAGCAACCATGATCAAAATCAAAGGTTAAGAAAATATAAAATCTGATGTTCAACTATATCCTTTTGATTGGAATCTTTTTGATAGGTTTAGAAACTTATGGCACTTTGGTCATTTCATCTTCATATGTTATTCTGTTAACAATTTACTAACACTCCTTGTACTTGGAGCACCCCAAACATAAATTTTTAAACACTATGAACCTTAAATGTAGATAACCTGAATGTGAGGTATCTCGTGTGTAATTTCCCAAAAAGAAGGAAGAATATCAAGAAATTCAACAACATATATCCGAAGAGGAAGTCCAACAAACCTTGTACAGAGATGCGGCAGATTCTGATTGCACTGTTTGGACTGGAACATGGCCAAGCGATTGAAAGGCATCCAAGGCATCTAAAGTCAGCTGCCACCCACAAAGGGCTATAGCACCAACAATAGAACTGGAGCCATCACTAGAACAGCCAGCAGCAGCTACATTTCCATTCACCCAAGGGCAGAAATGATTATGCTTTTTAATTGGATCAAACTCTACAGCTTCTTCATAGTTGCTTTCCCCATTCAAAGGCCCTGAACAAGTCACAGTTTCACAATGTGAAAGCAAGAGAAAAGAAAGGAACGGAAAGGGGGAGAAAAAAGAATAATAGAAAAGGAAAAGATATGGATGCTAAATATAATATTAAGTTCAAAATCTCTTCTCATTAAAATTAGATATGAATAGTATTCTCAGAGGTCATAATGAGTCATGTTGACCATATGAGCCAACATGACAGAACCATATCTACCCATATCAAGATTTGAAACTGGTATGTTTCAAATCCAGGGAAGGTCAACCAATTGAAGCTAAATGGTGTTTCCACTCCAAGCTGTGATATGCTTTTCCTGATACAAGTTGTCATGTAGTACCACAGTAACGCGTATGAGTTAATATCTCTTTCTAACCAATTCCAATAACCACTACTTTTAACTATTTAGTAAGTTGCAATAAATCTTTGGTAGATCATGACTACTACTTTTAACAAATATCACTTTACTTTTTCTACTTTCCTCTCTCACTCTTCAAGACTAATTGTGATACGTGAAATTAATTAGCACATTCTTGATCATATTTAGCTTAATTTTATAAGTTTTCTAGGACATTTAGTTTAATTTAATTAATGTTTTGAGTATTTTATTAATTTATTTAATTCTTGGTTATTTTTTATTATTTGGTAGGTTTTTGAATTGGATAAGGGCTCAATTAGAGGTGTCAAGACAGCTCAAAGCTTGGTGTATTCTTAATTGGTTTAGAAGATAATTGACCAAAATCTGCCTTAAAATCAGCATTCTCCAACAAATTGGGTAAATTGCAAGATTGTAAAAGGCTGATTTTAAGGGGCTGGAAGCTTATAAATTAAGAAGAAGAAGAGAAGAAAAATGCAGAGAGCAAGAAGAGCTGTTCATAGAAGGGGCTGCAAGGGACGTTGGAGGTAGAGAGTTCGTGAGGGATGGAACTAGAAGACTAGAGAGAAATCCTGGATTCAAACCTCGTCTATTCCCAAAATGAGTTCTTCCCTTTTCTCTGTGATCCATTTGTTTATGTTTTAGAATTGTCAATGACGAATTGCTAGATTTCTTATTCTAGGATTAGGATGGATTCATTGGAATTATGTTGATTAAACCATTGACTTTTGAATGATCACGTTTTATGCAATTTGGTATTTTTGGAAAATAACGTGTGACTAATTGATCATTAATTGCATGTCTCAAGGTATCAATTGATGGAGCGAAAGTGAAAGACTGATATTAGTTCATAAAATATCAGTCATTGGTTGAGTGTTTTCTTATAAATAAGAGTTCACCATTATGATCTTTGTTATAATTCTAATGAACTTAATGTGTTTGTATTAGAATCCTGCAAACACGAAAGTAGATGAAGGATTAATACGGCATAATTTGTTATTCTTGAAAGAGATAACAGAATATCTTAGGGAATTGATCATTGCGTCACCAGAAATCTGTTCAATAAATCTGGTTTGGTTAAGCATAATTTAATTGAGGAAGTCCGAAACCTAGAACTTGTGTCATTAATCTTTGGTTTCATAATCTACTTATTAATTATTAATCTTAGTAATTCAGTTGTTTAAATAATGGAGAGAATTAATTAGGTTTGGTAATTGAACATTCTCCCTGTAGAAACGATACTCAACTTATCACTATATTATTTGCACGACCCGTACACTTGCGGATTCGAAAACAAGCAAATTGACTTAACCTAGATAGTTTATTTACCAGAAAACTTGGTTTTTCTCCTCAATATCAATTGCTGTCTTCTTCTTCTTCATACAAAACTTCCCTATCCAAGTTGCATGGTTTGTTGGACCCTACTGAGTTTGCTCTTCAGTTACAAGATGGTTGTTTTCAACATCAATAGACAGGGTTTGTGTGTTCTCACAATCTGCAGTTTTACGCTCGAGGGAAGAAATGTTCTTGGTGGATCAGAGGACCTGGGATCCGTTTTCTCCTTGATAACCTATTTCTTTCCACACACTAACCAAGAATAACATACTCCCACATTTGTTGATGCCACCTTATCTCAACGGCATACCCATGAATCTGGTTCTTTCCTCAGGCAATTAGGGCAGTTTGAGATCACCTTAATCCATCCTGCACCTAAATCCTTTAATTTTCCAGATTCTGTTACCATCAATTTGGTAATTCAGCTAGTGAAGCATTGGACTTCGAGATTAGATAACATTTTGAAGGAGAAGCATTTAACTTTGAAAGAGTATTTCTATGGAGAGTTCTGCTATAAATGTCCATCCTAAGTCCTAACACAGTTGTAGGAAATTGAAAAAATTCAGCTCTCTACCAATTGAAGAAGTCCCAAAGATGTTATTAGGTCTAGCAATGTCAGTCTTTATAATCAATTAATAAAGTTGACAGAAGGGCTGAAGAACAAGAAATAAACCACTTTAAATAAAGCACAGAATCTTAAAAACAAAAATTAGTGATTTTACCATTACTTACCTATCCTATTTGCAGCAACATATTCTGAATCAAGGTATGTGCACTCATCTGCCAGAAATGCCTTGCCGGCCCGAGTAACTTCTCCCTTAGATGCTTCATAACCAGAATATACAACAGCATTGCAAGAAAGAGAAGGATGAGCATTCCTCTCTTGGGCCAATATGTGCCTTAGACTAATTTTCTCACCACTTTCAACAGATTCAGCCTTGGCTGAACCATCAATTTTTGAGCTGCTATCTGCCCTTCCCACAGACCGAGACATCATCTCTTGGCTGTCCCCACGAGGATCCTCCCTCTCCATTTCTCCAGGAACGAACTCACCCATTACCCCAGGATCTGGAGCAGATTCATCTGATTGGCCATGATTTTCAGTGACTTCAGCTATTGGTTCAGCATCACCAACAACACTCTCTGGTCTACGCACAGAAACAGCAGTCCCATGAATTTCAGCTTCGTGACTGGCACCCATACCAACACTTCCTCCACTTATGCCAAAGCTAAAGCCATCTCTAGCATGAGCAGTCACCGTTTCTGTGTTTAATATTTCTTCCCCGTCATTTGTGCTACTGACACCCATTTCTCCAGCAACCCTTTCAGCAGCTGGTTGGAAACAAGCGCTTTGCTGTGCTTGATTGCTATAGTTCAACTCTGATGCATCATTCATGTCTGAATTCTTGTATATAGTTGGGGATGGAACATCATCAACATCACCAGGATAATTTTCAACACTTTCCATAGAATCCTCATCTGCACTATGACAAACTGTATCCATTGCAACAACAGAGGAAGCACATGTTGAGTCTTTAGTAGAAGTACGGCCAATAACGTAATCATTTACTCGTTGCAATGCATCAGCATCTATGTCAAACCCCATCGAATGACTAGGACCAGCAACAGATGAATGTTTCCTATGTGATGAATGATACATACCAAAGATGTCCAAGTCATGTGCACGCTTTGAAGGTCCAGCTGAATACTGTCTGCTATCATTAACTTCATCACCATCACGGTCTATGACAGTTCCCTCTATACTATCAGCCTGTTGCACCCTTAAATGTGGCCTGTCAACTGTGCTTCCACCTTCCTCCAAGCTCCGTTTCCGAGTACTTGGGTTACGTGATTCATATGAAGCTGCACGATCACCAACTTCACTACCTGAAGGTTGTCCAATCATTAGATCCCTTCCTATATCTGCTACTTGAAATCGTTCAGGCATTGATGCAATTCCCAGCTGTGTAGATGGTAATCCTCCAAACATGGTAAGATTTAAATCCACACCAGGATTTAACAGTGATTTTCCTTCATCCGCCGTTGCTGCTTCATCTCGCCCCTCCATCTGTTCTTTCTCCACACCATCAGCAGCAACCCATCCGCTAATTCCACTGGCTGCACTTACTCCTCGTGTCAATGCCATTTTTTTGCTTGTTCCAGGAATTTCAATATTGATGGGAGAAAAAAGATCAGAGCGAGGTACAGTTATGAAATCCCAGATTCTAACAGTGGCACCACATAAGCTACAGTCCAACAAAGGTGACCTAGATTCACATTGAGACTCTGGCACAGACAAATTTTTCTTTCTAGTGTCTTTTTTGGCCGAAGTAGAGATCCCATTCTTGCTTGGTCCAGGATCCTGTGAAGGATGAGTTTGGTCTCTGGTGGGGCCAAACGAACATCCATTTTTAGCTGATTGAGCAGAATGTTCTTCACAGTCTTGAATATTTAGAAGCCATCTTGGCTCCCATCCGCATAGACTAATCAACTTATGTGCCTGTCAGAAAGATTAGATGGGAGTACAATTAGTTGACAATACTTAATTTAGCTTCAACACAAATACACAATCAAGGGAGGCAATAAGCATATATTCCACGGATTCTGACTAAGCAGATCCAAGCGACATGGCTACATGCCAAGATCATAGGCCCCATAGCACCTTATTATTAAATGTGCACGAAAGGCATCACCAAACCCACCCAATTATTATCAGGAAGGTGGTGTAGGATATATGAGATGACAAACAAAATTACCTACAAATATAAGCCCATAGTAGAAGACCTCTTCTATAATTTTACCAACATGACTTACATGTAATAATCATATTCAACAACATGCAAATAATAAAAGGATAAACTTGTGAAGATAAAAATTCATCTACCATGCTTTGAATCTGTTGAATAAACCTAGAACAAAGGTCGGTGAAGAAAATAATGGCTTCATTTGGTGACATGAGATAACCCTGTCTAATAAGAAGTAACATGTAAAAAGTTTTATGAAAACCATTACATCCAACCCAAAATTTCAACTCTTAACTGGAGAACCCAGCAGCCTACTACACAGTACAGGAATCTCACCTCCAGCATTCCATGCTGAGCCCAAGTCAAATCATAAATGGATGGCATCTAAAACCCACACAATGAGTTAATTTATCAATTTACAGCATAAGAAATGGTTTTTAATTATCTCACATGAGAATATTCCCACAAGGCCTCTTCTCGTGAGGATTCCGCTCCTGCAATGCTCTCCACTTTAAAAGCCAATTCCCTAGCCATAAAAGTTTGCAACTGGGATAGAATGCGATCAATTTGTGGGCCTCGTGATAGCCGCATCTGATCAATTGCGGATGCTGCTACAACAGGAAGAGAGAGAAACTGCAGGAGTCCATCACATCGATCCTTATAACCACCAACTAGTGCTGTTGGAGGAGTTGGAGGGAACTGCACCAAACTTTCTGCACAGCTATTTCCTCTCCAAGGACAACTGAGCTTGTGCCCAATATCAAGTTGCTTGGCAAAGGTTTCACTAGCATCATCAACTTCAACCAAAACATATGAGAACTGGCAAATGTTAGCCTTCAACAAGTAGGAGCCACTAATATCAAAATTAATTCTCCAAAACAAAGCGGAAAGGAAATAAAATTATATATATTACTTTAGTGAAAAGCCTTTAGATGGTCATCATTGAGGGTTGATTTGGTAATCACAATCACTGGATGGATAGAGGAAATTCTGTAACAATCACATATCAAATTCCAGGCCTTACCTCAATTATAGGGCCCAAAAAATATTTGACTAATTATTTTTAAGAAGTATAAGAGAGTAATTTAACTCGGATCCTGAATTTTCGACAACCTAAATGGAGACTTTCTAGATCAAAATACCCAGAGAGAGTTGCTTTTGCAACACTGAACCAAAATTTGCCACATGACCAGAGGAGGATGGGCCTTTCAGGGGTGCCACCGAGGCTGCCATGCGCCAAATAGAGCACCCTACTGGCTAAACTAGGCAGGACTTTCAGTCCCATGCCAGTCCAACTAACCCTTGGTGGAAGAAGTTGCAACAAAAAAAAAAAAAAAGGGTTAATATCAGTAAATCTGCACCACCATTATGACAGAAAATAATATTGAAGACTAAAACAATACAGAAGAAAAAAGAGAATAAAAATGAAGTCCATCTTGCAGCAATAGTGTTCCCCAGATCTACAAAGCCTAGACATGATTTTTTTCTTTCTTATCATTCAGTTCACTCAATACCTCTCATCACAGAGATGCAGTTGCTGTAGGTCCTAGCCTCCTTGCCAGAGCATTGAAGCATCTACTACAAACACCTGTGAGAACCCAAGACATTACCAAGGAAAAGTTCTAAAATTTCTCGGATTTTAGATTCTTGCAGAACAAGTTTACTGTGTCCAAGATAACAATCTACATTACCCATAAAACCCTATATGTGTTTCTGAAAACAGTTAAACTTCAAAAACAGTACCAACTGCCATTACAATAATTAGATTTCACTGAATTGGACATGCAACAAAAGATCATTGGAAGAATAAGGAGACAGAAAAAGGCTTCAAGCAGTAAACAGATACTACCTTCAGAGGGTGTCCAGGATGCCGATGAAGCAAAACTCAAACTTGCTCCACAGGACTCACATTCAATCTTATCAGCATCAACATTCACCCAGCCTCTTCGGGCACAGGCCAATGAACTAGCAACCTGCAAGGAGTTGCAGAGAACAGAAAAACAAACTGCAAGGAATTACAAAAGGCAGAAATGGAGCATGTACAACCAGCATGTAATTCTCAACTTAAGTACTGATAAAAAACCAACAGAAGTCAAACCTTCGGTTTTCCAAACCAATTTGAAGGCTTAAATGTAGACAGACGCCTTAATAAATCCCCCCTTTCCCATGGTCTGTATGAAGGTTGTGAGGACCCAAGAACAGAACCACCAACACTTGTGCTCATGGAGGTCCATGGAGGATGTGAACCAACACAAGATAGAGAACCAGCTTTTGAACCTGGTCCATTGCCCAACCAATCAATACTGCCAACATTTACTGGAACAGCAGGCGAGGATGCCCCTGCAGAACTGGTAAAAGAAGCAGGTAAGATACGGCTAAATTTTCAATATGCAAAGCAGTTAAATGGTTTCAAATAATAGGAATATCATGTGAAACAAAAACTTTCTGAATCTCCAATAATTGAACCTCTTTCAAATATCTATGGGGAAAAGAAAGCTAGAATAGACAGAGTGATGCCTCAAAACATCTTCTTCAATGTTAGGTTTAAAGGGTCAAATTAGTAGAACAACCCGATTTACCCAGAAAAAATAGTAGGAAATCCCAACTTATCAAGATAAAGAGTAGAATATCCATGGTCCAAACCTTCTATGTCATGGAGAAAATTCTAATGCTCTGGCATATCCACTTCATTATCATTTTTAACTTTATTTCACCATTACACTGAAAAATATTATCAGTTATTTCTAATTTTTATAACTTTCCTCTAGACTCCCCCCCCCCTCTCTTTCTTTCTTTTGGCCTATCTCAATACATGTCAATCATTTATTAAACGCACCCTTATGTCCCTTATATCACATGTATTTAATTAAGCCATCATATCCAGCATTTAAGGATGTAAATGGATAGCCGAAAATCCAAATTCTATTCGAATTCGCACCCATTTAGGAGATTCCGAATCCGAACAATTGGCTCAGATGCGAATTCGGATAGATTGTATCGGATTTGGATGCGGATGCGGATATCATTCAAACAAGGAGGATTATATCTGTTCCGAACCGTTTAGGTGTAGTGTTAAGTCAAATATAGGTTATCCCAATAAATAATAACTTCAGTTCAGGGTCTTATCCTAATAAACAATAAGCTAAAAGTCCTATAACTTAATAAGTAATAAAAACATCACTACCTCTTTACTCTCAAAATGACAAATGTCACAAAACCCTAGTTTTTCTTTTTTATGTTTTCTACTTTGCGAACTGCTCTAGTCTTGTTTTTGGTGTGAACAAACGGTCAAACTGCCCTAGTCTCGGTTTTGGTATGAACGGACGGAGGGATGAAGAGGCAGAGAGAAGCAGAGGAGTGGCGGTGCCGCGGCAAGAGGAGAGAAAGAGGTGGAGTTGCGAAGCGAATCGGAAAGGAAGGCCATTGGAGAAGGGGATTAATGGTTTTCAAACGAAAGTAGAAACCAGACTTCTTATGAGGGCGGCTGGAGAGAGGAACGAGACGGGGTAAATCTTCTTTGCGAGGGATTTCTTTCGGCAAAGAGGGCTATGAGTTAACAAGAGAGAGAGAGAGAGTTAGAGGAGTAAGAAGCTTGTGGGTTGTAAGCTAGGTGGGAGGAGATACGAAAGAGAAGAGGTTAGGGCTGTTGGCAAGGTCCTCTCTGTTTTTTCTATACATTTAACCATCTTTGCTGCTCTTGGGAACTTTATCAACACGTGGAATTTCTTGAGCCTCCATTTCTTCTTTCATGGAAGCAAACTCACAGAGGAGAATCTGAAATCACATTGTTGTTAATGAAGAAATGAATGTGAGGGAGAGGAAAGCACATTCGCGGAAGTTAAAATAACAACCTTTGCTTTTGTATCTCCCTTGGTTGAACTGGTTCCCTCGGGTAATTTTATTCTTCTTCATATGTGTTTTTTAACTGAACATCCATATTCTTTTGCTGTTCATCTTCATTTCTGGTCTAAGATTTAATGTGCTTCACCTGAATCAATCTTCATATCTCTGTTTGTTCAAGGATAAGTCTTTTCTCTCGCTCTGTTGCATGTTGGTTTTCTATTTTTTTTTCCCGGATTCAAATAGTATATTATCCGGAAATCCAATTACACACTCAGATTCAAAGTCGGATTGGTTTTTTACAAATCCGGTGGATTTCAGATCAAATTTGGACACTATAGTTGTTAATTGGATTCGATTTCAAATAGTGGTATATCCGATTTGGATTCGATCCGTTTACATCCTTACCAGCATTCAGTTGGGAGGACTCATGATACATCTGTTCATACAACAAAATGCAGGCACTAAATTTTTTCCCCCATTTGCATCAGCTATGCCATATGTACATTGTGACCTTGAGTAAGCACTTACAGCTTGAAAGCCAATAGTTCTGCCAATATACCTTGACAAAATAACACCAAAACACCAGAAACTGATATTTTCAAAACAATTCCAACTTATTATGGATGCCACAGTCCATTTTTAAGAGTGAAGCTGACCAACTTCGCCCTCAAAATATGTTCCACTTCCTGTCTAGTTCACAGAACTTAAGAGGTCAGATCATCCAAAATACCAAGCTGATTCAACAAAGGAACCAATACATCATGCTAACCAAGGAACCAATCGATCATGTTAACCAAACATCCCCCCCCCCCCCTCCCAAAAAAAAAACCCCAAGGAATCACTATCTTCCAAGGCTATATGAGATAACATGAAAGATTGGATTGCCATGGTGATCAAATCCAATCACAATCTCCACATTAGGTGAGGTCCATCCAATGTTTTAAGTATCGTATCTGTAGGTATTGGCCATATAGTATCGGTGGCAACAAATAAGGTACACTCACGATACAATAACTATTAATATTGTATCGATACTTTCCATTTTTGGACATCTGATGACTCACCAAGTTGAAGAAGTGAAAACTGAAAGTTTCCAAATTTTTAAGTATTGTATCGTATCACCGTATTGTATCGTATCGGTAGGTGTCAGATGTATCATATTGGTATTGGTAACTGATACTTTAAACTTTGGTTCCATCAGATGGTGGATTTCCACATTTTTTTTACAGGGGACCTACATGATATAACGATAAATACCGTATTTCAGTTTTGACACAATGATATGGACTTGCCTTTTTATGCATGATGATGGGTGGCCATGTGAGAAAAAGTGTGCGAATATGGGGATGTGCCAATAAGTGCATGCACGCACATGTGTGTATGTGTCTGTCTGTGTGTGTGTGTGTGTGTGTGTGTGTGTGTGAGAGAGAGAGAGAGAGAGAGAGCAAACGTACATTCCAATAAGGAACTACAATTATCACTTAACGCTCCAGAACATATAAGTTCAATGATTTCAGATAAGATTGTTTCCAAAGCAAACCATGGATGAATATATTTCCATTTAATGCTTGAAGTCAATAGTCCTGAAATATGACCTTTCAGGAATTAAAGTACAAAACCTTACAGAAAACACAGTAACTGAACCTAAATCAGCCACCCAGGAGCTCCAGCCGAAGGAAGAGAACAAATGCCGACTGATTAAGACATTGTCAATACATAATTTTTTCATTCTTACTATGGGAATTAAGAACTGTAAAGGAGAAACTAGCCAATTACAAAATTCTAGAAAATCAACAGCCGAAAACAATTCGAAGAGTGGAAGTAGGAAGTGAAAAAGAGGTCCCCTGACCACTTCCTACCAACTAGCTACGAGGAGCAATAAAATAGAGAAAAATCCGGGTCTACTTTAGAAGAAGCGAGGCGAAGGTCCCACCAAAGCGGCGAGAAAGGGTTGGTTAAGAACTATTGACTGTAAACAGGTACTACATTCAAAATTATCACAAAAATTCATTGTTTCAAGCTAAAGGTTCCAACAAAACCAAGAAGAGTAGAGAAAATTTTCGAAAAACTTCCATCTAACAGAACAATTCAGCTGCAAAAACGAGTATAGAAATCCTCCCAGAAGCCATCACATAGCAGACAAAATTTGAAATTTCTCACCTAATTGATCAAATTGTAGGGTTTATTGCACAAGACATGTTAAAACAGGTCGACATCTTAAGTTATTGAACCTACCCTAACAACTGTAAATTAAGGAGTACAGAAATCAAAAGAACCATAAAATGTCCGAACAAATATGATTAAAACAGTACCTCGCAGCAGGCGTCGCTGGCGGCGAAGAAGATCTAGCGAAGGGTAAGGGATCCCCGGGTCCCCCTGAGCTTATTACTTCCTCCCTCATTTCTCCACTCTCCCTCTCTCCTCTCCCTCCTTGAAACGAGAAATCAGTTTCCTACGCTCTCAGCCCTTTTATACCAGTGAACTTATAAATTCCTCTAGCTCCTAAAATACGCATGGCGCGCGTAGCGCCCGTGATGCAGACCAGTTTGGAGGAAATACCGAAAAGACACTTTAAAAAGGTAGTTATGCTTTTTACCGTGTCCCATTCCGCTATTGGAAGGTTGGTCACCGATTTGATGGAACCCTCAATTGTTTTGTTTCCATTCCAACTCCGAAATGCAGGGGTGTCAATTCCTGGTCTAATGTTGCACTTACTCGCACTTACTCGGTCTTCATTATTTAGATACTTCCTATCCTATCGGATTTAATCAGTCCATCATTTTAGAATTCCATACAGTGGATTCAAATCGTCTCATTCCTGAGATTCGAGAGACGTGGCGGCGACTTCACTGGATGGTTGCTATGTGGAGGTCGAATGAATCCGACCCCTCCATTCGAGCCGACAAGTCAAACCGACAAGAGAACGGAGAGGTCGGATTCATCCGACCCCCACATGGCGACCATCCAGTGGGGTTGCCGCCATGCCTCCCGAATCTCAGGGATGAGACGATTTGAATCCCCATACAGTATGGTCAATTTAGATAATCAATCCCTCATTAGCGAAGCATGAACACATTTATATTCGTTCTGATTGGTCTCGGTCTATAATCAGTCTTATGCTAATCGGACTAATCGATCTGTAAATGGATTGTAACTAACTCATGACAAAGAATAAATAAAAATAAAGAAATGTTAGTTTTTTAATCCATAATTGTTCTCATGCAGTAGATTAGATACCTTTTTATAACATTGTAAAAGACACTTATTAAACTTGTGGTCATCCATATAAATGAAGATGAGGACGGAAAAAATGAATGGATTAAAAACTTAAGAAATCAAAAAGAGTAAATGTCGATTTAATGTTTTAGGTTTTTAGCTTTAAAGTTATATTAGTTTGGTATAAACCAAAATTCAATTAGGTTTGAAAGTATATTCAGTCCATTCGATCGGTTCGCTTGGGCTACACATTTACATCGTTAATACTCATGTAATAATCAGTCTGAGCCTAAGCCCGACACATTTAATAATTGGTCCAATCAGTCTTAATTCCTAATCAGCCTGACACAGTCATGCTACACGGTGTGAGCCTAAAATTGATACCCCTAACCAACGTAATACATCCTAAGGCTATGTGTGAGGTAAGAAAAGAAAAAAATATATTTAAAATTGACAAAACAAGACAAAAATTCATGGTTGTTTTATCATTATTTTTGTTTTATTATTATTATTATTATTATTATTATTATTATTATTATTATTATTATGGTTAATTACACAGACACCCCCTCTATTATAGTGAAACTACATAGAACTACCCTGTTTTTACAAAAGCTACACAAAATACCCCTCTAACAATCCTATCATACAATCTCACCCACGCCGTTACTTTTAACTTAACGGCAGAATGTCAAAAAATTTTTAAGACAAAAATACCCTTACTAAGTGTATTTTTGAAAATGAAAAAGAAAATAAAAAAATCACAAAAAAATATATAAATGAAATTGAAAAGTTTTGAAGGTAAAAAAGTCTTTTTAGCATCTAAAAAGAATAAACCCTTTTAAAAAAAATTTGTCTAAAAAACACTTAGTAAGGGTATTTTTGTCTAAAAAAAATTGATCTTCTGCCGTTAAGTTAAAAGTATCGGTGTGGATGAGATTGTATGATAGGATTGTTAGAGGGGTATTCTGTATAGCTTTTGTAAAAGCAGGGTAGTTCTATGTATTTTTACTACAGTAAATGGGGTGTCTGTGTAATTAACCCTTATTATTATTTTACCCTTCCAAACATATTTCTTGCCAATCTCTCGAAGCCAAACATAAACATTTGAACAGTCATGCTTTGGTAAATTTTGTCATGTGGAACAATGCTCTGGCAATTGTTAGATGACAGTATATATTTAAATTAGCCATTTTTTAAATTTTATAATCAAATTTAATCAAACATGGGCATAAATTCCCATGCATGTCCATGCTCACCCATAGTAACCATTATTGTATATCATCCTATAATCTTTGATTTTTTTTTTTTAACCTTAAATTTACCATTTTGGCAAAATTTAAAATTATGATGTTCAATATGGGCATTGGATTCTACTAGCCAACAAAATACGGACTCCATCGGATCTATTACATGGTAGATATTTGGGTTATTTTAACAACCCATCAAGCCTTTGAAATGTCATATTTTTACTAATGCTCCATTGTTTCGATGTAAAGTAAAATTTTATGTGTAATATTTTATATGTAAAAAGGAATTTTAAAATTTGCTTTCAGTAAGTAAAATAAATATGAAATTCCTTTTCCATCCCTCATAAAGGTCACTATATTTTTTTCTCTTGAAAATAAACATTGGAAGTTACCAAAAAAAAAGAAAAAGAAGGAAATAAACATTGAAAATTTTCTTTTACATATAAAATATTACACATAAAATTTTGCATCAAAACAAATGGAGCATAAAGAAAACCAGGCCCATCAAGTGAACTAGGGAGAAAACGTTACCTATTTTTCTTTGATTTGTTGACATGCATGTGAAAGAGATTCTAGGATCAACTTTCTTTTGTTGGCAAGAGATCCAAGGATCAACTTGTCCACAAAAATTTGAGCCTTATATGAGTCGTCACGTACTTTATTTATTTATTTTTATTCTATAAACCATCTCTTAGAAAAAAATGAATAAAAAAATTATCTAATTACTTATTTTGGGTATAACAAAAATACCCAAAAACGAATTTGGGTATTAATTATTTTAATAAATAATTTGGATTTTTTTTTTGGTAAGAATAATTTGGGTATTATCAATATATCAAAAACAGCGTTGATAGTAAAACACTAGTTTGAATATAGGGAAAAAGACAGTAATCTCCCCTATATTTTACCTTAATGATAATTGACCACCAATATTTTAGGAAAAGACAAAAACCTCCTTTAAAAACACTATTAAAATACAAATAGACCCACACTGTTAGGAATATTCCATTAGATACTAACTGCGAGAAGTCAATTTTATTTTAATGACCAAATTAACCTTGACTAAAAAAAAAAAAAAAAAAAGAGGGAAGGAGACAATGGTGATGGGCTTTCTTCTTTTTCTGTTCCTCCCATATGATCCACTCCGCCGACTGAAATTGAATTCCTTAAGAGATTACAGCCAAAGTTATCTGAATTCCGACAAGCTTACTCGTCTTCGGATTTCAGCCGTAAGGTTTTGGAGAAATGGAAGCAGAATGAAGTGAAGAAGATTCAAGAACTCAAATAAGAACAAAAGCAAAAGCCCAAATGTGCAAGAAACCTAATTTGCAAAATTTCAAGTGTGGATCAATTGTCGGGTTTGCTCATGAGAGAGAGCAGAAGAGGAAGAAGGGGTAATCAAGGAATCAGACCAGAGAAGAGGAAGAAAGGGTAATCAAGGAATCAGACCAGATCTGGATGAGACGATGAGGTGTCCTCCTGGTCCGTGTATCAAATTTAGGACATTAGTTTATGGTTATCTGCTCTTTTGAATTCTGGTTTCAATTCCTGAGAACTATTGGTTGATATTCAAGTTCCAGATCTGCAACTTAGCCTTCCTACTAATAGGACTGGTCTTCTTAGTTCAATCTAAAAGCCCTATTTTCAGAGATGTATTACAGTTCTATTCCACTTTCAGATTGGCACTCGACCAAAAAATCAGAGCTTTTTGATATTTGTCTCAAGTTCTTAAAATCTCCATTAATAGTTCTGTTTATTGCTAGTTCTTCTAGGATATACATTTGATAAAAATCCTACTAAAAAAGCTACATGAGGATGCCCCGATGCCCTTTTCAAAGAATGCAGATATCACTCCTTGTGAATCTGATCCAACCTCTTGATGAAGGCCCAGAAGAAACAGAGTGGAAATCAAGGATGAAGCACCAAAGGAAGCAAATAAAAAGGAAGACAAAAAGCAACTAATCAAAGATGCAGAGAAGCCAACATGGGCAGCCACAATTAAGTTCAGTTGTACTATAATAGAGATATGTTCAAGTATAGATCAACAGACCATGTCTCATTGTTTCTTCTGTCATTACAGATAATGCATATGCCCGTTATTGAGAATATCTCGACTGAAGTGATTTCTTGAATCTTCCTTACAGTCCCTAGTTTAATCTTTCGTTTCAGATCTAAGATCTTAAATCTTTCGTTTTAGATCTGATTTATTGAATTTTTAGTTTCAGATCTTATTGTTTTTGTTGCAGTTTCTTATTTCAATTCCTGATCGTGAAGAGGGTTTTCTGCTTTTGAAGAGAGAGAGAGAAAGGGCCTTCTGCAATTTCAGTTGAACCCATCCAAGGTTTTAGAGCTCGCGCTGTCGAATATGGGATCAATGCGACTGTGTGGCCGACAAATAGACTGCCATCAGTGGTGGCCCACCAAAATGTCATTTTTTCTTTTTCAATTTCGATTATTGTAGGAAAGGAGAAATGTACGGACAGCAGAGACAGATAGAGAGAGAGAGGGAGAGGGAGAGCAGAGACAGAGGAAGAAGATGGTCTCAGGGGTAGAGTTGTTCATAAAAAATATAATTTTGATACCGTTATTGAGGCCGTTTGTCTTTTCCTAAACTTAGGTGTTCAACTGTCATTAAGGTAAGTTACAGGGAAGGTAACTGTCTTTTTCCCTTCAATATATTGATAATACCCAAACTGATTTTTAGTTATTTTTGTTATATCAAACATGAAGTGGATAGATTAACAAAATAAAACCCAAAAAAAGGGTAATCACATAGTTTTCTTTAAAAAAAAAAAAAAATGACACGTGAGAGGCTATATAAAACCTACACGGTCAACTTGGAGAATTCTGTACCATTCAGTTAAACGAGTTTGAAATCTCCTTTAATCCATAGCTCTTACAAATAACTTAACTCTATAGCCAACATCTAGCTCTTATAGCAGTAATAGTCTCACCTTCAACTCCAAGTAGCTCCTATAGCAGTATTAGTTTCACTATATAATACGCTTAGTAAGCTGAAGGATATTGTTATTATTATTTTGGGAGGTAACACCCGAGCTCCAGAATGAGTTGACCCAGAAGTTGGCCTTTGGGATTCTTTGAAGCCAAACACCCACGGCCAACAGATACCAGGTCACATTCAGCTCAGTTGCACGGTTGATTGCTGCGCGAAAGGCAGGATAAAAAATAACTAGGGGAAGAAAAAAATTCTGAATTTGGAAAGAATGGCCCTCATGATTTTCAAATTCTGAATCTTCCTAGTACCTATGACTTTTCCAATCAATGAGATGTCAAGCTGAAAGCTACTTCAATATGGGAATGCAAATCATCTGGCCTGTGTCATATGGTGATTTCAATAGAAAGAAGCCCAAAGGTTATGATCAATTGGTACATGGCTTTGAGTAGGGTTGTTCTCCAAGATAGGCCTTGAGTGTACATTCAGCTTGTCAATGGAAATAAGTAAATACTAAGATAAGGTCGCCCATTAAATTCATCATTCATGTTCCTAGGATGAGGCAGATATCTGAAACATTTGCAATAGTCCATACCCACAATCATCTTGGGAACGGCTCTTCTACATACACCATGTGCTCAAAACAGAAAAATGCATGTTTTCTTATCCTATACTTTCCAAGTTGTTCTGCCACCAACATATTTTTACTTCAATTCCTCTCCCGCTTTCCACATGATATCTTTCAATCCAGTTGTTATGTTATTGTAGAACTGCAAGAATTACAGATAGTTGTTAAAATTAAAAATTGGACTTAATATTTCTAGTGAATAACAAATAAATACCCCAGCATAGAAATGCTGTCATAACCCTGAAGTGAGCTTAGCTGATAGGGGGTAAGATAAAGTGCTACAATAGCAAACCGCTTGGTCCTAACTCCTAAGTAGGGCGTGCATAGGCCACTACATAAAATCATAAGGGCCAGCATTTGCATTACATTTATCCAGGCTTATGGTTTGGTCTTTTCAAAATTTAACAAATGTTAGGCTTAGATCTGGCTCATGTACGCTCTATTGTACTGCTAACTTTCAAATAAAACATGGAGGCTTCTTTCCCCTCCACCATTATCTGAGTACTATTTCAAGAAATTCTATAGTGGCAAATAATTTGCATATTTAATAGGATCATGTTGAAGCATATCAACTGCTTTTACTTTCCCAACATGTGAGATTGTGATACATACATTATGAAACTCTAGGGTATCTCCTCCAGACTTGCGAAGTTCGACCATATATAAGGAAGGAGCAACCTCAAAAACCTGAAGGAACAGAATAAAGGGAAATGGAAATTACATCCACGAACATGTTTCAAAGGTCACTCAACTGCATATTTATTTCCAACCAGGGAATGATTCCAGGCAGACGATGATTGAATTGAAAGAGAAGTACCTCTGTTGCAACGGACAAATGGCCTTTCCGTCCAGTTTTTGAGCCCTGAAGCTTCATCTGAAAAAAAAAAAAAAAAAAAAAAAACAGGAGTTCCATCATGAGTTAGAACAGAAAAGGAAACTTTAAAACTGGAAACAATGTTCAAATCAACCTCAACTGTTTCTATTCATCACCATACTCGAGCACATAATATAAGTGAAGAAGTCCTGGTAAATATATATATATTTTTTTTGGGTGAATGAATAAATATATTAACAGAACCTAGAAAGAGGCAAAACAGATCTGGGTATCCAAAGGATAGAGACAGGCTCTTTACAAAAACAAGGGCAGAGGCCATAGAGAGAGGACAAGCAGAGAAAATACAAGAAACAACCAGATCAGTCAGTGCCTAAGTTCCAAGAGGACTGAATGAACCTATTCCTAGCTGAATCCGGAGAGGGGGAAGGAATGGGCATGATGGAGCCACGCACATAAAAACAATGGCTTCCCGGATCTGGATAAAGGATCGAGATCTGGCAGTCTACTTCCACAACTTTCTCTCAAACCAGATACGGTATAGAGTTACAGCAAAGGGAAGCTGGTAGATATTTATTACCAGAGTTCAATCTTTATAACAACTTACAGTATGAAGTAGCAACTGAAAAGAGAGAGAGAGAGAGAGAGAGAGAGTATCCAGATTGCACCTTGTAGTTTTTCTTCTTCACGTCAAAACCCAAGGGTGTGGCAACTTCCTCAATTTTTGATATAATCTCATTGGCAGGGCGTTTGGATGCAAATCGTGTTTCCCTTTTAACAAGTTGCTGATAACCATAGAAAAAATTAGCTCCTTTCAGGCAGTTTCTAAGGAAAAAAAAAACCAGAAACCATGTGAGACCCAAAGAACTACATATCAATGCAACAGTATGTACTTCAACTATATTAAATAATGTTGCATCAATTTTGACAAACATGTGAGATAGACATGTCAACTTTGTTAGACTCAATTACTATCAGCTTCTTAATACCATTGGATGTTTCTACTTTCTATTTCTTTAATAGTACACTATACAGTTTGGATAGGTACGTATGACTCAAAGCTATACTGTGATGGAAATTATGAGTCAAAGCTTTTCCACACAAAATAGGAAGATTCCAATTTTAGAAAGCACACCAATTTTAGAAAGCACACCATTACGTCTCTTCAAAGGGTTTATGTCAAAGGTCGCACTATGAGTACCAACCAAGAAGATAAAACTATTACTAACTGAGACCCAATTTGGACTACTACCGTCCTCTCTAATTGGCTTGCTGCAGATTGATTTAAACAGCACCATCCTTTGTGGCAAATATAACATCTGTATCAAATTAGAGACCTTAACAAACTCATGAGATTTCCATGACAACATCCAGAAGACTCATCACTACCAGCTTCATTTAATATGCTGCCAATTCACTCCTAGATTTTAGGATTTGCCGAACCTGATACTGCAAATCTGGGTTGAGTTCTAATGCCAATACGACACCAGTGCAACAAAGAAACCCATCTTACTTGTGTTAAAATAAATAAAATTTAAATTATTCTTATAATTTCCATTAGGCAATCCTCAAAACTTGTGTTTTATAAATGAAGCTGATTTCATGGTATATCTTGTTAAAAAAAAATAAAAAAAAATAAAAAAAAAAGCGTCTACAAAGCATAGGATGATGGTAATCACCAAATCCATAACATAAATATATTAAACTTATTCAAATCCTTTTGATTTTAATGAAATATATTCAATAAGAAATTGCAAATTTCTCACGATTAATTACTTATAAAAAAAGGCATCCCAGTGCACAAAGCTCCCACTACTACAGGGTCTGGAGAGGGGCAAAATTTACATAGCCTTGGCCCCGCAATGTGGAGAGAGGCTGCTTCTGTGTTTTGAACCCGTGACCATCGGGTTGCAACACGACATCCTTACCATCACACCAAGGCTCTCCCTCTTATCTAAAATAATAATAATAAAAACATTTCCCATGTTTAATTGGAAGGAAATAAGGAGTAGTTGCATTAGCATACCATCTGCTTTTCAAATAGAGTGCCGAGATTGAGACCCTGAGATGTTGAAATGAGCTCAAAAGCATTCATTGTGACTGGCTTTTCTTCTCGTCTCTCCACAACAAGATTACCAGAATTCTGGACCCCAAAAGAACAAAGTGTCAAAATATTTGCATTCAAACAGTTGTTTTAAAGTCTTGCTCACATACATCTCCTTACAATAATAGGCACATACGTATGAGCCAAATTACCCCAGATTCACTGAAAACAGCATCCACGTCATCAAGGCTAACATCTGCTGAATGAAAAACAGGTGGCTTGTATCCTTTCTTAAACCATTCGTTCTCTATCACCTCAGAAATTTTAATTCGCTGTGTAGGTCATATAAAATTGAAGTTGTTTTAGAAAGCGATAAAAAATGGAAACAATATGGCAGTAACAACTCAAAAAAAGGAGACTTGCCATAATTATTTTTATTATTCTAGAACAAGCTGAAAAGATAGTAATGTCGAAAAATTTGGAATGAAAAAGGCATACCGTTACAGTATTTGGGTCAAGGATCCTTTTGATTAGTTTCTTTGCACTTGTGGAGAACCATGGAGGACAAGTAAATTCAGCCTTAAAGATCTGCAACCATGTAGGCTCCTCATAAATAAAACTTTTCTCTTTCAGTTATAGAACACACAATTCCATACCTATACAGTTACATAAATGAAAAACACAAAATATAATGCATTTGTAGGTTTGCCTGCAAGTTTAACATAAGCATTGTTTCTTATTGATTAAAAAAAAGTATATTCATCGATCCAGGCTCAAGATGAACATTCTTTCTTATTGAATAAAAGATGTAGTCTCTGTCACTCTAGTTTCATGCTCATAGGATTACTGAATAACAATGAATCTTTGTAACCTGGTCGGCTACTTAGCCGGTGTAGGTGAGATAATATAATATCAAGTTATCAACACATTTGTACCCAATCCATTTTGAAGTGGCTTGGTAACATATACTTACACTACATATTTTATTTCATATACTTAAACTACATAGTTAATTTTTACTTGTATATGTTATTCATTTAACCTAAAATTTCATGTCAAGATAATTTTCTTCTTACACTTATTCTTTTTCCTTCCATTTTGAGAATCATATTGATGCAGAAATATCACAGTAAGGGGTCTATTAAAAATGGAAATCAGCCTCGGTTGGGTTACATATGCGTTGGACTTTTGATCCATTGGGTTTTCATTATGATGGGTCACTTTAATGGGCCTATAATTTAGGTAAAAGCTAGGACTACGGGATCTCTCAAGTAAGGATCTTTTTTTTATATTAAAAGTCAGCTAAGTTGAGTCCTGTCAATAGGAATTTAAGTCCAAATTACATTTCAATGTCTATGATCTGTTTTTAGAGTACTAGTTCAGTAGTTTGAATAGGAAATGTGAAATAGTAATCTGTTTTGACTAATTCCAAGTCCGTTTAGGACTATGAGTGCATCGAAATTGGAGTTTGGGACCATTCTGAGCTGTCTGTGTTAAGTTATAAAATTTCCCCTAGTTCTGGTCTGTCCCCCTATTCTACAATCCTGTTAAGAATTAGTCTCTTGCTGGATTTTTCTGGTCTGGGATTAGTTTACATTGCATATCATCAATTTCCTCTTCTTTCTTGATCCTTATTATTATAATGTTATTTCCATCGTACTCCAAAGCAGAAATTTATAAATAATGGCTTTAAATAACTAGAAGATCTTTCTCATCCTTGGGAAGATATCTAGAATTTAGTGGATATAACATTAAATTCACAGGTTGGAAAACTCACCTTTTTATAAAGTGTTACAAGGTTGGAATCTTCAAATGGCAAATAACCCGCCATAAGAACAAAAAGAATAACCCCACATGACCAGAGATCTGCCTTTGCTCCGTCATAACCTTTATTGTTGATCACCTAGAGAAAAGAAGAAACCAAACTCAGGAAAACAGTGGAGTTCAAAAGAGTACATAAGTGTTTTATTATCAAGGATCCAGAAAGTAGTCAGAACTAATATACCTCCGGAGCAACATAATTTGGTGTCCCACATGTTGTGTGAAGTAACCCATCTTCCTGAAATGAAAAGGCTCAATTTGAAGTCTTCTACAAATAGTCACTGTTTTATTATGTTAATATTTAAGAGCGGAGGATTGTTGCCCAGACTGAGTAGCCCCTGCACCAACCCTGGGGCCAATGGGAGAGTGCGCACACCAGAGGGGGGGGGTTGTTCATTTCACAAATTTTTTTCCCCTATTCTTTATATGGAAAGGAGATCAGATGGAGGGGTGGTCTGGAAACATTTGGACATATTGACTTGTTCTTATCATCCCACAAAATTGGCAAAATTACTATTTAATTTTCAAAACCATGAGAGAGGGTATAATGATACTCACCCGAACTTGCTGGGGTAAGGCACTTAATCCAAAATCTGAGACTTTGAGATTTCCACTTGCATCCAGCAACAGATTCTCCGGCTAAACACGAAAACCCATGTTAAAAGGATTTGAATCTTATCCATTAAATATGCCCACAACTCCAATCGTCTGTTATGTGGCTTTCACAGGGGGGTGGGGTGGGACGCCCGGGGGGGATAGATGTAAAATAAAGCCTACAGGCCAAAGTTTTATAACCTTCAGGTCCCTGTGGAAAACACCTCTGCTGTGACAGTAATCCACAGTATTGATAAGCTGCTGAAAATACTTTCTTGCATCATCTTCCTTCATCCTCCCACTACTAGCCTGACACACAGGATTTTTTTTTTTTTGATAAGTAATCAAATTTATTGAGGAAAAAGAAAATTTTGTTTCATAAAAAATTGGAGAGGGACAGGAGAAAAGAAATTACTTGCGCAGTTAATTTATGATATCATATCACAAATTAAATTGTTCGTTAAGAAGCCAAGCAGAATTAATGCAGAAAACATCTTACAATTTTGTCAAATAGTTCACCACCATTCACAAATTCCAGTACAATGTATATCTTAGTCTTGCTAGCCATCACCTGCAACAAAAGTAGCCACTTTAAGTAACTGCATATAAAGCAACCTTGTTTATTTTAGAAATTTACTAAAAACATTAATTGGGAAGCAATGGTTCTGGTGAAGACATAACAACAAAAGATCCAATACACCCATCAGGTATAACATGTGTATCAATTTAAGGGTTCAGGCTTGTAGAATCAAACCTACCTCATGCATTCGTATGACATTTGGATGCCTGATCAATTTCATGGTTGAGATTTCACGTTTGATCTGCAAATGACAATAATTAGTACTGCTCTTGATTAATCTGCATATTTAGGTCCATATTGTATAACGGATTGCAAAAGGAATTCAGAAGATGACAAAATTCTACATACATTGAGCTAATGCATAATAATATTAAATACAAATTATATTTCCCCAGACCCTGCAGTAGCAGGAGCCCCGTGAACTCGGACGCCTATTTTATTTTATTTTACTGAATAGTCTGAATATAAAAAAAAATTCCGGTCAAGCTTCTCAAATTAGTGGACCTCTCAAAGAAATAACCCAAATAAATAAGACAAACCAAACAGGGGAAAACCCCTTTTGGAAACAAAAATAAAAATGTGGTCTTATTTTCCTTCAATTTCACAAGAACAGTTATCTTATCAAATGGGATCCAGGTGTTATATTAAACCCAAAACAGGCAAGCTTCTGATCAATAGCGCAATAAAAACATGCTTTTGTTCTCTTTAACATATGCATCACTGCAATCCAACGCCTAAATGGGACTGCAGGGCTGCATGGCTGCAAAGGATCCAAGCCGTGCATCACTGTTCTATATGAATCAAACCTAAAAGGTTTCAGACCAAATAATAATAATAATAATAATAATGATCAAGTAACTAGAATTAGTAACGAAGAGGAAGAAAGATAAAAAAGCTTAACAATTAAGTAACTAGAATAAGTAACCCTTTGAGATTCTAGCGATTGAAAACTACAAGAATAACCGATGCAATAAATTAATGTAAAACATTAGAACGTAAAATCAGAAAAATTGAATCTTTGAAATCAAACGAACTAGGTTCCTCATACTTGACAAATGTAAAATAAAGGACAAGAACGAAGAAAGATCAAAATCCTCCTATATATAATATACATAATACGAACGAAACAAAGAAAGAACGAAGATGACTACCTGACTGATCATCTTATGCTTGAGAACCTTCTCTTTGTCGAGGATCTTAATGGCAACATTCTCTCCGGTGTCTACATTCCTAGCGAACTTCACCTTCGCAAATGTGCCCTCCCCAAGTGTCCGACCCAATTCATATTTCCCAACACGCGTTCGGCTGCTGTTGGCACCGCTACTGGCGCGGGAGGCCATCTTCGAATCCTTTGAAATTTCTCTCTCAAAAACTCTTCTTTCCACCCCTCTCCTCCTTTCTTCTTTCCTTGCGGACGGACCTTACGATCTCTTCTTGTTACAAGGTTGCCAAACCTGAGACTTCTCCATGCTCACGTTAGCTGACCCTCTATGCACACAAATCATCACCTTCAATGGCATCCTACCTCGACGCTTTTCTTCTTTCTCAGTTCGAAGCCAAAATCGAAATCCGCATGTTCTTGAACTTCACGAATGAAGTAAATCGCAGAGATGAAACAATGAAAGACGAGAGATACATCGAAAATCAATGTGGATAACAAAACTTTCAAAAATGTGTTCCCAAACTGAGAAAATGCAAGCACTACACAACGTAAAGGGGAAATCAGAGATTAGTCACAATCTCTGGAATTTATTTGACTTCTTTCTACGTTCGATCAAATAGGCGACCTTAGCGAGATCTCTGTCTCTGCATCAAAGAAGGCAAGCTTAGCGAGATCTCTGCCTCTGCATCGAAGAAGGCGAGCTTTACGAAATCTCTGTCTCTACCTCAACCGTTTCGTTGATTAGGTCTTCCTCCGAGAAATCTACGAGTTTCTGTCGTCAGAAGTGATTCTGAGCCACCCTTATAGACGAATTTTCTGCTATTTAAGGACTGGTCAATGGCGGTCGCTTTATTTAAGTTATCTGCGTAGACGCCGATTCACTCGCTTTTATACCTTTTCTTTAAATAAATAAAATATACCAGGATACTGCAGCTTTAATACCTGATGTTTCACATATTATTTAACAAATAAATATACATCATTTAATAACTATTTTAATAGATACCTCGAGCAAAATCATTGATGGTTGTAAATCTATGAGATATTACCCAAAAATAAAAAAATAATCTTGGTAGGGGATAAGGTTGTTATATAAAATATTGGGTGTACAGAATCTATTGATTCATGAAACAATATATATCTGATTTTTAACTAAAATAAATGTCTCATCTTAATTAAAATAATATTAAAATAGATTGAGATGGGGATTTGATACTAATACCTTGAACCGTGGTCTCATTAGCTCCAATGACCATGTATTGTATACATGCTCTATAAGGATCTATATTATGGTTTAAATAATCCTATAGATGAGTATGAATTCTCTCCTTGTATGGGTTTTCGAGTCATACCTCATCAACATCCATGTTTAGTAAGTTCTACAATTCAAAAGTAGATCCCGCACCTTATAAACGGTGATGAAGTCATCCAAATTGATAATAGAAGGTTCAAGTGTGCATAATTGGGCAAGAGATCAACCTAATTGATCCAAATCTGTATCAACGTGGGATCGTTCATGTTTTTCTTGAATTGGATCGGCTCTTGCTATATAGGATCCACCTAGCTTGATCTTGATCCAGATTGAGCAGGATTGGTGGATCTAACCCAATTCCTAAAACCCTGGTCAGAAACGAGATGCTAAAAATGATGTATTAAATAGAGAATAGTTTATTTACATGTACTTCTTAAGATCCCATTACCAATCATATTCAATGTGTCCCACACTCTAGAGGTGGGTCTCATACCATATTGATAGAGATGGAATCTTATGAAAAGTAAATATATATGTACATAGGTGATCCAAAGATTCCAAACCCTACTAAACGTGAATCTGGAGGTGATCCAAAGATTCCAAACCCTACTAAACGTGAATCTGGTCAACAACAGTTTGAGGTCAAAGTCTGGATCTTAACTTCTTCTAATCTCAACCATTGATGCAGTCACACTCTTAAAAATTCTCATCTCTCAAAATCACTTCCAAAGCCACAATTTATTTTAGTTAAACTTTCAAACCTAATTTAATTAAAAACAAATATAAGTTTTTTCTTGAAAAAAAATCCCTACCATAAATAACTTGCCCACACGATTTCTATATTTCACATTAATTATTATTATTTTTATATTTATTTTTTGCAGATTGTTGACTGCAATTTGAGGCAGTTTTTTTGAGGGTGAGTCTTAAGATCTTTTAATTTTTTGAGATTTTTCTAATATTTTTTTGATTTTCTTCTAGACAAGGGATGGACATTTTGCCTTGACAGAGGATGAAATTTTCATCTTGAAACCAATGGAAGCACAAGAGAAGGCGTTACACAGTTCGTCTAAAGCAATTCATATCAAGAATTGACATGGAATAAAGGTGTAACAACACCTATAATACCGACAACATGACGATCATTTTACATTTTTAATTTTTACCTCTTTCTTTTACACCCAAAAAGTTCTTTCAATGATATAGAAATCCTCTCCCGCCTAAGTTTGGACAGGAGAATTGGCGACCTGGATGGATGACCGTCACTAGGCTCTCTAGTGAATCTGAGCCCTCCATCGGAGTCGGCTCAGATGGAGGGCTCGGATTCACCTGAGAACCAGGTGGCGGCCATCCATCCGAGCCGCCAACTCTCCTACCCAAACTCAGGCGGGAGAGGATGGGGATCCCTTCCGAGGCTAGTATCCGTAGATCTAAAATTCTAATAAACTATAGATGATTGGAGGAAATTACTTCTGAAGAGATTATCCATCCTAATAGTGTCAGTTGATTGATTTCAGTCTGGCTTAATTGGTTTACACCAATTGAAGACTTCGCACCCTGATCATCAAGCATGTTGAGTTAATCGGTCCTCATAAACTAAGCATTGATAGGTTTATATTCGGTCTGATTGATTACCAGTTCATATATAGTCTCATGCTAATCAGGCTAATTGATCGATCCATAGTCTATCTCATGCTGATCGAAACAATCAATCACATGCTAATCGACCATATCAAATTTGATTTTCTAGCCGTCAAATGCAAGATCCAGCCAATTGGTTGCAATTTTATTCAAAAAAAACAACAAAGATTATTAAAGATCAACAAGAACTAAGTTTCATGGATGGATAATTATGCTCTAAAAATTCTGAAATAAGGGAAAGAAAGATACCCAACTTTCACCTTCTCAGATCTATTTTTCCAGTTGTCAGATCATGATATGTTGATCTAAATGCAAAACTAATGAGGAAGCTACATCTTGCAATTAATTGGAGGTGTAACGTATTCCCAAAATGTCTCTATTTGCAAGCATGTAAGTAAAAACAGTTAATTGAGAGAGAGAGAGAGAGAGAGAGGGGATTGAAAAGAAGAATAAGAAGCTTCTTGTAGAATTGTCAATGCGTGCATGGTGAGAGAAGATGTACGTAATTGTCGGTGGAGTGATTAAAAAAAAGTAGAGAGAATGATGTGAATAAAGAACTGAAATAATTTTGGGTGCCATATATATTATATTTATGAATATATATATATACATATTTATAATTGATTGGTCTCGATCAAGTGACCATGGGACTCCAACCTTATACCAGGAACGCTATATAATTAATCAGTCTTTGTCAGTCTTTATCAATCGGGTCATGTTGGGTTACATAATAAAGTCTTTAGATTGACACCCCTAATTCTAAATACTATTATTCAATCATATTTAATTTAAGAAATAATACTAATCCAAGTTATAAGATGTATGAAAATGAAAAATAAAACATATAATTTTTTTAATTTGTTTCTTTAGAACAACCCCGTAATTTTATTCCAGCTTTGAATAAAGTGTAAAATTTTAATAAAATATTCAGTGGTCCTACCATATTCTCAATGATAAAATCGTTTTTTACCTTTTCCCAAAACTAGATAAATTATTATTTTTAAGGGTTATTATATTATAAAGAAAACTGATACTTTGACCAAAACTAGCTTAGTACCTTGAATAGCAAGTGGTTAAAGCCATATTGTGAGGTTCAAATTTCATCTCTACCTCTTGTTCTCCAACCATAGGTTTCTAAGTTTGTGTTCTTGGGAGATCTCAATGATTGAAGAATCTTTCACCAATGATATCTCTTTCATAATAACTCATCCCCCAATTGAGATTAAGTCTTGGCTAATCATTACGGGTGTATATATGAAAATTGGATCATCTCTAGTTGTTTAATCACATCAATTGTTTATTTGACGGATTGAGATGCTTGGCATGTCATTCATCGAACAAACTAGAATGTTCAACCAACCGACTATAGAGGATCTTATTCTGTATATGAGGTCGTAAACGAAAATGCTCACATTATGGGAAAAAAAAAACTTTAAATACTAACAAATTACAAATCACTTCTCTCTATGTTAAAAATATGAGTCATCAACACATTAATAGTTTATATTAGCATCTTTCGAGCCAAACCAACGGATTCATAGGAGGTAATGCATCACTATGTATTTATAAGGCACTCTCGATCTCTGTTAGTTAAAACTCGTTTTAAACGCGTACCGTATGGCAGTACGGTACTCAACTGTTTAATACGGGTATTGTCGTATTGATCTCAAAAATATTTTAAAATACTCCATACTCCAAACCTTGCTGTTTAAAACCCGTTTAAAACGCGTACCGTACCGTATCCATATTTTAACGTATTTTAACCTGCATCTTTAATAAATAATGAATCGATTAATCCTATATTGTTTAATATTCTTATTACTTTCTACATGTAATCGATGTGGGATTAAAGACTGCCACTTCCTCATAATTGTTTATAGTCATAACAATTGTATATTGTAAGCCACCATTGATATCTCTCTCTCTCTCTCTCTCTCTCTCTCTCTCTCTCTCTTCATATGGATTCATGCTTAAAGTCTTGGACAAATATAAAATATCAATTAACTACTTTACTGAAGATGATAATTCTCACCATTTTATGACCAAACACTTCATAAATGTCATCTGTTCCTATTGATTTAGGTATAATTTTTCAATAGATTTACATGTTTCATTAATGTAATTCTTCAATTTATGGGAGTATATTGTCATTTTTTTCACCGTACCGTATTATATCTGATCCGTTTAAAACCCGTACCGGCCGTTTTTGTTTTTTGCCGTTCTCGAAATGTTTGACCGTTTTTTTGATCGACCGTTTTTCTTTTGCTCCATTTAAAACCCGTTCCGTCCCGTTTTGTTTTTTTGCCGTTCCCGTTTTAACTAACTATGCTCTCGATCATATTGACCAATTCAAAATTTCCCTTATAATCTAAACATGACAACTTCATTGGATTGCAAAGAAAAGAAATGGAAAAGAAGTGTGAATAAATCAATACTAAAACGAAAATTTTTTGTCATCATTTTATACGCAACATGATTGTCTAACTGACCCCAAAATATTTTTAATTTTATTATTAAATTTTCCAATCAAATTCAGATAGTATAATTGACTCCAAAATATTTCAAATCTGATTATAAATTTTATTATATTTTTCAATCAAATTCCTTTGATCTAAGAAGGGAAATAAAGAATTGAAAATATTGATAACAAATCTTAATAAGAGTTCAAAGTAATCGTATAATCATAACTAGTAATATATCTGTTTTTATTTTTAAATTGATTTCCCTTCTCTTTTTTTTATTCAAGATGACTCAGTCGACATATATACCTGTCAGTAGGAAAAAGAAGAACTCTTCAAACCAAATAATTCATATATTTTAACCATTAATAGCGTGATCACACAATCATCAATAATTCATCCAGAAGAAGAGAGATTGTGACCTCACGAACTAACCAAAATAATTAAAATATATAGAAAAAAAATATTTGTAGAATCAAGAGCTCAGTCTTAGCTTACGCATCCTTGTTGATAATCCAAATAGTGGGCCAACTAGGCGTTGACAAGTGGAACCAGATCGTTAAGATATTATTTTAGTAATGAATGGAAGATCTAATTTTTCATTTTTAGAGGTGATCTGGTATGGTGTATTAAGAGTCAGGTGATGATCACATTTTCAAATGGTTGACATCACAATCCATGCCTTAATAGTAAGTCATGGGCCTCACCAATTTTTCTATAGGAATGACCCTTATCCTTATGACTTAGAGAGGGGGGGCGTGGGATTCATTGAACATGACGGAGTTCTTTGGACTTTGAAGGATACGTACGCCATCAAGGAGAAAATCCGAACTTAGTACCCTCCAAGGGATGGATCCACATTGTCTCCTGTAGCAGTTTGAACTGCCCGTTGATCCAAGAGCTAGAGCTTCGTCAGTGTACATGTCAATACATCGATATGTGCGCTGGATGAAATCCAATTCTTGATAACCGGAACTACCACAGGAGAAAATTTCTATACCCATTGTACCCAAGGGACCCATCTCACCGTCCATGTTTAAGGGTCCCACATCCCATGGGCAGTGATGGTGAATCCCTTGGAACCTTGTCAAGAGGGTGAGAACCCATGGTGATTAAAAAAATTCATTGAAAAGAATAAACGAGGAAACAAATTTAAATAAATGTTGCTTGTTTGTGTTTAGCTTTTCATGGTCTTTGGTAGAATGTATATTGGTTTAATGCTTGTCTATGTTTTGGTGGTTTCTTTATAAATAAATTGTTGTGAACATAGAAATAAAAATTATGAAAAAAAGAGGGAATTCGATGTGATTATTTGATGTGACTCAAACTTTTGCGGTTTTTACCAAAAAAATAAAAATAAAAATAAAAATTTCGCAGCTGGTTGGTTGAAGTGGTGAATTTGTAGTTTTTTTTATATTTTTATTTTATTTTATTTATTTATTGTTCTAATGAATATATATTATATTCTTTTTTCTTACTGATGGCAATGTTGAAGTAGAACCTTTTTTGTTTATCAAAAAAAAAAAAAAAGTAAGACCCTTCTTATGTAATATTTTTTTAAATTAATATATTAATCTGATCCTTAGCAAAAAATAAATATTATATTCCTTATTCTCTATTAAAATAAAATAAAATAAAAAATAAAGAAGATAATAGATAGATATAGGTGGTGCTCATTCGAAGAAGGGAAAAAACAAATATAAAATGTGGATCAACTACTCTTCTTTACTATATCCATAAATAATTTTGGTAAAAGTCAGGTTCTCCGAATAGAATAGTGAAATTGGTTGGAAAAAATTTCCTATTATCAAGATCCTTTTCATGTTCCATAATTTAGGCACTTCTAGGTAAAAACATCTATCTAATGCATGCATATATTAGTTTGTAAACAATAACCTTACAAGTTTAATGGGATTTAAAAAAAAAATTCTATTACGTTGTCTTATTATTTTAATGACAAAAGTATTAATTTTATTTTTTTGGGATCAAAGATCTATGGGGAGGAATAATGTGATTTGTTCAAGGAACTTAGCCAGCGCTCAACCTTAGCTGATGGCCACCCCCACGCCAAAGGTGTTTCTCAAAAGTATAATCCATATATCAAATTTTTTGTCAAGGTCTACTCACTACACGTTTGCAAACACATAATTGGTAAGAATATAATACTCCATCAATCACAGAAAATATATCAAATATCATACCCCTAACAATAAAGCCTTCTTTGCTATAAATTATACAGTAATTTGTTGATTTCCATAGAAATACACAAAAAAGAACATGAAAGAGAAAAGTATCTCCATCTCTCTCTCTTTCTCTCTTTAGAAATACGTGTAAAATATTTTATAGGTTAAATTAATTATAAGATTAGTTGGTTTAGTGGAGTCTAGTTATAGATACATCGGTTTAAGTATGATTAGAGATGAACCAACCTGGTTCACTGTAAGACTGGTCCAGGATTGGGAGTGGTATTATAAATACCAATGGTTAGGGTCCCCACAGCTACGGTGTTATTTTCTTTTCCTGTTCCCATACACAGAGAGAATTAGGTCAAGGGATTTCGACAGGCTGTGGAAGACTCTGATCCAAGCATTCCAAGTATTCAAAGGAAAAAAAACGATCGAAAATCAATCTATAGCAAGAGGTATGTGTCTTATAATCTCTTTTCAATACCCATTGTATTCTAGTAATCTGTGTGGTGTGTTCGTTAGAGTTCATGGGAAAAACCCAAAGGGGATCTAAAAAATCTTACAGTGGTATCAGAGCCACTCACACAGACTTAAGATCGATGAGAAATCATTGTAAAGATTGTATGTTTGAACAAATTGAAAAAGGGAGAGATTTTTTTCTTAAAATTCTCTACGAACCTGTCTAGGGTTTGGACCCTTGAAAATTTTTTTGGACCATTAAAAAGTAAAATAAATCATATAGGATTGTAGGTCTCAGAGAGACGGAGCTGGCGATATAAGATGGGTCGCCGGAAGTAACCTAACGCACTCTCACGCGCCTCTTGAAAAAGCGCTTGAGATCCACCCGTCGGCGGCTAAAAAAAAAAAACAAGGGAGTAGGGCTGACGTCACCTGGTCAGTCCCGTACTGGACCGAGCCGATCTAGGCCAGTCTAGGACCGAACCCAGGCCCAGACCAGCCCGGCAGGGCCTAAGGGGACCAGTGAACCAGACTCATGGTGCACGTGCGATTTGCACGTGTGACCCTAGGCCGACCCATTAACCAGGATGTTTGGCCCGAAACCAGACCCATAGGCCCGATTTTATGACCCGAGAACCCACCCATATGACCCAAAAAATGGACCCGAAAACCCGAATGGGTGGGTTGGTTGGGTCGGCAGTTGAACCGCTGGCTTGCGATTCGGTTTAAAGATCAGACTGTTTGGTTTGGCCTGGACCAAAGCATTAAAAAAATGTTTTAATTTATGGGTTCGGTCTGCCCATAATCGAGCCTGGCCAGACCGAACAGACCCAGGCTGAACCGCCCAGAACTGATTCAGGATGCAAGAATGCAAGTGTCGACTTTGATCGACGATTGTGGGAGCTAGGAGCGGCGGATTTTGACACAATTTTTTGAGTTGTGTTCATATTTTCATGTTCTACAGTTTGGTACATAGTTTGATACAGTTTGGTGATTTGAAAATTTTATTTTTGACTAAAAGGTGTCCCAAATTAATCCGATTTATAGTTTTCTGTTTGTTTATCAGTTATTTTTGTACCAGATGCATGTAGAAGGTTGTATGCATGAGATTTTATTTATTGACCCACAAGGTGCTACAAAGTAGGGTTTAGGGATATCATTGTAGAATTTGGTAGAACCCACCAAAGTGGTACACCTAGTTTCATCATGATGTATTCAAATTCAAATTTTATGTACTTGTAAATGCTTGTATAAGGGCAATGTACACCCAAAGGTGGCATTGTCAAGTTTTGATCAAATTAAGGTTTGTGGATGTCATGTAAAGATTGGATAAAATCCACCAAAGTGGTACACTCAGTTCCAACATGGTGGTCCTCAAACCCCAGATGGGTCGATCGATATGAACAAGCGGACAACCCTGGCAGGTTTCCTGAGGGGTACCGGTCGCAGCACCGTTCGCAACCAGGTGCCACCGATAGTAGATCGGACAAACTCCGTAAGTCCACCAATCTGATATTCTTTTTCCTGTTGATTTTTAACTTGACTTTTAGGGTTTCTCCTAACCATTCTAGGCCTGAGCAATGTATTAGGGATTGTTTTATCTTCCATTCAAGTCCTACGTTTTGATGAACCTTAGTTTAAAAATTAGATCTAGGGTTCATCGAACGAACTAGGGTTTCGAACCAATACCTAGTCCTTCCTGGTATTGATTCTCAACCAGGCATCGACCTAACTAATCCACAAGGATGGAGCACTTACCACTGACCTTCAAAGCAACGGTGCTTCTCTTCCAAAGGTTTCCTCCTCTGCAGACCTTCCTTGCCTCCACTGCTCCTCTTTAGGTCTCCTTCTCAGACTCTAGGGTTTATGAGAGTCAGCAAAAGGATCTAAGGAGACTTAAGAGTCCATATATAGAGTAAGATAGGTCTTTAGGAGAGTTTCCTATGTAAGGAAGGTTTCCCCAACTGAAATTTAGAAGGTGGGACCCACTGGGACTTGTTTTCAATTTGAACAGTTTGTCTGTATAAACATACCGATCGACTGTTTGTGCCACCGGTATGTGGACGGAATCATGAAACCGGTATGTTTCATGACACTTCCCATTTTATCCGTTTCTACTATTTTCGTACCTGGACTTGTGGTTCATCATCCGTTCGTCTAGTCTGGTCAGGATATGACTGGGAGACCTGTCATGATATGAAAAGGTAGGTTTAGATTGGGTTCATGGAGTGCGGGTTTTACACAAGCACACACTCACTGTTAGACTGGTTCGCTTGAGGGGGCATGTAAATGATAAGGATAATTCAAATATTCAAATTTGAATCACCAAAGATTTGGCTTCAGTTACACAAGCTAGAATCAAGGAATTGATAAGAATGATTCAAATATTCAAATTTCAATCACCAACCAGATTTGGTTTCAGTTATATAAGCTGGAATCAAGAAATTGATAAGGATAATTCAAATATTCAAATTTGAATCACCAACCGTTTCAAGCAACCAAAGATCTGGCTTCAGTTACACAAGCTGGAATCAAGGAATTGATTTATAGGTTTTGTGAATATCTATTTAGAATTTTGAATTTCAAACTGATGTAAAGATATTATAAATACGATACACCTCCTATCATTGAGAAGATAATGAAGGCTTACAACAGTCTATATTTCTTCTTTCAAAAGGATCCAAAATTATTTTCACTGTTCTCTTTATTCAGCTAATTTTACTTCTTATATTTTTTTATTATAATAAATGGTAATCTACGAATGCTAGAAAAGCTAATGAAATAAATATTACAATGAACTATGCATTTGAGATATAGAAAAACCTCCAAGAAAACAATATTTCCGGAACTAAGTGAGTATATAAATAAAAAGGGAGAGGGTCACCTGATCAACTAATTAACAACTAATTTTTTGGAAAAAATATATTCTTTAAAAGAAAGCACTATATAGTACTAGTGATTTTCTTCTTACAAAAAGCCTCCAAACCCCTCCTTGCAAAAGTAATGACCAATATAAGCAAAACCTACTACCAATATAACTCAGTAATTCAAAATGTCTTTTTTAAGTTCTTTGTACTGGAATTACTTAACGATGACACTCAATCAGGAACCCTTACGGTGGTTTAAAAGCACTTTAATCAGTCACAGATTAGAACATTAGGAAACATATCAAGCTGCTGGATTCAAATCGTCTCCTCCTTGTACTTCAGGGAGTAAAGAGACGTTCTCGTCGGATGATCGACACATGACTCTTGGAAAAATCCGAGTCCTATGTCCGAGTCGATACCTAGTCGACAAGCAGAACCGACAGGGGATGTCGGCTTAGACATGGGGCTTGGATTTTTTCAAAAACCAAGTGTCGGCCATTTGACGGGAGCGTCTCCCTCCTGCCTGAAGTATAGGGAGGAGGCAATTCAGATCCCAAGCTGACTATGTATTCACATCGTCTCCTCCCAATGATTTTGGGAGGACATGGCAACCTATCTCGGATGACTGCCACATGGCTCTTGGGTGAATCTGAGACCCACGTCTGAGCCGACACCCAGCCGACAAGCCGAGCCGACAGGGGTTGTCGGCTCAGACGTGGGTCTCAGATTCACCCGAAAGCCATGTGGCAGTCATCCGAGATAGGTTGCCATGTCCTCCCAAAATCATTGGGAGGAGACGATGTGGACCCAGCTGACTATAGGATTTCTCTTTCCATTGAGTTGGAATTGAGGAACTTCGATCCTCCCCACATGGTAATCAGCTCACACGTGAGCTGTCTGTCTGTGGCTCTGTACTCAGAATGGAGGAGGTCTACTTCTTTTCCAATAGGGAAACGAATGACCTTTGTAATTCGTATCCCAATTGAGAACTTTTGCTCTTTCATGGTATGTAAAGATTTTCAATGCTTAAAATAACAAATCAGGCTCAAATCCAAGATATAGGAATATTATTTATGTTAACATGATAAGGTTTTGAAGCTTTAGCTAGCTTTAAAAAGGCTCGTCTTTGTCTTGTAGATCATGCTTGTGTTCCCTACAGCAAGTGAAAATTAAGTAGTTATAGGAGAGTACTGGCCTTATCTTCCATAGTCCTATCATGGTAAGAAGTAGTTCTAAGTTTCTGAGGATACCTTCTTAGGGTTATGGGTTTTGACTTCATCGCATAGGCAGTCTTACAAACTTAGCGCAAATAACTCATTTGGGTTTTGTTATTGCAGGGTCAATTTGCAGTTTTGCTTATTCTCTGCATGTTTTATTATGAGATAATGTCCATTGTAGCTCAGGAAAGCTTTAGTGTTGTCAACTATGGAGCTGTGGGTGATGGCGAGACAGATGATGCCGAAGTAAATATTGTTTCTTTTCTATTTTCTTACTAATGTAATCCTTTGGGTTGCATTTTGGATCTACAGAGACCCATGGTTTCTAGGGATTTATATCGTCTCCTCTCAGTGGTTCTGGGAGGACATGGTAACCCAATCGCAATGGCCGACACGTGGTTCTCGGGTGAATCAGATACCCACGTTTGAGCTGACACCCCCTGTCGGCTTGGCTTGTCGGCTGGGTGTCGGCTCAAACGTGGGTCTCGGATTCACCGAGAGCCACGTGTCGACCATTGAGACTGGGTTACTGCTGTCCTCTCAAAACCACTGAAAAAAGAAGATGCGAATCCGATTTACTTGACCCTTCCAACAGATGGATTGTGGGTTCTTCATTAGTAAAATAAAAAAACCTTACTTTTGGTTTTCATTATTTTACTCTTATTGCGGGAAAAAGAAAAGGTTTAGATTTCCAACAATCGTGCAGCCCTCCAGCCTCATTTGGGCAGTTGAGAATGGTATATCCACATATGCACTAATGCTATTTAACGTCCTGAATCGGACTGCAGGGGTTGTATATGACTGGACTGCAGGGGCTGTATATAACTGAAGAGGATCCAAGTTCCAAAAAAAAAGTTCATTTTTTTTTTCGATTGGTTTAATGTATACGTGTTTTTTTTTTTTTCTAAGGCATTTGATAAGGCTTGGAGTGGCACCTGTAATTGTATAAGTGGAGTTCCCTCCATGATTATTCCTGAAGGAAAAACATATTTGGTGAGACCATTGACTTTCAAGGGACCTTGCAAGGTTAATAACGTCAATGTCAAGGTATGGTGAGATTATTGAGAAGAATTAATTGTTTTTTATTTATAGAATATCATGGTTAACGATGACTTTAAATAGCGTGGCACAGTGGAAAAGGATTTGCATTTCTGATTTCAAGTTGTCTGAAATGCAGATTTATGGGAGTATTATAGCACCAAACACGCCCTCAGCATGGGAAGGGATCGACTCTAGTCAATGGCTGAAGTTTGATGGCATCACTGGACTTGACATTAGTGGTCCTGGTCTGATTGATGGACGGGGATCAAGGTGGTGGGACCAATCATGCAAACATCATCCGGAACTACCGGTACATTTATTTGATTCTTTGAAATTTAATTTCTTATCTAACGTTTGTTTTGCAAGAAATGAAAAGAAAAGAAAAGAGAATTCACAAGAAAAATCCGAGCCGGTACATTTGGTTCCTTTAATGGAAAGAATTAAACATCTACTCGCGCGTAAACAGTGGTTGGTTGGAGTATTGGTATTGGATAGAAATCCTTTCCATCCATCCATCCGTCCAATTGTTCAACAGAACATTAGACGGTTGGGATACATCGGACATACATCCCAATGTACAAAGAAAATAGAATATTTTCTAATTTCTGTAATTCATTTCTTGCCACACGAAGATGGTGTTAATATCTTATCCTAACGATTATTTTTTTTTTTTTCCTTTAACAGGGATGTACCACCCTTGCTCCAACTGTAAGTATCATGGAAGAGGGTCTCCTTATTATCTAAAGAATTTATGGGGAGGGTTAAAAAAGAATACAGGTTGAGTAGATGGAGGGATTATTTATTGGGAATAGTCTTATATTGCTAATGAGGCTAGAATCTTGGGGTCTTATATATGGAGAGTCTCTCTGCTTACTAGTTCAAACTTTTGAGTTGGAATTGATATGGTTTCAGAGTTTCAGATTCCTTCTCATAATAACCGTAGAAAGAGAACATATGCACAAAGAGGGACTAAGATCACCC
Organism: Protea cynaroides; assembly: GCA_028583415.1. Taxonomy (NCBI): domain Eukaryota; kingdom Viridiplantae; phylum Streptophyta; class Magnoliopsida; order Proteales; family Proteaceae; genus Protea; species Protea cynaroides. The sequence continues at coordinate 77,934,361 of CM053265.1, read as the reverse complement.
AAAGAGGGACGATCACTCAAAAAAGGGGCAGTCACGGACATGTCACCTGAAAATAGGGAACAATCACCTGAAAAGAGGGATCAAGTCACTTAAAAAATGTCATGTATTGCCACATATAATACCACATATACATCACTTAACGGTGGGACATACTAGTTCAAACTTTTGAGTTGGAAACTTGATATTATTCACCATGCAGGTTTCGTGTGTTTTGATGTAATTGTAAAATTTTATATGTAATTTTTTTTTAAATTTTTTGTTTCTAATAGGTAAAAGAAAGACAAAATTCATTTTTCCTGTCTTTAAAAGATCATTATATTTTACCAGTTAGAAACAAACATTGAAAAATAAAATTTACATATAAAATATTACAAATAAAATTTTATGACAAAGTAAAAGGAGGCATAAGAGAAAAAATTGAAAATAAAGTCGTGTATACTTCACCGCAGGCTCTTAGGTTCTCCAGCTGCAACGGAATGAACCTTCGTAACATGAAGGTGATAAACAGTCCCCAAACCCACATTCACATTTTAGCGTGTTCCGAGGTCTGGATCGACACCATAAACATAAGTTCACCCTGGGATAGTCCTAACACTGACGGCATTCACATTCATCGTTCTCAACATGTGACCATCTATAACTCAGAAATTGAGAATGGTAAATATATTATGCCTTTTACTGTTATTCTCTTACCACCTAACTACTTATCCTTTCCATCTTTATATTTTCTTAATCTTTTCCATAATTTACAAAGAAAATCCTTTCATGATATGAACAGGTGATGATTGTATCTCCATTGGTGACTTTGCTTCCCATATTAAAATCAATAATGCTTATTGTGGTTTTGGTCATGGTATAAGGTGGGTTTGCTATGGAGCTGCTATGGTATTGCCGAAGGTGGCTCCCTAGATTTTTGGGCATTTCTTGTATTCTTTGTTTTCTTTCTTAATACAAAGGATTTTTACCCAAAAAAAAAAAAAAAAAAAACCTGATGACATAGCATTGTAATGAACTGGTGATGAACAGTGTTGGAAGCCTAGGCAATGGACCCGATGGGCCAACAGAAGCGCAAGTAGAGGACATAAGTGTGGTGGTCGCACGCTTTATGAATACTACCAATGGAGCAAGGATCAAGACGTGGCAGGTACAATAATTAAAGACTTTGTCTGGTTGTAATCAATTAGATTTTATTATTAGTTTTATAGCCGTTGGATCTTCACGATCATTCTCCTCAAAAGTCAAAACTCTTCGTGGGATCTCATCACAGTCCATGTGGTCTTTGGGACTCACTTCTAGAGTATGGGATCCACTGAAAATGTACGACAATAAAATCCCAAAAAAGATACAAGTGCATGCAGGTGATTTGAACTCTCACAATCCATGCATAAAAAGGATTATTTAAAATAAAAAAAATGGTGGCCAAAAGTCTATTGTAAACATGTATGTTACATTCAGATGGACTGGGATGGGATCTCTAGTGTGGCGAATCAATTTCATTAGTTGTTGTTTTATGTTTGTTTTGCTTCTAATGTCTAGGTATAGAAATCGTCTCCCACCTGAGTTTGGGCGGGAGACTTGGCGGCCTGGATGGATGGCCGCCACTTGGCTCTCGGGTAGATCCGAACCCTCCATCCGAGCCGACACCCCTATAGACTCAGCTTGTCGGCTCGGGTGTCGGCTCGAATGGAGGGCTCGGATCCACCCTAGAGCCATGTGGCGGTCATCCATCCGGGCCGCCAAGTCTCCCGCCCAAACTCAGGCGGGAGAGGATGTGGATCTAGTGTCTAGATTGTCTTCTTCTTGTTTTCTTAGTCATCAATGGGACCTTGATGTTACTTAGTTTATTTCCTTGGTGGAGGGAGGCTGTTTCTTTCATGCTTGGGGTTGGCCTTTTCTTAGTGCTTTTCTTTCCTTTGATGGTTTCATTCCTCCGTTAGGAGTTCCTCTCATAGCAGTGGTTGTAAGTGTTCTCCTTTTCTTTGGATTTAATCAAATCATCTATTTACCCAAAAAAAAAAATGGTGTTTGTGTGTAGTGTGGGCATAGACATGCATGATATTTATACACAAAAACAAACCAGGTCAATAATCAATAAAGATTGAAAATCAAAAAGCTTCAAAACTCAACACTATTTCTCTTTTCTTCTCTTTCAATAGGGAGGGAGTGGTTATGCTCGAAACATCTCATTTGAACAGATAAACTTCGCCAATGTAGAGAACCCTATAATCATTGATCAAAATTACTGCAAAGTTAAAGGTGCATGTAAAGAACAGGTGAGAATGACACTGTTTTCATCTTTCTTTGATCTCTCTATCTCTGAATCTTATATCTAGCTCTCTATATTCAGTTACTGAATCTGTTTATAAATGTGTTTGATCGAAGCCAACCGGAGTTCAAATAAGCAATGTAACTTACAGAGGAATAACAGGAACAACAATTACCAAAGTGGCTGTGAATTTCAATTGCAGTGATGCCGTTCCCTGCACTGGAATATCATTGGACAATATAAAGTTGGATCCTGCTATTTCTGGTCAGCAACTCAGTTCTAGTTGTAACAATGCTTATGGATGGACTAATGGAGTAGTCCAACCTTCTTCCTGTCTCGAAAGCAAATCACTTTGAGAGAGATTCCTCCTCCCCCCCCCTCCACTGTGGATTGTGTTGTTTGTAAGACTTACTTGTAATATTTTGTGTGCAATCTTCAGGGACTTCAAGATACTGAGATTCATATTTTTTTTTTCCTAGTAGTTTCTAAATCCACTTTGTTGGTATTGTCTAAATGAATGGTATACTTAGAACTTATTGATCCAACCACTAGCATATGGCTGGAATTCATTTTCTTTTACAATTATGCTCCAATAGGCTTCATTTATATTTCACCAAAGAAAACCCATATATTCCATAACAAAAAATAAAATAGAAGAAAATTTACAAGTGTTAGGGAAAATAATGGTTGATGCTAGATCTGGTCGTAGGAAGAGAACTTCGAATGATCTTTTGGAGAAGAGCACGTGGCGTACATCTAAGGCACATGGTATGAGAAGGAACACATAATGAAAAATATAACAAGGAACTTACATTCGACCCTCTATGCTGACTCAGATAAAATGTGTCAGATTGATGTGGGTTGTTGGGCTATTTATGAATGGTCATTAATGCTCATAAATGCTGACAACAATCATAAATGCAAGGCACGCTGATCTGATCAGCCAAGTCATCAGATCAAGGACCAAATCAACGCAAAGTCAAACCTTTACTTGGTAAAAGTGTAAGAACAGAAACAAACATCCGGAAGTATGGGGGACATGGCCTAAAAGAGGGGGTCGAAGAGGGTCGAGGGGGGTCGAAAGCGATTGACAAGATACCCTAACACTGTCTTGGGGGAGTCATAGCCATATGAACCTACTATACCCTAGGTAACTGATGATTAAAGTAGTGATAAGTATGAGGAAGCTTGTTGGTAAAGTTTCCAATTGAATCTATATATGTAACAAGAGGACATCAAATAAAAGACATAGGACTTTAATCCTTGAAGCAGAGAAGGAAACCTTTTATCTTTGAATTCCAAGTGGTTGTCATTGTTTTTTATTAGATTCATTCGGTGTCTAATTTAGTGGGGAAGGAGATAGTTCTAGAAGGCAATATCTCAGGGAACCTTTGTTTATAAAGGAACTTCAATGTTTTATTGAGAGTTCTATATTGTCTGTCTTGATAAATCTATTTTGTTGAATTCCAGCGACAACAACAAGTAATGTTTACATTGAAACAAAACCTAAGAGACAAATATTTAGTATACTGCAAAGCAAAATTGGCTGCCTTTTGGTTAACATAATTCACTGAACTCGTTCTTAATTCGATATCCTTTATTTTGGGCTACTATGTAATGATAAATCCGAACAAACTTCCTATTTTCTTACTATAAGTTCATAATTAATATGATCAATCATAAAATCTCTCTCTCTCCCTCTCTCTCTCTCTCTCTCTCTCTCTCTCTTTACTTCATGAGTAAATTATTTATTATTTTTTTTTTTAACTTCTTTGGGTAGAAGGTATGATTGTACTTGTAACTGTGTGCCATTTTTGGGAACGTTTTGTTACACATGGTGCAATGAAAATATGAACTGTTAGTTAATGATGGCAGCATAATAAATAAATGGTGCGGTTGTTGGTTTTGATTATCGGCCTTGTTAAACAAAATTTAATTCATTTATATGGTTAAGGAAAAAAATTCTATGAACAGTAGAGTAGAAACTATACCCGCATCTGTCTCTTTAATTTCCATCACTTTCTTTCCACATTCTCTCTCATCTCTGCCTCTATTAACAATCCACTATCATTCACTCCCAATAATGAGCAAACAACAGCACCATTAGGAGAATCAGCCCCCACATATAATTATCCATTACAAAAAATTACATTTTTTTTACCTATCTTATCCTAGCGCCTGTGCCTATGGATAAGTTTTGCATACGAATGGACAATTTTTTTTTTTTTTTGGCCGAAATATTGTAATTTTTTGTTACCATCTTAGTGTTCCAGATTAAAATTCCTTCTATCCCACAAAGATTGTCTACCGTATCTTGACAAATCTCAATTTTTAAGGTGAGATAATTAATTTTCCCATTAATTATTATCTCTGTTCTAATATTATCCAAAATATCCAAAATTATCTTTCACTGTTCTCTATATATTACTAATTTTATTTTTTATATTTTAATAACAAAAGGTAATTTAGGAATGTGAGAAAAGCTAATTAATGAATTAAATGTTTTTTCTTTACCAAAAAAAAAAAAAATTAAATGTTTTAGAAAAACTTCAAAGAAAACAATATTCTGGAACTAAGTGAGTATATAAATAAAAATGGAGAGGGTTACCTGATCAAATTAACAACTATTTTGTCGGATAAAAGTATTCTTTTTAAAAAAAAAAAAAGCAGTATATAGTATATGGTAAAGATGAATGTGGCAGGAGTTTACTGATTCCGATGTTGATGAGTGAAACATCTTGTTTGAGCTCATCTTGTAGAGTGTGTTGCTTCTATTTTATTTCAATTGAAGTTAATGGTTTTACCTATTCTCTTGTTATCGTTTCAAAATTGGTTTTGTGGCCACTTTTCACTCCATGGCTTCAGGAGTTTATTGTAATTAATGCAATGGTTGTATCTCAATCTGTTTCTGAATAAGTTTTCTTTTTGCTTGAAAAAAAAAAAAAAAAAAACCTCCAAACCCCTTGCAAAAGTATTCTGACCTATATAAGGAAAACCTTTTACCAATATTGATAAGTGTGTGATTTTTTTATATTTTTATTCTATTTATACTATACTTTTTAATGTGTTTTATGTCTTATTGAACTGAATATGATGAATTTTATTAATTTGACATATTTTAGAGACTTTGTGAATTAATTGCTAAAAGATAGAAAAATTTCAGTATTCTTAGTATTGATGTTCTGTGTTTCATGTAAATTTTTGACATGAAAAGAGTTTTAGAATTGAAAAGTTGTCTTCAGTAAAGTTGTAGGGGACGTCTCAACCTTTTCAAAATGGTATGGAGAAAAATACGAGTTTGTTTGGGTCTCCAAACGTAGCCTTAAAGTCTGACAAGAAAATCTGAACGAATCCGAATTGGAGCAACCGTGCGACCTGATTAAAGCATTCAACAGTGGATGTAAATTCCATAAAGAGCTTCCTACTCAAGTTAAGAAACTTATAATAAAAGACTCCAAAGAAGAAAAGGAGACTCTACAATTTTAGAATTCTAAACAAAGAAGGAATTCTACACAAAGAATGAGTTATAAGTTACAAAGGATTGTCATGTTTTATATATAGAGCAGTAGTGTGATAATCAATTTCTCTCTCTCTTTTGCTAGAATTTTTTCTCTCTCTGAAAGGATTGTAATGTCTAGCTAATTTTCTCATTCAGTTCAAGGAGATTTTGAAACTCAAACTTATGTCAATGGCGTAATATCTATTCAGTAACGTTGTTCTTCATCTCTCTTTTATTGGAATTGCTTATGTTATTCTTTTCTCTTTATTTATGATATTTGTCTGAATAATTCAGTTTTGGCTTGCTGAATCAGTTAGATTAATATTGATTGCTAGATCTAGAATATGTGATACGTAATCGTCCTGATTCTAATCACAAGTAGCAAACAGTGGTAAATGATTATGTTCAAGTTTTCGTCTCATCATTGTGAATAATATAACCTTAGTTAAATAATTTTCACTTGTGTGTGATTGTTGCTTAGATTAATCAGTTTTTCACCCTCTTAATGCTGCCATTGAATTAAATTGAGAACTTATTCAGCATTGTTTAATGGTTAGATCTTTCTGAAGAGCTTGTTTCAATTGAGGTACTTAAGGGAAAATTCGGGTAACACAGCTTATTGTTATCTAGGGTCTTTAATTCTGACTGGAAGGAAGAGATTAACATTGTGATTAATTTTACTCATTGCATGTGTGGGTGGATATTAAACCAAGAACTTAATCTTCTCATCTAATTATTTTCTTATTTAAATTATGTTTGTTTACTTTCAATTTGATTCAATCAACCAAAACCCCCTTCGTTATTGTGTTTGCGTAGCATTAATTAGTATATTTAGTTTGAGTAGAATATAAATTTTGATCAAATCACTCTCTGTGGGATCGACCTTTGTTTACCTTATTTACAGTTTATTAATCAGGTCAGTAAAAAAATATTTAATTAAATTGGTGCATTCGACACGCTACCAAATATAAATCAAAATCAGTAATTTAAAATGTCAAGGTTCTTTGTACTGAAATTACTTAACCATGGTTTCCATTGAGTTGGGATTGAGAGGAGTCTAGATTCTATCTCCACCTGGTAACTAGCTCACAAATCAGATCCTCTCATCACCTGGTAACCAGCCCACATTTGTGAATTATCCATGGATATAAGATCACAATGGTGTTGGGTGGTTAGCAGGGGTGGTTCTGCACTAAGAATGAGGAGGCCTACTTTTTTTGGATAGAAATTCTCTCCTGTGGCAGTTCCAGCTGCCAAGGACTGAATTTCAACCAACACACATACTGACGTATTGATATGCAGGTCGATTGATCTCTAACCCTTGGATCAGCTGGAAGTTGAAACTGCCAGAAGAGGATGTGGATCCACTTCTTTTCCAATATGGAAATAGACAGCCTTTGTAATTCGTGTCCCAATTGAGAAATTTTGCCTTCTCATGGTATGGGAAGATTTTCAACGCCTAAGTAGGAAAAAAATTTATGTTAACAAGGTAAGGCTTGGGGCAAGTGACACTTGTAATTCTGCAAGTGGTGTTCCTTCCATGATTTATTCCCGAAAGAAAACATTTTTGGTGGGACCATTGACTTTCAAGGGTCCTTGCAAGGTATGCAAAAAATTATAGCACATTATGCATAAATATTATGACTTCAAATAGAGTGGCACAGTGGAATAGGATATTTGCATTTTTTTATTTCGAGTTGTCTGCAATGCAGATTTATGGGAGTATTATAGCACCAAACACACCCTTGGCATGGAAGGGGTTCGACTCTAGTAAATGGCTCATGTTTGATGGTGTCTGCCGGCCAACCTCTCGACTTGGTCCTCTTCCACGGGAACCACGATTGGCAACATTTGCTGAGGGAAATGAGGTAGGTGATGAAGTCGTTTGGTCGAGCCAGGATTCATGCTGGAGAAGGTGGCCGTGAAGTTCAGTGAGTGAGACAACATTAGGCCTAGTAGTGATGGCCGTTATGAGAGGGCTATATTCAGAACCAAGGCCGTCGAGGATATACCGAAGGAGCTCAGCATCACCTAGAGGCTGGCCAGCAGATGCAAGGGAGTCAGTGTAGGATTTGATCTTCTGCAAATAGTCAGTGATTGTCATGCTGCCTCTCCGCGTGTGTGGAGAGCACAAGCCTTGGACTGTGACGCAAACATTGTTTCAAGAGCACTCCATACCTGATAAGAGGAGGTAAGGCCAACAACATGCGCCAGATTAGATTCAGACAGGGAAGAGATAAGTCAGCTTAGAAGGAGCTGCTCCCTTGTACCAGGTGGTGCAGGTGGTGTATAGGGGGTTGATAGAGAGAGCCGAGGCCAGTGATGAAGTAACGGCGGACGGGGGACTGGAAGTGGCTGTGGTGGGAGGTGGGAGGTGAAGAAGAGACTTCCTGGGCAATGAAATTTGGTGGGGCTGCGAGGGTGCCATTATGTAGCCTTCGAGGTCATACGTGCGCAAGACAGGGAGAAACTGAGATCTCCAAAGATGATAGTTGTCTCGGGTCATTTTTATTGAGATGAAGTAATGAAGGGTGGGGAGAGAGGAGGGAAGTTCGGTAGGGTTCGACATAGTAGGTAGTGAAGAGAAGGAGATTTTGGTGAGGTTACTCGGTGGCTCTAATACCATGTAAATGTATAGGATAGATTATCAGAGAATAATTGGATTTCTTCATTCAATGTATTCGTGTATGAGTACAACGTAATATGTAGTGTTTTACAGAGAGTTTGGAGACCACAGGATGCTTGGAAGTGATAGAGTTACAGTAGGATACAATCTCTTCTTATTATCACATGTGAGTGGAGTTGTTGTAACTAGATGTAGTTGTGATCACATGTTAGGAGTCCATCCGTACTCCATCTGTTGTGCTTTCCTTTAGTTTCGGGATTGTGGAGCTATCCCTAACAATGGAGCTGGTCTGATTGATGGATGGGGCTCAATGTCAAGACATCAGTCAAAGAGTCGAAGCAAGGAGCAAATGAAGAGAGAGGAGCAGAAGAAGAGAGAGGAGTAGCTGATGGTGATGACAGAGTGATACGGATGGTTATTCAAGAAGCTAGAAAGAAGAGGGATAGAAGGAAGAATTGTAGAAAGCCTACTTCGGGGGTAGGGAACCTCCTTAGGAAAGATTGAGAAAGCCTCAGAAGATTTCATTAGTTTTCATATCTCACTCATACATCTATTGGTCTTATTTATACTACTTATACTACTTGTATCTCAACCACATTCTATTACAGTAGTTACATTCAGTTACAAACTGATTAATGACTTAACTAATCTTTCCTTTTCTTGAGTAAGTAACATTACCATCCGCTCAATGAGAACCTTGTCCTCAAGGTTCAAACTAAAATTCAAGAAACTGAAGCAGAAGTCCATATCATCTTTAATGTCTTTTAGAAGTTCCATATTCAGTTTTACCATTACAAACATGGATCAACAGAGATATTGAGATGCCCCTTAATGCAGTCACAATCTACATTAAAATCTGGTCAACAAATAGTTTTAACAAGGGAGACAAATGGCTTTAAGGAGAAAGACAAATGGAATCCAGGTCAAGAAATTTGGTGGATGTAAAAGGTAATAAAATCTGGTAAAAGGTAATAAAATCTGGTACAAGTTGTATTTCGGTTCTAGAACAAATGGAAACCATATTTAGATGTTAATAAGGCATGAAAAGAATCTTCCCTTGGGCAGAGGGTGATTTCCAATAGCTTGGAAGCTGGAATAAGTGGAAAGAATTAGACCGTTTAAACTGGATCACTCCATCACCACTTAGAAACAATATGTCAAGAATATCAATTTATGGCGACAGAATTTTGCGACGGAAACAAAATTTCTGTGGCAATAAATAATTTTAGCCCACGGTACTCAAGATTTGTCACTCAAGAAAACTGGAGGAAAACAAATGGAGTTAATTATAAAAGTCTAGAAAGAATTCCAAGCTTCTCAAATAAATGAGTTTCATTTTGGTAGAAATGAGGGGAACATGTGGGGCAGGGTTAATGGGTTTTGATGGTGGATTTAAAACCGAAATAAAATCTGGATGAATGCACACAACAGGAGGTACAGTAGAGGTATAGAAGAAAAACAAAAAACAGAGAGGAAGTTCGGAAAGAGGGGTTTTAGAAAAGGGGTTTTCATAGGGATCCAAATCGTCTCCTCTCTGTATTTCAGGGAGGAGACGCGGCGACCCCATTGGATGGTCGCCATGTAGAGATTGGATGAATTCGACCTCTCCGTTTGACCTGACACTCTCTTTCTCTTCTTCATACCTCTTTCTTTCTTTTCTGCTGTGGTACAAATTCTAGAAGAGGAGGTCATGGTGGAATCAGATCCAGCAATCTTGATGGTGCCAACCTCTCTTGTGTTGCAATGTCTGGAGGGGGCCATGGTGGAATGGGGAATCCGACAGGCAACATCACACATGATAGGAGGACGAAGAAAACTTCGCTTCTAATTGATCTCTGCAATCAAATTTGTCCAATATAAACGAAGATCAAGCTTATCTCTTTTCTCTCTTCCTTCACTACTGTGCCAAGAGCTTGAAATCTGAACTTCACCATTCTGGTCATCAACGTTTGCAGCCTTCAAAAATTTGGAAAAGGAATCAAGAGGATGGGAATCGGTAGGGGGCAGGAAGGGAAGTAGGGTAAGTGATGGAGATTGGGAAGGGCTATCTAGCGGTTGCAGAGGATTGATGGTCGGATTTGGGAAAAAAAAAGAATCAAGAAGTGACAGAGGGTTGGTGATGGCCGCAGGCAGTTGAATCGGTGTCTCAATGGAGGAAGAACCAGAGGGTTGGTGATGGTAGGTAGGCAATTGGATGGTAGCGACTGCTAAAGAGGAACTAGTTAGAGGGACCTGTCGATCAAGCTTTGCATCCATGGCATCCAAGAGCCGAAAGATTTTCGAGAAAGACTATTGCTGCTCACCAAACATTGTCTCAAGGGATTGACCGAAGGCCGTCCATGTGGAGAAGGGGGTAGTGTTGTGAATGCCTGGAACCATCGAAGGGCGGCGCCTTCCACGTAAAAAGAGAAAATCAGCAAACGTTGGTTGTCAGGTGCGCCATGAAAGTCGAAGAAACGTTTCGCCTTGAATATCCAGCGAGCAGGATCCTCTCCATCAAAGCAGGGAAGGTTTAGCGGAATGGTATGGGAGAGAGTTCCTTCTGCCATAAAAGGCTCTCAATGAAAGCACCAAATGATATAGATGGTTATTTAAGAAGCTAGAAAAAAGAGGGAAAGAAGGGAAGAATTGTAGAAAGCCAACTTCGAGGGTAGGGAACATCCTTAGGAAAGACTGCGAAGATTTCGTTAGTTTTCATATCCTACTCATACATCTGTTGGTCCTACAAACTGATTAACAACTTAACTAATCTTTCTTTTTCTTGAGTACGTAACACATAGACATTGTAAGAACTGTAAGAAGAAATTCTCAACCAAATAACAAGAAAATCGCAAGATCCTCACAGCGAAGACAAACAGAAACCCTAAATTTCAAGAAATCGGAAACTAAAAATGCCAGAGAACCAATTACAGATTACAGATGAGATGAGATCACAGATTACAGTAGACTATACCAACTGATGCAATAAATCAACAAAGCACTCGAAGAGAACGAGAAATTCCACCAGATCCTGAAATCAAGACCAAGAAATGCAAAGAACAGATAAGGCGAGAAAACAAAATTACTTGACAGATGATGAGAGGAAGACAATCGCAGGAAATAACAGAAATCTCCTATAATTAGAGCAACGAATCACTAGAAATCACCATAGTTCACAGACGAAATTTTTTTTTTTTTGCAGATAAAGATCTGATACCATGTCAAGACATGAGTTAGAGAGTCGAAGCAATGAATTTGAAGAAATCTTTCTCATTAAGTGTTATGAACAGTACAAAGTAAAGTATTTGTACACAAATCCTATTAAGGGTAAAAATGTAAAACTACATACAAATACACCATTTAATACTCAAGCTGGTGGAGCCAATCACGTAGATATAATCTGAACCCGGTACATTGATTCTTTCTTTTTTATTCTTTAAATTTTAAACTCTTATCTTACATTCGTTTTGCAAGAAATACATAAAAAAGAAGAAAATGTATCAAGAAAAGAAAAGAATTATATATATATATATATATATATATATATATATATATATATATATATATATATATATATGTTGTGCCATTGTTAGCTGAAGTTGTGCTCTAATTGATGTTGATAAGCACTGGATTTTTTTTCTTTGTCTGGTAAAAGCATTGGATGTCTTTGGTGTAGATCAAACAGTTTTAAGATCCTCCAGGGCAAGAGTGTTAATGGGCCGGTACTGTCCAAGAAGATTTGAGTTCGTGACCTCTTAAATCTGAGGGGAACGGTGTTGGACTTTATAAACCTAGTCTAAAACATGTCTATTAAGGGTTCGGGTTAGGTGGATTGCATAGGACATGTTAACTAACGAGCCTGTCCGATATTTGTTTGTTGTCGGGCTTGACTTATCAGATTGATTTCAGACTGGCTTGGTCCGGTCCAGGCTTATCAGGCCCATGCTATTTAACCTATCTTCTTCCACTAGTCCCCTAATCAATGTGTACCATGTATTATATATTTATTTAATGAACTTTTCCACATTAACAAACCAACATATATTTGGCCATGTAGATGCAATTTTATTTTTATTTTTTTCAAAATATATGGTACCGTATTTATTTGTTCATGTAGTATATGCAAGAATGAGACTATGATACAGATAAGCTTTGGTATATGTCCTGTATACAATGGAGAAGATATAAACTAGGACCAGAATAGGATAGAAGACATCATGGATAGGCACAATAGAATGCAATTTGATGTTTTAAATGTAAGATATTTTTATGGGCTAAATTAATTATAAGGTTAGTTGGTTCAGTGGGAGTCTAGTTACAAGTAGATCAATTTAAGTATGATTAGAGATGGACCAATCTGGTCCACTGTGGGACTGATCCAGGGTTGGAGGTGGTATTATAAATATCAATGGTTAGAGTCTTCACATCAACGATGTTATTTTCTTCTTTTATTCTCATACGCAGAGAGAAGGTCAAGGGATCCCGACAGGCTTTGGAAGACTCTGATCCAAGCATTCAAAGCGAAGAAAACAGTCGAAAATCAATCTATCACAAGAGGTATGTGTCTTATCATCTCTTTTTAATTTTCATTGTATTCTAGAAATCTGTGTGGTGTGTTCTTTAGGGTTCATGGAAAATCTCATAGGAAAAATTCAAAGGAGATCTAAAAATTCTTACAATAGTATTAGAGCCATCCACACAGATCTAGGATCGTTGGGAAAACATTGTAAAGATTGTATTTCTGAATGGATTAGAAAAAGGATAGATTTTCCTCTCAAAATTTTGTAGGAACCTCTTTATGGTTGGACTTTCGAAAAAAAAAAATTTCAGACCTGTAAAAGATAAAATAAATTATATAGGAGTGTAGGTCTCGGAGAGATGGAACATGCGATATAAGGTTAGTCACTGAAAGTGATCGAACGTGCCCTCACTCGCCGCCTGAAAAAGCAAGTGAGATCCACGTGCTGACGACTATTTTAATAAAAATAGAAGAAAAAAAAGAGGAAGGACTGACGTCACCGAGTCTACCCGTAAACCTTAGTGGGTTGACTCAGTGTCAACCCGGAACTATGATCTGGGTCAATCTAGAACCAAGCCCGGATCCAAGACCGGGCCTGAACAGAGCCCGGCCCAAGACCAACCCAAGATCAGGATCTAGGCACCAATGCCGGTCAGCACGTGTAACCCATCTACCCAATCAACTGACCCATTAGCCCAGTAAAATGATCTGATTGCCGGACCCGGCCAATGACCCGATAAACAGATCCATTAACACGGTTTCCTGATCTGAAAACCTGATACTTTGACCTGGGAATTCGAGCAGTTGGACCGGGTGGTCTAGTGGTTGAACCTTTGGACTAGACTGCGGTTCGATTTAAGACCAGACCATTTGGTTCATTCTAGACCAAAGTATTTTAAAAAAAAAAAGGGTTTAAATAGTGGGTTCGGTCCGCCCATAACTCAACCCGACTAGACTAAACCAAGCCAGGATGAACCGCCCCGAACCGGTTCAGGTTATATATGTAAGACCCGCACTTCGTAAACCCGGTCTAAACCTTGGTTTTATGTCGTAGCAGGTCTTCCGATCATCACCGAGCCAAATGGGACGAGCGGATGACAAACATGTACGAAATCGGATCAAAGACGGTCAAATAATCATTATTTTATGTTGACCGGTCGATGGTACCGGTCTTGGTACCGGTCGACCGGTCAGCTCTACGCAGCTGAGTGCGGAGATCCAGAAATTGACTTATGCGGGTCTCACTTTCCTGATTTCGAATCCTAAGACTTTTCTAATCCTAATAGGGTTACTAAACCCTAATTCTAGCCTATATAAACACTCTTAAACCTCTTCAAATCCTTTCCATTGTCTCTCGCAAACCTTAGAGAGGAGAAGGAGGTTGGAAAGGAGAAGGAGCTAGGAGGAAGAAGGAAGTACCGCCATTACCGTTCGACGACGCTCACGTTATGCCAGTCAACGGTAAGTGTTTTAACCACTCTTCTTACCCTATGACTCTAGGATAGTTATAGGGGTGGATCAATACCATGTAAAGTAGGTATTGATCTAAAACCCTAGGTTTGCCGTCAAACCCTAGATTCAAGTTCCGTGATGATATTCATCAAAACTAGACTGGAATGAGTTGGAGATAACTCTAACTCAAAGCTCAGACTTAGAATGGATAGGAGAAACCCTGAAAATCTATGGAGGATGATCGACGACAGTTGAAAAACCAAAGTATGGTCTTTCGGAGACATACCGGTCGACTATACCGGTTGCACACAGTGCGGTCGGTATGTTGCCACCGGTACCTTTCGGGGGGCTGGTCTGTGGGGACCGACTGACCATACCGGTCGCCAGTCTTCCCCACAGAGCTGCGACCGGTACATGCCACCGGTCAGCTCTGTGAGGGTATTTTGTAACCTTGTTGGTTTCCGTCCAACATGAAACCCTAAGAAAAATATTCTAATGAAACCCTAATAATATTGTAGGACTTTGTAACTTTCCGTTTGGATCTTGCGACGTGGAGCAAGCTAACAAATGGGCGTCAGGTAAGGGAATCTGACTTAAACCCTAATAATTAATGGACAGTAAATCGTTGTTAATAACCTAAATATATATGATGTGATGTTTGTGCATATTCACATGCCATCCTTTACTTTCAGTTATTATTATTGTTCATGCATTGATAGGATGTGATTGTTAGACATGCGATTGTTTTCGTTGGTGTGTGGAGTGGGGCATGGGCCTGGGATCATTCCTCACACTGGCACCTTTTGTAGTATTCTATCTTAACATGCTTGGTACGGGTGGGGCATCAGGGGAAGGTCGTGGTATGGTGGTCTCCGATGTTGATGCTGGCCTGGTCATGGTGATGTGGCATTGTGGTCTTCGAGGTCGACGCTGGCTTGTCCACGATGCTTTAGCTCTATCTCTATGTCGTAGGGAGTTATGTTGGGGTAGGGTCTACCTACGTATTGTTCTATCCTAGTGGATTAGTTGCGGATAGGGTATCAGGGGAGGTACGGGGATGCCTTAGCTCTATCTCTATGCCGTAGACGGCTGTGCTGGGATAGAGCATACATTGATGACATATAGGATTGGTTAGTTGCGAGCCAGTTTGCAAGCCTTGGCCAGTAGGGGCTTAGGTACTGGTATGGGTAGAGCATCAGGGGAGGTACGAGGATATCTTAGCTCTATCTCTATCCCATGATGGGTGCATGTGGGCTGATGGGGGTGTGATCCAGGAGGTGCCACACACTCGTGTATAGAGGTGCGGGGGCCACCAAACCTTTCTATAGCACATTGCAAACTTAAACCAGACCACAACATAAAATGATTGTTACTCATGCATAATATTGTGAAACTGTCTGATTGTCTTACTGAGCTAAGTTGTGAGCTCACCCTTTGTATATATACATATTTTTAGATGTTGATGCAGGTTATACGGTGGATGACTATATGAACGCTCCGGCGTATGGTGATGTTGCTGGTCTGGGTGTACAGGCAGGAGAGGACGAGTATGACGCTTCATGCGAGTGCCCTTTCTGCGTGTACCTTTGATTTGATTTTTATTTATTTTCAGTTATTTTCAGTTGGATTAAGTGGATGTAAGGATATTATATTTTATGTTTGAATTTGAATAATTAGATATTTTATTTAGATTTATTAATAGATTCTCAGTTCATTTTATTTAAAGACTTCCGCTGTACTATTTATATTCTGATTGTGGTTATATGCAATGGGTTTGTATGAGTGGACACGGTCTATTCGAGATCCTGGTGTGAACCGTTGGTTCAATGACGGTTCACTAACACCATTCTGGTTGGATCAGAATTGGGGTGTGATAATATAAAAGGTAGCCGACTCTGATCGAGGATTGTGGGCCCTAGGAACGTCGAATTTTGATGCAGTTTTTTGCGATGTGTTCATATTTTTGTGCTCTACAGTTTGGTACATAATTTGACATAGTTTGGTGATTTGGAAAAATTATTTTTGACTAAAATGTGTCTCAGATTAGTTCAATTTGTAGTTTTCTGCTTGTTTGTTAGTTATTTTTGTACCAGATGCATGTAAAAGATTATGTGTGCATGAGATTTTATTTATTGACTCACATAGTACTGCAAAATAAGATTTAAGGATATCATTGTGGAATTGGATGAAATCTACCAAAGTGGTACACCTAGTTTCATCATGATGTCTTTAAATTCAAAGTTCATGTATTTGTAAATGCTTGTGTAAAGACGATGTACACCCACATATGGTATTTTCAAGTTTTTTTTAAATTAAGGTTTGTGGGTGTCATGTGAAGATTGGATGGAATCCACCAAAGTGATACACTCAGTTCCAACATGATGGTCATCAAATCCCAAATTTATGTATTTTTAATACACTGTTCTCCATGGTGTGAAAAACAACTAAGAAAGACAGTGTTAACATAAAGGTGACATTGTCAAAGTTAATGGTATGTTCATGCACATGAGTTGAAAGGGTTTTGAATTTAGGGGGTCTTATTAACTCAAAGGTGGTGGAATTTCTAAGAATCATTATTCTTTCGCAGTCACTGCACAGAAACTGAGAAGACCACTGCATGTTTATCACAAAGGAGAATGTCTAGTTGGTTAACTCTTGAAAAAAGAATATTTATTTGCATGAATGGTTGATATGATTAGTGCAAGTAAATGATATATATATATCAAATTTCTATTAATTGATATATATTTGAACTCATGCATTGATGTTTTTATCTAAATATGGCTGTCCCAAATAGGGGTTTGATGTCTACTTCTTTTTATTTGGGACAAAGTAAAAGTAAATATAATTGCATGTGCTTGTATGAGTTTCGCATGATTTTCTAGTACTTGATATTTTGCTTAAACTCATATGGTGATGATGGTTTGTATCTCCCAAGATGTTCATCCCTGTGACTATGCTAGGTGGTTTGGTAGTTACTATTTCTTCCGTCTGGGATGAGTTTTAAAAGATAGTATTAACAGCTAGAAGCGAGTCTAGGTTTAATTGACTAAGATTTAGCGCTTAAAGAGGATAAACCTGTTGCCATCACTGATACTAGTACCTTAGAAGAGAATGAGGAAATGGCAAAGTGGATGGCAGCAAATAAAAAGTATATGCTGCTCATGAGGCAGGCCATTCCTGAAATCATGCATGATGGTGTTCAAGCCAAGAAAACGGTCAAAAAATATTTAAAAGAGATCAAATGGAAGTTTGAGCTTTCTGACAGAGGACAGAGAAGCATCTTGACGAACAAGCTTACTAATGCAAAGTTTGACAGTAATGGAAGTGTCAGAGATCATTTCATGGAGTCTGCTACTACTGCTGAGAAGATTAAAGACATGAAAATTAATGTTGATGATGAGTTCATGATCTATTGTGCGTTATCTTCATTACCTGAAGAGTATTACCAGATACAAGTGACGTATAATACTCAAGAAGAAGAATGAGATATGAAGAAATTAATCTCTGTTTGCACTAAAGAAGAAATGAGATTGAAGAAAAGATTTGAAAGTATCAATGTCACTAGTCATCATTCTAGAGAAGATAAGGTAAAGGAAATGTTGGGGTAGGACCTTATAAAAAAGATAGATACTCCTTTAAGAAAGGAAAACCTTATGATAGGGATATGAGTGATGTTGAATGTTTCTGATGTCATAAGAAGGGGCACATAAAGAGAGAGTGTAAGGCAAGAAAAGCTTGGTAGGAGAAGAAGAAAAAGGAAACTGAGACACCAGAGAAAGAAGACGTCAAATGATGATGTCGTTTAATACAGTTGAAGCTATATGTCTAGTTAGTTTTCTTTATTATTACCAATTGTCTTTAGATTGTTTTGGATATTTATTTATTGATTTACAATTCAGTTATTTATTTTGGAAGTTTTTTTTGACATGTTTTGATAGAACTAAATTTCATATTAAATTTAAATGAAGGTATTTTATTGGTTTATATATTCTCTTGAAATTTGTAATATCTGTGGGAGTCTTTAGATTCTCTTAGTCAGTGGGAGTGTTTAGATCTGCTTGATTAGTGGAGTTCTGATAGTTGATGGTTTATTAGTGATTGTTAATGTTGCCTATGGTTTAATGAATAGAAATATTGGTGAGCATTTATTTCATTGTTGGTATGTATTTCTGATTATTTAAGACATGTCAAGTTACAAGGTGGTATTTAGCCAAAGAAGGCGGTAAGCCAAAGTGAGAGATTAGTCCAAGTTAGAGGCGATTTGCCTATAAATTGGATAATATCAAAGTGCATTGACCTATAAGAATTTTAAGGTAACAGGATCGTGGTAGTTCGATCATTGGACTCAAGTATTCATCTCAAAGTGATTTATGTTATTAAGTAGATCTCTGTATGTGGCTGATAGAAGGGGGTACACCGGATGTGTAGGAGTACTTTCCACTGTTGTTCAACATTGGTAGGCTTGATGACTGGATCAAAGTAAATGATGATTTTGGTGTAATTAGATTTCATGGCAACATTGAATCAATGGTGAATTTATAATTAATATAGCCAAAGTAGGAGATTGTAAGATATTTTTATGGACTAAATTAATTATAAAGTTAGTTGGTTCAGTGGGAGTCTAGTTACAGGTAGACTGGTTTAAGTATGATTAGAGATGGATCAACCTGATCCACTATGAGACTGGTCCAGGGTTTGGAGTGGTATTATAAATTCCAATGGTTAAAGTCCCCACAGTCACGGTGTTATTTTCTTCTTCTATTCCCATACACAGAGAGAAGATCAAGGGATCCCGACAGGCTGTGGAAGACTCTGATCCAAGCATTCAAATCTAAGAAAACAATCGAAAATCAATCTACAGTAAGAGATATATATCTTATCATCTCTTTTTAATTCTCATTGTATTCTAAAAATCTATGTGATGTATTCGTTAAGGTTCATGAAAAATCCCATAGAAAAAACAAAAAGGAGATTTAAAAATTCTTACATTAAAATGATAAGATCATAGTTTTCAGTAACTCTTAGTAAATATATCTGCGAAGATAGTCCACTTGAGCTGGGTGCTTTAACTTCATAAGAGCTTTTACTTCATGCTTCCGGATCATCCCTCTTGAGATATTTAGGTCCCCTGCCCATCAAGACCATATCTCTGTCTGATCACCAAGCTCTCCTTGGGCATGAGAGAATCAAACTGAGAAATTTTTTTATAAAACTCCATCGTCAATTCTAACCAGTTGGATAGTTCGGTCTGACTCGGTTCTAAAATACAAATCAGTCAAAATTACTAAGATGAGAAATTGCCAATTAACAAACAGGTTTGGCTCCTATTGGGAAAAAAAAAAAAAAATTTCAACCAGTTCAATTCGCTACATGACATGTGTAGGTCTACAAGACCAGGAATTTTCCAGTACCCACTAAATGAGGAACCATAAAGCACAATAAAATTTTAGGATAATTTTCCATGTAACAGTGGAATGTATTGTTTCTAGTTTAGAAAATAAGAATAAATCTAAATCATTCATCATTGTAGTCTGTTCATGCTCTGATGGGAGAGTGCCACAGTGATAATTAGTGTATTGGTATATATACATAGACATACACAAGATACATATCATATAAAGGAATATTTAATTGAATTAGATCTTGAAATTTGACATGTGGCTAATATAGACCTTGTCCTCTTTATTCAACGATTAGAATAGACAAATCATTTGTCCACGTGATAGAATAGAAGCCTTGTGATTGATGAAAAAAACAATAGATCCATGTGACAATATTAATTTGCAATAATTTTATTGTGAAAAAATTTGAATCATTACTAATGAGAATGTAATGATGTAATTAGATGTCTGGATCATCTATACTGGATTTGTAATAGAAACAATGTCCACTTTCTTTTGGAGGTGCCACTTGGGCCCAAGAAACCTCAGCTCCCTAAACAAAATTTCTAAGCTTGGGCTGCATTGTTGATTGTAGGTTGAACCCATAAATCCATTTTGTGTTTGGGTTCATTCCTTAGCATTGTCCTCCTTGTTAGACCCAATGTCCACACTTTTAATGGATAAACCTCTTGCCGGGGTAGCTGATAAGGCTGTAATATCAATTTTTTTTTTTTAAAATAATAGATAACAAAGAAATTTCATTACCCTTAAAATGCATACATTTATTGTGAGATAACAACAAATAGAGAAATTTTGTTACCTTGATAACATGTATGATATAAAGCAGTTAGTAAAATGCATGCATTTATTGTGAATAATGCATACAAATATAAGAACTCAACGCCTTAAGGTGACATTATTTTTCTACTTTCTTATCTTGAGCGAGATGCATATTGTTATGGTAATAAAAAATAGTTATGATGATGCAAGCTCAAATCTCAACACTAAAACATTGGAAAAAACCAAATAAATGTACTAATAGATAATGTTCTATTAGATATATTATCTATTAGTTTGACTATTGTTTTGCATATAATCGTCATGATCATAACTATTTCATTTGCTTGTAATTCACTTGGTATCATATTTTCATACTTGCGGATGTTTATTTCCTTATACATGACATGATGATAATGTTTATTGGATATCTTCATACGAGTGCGGTGTTGGAGGTGTACGGGATCATTTCTTTTATCTTACTCCTTCTACTCTACAGGTAGGTAACATTGGAGGAAACAAATAGAGAAATTTCAGTACCTTGATAACATACATGATATAAAGCGGTTAGTAAAATGCATGCATTTATTGTGAATGTTGTATACAAATTTAAGAACTCAACGCCTTAAGGTGACATTATTTTTCTACTTTCTTATCCTGAGCGAGATGCATATTGTTATGGTAATAGAAAATAATTACGATGATGCAAGCTCAAAGCCAAGACTAAAACATTGGAGGAAACCAAATATATGAACTTATTGGTTGAAAGCCAAGATAAGCTATTGATAATAAAAAAATCATTGACCTGATCTGGAGTAGCCGTTGAACTCCGAGAACCATTTCCGCACCATGAATTGGCAAAAGGAAAAAAATTCACTTTGAGTGATTGTCCCTGAATTGAAACAGGTAACTATTGTATAAACCCATCATTTTGAAGATGATCGTCGTTGCTGACCATGACCAAAATACAAGGTTCAGCGGCCACGGTTAACCCAAGATGATGAGCTACATATATAAAGTTATGGTACTTTTGCTAACGACCAAGATCTGAACAATCAAACCACAAATTGTGCCGGAAAATCATAGAGTCCACAAGGAGTGTTGTCCTGCAAAGCATTATAAGAAATTTCAAGTTAAAAATCAATAGTCTACTCTCAATATCTACAACAATATTATCAAAAAACATTCTGTTCTAAAAAAACTAACTCCAGAGCAAAAATAATAAAATGACTCAAGAGCAAAATCAACAGATGAGGAATAGGAATGCTATCAAATGGGGCCTAAGAGTGAGGTTTCAAGGATCCAATTCAAGTCATGTTAAAGGTAAGTAGTAGAGGTAATTGCAAAAGAGGCCGTTGTTGGAAGGCCAATTATGGTGTTGGTAGTTCATTGAGTTCTGATTCTAATGATGGTAAACATGTTGATTTCTATTCATGAAACATTGGGATTTATAAATCTGGATTGATAGTTTGGTTTTCCTCTTATGTTCGGTTTTGTTATTAGTTTTTTTACATATTTAACTATTGATATAATCCTAAACGTTGTATCTTCCACCGTAAGTGTTTCCAATTATCTGCAGTATTAGTGTTTGTTTCCTAAATAGAAAGTCAAAGGTTGGACCCTACTTTGTGGCGAAATTGAAACCCTAAAGATACATGAAATTAAGTTGTAACCATCAAGACAAGGTGTTAAAATCCTTGGCAAATCTTAATTAACTAGTAGAAAACATGCATTTATTTCTTGAAAGAAAACCTATGATTTAGCAATTCAGGATTGAAGGTATATTAATAGTGTAAGAAGGAAATACAAGTAACTCAAGGTGTCTATAATCTGTTTGGGCCGAACCTTGAACAGACATAGTCCAGACCAAAATAAGTCAAGACTACGTAGCTATCTAGAGCTAGGAAGGGGTGGAACAAGAGCCCTGGTTACCCACTCAAGAGTCACCACGGGCCCCGTGCCGGGGGGGATTCAAATCCTTTCCTCCCAGAGATTCGGGAGGAGAGGCGGCGACCCCCAGTGGATGGTCGACACCTGGGGGTTGAATGAATCCGACCCCTCCATCTGAGCCGATACTCTTGTCGGCTCAGTTTGTCTGTTTGGATGGAAGGGTCGGATTCATCTGACCCCCAAGTGTCGACCATCTACTAGAGTCGCCACCCCTCCTCCCGAATCTCTGGGAGGAGAGGATGTGGATCCCGTTGGAGGGGGGGGGGGGTGGGGGGGGGTTAGGTATTCTCCATGGGATTCCATCACCATCCATATCTAATGAACCCTAACACTCCATGGCTAATGATGAGATCCTTTGAAGAATACATGTATTAACTAAACTCCAATATAAAAGGAGTTGGTTTACAAGATAATTAATTATCAACACATGGGAATCAATGATGTCTTTGAATAGCAACCACTCTTTTTCGTAATTAAGATTTAAGAGCACCAATTGACCTAAATTATGTTTCGAAGACCATCCAGTTAAGGGATTCCCATTGGATCCCTATACCTAAAATGATGTCTACCATTTTTTTTCTTTACGTTCAAAAAATGATTGAACCTTTGATCTGTTGAGGTGCAGCCGAGCGGGACAAGTTGAGCATGCTTGTGGGGTCTACAGAATCAACTCCATTGTTGTGATTGACAACCTACTTCTATATCAATTATACATAAAAATAAATAAATTAAAGATAAATTATTACGTAATAAAGGTTTGTTATCTTTTCGAATGTCACAAATTATCTATTCTATCATGTGGATAGATGCTGTGTCATTCCTACACTTAGAAAGACATCATCTCCATTAGCTACTTGCCAAGTTTCAAGGTCTATTTTAATCAAATAGCCTCCTTTGTATTGACTTGTAAGGGTGTCAAATCTAGGCTCGCATCGTGTAGCATGATTGAGTCTGATCGATTATGAACCGAGATAGGCCGACACGATTATTAAATGTGCTAGATTAAATTTAATTCTAGTTGATATTAATGTATAGCACTTTAATTATCCAATTTAATTATTTTTGTTAGAATATATTACAGTTGAGGTTCCCAATGTTTAATAAAACTATATTATTATCATCTATTAATCAGGGGGTAGGTTTCAAAAATAACAATTTTTATTCAAGAACATGATGTGAAAAGCGGAAACAGGTTACAGAACAACAGAGAATTGTATTGCGTAAAAACAAAAGTAAAATAAAAATTACAAAGGCAAGTCCTCTTATATGGTCGGACTTGAAACTAAAATGTAAACTACAATTGATAGTTTTGACTATCTCTGACCATAAGGCCATGTAATCATGTGACGTGGTCAAGCTATAATATAAAAACTCTACACATGATGGCTTCAAAATTCTAAATTGCTAATTACAGTATCATAATCCGAGGTAAAGAGGGTGCTGAAACTTGGTGGTCTTTGCATTTTTTATGGAACACATGGCTGCACAAGTTATTTGAGATTTATTTATTTTGATGATAATTTTTTATTTTATTTTCTTATTTTTTTATTGTTTGAGGGAAAAGGGGTTGGGGGGTAGATGATGTTCATAAGCACTGGATTTTTTTTCCTTCAAGTAAAAGCATTGGATGTCTTTCATGGTGTAGATCAAACAGCTTTAAGATTCCTCCAGACCCAGGGCCATCTCACAAGACAAATATGAATTTCTGAAGCTGGATTTTTGAATGTTGACATTAACAACACACATTAACAAGACCTTTCTGAAGCTGGATTTTTGAATGTTGACATTAACAAGACCTCTCTCTCTCTCTCTCTCTCTATATATATATATATATATATATATGAGGCCCCACATAAATGAGATAAGATATAAATAACACCCATATAATGTTATTAATTTTTTTTGGTAAAAATTATTAATTAATTTTCATCTACTATTATTGATTATTAGTAAAATGTTTTGGTATCTTCCTTGGCATTGCTCCAACTTGATGGACTCAATTTCCATATTTTTAATGGATAGACTCTTGCATGAGTAGTCAAAAAGGTTATAATATTAATTTTTTTTTTCCATATAGATGACAAAAAAATCGAGAAATCCCATTATCTTTATTTGATGCATGACATAAAACAGTCACCAATATGCATATGCATTTATTATGATAACAAAAAAAAAATTAGAGAAATTCTATTACTTGTAAGATTCATGACATAACAGAGTTAGCAAAATACATACATTTATTGTGACATAGTAGAAACAGAGAAATTCTATTACCTTTATAAGATGCATGACATAAAACAGTTAGCGAAATGCATGCATTCATTATAAACAATGGATATAAATATAAGAACTCATTATCTTAAGGTGACATTATTTTTTTTATTTTCTTATCTCAAGCGAGATGCGTATTGTTATAGTAGTAGAAGATAGTTATAATAATACAAGTTCAAATGTCAAGACTAAAACATTAGAGGAAACCAAATATATGAATTTATTGGTAAGTTTACATTTACCATTCGCCAATATTACTTTTTATTTTTTTAAACTATAAAAGTTATGTTTTTTTTTTCTTTTAATTTTATTAGGTTTGGTGAATGCAACCATGGATTTAAATCCTCTCATGTTGGGGTATCAACACGAGGAATACAAACAACTGTTCCATAGATGATAGGTGGCACTGAGAGGATCAATGGTATAACTTAAATGCTACCAAAAGAAGGGATCCAAAGATAGATACAGCAAATCAAAATCAAAATCTCTCCAAATGGGATCTGTTCTTCGGAAAATCCACTGTGAGACTGTTGCAGCCCAAGAAATGATTATGAAACACTTCCCTACCAACACCAAATGAGAATAAAAAATGAGGAAGGAGATGGGTTAGTGAAGCTACCATTATAGAGATTGAGAGAGTCTCTGTTTATAGTTTGGCTCACCTTCCTCCTATATGCATTAGACTGCCCTCTACATTTTCTTGTCAATTAATATGCCAATGATTCTTGACTGCGTTATCAGTCCTTACAGGAAATTACCTATCTGTTGCCATAGAATCTATGAGTAGCAATTAGCCTCTCTTCTTTTTCACTGAAAGCTCCTATCTTGGGTGCAACTGTGCAACTGGTTGAACCGACCGAATCTACAACTCTTACCTACCATTTGTAAATCCAAAAGAAAAAGAAAAAAAATTTGGGTTAAAACAAAGAAAAAGTAATATTCTTTCATCTTCTCTTGATTAATTCTGATTACCTGACCTTCTTTCCAACTTCTCTATGATTAGGTTTCAATTCTGAGTTCTTGTGATTAGGTTCCAGTTCTGAGGGCCATAAAGTACAAGTTCATTTAGTATCTTCGGCCTCCCTCCAATGGCCTCTGCAGTCTCGACCAAGCTATGACTGCCATTATTTCCTTGCCTGAATTCACATTTGGTTTCTCCTCTTGTCTTTCATAGTGGCATTGTTTTCTCCAAATCTCTCGTTGGAATCAGAGCTAGCCGAAACTACAATATACTTGGGATTGAGGGAAAGAGAACCGACATCATGATCAACAAACATCCCCATTCAGCTTCCTTCAATTCGAAAACACAGAAGCATCTGCAAAACCTCTAGCACCTTTTAGTAAATATGGAGGATGAATGATTGTCACCGAATGCAATGCACAATGGTTCCTATCCTAATTAAAATACTATTAAAATAGGTTGACATGAGAGATCGGTCACATTAAGTCCAATGACTATGGGTGTAGTACTTATCTGTCTATGGAATAGCATGTATGATCTCAAAATAGATTCTCAATGTATCGTGTACACGCCTTACAGGATCTTTACCATTGTTTAAGTAACCATCTCGATCCTTTCCTTGTGTGGGTACCCACGCCATATCTCATCACTGTCCATGTATAGTAGGTTCTATACTTCAAAGGTAAATCCCACACCCTATAGATGGTGATGAGGTCATCGAAATTGATGGGAATCAAAGGTTAAGTGCACGGAATTGTGTAAGAGATCGGCTCAACTGATCTAGATCTGGATCGATCAATATGGGATAGGCTCAACTGACCTAGATCTGGATCAATCAATATGGGATTGATCCTGTTTTCCCTGAATAGGATTGGTTCTTGCCAACCATGTTGACAAGATTGCCACACAGGATCAGCCCAGGCCGATCCTGATCCAGATTGGACAGGATTGGAGGAACCAACCTGATCCCCAAAACTCTAGGACCAGGATCATCTATAACATTATGGTGTTGCAGTATTAATCCTGATCATTGAGAATGCATCAAGATACATGATCGATGCATTTTTAATGGACATAATCAGCACTGCTATAACAAAATGCTACAGAAGATTTTTTCCAAAACCTTGGCCATAAAAAGAATTGGGGATAGCAGTCAGTTTGGATATATTAGGAAACAGGGAATTAGAAACTAAAGAAAGGTCAATTAAACATGAGTCGGGTAACAGTTGTCAAAAAACATATATATATATATATATATATATATATATATATATATATATATATATATATATATATATATATATATATGAACCCACTTTCTCTTTCGTTTAAGTGAATGGCTCTCAGTCCTTGTATTCTTATTTTCACACTAATTTGTGAGATTCCAGTATACCCTATTTGTGTGTACCAAGATCCTTGTCCCAAAAATGCATTGTTCTTTCTAGAATGCAAGAAATGATTCAATTGCCCAGGTTTACCATGCATATTCAAATAATATTCAACTGTTTATATTTTAAAAAAAAAAATAGTAACAAATCACGACTAGAAGATTATTGGATATTCAAAGCTGTAATTGGTATTATGATATTTAAATTTTCACGTGGCACATTTGGATTCCAATCCAACAGTTGGAAATCTTGATTCTTCTAAAAGTGTAAATTGGTTCGATTCTGGTCAATTGGTTCGGGGTCTTAGTCAGTTCAACTATTTTATGACCAGCAAGTCTGGAACAAGCTGATTAACTAATCTGTCTTATACATTGGAATCAGGATCAATTACTAATTGGTTCGGTCGGTTCTAGTCTTTAACCGATCTTAGTTCTTAATCATTCTGAAGAACAAAACCTAACATAATTAAGCCCAAATAGAGTAGTTTAAGCTTATATATTAGGCCATACACAATCAATGATAAAATTAGACAAAAATCTATGAAATATAAAACATGTATAATCAATAACCCGGTAAATGAAGATCCATAAACAAACCATAATAAAATTTTAGGGTAGTAATCATGTAACAATGGAATGTGATTTTTCTAATTAGAAATTACAAAATAAATCTAAACCATTCATTTTTATAGTTTTCTAATCTAAACCATCTCTTCATGTTATGTTGGGAAAATGTAATGTAATATTTAGAGTATTAATATACATGCATAGACATACACAAAATACATGTCATACAAAAAAGTATTTAATTGAATTAGATCTTAAAATTTGACATTTGATTGATCTAGATCATTTTCTCTCTATCCAATGGTTACAATGGGTACATTATTTGTCCATGCGATAGAATAAAACCTTGACTATTGAAAAAAATTATAGATCTTTGTAACAATAATAATTTACCACAATTTTATTGTGAGAAAACTTGAATAATAACTAATGAGAAGGTAAGATCTAATTGGATGTCTGGATTATTTATTCTGGATTTGTAATAGAAACAACCTCCCGCTTATTTTGAGGTGCAACTTGGGCCCTAAAAATCTAAGCTCCCTAAACCAAATTTCTAGGCTTGGGCTGGAATTTTTGGCTTGTAAGTTGTACCCATAAAGCCTAGCTTGAGATTGGGTCAGGTCAGGTGGGTCTCGGATTGAGGCCTCAATTTAAATGCAGTCCCAGCCTGGAACTGCGTGTACCCATATATGGTAATAGGGGTGTCAATCCTAAGACCGCATCGTATCCCCTAAGTTGGACCGATCGGTTAAAAATCACACTGAACCAGACTGATTAATAAACGTGTTGGTCTTAGGACCAGACTAATTACTACTAGATCGTTCACAGTCCAGGGTTATAAACCGACGGTCGCCCGACCGAACTGACCGACTAATGCCCGAATGATTATAGACCGACTAAGGACCGATTAGAATGATATAAGTTTGTTTTAATTTTTTTTTTCCCACCCATTTTTCCCTCCAATTTTTCATTTTTTTACATTATCTTTTCTCATAACATCTTTTTCTCTTTATAATAGTCTAACTTTTACTTTTAGAAAAAACTAAAAAGTAACGTCAGTTAAAAACTTAGGGTGCAAACCAAGCTAATATCTTGGAAGACATCCGTGGTCATGGAGAAATACCATATCTTAAAACAGAGTTGCTCTTTCTCAACTTCACATCATGCAGCTGAATTTTTGTTCACAGTTTATTCAATTTCAAACTTGTGTAGTATGAAGACAAAATTGTTGGAAGTTAGGGCCGACTCCACTCTACCATCCATCTTAGGACCTTGTGAAAGTAGTACTTGCAGGGAATACAGCCTTATTAAATCAAATTACAATGGATCATTTGATAGAAATGGATCATTTGATAGACTGAATAGCATAATCAAACATTAGACCGAATAAGATAACCGATTATAGATGTTAATAGATCGATTGAACCGATTAACATAAAATCAATTAGAGACCTAGACCGACTAGATTGAATATAAACGAATCAATGTCTTGCAAATCAAGACCGAATAATTAAACATGTCGATTACGGTCCAATGGGTTAAATTGTTGGAGACCTGTTAAGCTCGATCGAAACCGATCGATTGACACCCCTATATGGTAAGCATGCTATATCATATAGCACCATGTAAAGGCAAAGTTCATGGGTCTAGATATGCTCACCCAACCCTGCAGTGTCCTACATCATTTACATTTCAGCCAAAATTGTACGTAAGTACTCGTTTATAAGAGGGTTACACGGTGTGATTTTGGTTTAATGGTACGCTGAAACCACCATTTGGACCACTTCTGCCTCCTGGACATTCAAACTGATCCTTTTCGAGCTTGGGGTCATTCTTTGACATTGCCCCTCCTTGTTAGACCCAAGGTCAACACTTCTAATACATAAAGCCGAAGAACCCAGCAATGCTGTAATATCATTTTTTTTTTCGAAATAAATAACAAAAAACAGAGACTCAGCATGAGTACGCCTCCGAACTCATCATGAGCATACCCAAAGCCAATCAAACCTTTGAGACAATAATAAGGTTACATTTTGAGAAGAACAATTCTTTAATCTTGCATTGGAAAAATTAGGATGATGGAAAGGACTTACCAAAAAAATGTGAGGAAATCGAGGTGATTAAGGATAAATTAGGGGGAGTGAATTTCAAATTAAGGTTTTGGGAGGAGGGTAAAAATGTCAAAATAAGTTTTTGGACGTGGGAAATGTATTGTTTTATGTATTTATCTAATTCCAAAATCATTGTAAGTAGTTTTTTTTTTTTTTTTTTTTTTTGTAAGAATCATTGTAAATAGTTTTGTTAACATAAACATAGAGTGTTGTAGTATTGCAAACTCAAACATAAAAATGGGTAATCATGTAATTTTCTTGTGGATTTTATACTTAACCATGAAGTTGCCAACTTTTCTTATTTCTATGAAACTAGGGCTGCAAGTTTGACCAGACAAACTTGAGCCCGCCCTAATTAAGCTTGGACAGAGCTAGATATGGGTCCAATTTTTATTAAACTCTAGCAGAATTGAGCCTGACCTGAATTTAAACTTGGGCTCAGCTCTACCCCCTAAGCCGACCTAAAAACAGCCCTATAAAGGTGTAAAGGCAAACCTATTGTTTTTCCTCAAAACTGCAAGTCCTTAAGCTTAATGTCACTCTCGTTGACGCCGCTTTCTACTTCCCTTAGTCCCTCCGTCTTCAACTCTCCTCAATCTTGCGTTCGGGAGTTGTAGAGCAAGGAAGAAGGAAATTACGATGACGGTGAGTTTTCTCCAACTTTCCCAAAATTTTCTTTCCTGATATGGGAGGATACGTCTCCCCCAATTGGGTCTTGACACGTGTATATTAAAACCCAAGTAAGGAGGGCCCCACGCTCATTGCCAACCTTAGAGTGCTGAAGAAGAAGATGTTCTTGATGAACCGGAACCACCAATGAGAATAATGAAGAACCTCAGTGCCTCATGCCCTTAAGACCTCGAAACTTTGCGACCCTATGGGCCTCGGAGCCTTGCCAGGATAAAAGCCTCGACACCTCATCAATATGGAGGCCTCAACAACTCTTCAAAGCAGTAGTCTCAACACCTCTCCAAGTGGACCTCGTCATGTAGATCCACATGCTACATGCCAGTTGTACTGTAACTTACGAGTGTGGCCCATTCGTATAATTACAAAGACCAAACTCCTCCCTAGATATCTGCCAAGGGAAAGTCAACGGAATCCTGAGAAGGAGATCCCATTGTCCGATGACTCAGCAGAAAATCACTTAATCACCAAATCAATGGACGTAAATCACGCTCTAGGGAGGACATTCCGCCACAACAGAAGACATGTCCAGCTCCCACATCCAAGTCACTCCCAACTTATAAATAGAGGAAGCATATCCAGGTAAACACATAGACATTTTCTAGCGTTTGAGCTCAAAGCAAGTTAACTACCCGAGTCTCCTTAATTCAAAGGGACAATCTTTCTTATCTGTCCCATACTACTTGTCCCTCAGACTGATTTAAGTATCGAAATAGCCAAAGGATGTCTCCATCCCACCATCACCATGGTGTCCATTCTTCCTTTTGCAGAAACTACAAGCTAGCTAAGGACCAATCTAGTTTGGGACGACAACATTTCCCAAGAGGATTCTCGACATCGAAATATTACAGTGACCATTTTCTAGAAGGCTGCCATTCTTCTTCCTTTTTTTGATAGGAATCTTGAGGTCGTGTTTAGTGTAAGGTAATCAAATCTAAAATTCTAATGGATCCTTATTCCCTAACGCTCTGTAATTTAATTTGATGTAAAATTTTACCATAAAAATTTTACGTGTAATATTTTGTATGTAAAAAAAAAATTCAATGTTTATTTCCTAAAATATAGTGATCTCTAACAAGGAGTTTAGGCATTTCTACAAATCATTTGGCAAAGTTTATGCATTCCTGATTGGAATGGAAATGACATCCAAAAAAGGCTGGTATTCAGTTTGGGTGGAAAGCGACTCAAACTTAGTAAGGGAATCAGTTCATAATGCCAAAATACCGTGGCAACATCAACAACGGAGTTCACTATAGGAGTTTCCTGCATCTTTCTGATGGAGGTTCTCCCACTGTTTTAAAGATACTAATACAATTGCTGACATACTTACTAAGCATTGCGCTAAATACCAATCCTCATGTATTTGGTTTTCTTGTCCACAAATAGCAACCAAGGATGTAGTGTGGATGCCTCAAGGCACCTAAGATACAGATTTAGTTCTTAATCTTTGTCATAGTTGTTTTTAATTCTAATGACGGCATTGCCGAAGGTGAAACTTTTAAACAACTATTTTATCTCAGATCACTACTAGATGATTTGTACTTCACCATTATTTTCATTTATTATAATTCCAACTTGTTAATCATAAGCAAAAAAAAAAAAAAAAAAAAAGGGTAGAAAAGAAGAACGTTATTTTTTTTTTTACCTACCAAAACAAATTGAAACCATTTTTTTTATATATAAAATATTACACGTAAAATTTTACGTCAAGAAACTTAATTGAGTAACTACTTTTGATATTCATTTGGGGTTGGATTTTCAATTTTGGTTCTTTTATGAATTTATATTAGTTTCTCTTAATTTTATATCGTTATTATTCATGGGCTTCGGAGGCATTTTTCTATTGTTATTTATTCATGGGTTTCCGAGGCATTTTGATAGGTTATTTAGTTTTATGCAATGAAGACTGATATATTGATACATTTTTGACCGATTTCATTTATGAATTTGCGAGAATAAAAGTAATTTTTTGCAATTTAAGAAAAGGAGACTGGAAATTTGAAATTTGCATACCTACAGTAAGAAAGGACGAATGGTGTTAGATAGGGCCAATTCAGCCCGGCCCAGTTAGGGCCAGGTTTGATTGGGTCTGGGTTGAGGGTTTATCTACTGATTGTACTAGGGTCTGACCTTAGTAGGGGGTTGGGCGGGTTGATTTTCAGAGACTTACGGTTGGACTGACGTGTTAGTGGATTGGAATCCAATGACCTAGTTTCTTTACTTTGTAGTGTGTCGTCCTACTCCTAACTCTCGATCGATCCGTGGTTTGGATCCAAATCCTCATGTTGAGGTATAAGTCGCTGTTCGATGAACAACAGCCGGCAACTCCATTGTAACATAATCCTAAACCGGAACACACATGAGTAGTTAAATGTGATATTCAAAATCTTAAGCATCCCACACATATCATGGATTACAGAGATCAGTAAATAGATTCGGAAGACGATGGCGATGAAGGTTTGTTTAATTGCTGAAATATTCGCTTTGTTTGGTTCCAAGGGACTTGGAAGGGAATGAAAGTGAAATTTTTAAACTCTGAAGGTAAAACATTTGTAATGATCAGTGCACATGTTATCATGTAATTAATTCCAAATTATTTCATTTTTAGTTAATTAACTGATACTTCAATTTGCATCCAAATCCCTCTCATTTGAAAAGGAAATAAATTTTGTGTATCGATCATTACTAAATATATTAAGAAGTTTACGTAATTTATACAATTATGTTGTGTTATAAATATAAAAATTTTCATTTAAAGTTAAAAACCTGCATTATTTAGACAAATCTGAAACTATATCTTAAATTAAGTTGGAATAGTGGCAAATTTTAAACTTTCTTTATTTATTTATTTTTTAAATTAGATAACAAAATAAATTGATGGTTTGAAAGTATTTTTCAGTGTATAACTGTATAATTAGGGGTGTTAATATTTTGGTCGGTCTCAGTCGGGCATAATTAGTCCCTACCAATTTAACACCTTGCACTCTAATCAACTTGTTTAACTAATCGATCTTGATTTGTGAGACATTGACTATTTTATATTCGGTTCGATCGATCTGAGTTTAGGGATCGGGTTGGATCACCATTCCTGCCCGATCTGAATCAGGATCTGCCTAGGCATATCCTTTAGAATAATCGTGTTATCATGTACAGTTGGGTAGAGTCAATCCTATTCAATGAAAACATGATCGATCTCACGCTTGATCCAGATCCGGATCAGTTGGGTAGATCTCTTGCCCAATTACGTGCACCTAAATCCTTGATTCTGAGTTATGGAATGGATACCCACACGATGAGAGGATCCAGACTCATCGACATGATTGCTTAAACCATGGTGTATATATAGATCCCTGTTGGGCATGCATATAAAACTTGAGACCATATTTTGAGATCATCCAAGTTGATCCATAGAAAGAAAAGTACTACACTCATGGTTAATGGAGTTAATGGAGTTAATGAGACCATGGTTGAAGATATCGGTATTGGATCGGTTAGATTAATTGAATTTGTATTGATTTTGATCTAATGTTTCCTTGGATCTGATTGGTCCCCGATATAAAATTATTTTAATATTATTTTAATTAGGATCGGACATATTGGGAATAGTCTCACATTTTTAATTCGATTGGAATCTTAGGTCCTTATGTATGGAGAGTCCCTTCATTTAGTAGTTTGAATTTGAGTTGAAATCTCAACATGGTATCAAAGCTTCAGGTTTCATTTCTCACTAAACCAAAAATAAAGGTCAATGACGATTCTATTGCCGAAGGAGGGGTTACGGTCACCCAGAAAGAAGGACCAGTCAATCTAGAAGTTTTATATATTTGTCACGTATACTATCACATATACATCACCATGATGGGACTACATGTTAAAAGATTGTCAAAAGCTAGAATAATTGAGTAAAATTCTCAATGATTATTATTTGTATATTGAGGTTTCTATATAAAGAATTTACAAGAGGGATGAATCCCTTATTCTAGGAGCAGATTAAGTCAATCTCTCTTGATTGGTACATCAGGAATTGAAATTCAAATTTAAGGTATACAAGGTATATTCATGCAAGGTATATTCTTATGTGATTTTATCTCCTGAGTTGGAGCTTTCAAGGTGTATTCTGATCCGATCTTATGTCCTCAATTGGCGCCTACAAAGGTAATCTTATTCGATCTTATCACATGTGAGGGAGAGTATTAGGAATGATCCCACATTACTAATGAGATTGGAACCTTGAGTCCTTATATATGGAGAGTCCCCTCATTTACTAATTTGAACTTTTGATTTGAAAATCTCAACAATTGATTCATGGAGGACGACACATTAGGGGATTGGGGGATAAGCACGGAGGGATAACGAAATGTGAGTCTTCGAGTAGGAGATTCTAGTTCACAGCAAGATGCGGGCACTCCCGCTAGGAATTGACTCACTAATCTATCTAATCTTGCGTGCACGTGTAGCAGTCATTGCTTGGTCATCGCAGTAACCTCCTTCTGTTTTGGTAGTCGGCTCATATAAATCAAGCTGTTTTCGGTAGTTCAGTTGTGTTAGCTTGTTGTAAGGCTAAAGCTGATCTACGACCACAAAACAAACTGATCGTACCTTACCTGGCTGTAAGTTTGAGAAGGTAGCTAGAATGAGAGGATAGGATGCTCTACGAGCAGACTAGACTGAGTTCTCTCTTTACCTAGCTTCCCCTTACTTAGCTGCAAGTGCAAGAAGGTAGTTTACTTACGGGGACAGAACATAACTGTTTGGTTCTCTCTTCCCCGGCAGAGGGCTTACTCGTATGCCATACTTGCTGTAGCTCCTTTCGTTCACTCCCAGCCAACAAGCAACTACTGTAGCTCACTCTTGGCCTTAACAGCAGCAAGCTGCCTGACTTAGCTTTCAGTTAGCGAAGGTAATGGGTCGCGCTAGGTTGCTTGCAAGGCTTGCACATTACTGGGTTTGACCTTTCGGACTTCAGGAGACTGAGATCCTCGCACGGTCACCAAGGTCCATGTTTGATTCTGTTCATGCTCAATTTGTGTTTGCCTCCGGACTTGGGCTTCAATGATTTCCTGGGGGAACTGCTGAAAGATAGGGGAGCTTGTTATCTGTTCGTGCACCACGTTGACAGTGTGTACTACCACATTTGTTGTATGTACTTGGGACGAGTCCAACAGAGACTGATTGGATATACGAATCCTCTGTTGTTGATGTGACTGCTCCAACCAGTCTTTGAAGAAGAAACGGTAAGATCCTTACAGCCCCTCATATCATAGAAAGGGACAGGCCCTTCTCGGCATGATCCGAGGTTTCTTTGACAAGCGGAGCGATCAAAAAGGGCTTAGCGCAACTATGGGCATTAAGGGAAGGCTTCTCAGTCATTCAGGCACGTATCTTTGGCACCCCTGCCATAATTAATACTTCTTCCAACATTATGACTTCTTTCGGCAATACTGACTTTCAATGCAAGAATATTTGATTGAAGTCAGTAAGTAAGCTAATAATAAGAAAGTGCTATCATAAGTATACTGTTAGCAATAAGACTGGGGCCCCTTCCCCTGTAGTAAAGGCGCTACTTAGCCCTACTAGCTCAGTCAAGAGAAAACCGGAGTTCGGGGCCTCTCGGCTCTCATGATCCGATCGGTCTAAAAGGGCACGGCACGTTACGAGCCGGCGATCTTTGAAAAAAGAAAGGCAATGAAATTGTCAGGCGGGTAGACTTTCTCTCCGGACCCGGCATCACATAGATGTCTGAATCCGAGTAGAGCTGATCCGAAAGGGGGTCTATATTTCAGAGCTGATCTGGGAGCCACATCTATTACGTAGCGATAATGATAAGGACTCGATCTGTCGAGCGCCCCCTGACATAAGCTTAGAGAAAAAGCGCGAGGAGTGCCTTGAACAAGAATGAGATGTGGGAACTCCTTCTCTGTCCTAAAGATCTAAAGACCGTAACGTGTAAATGGGTTGACAAGGTTAAGAAAGGGTCAGACGGGCAGCCTAACGGCCGCTCTTAGTTGGCGCCTTTGGTGGAAGCGAAAGCTAAATAGTGTAAATTCGCCTTAAAGCTATAAATAATGGAATGCGGGAGCTTATTCAATTAGGGAAAGAACCGAAATAGTAAATATAGTAACGGGAACGAACCAACTCAATAGGGAAGGAACCGATTCGACGGAGCATACAAGTGGTTTAGTTTAGCTCTTCTTGGGGGCCGCTATCCTTGTTGTGCACTTGTGAAAGCTAGTCTGAGTTGAAAGCAAGGCTCTAACCCTTGCTTGCCACGTAAGTCAAAACAGCTCGAAAGGACCAATTTCAGGCCCCGGGGGCGGAAGGTAGGGTGTTCAAGCTCTCAAGTGGCAACCTAATCGGCTTTTTCACTTTATTTAATGGAGTGAAGGACTGGTCCTTCTCTTGCCGCTTCTTTCCGAATGAAAGGATGAAGCTTTTATTTTCTTTCAAACCACATTTGCCTTTACTAGCCAAGAAGACAGGATAATAAGGGGCTATGTTTATTCTACCTTCGACATCATTCTGCTTACAG